>CM065693.1:12885216-12892716 GCA_017654935.2 Phymorhynchus buccinoides
AAACTTGACTTGAATTTATCTATTCTTGTGTGTGGTAGAATATAGTTACTTGAACCATAGCGATGTGAGGCTTGTGTAAGTAGATTTTTCAGGTATTGTGGAGCTAAGTCATAGTGTACTTTGTACATGAGAATGGCTTTATTATAGCTAAGCTGTGATTGCAGTGGAAGTATGTTTAACTGGGCTTGTTTTTCTGCTGTACTGAGTTCAGGATCAGGAAGGATTATTTTAGCTCCACTTTTGTGCATAGAATTGAGTTTTAATAGGTGACAATTAGCAGCAGAGTCCCAGACTACAGATGCGTAATTAATGTGGGAGAGACAGTGGGCATGAACAAACATCGTGCGTGCGTCTATATCTATGAAGGGTGTAAGTTTTTTTAGTAGGAGTAAGCTGCGAGCAAGTTTATGTGAGAGAGAGAGAGAGCGAGAGAGAGAGAGAGAGAGAGAGAGAGAGAGAGAGAGAGAGAGAGAGAGAGAGAGAGAGAGAGAGAGAGAGAGAGAGAGAGAGAGAGAGAGAGAGAGAGAGAGAGAGAGAGAGGCAGAGAGAGAGAGAGAGAGAGAGAGAGCGAGAGAGAGAGAGAGAGAGAGAGAGAGAGAGAGAGAGAGAGAGAGAGAGAGAGAGAGAGAGAGAGAGAGAGAGAGTGTGTGTGTGTGTGTGTCTGAGTCTGAGTCTAAATGGCTTACGGGCCACAAGCCCGTTTCAAAGAATGAAAGAGAAGAGAGAGAGAGAGTAGATAAAGAGAGAGAGAGAGAGAGAGAGAGAGAGAGAGAGAGAGAGAGAGAGAGAGAGAGAGAGAGAGAGAGAGAGAGAGAGAGAGAGAGAGAGAGAGAGAGAGAGAGAAAGAGAAAGAGGGGAGAGAAAAGAGAAAGAGACAGACAGACAGAGAGAGAGAGAGAGAGAGAGAGAGAGAGAGAGAGAGAGAGAGAGAGAGAGAGAGAGAGAGAGAGAGGGGGGGGGGAGAGGAGAGAGAGAGAGAGAGAGAAAGTAGAGAAAAGAAAGAGACAGACAGGCAGACAGAGAGAGAGAGAGAGAGAGAGAATGCTTTTTTTTTAAATGTGTCACAGTGAAAAAGAGATGGGGGGGGGGGGGTAGAGGTAGAGACAGAGATAGAGATGGGCAGTGGTTTAGAAAGAAAAGCAAACAGAGAAACGGATAGACACGATTCACGAATCACGAATAATAATAATAATAATAATAATAATAATAATAATAATAATAATAATAATAAATAATAATAATAATAATAATAATAATAATAATAAAGAAAGCTTATGTAGCGCACATTCCAGGCTAGCTGCTCATGGCGCTTTATAAAAAAAATACATTCAACCAAATCACATCAATATCCATGCTCGCACGCACACAAGCACATACACTGACGAACATAGCATATCATTTACATGCGCATGCACGCATACATACATGCGTACGTACACACAGACACACACACACATAAACACACACACATACACACCTATGCCTACACATGCACGAGCACACGCACACACAAGAATCCTCGTAGTTAGTATGACCGTAGGGACGCCTCTGAAGATTTCACAACCAGTCTCTTCCACTCATACTTCCAGACAAGCGGCGTATTAAGAAAGAGAGGAGTGGACAAAACAAACACACACAAAAAGTAACAGGGACAGGGACTGTGACTGATGAAAGGAGCAGCAGTACCATCAATCGATTAAGTTTCACTTCAAACAACAGTAGCCCATTCTCACAAATAAAACCGTCTTTTCATCACAAAAGGGGGGCTTAGAAAGTATTGACACAGCGCTAACAACCCCTGTCTCTTTCTTTCTCTGTCTCTCTGTTTATCTCTCTCTTTCTCTCTCTCTTTCTCTCTCTCTCTCTCTCTCTCTCTCTCTCTCTCTCTCTCTCTCTCTCTCTCTCTCTCTCTCTCTCTCTCTCTCTCTCTCTCTCTCTCTCTCTCTCTCTCTCTCTCTCTCTCTTGTTCTTTATAGTAGTCTCTCTCTCTCTCTCTCTCTCTCCTCTCTCTCTCTCTCTCTCTCTCTCCATCTCTCTCTCTCTCTCTCTCTCTCTCTCTCTCTCTCTCTCTCTCTCTCTCTCTCTCTCTTCTGCTGTCTCTCTCTCTCTCTCCTCTCTTCTCTCTCTCTCTCTCTCTCTCTCTCTCTCTCTCTCTCTCTCTCTCTCCTCTCTCTCTCTCTCTCTCTCTCTCTCTCTCTCTCACCTTTTCAATTTCATAGCTTGAGAAACAACTCAAGCTGCTGTACTAAGTCGGCAAGAATTGTTATCCTTTGCCGATCTACGATCGCAAAGGAGTCTAAATGTGTTCGTTCTTTTTGTCCTTTGCCGATCTACGATCGCAATGGAGTCTAAATTCGTTCGTGCATGTTTCTTTGTTGTCCTTTGCCGATCTACGAACGCAATGGAATCTAAATTCTTTCGTGTATGTTTCTTTTTTATCCTTTGCCGATCTACGATCGCAAAGGAGTCTACATTCGTTCGTGTATGTTTCTTCTTCTTCTTTTTTTTCTTTTTTTTTTTTTGCCGAACGATCGCAAAGGAGTCCCTACATGTCTCAATGATATATCCCGAACCGCTTGACAGAATCGCTTCCAATTATGTGTGGTGGCGTGTCACCATGAGCAGAAGGCATCCGTGCATAAATTATCGCAGTTGCGACCTTGACCTTGAAAACCGAAAATAGTTAAGGGGCCATAACTTCCACACCGTTGGTCTTAGAGTCTTCACGCTTGGCATGTAGGTACTTTGGCTTATGGCCGTTCTGTTGATGGCATACCGGTCAAGGTCAACATCAAGGTCAGGGAGATCAGTAGGCTTTGAAAGTGGTAGGGGTCTAAAATTGGGTTTTGAGCCATGGTCTACATCTTTTCTTGACATAAGTGCTTCAGATTGTGTGTGGTACTCTATAGCCTAGAGTAGAAAACATCCGAGCATAAATTATCGCCATGCTGACCTTGACCTTGAAGTGTGACCTTGAAGACCGAAATTTCGTTCTTTGCGCTATATATTTCTTGTCCAAGCTGTATCTCGTGAACTAGAAGATAGAATCCCTTCAAATGTTGTGTAAATATGTGAGACTAAGAGTATAACACATTCGTACATAAATTATCCCTCAGCAATACAATGTCGCTCAGCGGCAGACATGTTTCTGTTCTTCTTCACCCTCCTATATCTCGTGAAATACTGCATAGAATCACTGCAAATTATTTTGTGGGTGTGTAAAAATAAGAATAGAAGACATTGCAGTACAAATTATGCCACGTGAGATTTTAATTAAGGGTGTACTTCCTGGTAAAGGAGGGGGTCTAATACTAAAAGTAAAAGACATTGTAGCACAAAATGTGCCACGTGGGGTTTAAATGTCGCCGAGCGGCAGACATGTCTCAGTGTCAAGGGTGTAGGCTACACCCCTCCAATTAAGGGTGTGCATTCCGGAAAATGATTTGCATCCAGTCAAGGGTGTGTAGGTGTATCACCCAAAGGATACAAGGAGGACGGGGGCCTAAGATGTGACGGGGAAGGGAGGTACAGGGCGGGGCAGGTACAGGGCGTAGCCAGCAAAGGACATATCTGCCGCTCGGCGATGCCCTCGTACTTTTATTTTTGTGTATGTTCAGATCACATTGTCTTTCTTTCTTTTTTGTTTTGCTTAAACTAATATTAGCAAAGATAAGGAAAATGCGCGCGTGTGTCGCGCTCGTGTGTGTGTGTGTGTGTGTGTTTGTGTGTGAGTGTGTGTGTGCGTACGCGCGCGCGCGTGTATGTGTGTGTGTGTGTGTGTGTGTGTGTGTGTGTGTGTGTGTGTGTGTGTGTGTGTGTGTGTGTGTGTGTGTGTGTGTGTGTGTGTGTGTGTGTGTGTGTGTGTGTGTGCGTGCGTGTGTGTGTGCGTGCGTGTGCGTGCGCGTGCGCGCGCGCGCGTGCTCGTGCAAGCGCGCGTGTGTGTGTGTGCGTGCGTGCGTGTGTGCTTCTGTGTGTGCGTGTATGTGCGTGCGTGCGTGCGCGCGTGTGTGTGTGTGTGTGTGTGTGTGTCGTGTGTACGTGCGCGCGCCTACGTGTGGAAATAATAATAATGGCAAGTCACAACCAGGTCATACGCCAAGATTAAGGTCATGACGGCAATAATGTATGCGCGGGAGCCTTCCTCTCATGGTGACACACCACCACACAAAATTTGAAGCGATTCTGTCAAGCGGTTCGGGAGATATCCTTGGGACAGACAGAAATGAAGAGAGAGAAAAAAACAGACAAAGAAACACACACGAAGGAATTTAGACTCCTTTGCGATCGTAGATCGGCAAAGGACAAAATGTTAAAACGATGGGTGTATGAGCGTTGGTTAATTTAATGAAGATGCAGCCATCTACTACAATGTAGAATGCTGTGTGTGTGCGCGTGTGTGTGGGGGGGGAGTGAATTAATTAATTAATTAGGGGAAGTGAATGAACCCGCCCCTGTAACTTAACTAAGTGAGGACTTTGTATTATTACCTTGCTTCACAAAATGTGTTACAATTATTGACAGGAAGTAAGGATGTGGCGTCAAGAACTTCTTCTTCTTCTTCTTATTCTTACTTCTTCTTCTTCTTACTTATTGACAGGAAGTAAGGATTCGTCAAGAATTCTTCTTCACCTTAATCATCTTCTTCTTCTTCTTCTTCTTCTTCTTCTTCTTCTTCTTCTTCTTCTTCTTCTTCTTCTTCTTCTTCTTCTTCTTCTTCTTCTTCTTCTTCTTCTTCTTCTTCTTCTTCTTCTTCTTCTTCTTCTTCTTCTTCTTCTTGTCAAAGGAGTCTACATTCGTTCATGTATGTTTCTTGGTTTGTGTTTTGCACCCAGTCAAGGGTGTGTAGGTGTATCACCCAAAGGACACAAGGAGGACGGGGGCTTAAGATGTGAGGGGGAAGGGAGATATAGGGCGTAGCCGGCAAAGGACATATCTACCGCTCGGCGATGCCCTTGTTTGTTTTTCAGAAAGAACCGTATTTTATATTTCGTATCGGTTACTGAATGCATTCAAAAATGCATGAAATCATTCTTTTATTTGATTGACACCAGAACTGATGAATAAATCCAAGTTTTGAGGGTAATTTCTGACGTGGTACAACTAAGTTTTTTTCGAAACAAATGTATTAAAATCCTTTCATGTACCTTTAAATACTTTTTACAGCAAACAAAAACTGTGGATGATAAAAGTAATATAATAATTTTGTCGAGAGAAAGAAAAAGAAAAAATGAAAACCTCCATAACTAGTCACATTTTCAAGCAACTCAAATGAAAATGAATAGAATATTGTCTCCTCATGTCTGGCACAATTTCAGCAAAATATGTGCATAGCTTTTATTGTGAAAAACATATTTCCAAGACACACAGGCAGACTGACAGACAGCCAAAGAAAGACAAAGTATTGACAGACAGGGGGGGGGGGGGGTAAAAAGAAACCCCTTTGACCAGTTGAGATTAGCACAGTTTCTGATCTGAGAGGGGTGAGAGTAAGGTGGAGGAACAGTTGGTAAGAGGGATAAAGAGACAAAGAAAATGGTTCAAACGGAGATATGTCAATGCATACACAGAGAGAGAGGGGAGAGAGAGAGAGAGAGAGAGAGAGAGAGAGAGAGAGAGAGAGAGAGAGAGAGAGAGAGAGAGAGAGAGAGAGAGGGGGGGAGAGAGAGAGAGAGAGAGAGAGAGAGAGAGAGAGAGAGAGAGAGAGAGAGAGAGAGAGAGAGAGAGAGAGAGAGAGAGAGAGACAGAGACAGAGACAGAGACAGAAACAGAGACAGAGAAACACAGAGAGAAGGACAGAGATTCAGAGACAGATACATAATTTCAAACAGGGAGAAAAAGAAACCTTTCCACAGGAATTTTTCATAGGGTCGATTGCCATCTTAATCCCAGGAGGAACAAGCAGTTTTGGTGCGGTTGCTCACCCACCGCAACAAGCTCAACAACCACAAGCATCGGAAGATGAAGCTGGCACCATCAGCAGTCTTTCCCTGTGGTCTGGAATACCAGACAACAGAACATGTCCTGCAGAGATGTCTCCTTCACAAGGAGGCAAGAGATGAAGCTGGCACCATCAGCAGTCTTTCCCTGTGGTCTGAAAGATCAAACAACAGAACATGTCCTCCAGAGATGACTCCTTCACAAGGAGGCAAGAGATGAAGCTGGCACCATCACCAGTCAGTCCCTGTGGTCTGGAAGACCAGACAACAGAACAGAACATGTCCTGCAGAGATGTCCCCTTCACAAGGAGGCAAGAGATGAAGCTGGCACCATCACCAGTCTGTCCCTGTGGTCTGGAAGACCAGACAACAGAACAGAACATGTCCTGCAGAGATGTCCCCTTCACAAGGAGGCAAGAGATGAAGCTGGCACCATCACCAGTCTGTCCCTATGGTCTGAAAGACCAGACAACAGAGCATGTCCTCCAGAGATGTCCCCTTCACAAGGAGGCAAGATATGAAGCTGGCACCATCACAAGTCTGTCCCTGTGGTCTGGAAGACCAGACAACAGAACATGTCCTGCAGAGATGTCTCCTTCACAAGGAGGCAAGAGATGAAGCCGGCACCATCAGCAGTCTGTCCCTGTGGTATAGAAGACCAGACAACAGAACATGTCCTGCAGAGATGTCTCCTTCACAAGGAGGCAAGAGATGAAGCTGGCACCATCACCAGTCTGTCCCTGTGGTCTGGAAGACCAGACAACAGAGCATGTCCTCCAGATATGTCCCCTTTCACAAGGAGGCAAGAGATGAAGCTGGCACCATCACCAGTCTGTCCCTGTGGTCTGGAAGACCAGACAACAGAACATGTCCTCCAGATATGTCCCTTTCACAAGGAGGCAAGAGATGAAGCTGGCACCATCACCAGTCTGTCCCTGTGGTCTGGAAGACCAGACAACAGAGCATGTCCTCCAGAGATGTCCCCTTCATAAGGAGGCAAGAGATGAAGTGTGGCCCATCAGCACACCGCTGTCTACCAGGTTCTATGGGTCCAAGGAAGAGCTGGAGAAGACAGCACTGTTTGTCACCAGAGCTGCTTTGGTCGTTTGTCGGAGGTACGCAAGAAGAAGAAGAAGAAGAAGAAGACGGGACTGTTTCAATAGTGCAAGATATACTTGCGCTTGCAATTGTGTTAAGAAAAGTGTATATCAGTGGACTTTACGTTGCAATATAATGGTTATGTCAATGTGGCGGTACCATAGCCGATGAGGTTTAACCGAGGCGTGGTTACCGCTACACCTATCTATAGTGTTAAAAACTCGGGACTTTACTGGTGTTGCACTGCCTCCGGGCATTGAAGCCAGTATTGTTCCCACCATCTTTGTATTTACAAATGTCCCATATGTGTCTATGACCGAGAGGACGTAAAACATCATTTTCATTCAGGACTTTACGTTCAGTTTCTGACCCACTTTCTCTCCAGATCCCTAGGTATAAGCTTTCAACTGTTGGTCGTCGCTCTTGTGCTGTCTGAGGACCGTCGGACCTCCTGGAACAAACTTCT
>CM065693.1:12900216-12902716 GCA_017654935.2 Phymorhynchus buccinoides
ATGAGGATGATGGTGATGGAGGAGGAGGAGGAGGAGGAGGAGGAGGAGGATATTCATGGATGATGGACGACGATGATGATGATGATGATGATGATGATGATGATGATGATGATGATGATGAGGAGGAGGAGAGGAGGATGGAGGAGGATATGATGGATGACGATGATGATGATGATGATGATGATGATGATGATGATGAGGAGGAGGAGGAGGAGGAGGAGGAGGAGGAGGATATTCATGGTGATGATGATGATGATGATGATGATGATGATGATGATGATGATGATGATGATGATGAGGAGGAGGAGGAGGAGGAGGAGGAGGAGGAGGAGGATATTGATGGAGGAGGAGGATGAGGATGATGAGAGGATGAGGAGGAGGAGGAGGAGGAGGAGGAGAGGAGGAGGAGGATGATATTGATGGTGTGGTGACGATGATGATGTTGTTGTGCTGTTGCCATTGTCCTTGTTTTCATATCGAATTTGATTATAAGACATTACATAACTAATAATCATATAGTAAAAAGCCAAGTGTCCGTGTGTGTGTGTGTGTGTGTGTGTGTGTGTGTGTGTGTGTGTGTGTGTGTGTGTGTGTGTGTGTGTGAAACACAAAACGGGCCTTATAACTCCGCCGTTTTTCGACCGAATCGCTTCAAATTTGCTGTGAGCCCTAACGGGACGATGGCAACGGCAACCGAGGCGGTCGTGTCATTTGCGCAGTTCGGCAAATGCGCGAAACGCGCATCCGCCGGCCTCTCGGCGCCCGTATCTCCGGTGTTTCTGGACGGATTGCCTTCGAATTGGGCAGGAACATGACCGGGGACGGTGACTATCCATGTTCCAAACTAGAAGCGAATCGGTTCAGAAACGCGCGCGCTATGCAACTCCGCCGTTTCTTAACCGAATCGCTTCAAATTTGCTGTACTCAGCGTTACCAGTACTTGGCGTTACCGTTAGTAGGCGTTACCGGTACTAGGCGTTACTGGTACTCGGCGTTGCGCTAGTAAATAATAAAGTAATAACAGCCAACACAGCAGAGAGGAATGTGTGAGTCGCTTATGTCTCCTATTTGGCAAATTCTGTCAATTTGGCACATTCTTCAATGCCTCCTATATGGCACATTCTTCAATGCCTCCTATTTGGCAAATTCTGTCAATTTGGCACATTCTTCAATGCCTCCTATATGGCACATTCTTCAATGCCTCCTATTTGGCAAATTCTTTCATGCCTCCTATTTGGTAAATTCAAATTAGCAAATTATTTCATGCCTCCAATTTGGCAAGATTATTTCATGCCTCCTATTTGGTCAATTCAAATTAGCAAATTATTTCATGCCTCCAATTTGCCAAATTATTTCATGCCTCCTATTTGGTAAATGTTGTTCAGTGTCTCCTATTTGGTAAATTATTTCATGTCTTGTATTTGGCAAATTCAAATTAGCAAATTATTTCATGTCTCCTATTTGGCAAATTATTTCATGTCTCCTATTTGGCAAATTATTTCATGTCTCCTATTTGCCAAATTCTTTCATGCCTCCTATTTGGCAAATTATTTCATGTCTCCTATTTGGCAAATTATTTCATGTCTCTTATTTGGTCAATTCAAATTAGCAAATTATTTCATGCCTCCAATTTGCCAAATTATTTCATGCCTCCTATTTGGTAAATGTTGTTCAGTGTCTCCTATTTGGTAAATTATTTCATGTCTTGTATTTGGCAAATTCAAATTAGCAAATTATTTCATGTCTCCTATTTGCCAAATTATTTCATGTCTCCTATTTGGCAAATTATTTCATGTCTCCTATTTGACAAATTATTTCATGTCTCCTATTTGCCAAATTCTTTCATGCCTCCTATTTGGCAAATTATTTCATGTCTCCTATTTGCCAAATTATTTCATGTCTCTTATTTGCCAAATTCTTTCATGCCTCCTATTTGGCAAATTCTTTCATGCCTCCTATTTGGCAAATTCTTTCATGCCTCCTATTTGCCAAATTCTTTCATGCCTCCTATTTGGCAAATTCTTTCATGTCTCCTATTTGCCAAATTCTTCCATGCCTCCTATTTGGCAAATTCCCTTCAGCCCCCTACTTGGGGTTTTTTTTGGTATTTAGTACGTTTTAGTCACATATAGGAAATTCGGGTTGCTCCCACCTGGAGAGTGCGTCGCAGCCAGAGGCGCGCCACCTAATTTTTTTTCTTATTTGCAAGCGGGTTTTGTGTGACTGATGAGGAAGGAAAGGGTGGGGGGGGGGGGTAAAATTTGACCAAACGGCAACTTTTTCGTTGCCACTGGGTCTAACGTGTGCTAAGTGCATGGGCACACGGGACCTCGGTGTATCATCTCATCCGAAAGACTCCACGTTCAGACTGTAAGGCCTAGTGCAGAGTGAGAGGACAAAAAATCCCCTGTACCCAAGTTTGAACTCGGGTTTATTGTCTACGAGGCGAACGCGTTACCTCTCTCTGTGCCACTCTACACCTTAACTTACTTGACACATT
>CM065693.1:12912716-12915216 GCA_017654935.2 Phymorhynchus buccinoides
AAGCGTATGGGTATACATTTTGTTAACATTTAGAGTTAGTATTGTGTTTATTCTCACGTGATGAAAGTTTTTACAGTGTAACAAATAGTGTTCTGCATTTTCTGTAGAGTAACCGCACGCGCATTTGGGGTCAGCTAGCAGATGTCTTGTGTACAGATCGTGGTTAATATTGCTTATTCCTATACGTAATCTGCAGTGGTTAACTTGGTCTTGTCTGGAACCAGTGTAGTAGTAAGAAGGCACACTAACATCAGACAGAGAAATAAATCGTTTAAATTGGCTCATTGAGTCAGTTACTTTAATGTCATCTGGGAGGTCATTCCACAAATGGGTTGTGCTTGGAAGGAATGAGTGTCTATGTAGTTCAGTTCTTGATCGTGGAACTACTCTGTCTAGAGGCTGGCGTCTATGGTACGGATTTTGATCAGAAATTAGTGGTGGAAGGAGATCGGATAAATAATTAGGACATGCATTATTTACCATTTTGTGAAACTGGATTAATTTGTGTCTTTTACGTCTTTCCTTTAATGGACAAAGGCCTGATTCTTCATATAATTTCTGGTGACTGGTTCCCTTCACACCTCCAATAATAATACGAATGGCTTCTAAATGCAGTGTTTCAAGAATGTTTGATTGCTTGTCTGTACAATTGTCCCAAACGATATCTACATAATCAAAATGAGGCAGAATGAAGGATTTGTACATTGTTTCTAGGGACTTGCGGGATAATCTGTATTTGTAATGTCTGAGGCATGCTATTAACATATTCACTTTATTGGCTATGAACTGTATATGTTCATCCCATCTACAATTATCCTGTAGAATTACACCTAAATGTTTATGTGATTTTGATGGTTCTAAAATGTGTGTTCCAAATGTTAGGGGTGCAATATGAGTATGATCACGTGTTGAATTGAGTAGTTCTGTCTTAGTTTCGTTAAATGTGGTTTTCCAGTGTTTGGACCATTGGGAGATTCTTTCAAGATCTGCATTGAGAATGGCTGCTCTAGTTAAGGGATCGTTTAAGGCATGTGACAAGCTAGTGTCATCAGCAAAAAGTTTAATTGTAGCTTCAATGTCAGTAACAATATCATTTATGTATAACAAAAATAACAACGGGCCAAGGACTGATCCCTGAGGAACACCAGCAGGGATCATTTTCGATTCAGACTTTTCTCCTTTAATGACTACTAATTGATGTCTGTTATCTAGATAGTCACGGGAAAAAGTTAAGTAATTTCCCCTTTATACCCGCAGCCTCCAGCTTCAACAGAAGTCCCTTGTGCCAGACACGATCGAATGCCTTCGATATGTCCAAATAAATTGTTTGAGTTGTTATCCCATGGTCAAAAGACGAACATAGATCATTATATGTGGCAAGAAGCTGATATACGGTGGAATCACCTGGTATAAAACCATATTGAAGTGGTGTAAGCACATTGTGTGTCTTAAAGAATGTGTACACATGCTTGTGGACACACTTCTCAAGAACTTTTCCGACGCAGCTAAGAAGTGATATCGGACGATAGTTTGTGCACAGTTCTTTTGGCCCTTTCTTATGAATAGGAGTAACATGGGCTATCTTCCACGTGGATGGGAATCTTCCCTCATTTAAGCACCTATTAAACAGTTTAGTAAGAGGACAAGCAAGCACGTCAAGTGCATGTATTAGAAGATTATTATGTACAAGGTCTGGGCCAGAGGCTTTAGTTTTGTCAAGACCCTTCACAACTGATTTCACAACATCTTCAGTTAATATAATCTCGTTAGTTTCATAGTTAGCAAAAGGTACCTGGGGTAGGTCGTCGTCGTCATTGTCTAAAGTGGATTGTTCAACAAAGAAGGTGTTTAATAAATCTGCTTTATCTTTATTGGAATAATATACAATGTCATTTGACTTAAGAGGAGGAATTTCATCACTGATGCCTTTTTTGTTGAAAAAAGAACGTACTAACTTCCACCAGTCTTTCTGGCCAAAAGTTTGAGGATCTGATGCTTTTTTGTCTAATTCTGTATAAAATTCAGCTTCTCGTTCCCTTTCTTTATTGGTGACAAAATTCCTAAATTGTCTGAAGTTATGCCAGTCTTGAGGGTCATTGGTTAATTTAGCTTTAGCATGTATGCATTTACGCTCTTTTATTAGCAGCCTTATGTCATCAGTCATCCAGGGTACGTCAGCTGGATGTACAGTGATAACTTTTGTTGGCATGCATTGCTTAGCTGATGTCATAAGCTTATCAGTGAACTGTTCAGTGGCCTCATCAATAGTTCCAGTGTTTAGGACATTGTCCCAGTCAACAAGCTGTAATAATCGACAGTATTCTTCTTTATTTAGTTTATCATAGTTGAAAATAGTTCTTTTAAAATTAGTCTTGGTTTTAGTAGTATTTTTTAGAAACAAACAAGGAATACTGTGATCGCTAAAGGCTGCGGGTAACACTACAGTTGACTCTATTAGCTCGAGGCTTTGTGTGATAATGAGATCTAGACATGTAGATGA
>CM065693.1:12927716-12932716 GCA_017654935.2 Phymorhynchus buccinoides
GGTAAGGTACGTATGTGTCCGGTTTTCAGTTTTCACTGGTCTCCCCGCTGCGTACAGCCGACACATTCCGATTTCGGAGGAGCTCAAAGGAGAAACATTATTTAGAAGATTTTTTTTTAAGGCAGGAGAATGGGCCAATAAGTCAGAAAGATGGTAGATGACAGAAAGCAAAGGAAAAAGGCAGAGTCAAAGAGAGTGGCAGATTAGAGGAAGTTACAAGCACGGAACTTCCAGAAGGTGGGGGAACTATTCTTACGAAAGCCCCCCCCGGTTTCCCCACGGAGAGGTTCATGTGTATATTTGTCTCTGTATTATAGGGGCTAAAACATGCACCCCAAAAATGGATGGAAGTTCAGTTTAACGTCGCGTATCGGCTTTCGCCATGTACGACGGGCTGAACAAACCAACCAGGGCCTGTATTCACGTTGAGATAGCATGAGACTTAGCATGATGCTAACTTAGAAGCTCTTCCAAAAGTCATATTAAATCCTATAGGACATTGGAAGAGCTTCTAAGTTAGCATCATGCTAAGTCTCATGCTATCTCAACGTGAATACAGGCCCAGGGTATAAACAAAAATTTATGTTCCTGAATCACTGTCTTAGCCAAAAGGCCGAGAACAGAATTCATGACCCCCCAAAATAGTACGCATGCTGTTATATCACAATCGTCAATATTGTTTTTTTCATAACGATGGCATGTATTATTTTTTTGGTTTCTATGCATAAAGAGGCTGAAATATACAAAAATATTAAGCAGGCTGTTCTATCACAAACGTCAATCTTGTTATCATAACGATGGCTTGTAATTGAATAATAACACGTAAATAGCTGAGTTGTGAGGACTGTTTGTGGATTTTGGCAACTGGGCAGATAATTATTATGTACATTAATTTTAAGGTGGCGGGCATAGTTTAAAACAAGGTGCCAAAATAGTGACCAATACCAACATTGCCTTAAAACATGTACCAGAATAGTTATAAAGAAGAACTGATACGATGCAAAAGTTTAATATTATTCATTTGTATGCCTATATTATGTTGACTTAACAGATCTAACGTGCAAAAACCGAAGGAGAGAGACATGCAAAAAAAATATTATTTTTAAAAGCATTTTATATTAATATAAATATTAAAGAAATTATAATTACATTAAAACTGAATTCCACTCATGCAAACTACTGTTTCTAAAAATGGTGCATGCGCAAATTTCAAATAAGACAAAACATGTTCTGGTTTTAACCATGCCTGCCCATTCAAGGTAATATCAGACGTAGTTACGGTAAATTAATAGACGATTTTCGGAGAAAAAAACAACTAGGGGAGAGCACTTCGTGAAAATTAGAGTTGCCTACCTCCATTACTCGGTTAAATACCATAGCAACAATGCAACAATGGCGTCGAAGCTTGAAACCACAGGATGCGAGTCAGCGACTTGCAAACATTAATTTTGAGAAGAATGAGGGGTGGCCAGTGGCCACAAACTGAAAAAACTTTCAAAATGTGACGTAAAAATATAAATGACATTTTTTTTAGAATGACGCACGGTGTTCTGAATGCCGTATGTCTGCTCAAACACACGAGTCGATAAGCTACGAGAGCTGATGATGGTAGAGTGACTTCCCCTGTTTGACCGATTGAATTAGGCAAGATCACTCCCACACACCATGAAATTACTCCCCTTAATTATTTCTGAACAATTCCTATCTATTTGCGTGGCAGCGCAAGCGGATGTTCGTGGTTTCAGTCTGGGATTAATTAATTTAACAATCACCAATAATCTTACTTTCTTTAAACTAAAAAATGAAGACAAAATATTGTATTATTTGTTCGGAAAATAAGTCCATGGGGGCCGTTTCACAAGAGGGAACGCTCATAGCAGTTCGCGCAAATCGGCAAAAACCGTCCTAAGAAACGCATTCGTTTGCCGATCGTTCGCGAATGTCAGCGTTCATGCTCGAGGGGTAGATAGCGGCGAACTATTAGTTGAATCATGGGAAATACACACATTTTTTTCTATTTCCTGCGTTTTGGGGGTCTCTATGATATATATTGTGGCGGTACCATAGCCGATGAGGTATAACCGAGGCGTGGTTACTGCTACACCTATCTGTATTGTTAAAAAATCGGGACTTTACTGGTGTTGCACTGCCTCTGGGCATTGCCTCCAGTATTGTTCCCACCATCTTTGTATCTACAAATGTCCCATATGTGTCTGTTCCAGACCGAGAGGACGTAAAACACCATTTTTCATTCATTCGTCTCGCGAGAACGTGACTTTCTTTTTTGTTTCAAAATGTCACCCAAAGTCAACACTTTTGACACAGACAAGTATTCTTTACTCTATCGTGAAAATGCACGGGATGATTTTAGCAAATTAAACAAACACGAGTGTTTTTGAGAGCTCTTTCTTATTTTTTCATCATGTTAGGTGGCATAATATATAATGTAAACTTAATTTTCTGCACACAAATAGACGTGAATGAATGGAAAGTTTGTACAAACTGTCAGAGAGGTATGACTTATTTCCCTTTTGATAGCAACTCTTTTCTCTCTCCCGAAAGAGAAAAGTAAGCTTTTATGGTTATCTGAACCTAGATAACATTATTGGTGTTTCTTAGACCCCTTTTTGGCGTAACAGTTATTCGCGCGAATAGCGACATCTAGTGAAACTATACCCAAGTTTCACTTTTCTTTTTACTAAACTAAATCTCTGGGAAATAAACAAAGAGTCCTACTTAACTCATTCGCATCGCAATGATTTCTATTTTTTTAAAACTCACAAATCACTCCATCACTCCAGACATACACACAAACAAAACAGACATACACAAAAAAGAGAAATCTAAGAAGATTACAGGTTTTTACTTCAGGTTTAGGCATAGGGAAGTGGTAGATCAAACTTATTTTGTATATATAGACTTTATATAGAAACACTCCCTACAGCAAATCGTTTCCCCCACTTCAAACCACTACAAAGGCAAACTAAGAGGTAAAAGCGTGGTCTAAAGGGAGCGAAACAAGTTTAGAAGTGACCAAAGTGTGGTGTGCACACATATTTACTTCCCTTCAAACAAATTCACCAAATTGACAGCGCTATATTAATTCCGGTCCGGCCATATATGAGTGGAACGACTTGAATGAGTTTTAAGGGTCCGAGTCACAAATAATGCTACTGCAATCGTATGAATTATCCAACTGTGACATTTGTGAGGCAAGATTGTCGTGAAATACTAGTGCCTACATGAATCTGGTAAAATCCTACTCGTTTCGTTCACTTTTATGTGGTAGTCCCAAATACACGAATCTCATGAAATAGGGTAAGACGGGGTAAAAAGCCCATGGGCGGGTAAGACGCCCATGCCAATTATCTCATGAAATGAAGAAAATTTCAGTCAAATTTGCCCATGAGACGAATGCTAAACATTAACACTCGTCTCATGGGTAAATGTGACTGAGATTTGCTTCATTTCATGAGATAATTGGCATGGGCTTCTTACCCGCCCATGGGCTTCTTACCCCGTGTTCACCTATCTGTATTTCTATGTCGTGAACTTCCTACATTGGGGTCTACATGAACATAAAGTGGAAGTAACTAGTAGGGTTTCATCAGAGTCATTTAGTATAGACAGTAGTATTTCATCAGCAGCATGCCTCACAGTTGGTTAGTCGTACGACCAAAATTGAAAGATTTGGAAGTGTGGGTCGGCATTTATATGGGCAAACTTTTATCACGTTAATACTTGAGAATATCAATGACCACTAGGACCAGTTAAAACACACACAAACACTCAATTAGAGGCTGGTAGATGTAGGTCCCTTTTGTTAGAAACAAAACAGAATAAATGACTGCTAGGACCAGTTAAAACACACACAAAACACTCAATTAGAGGCTGGTTGATGTAGGTCCCTTTTGTTAGAAACAAAACAGAATAAATGACTGCTTGGACCAGTTAAAACACAACAAAACACTCAATTAGAGGCTGGTTGATTTAGGTCCCTTTTGTTAGAAACAACACAGAATAAATGACTGCTAGGACCAGTTAAAACACACACAAAACACTCAATTATAGGCTGGTAGATTTAGGTCCCTTTTGTTAGAAACAAAACAGAATAAATGACCTCTAGGACCAGTTAAAACACAACAAAACACTCAATTAGAGGCTGGTTGATGTAGGTCCCTTTTGTTAGAAACAAAACAGAATAAATGACTGCTAGGACCAGTTAAAACACACACAAAACACTCAATTAGAGGCTGGTAGATTTAGGTCCCTTTTATTAGAAACAAAACAAACGTTTCTGGCCATAAGTATGGTGACGACAAGAAGGTAGAAAAATAGGAAAGGAAAACTGAGTAGAAATAACATAAAACATGATTAATATGAATTGTATTCAGTCTTTTTTTATGTTATTTCTACTGTTTTCCTTTCCTTTTTTTGCTACCTTCTCGTCGTCACCACACTGAAGACGGGCTTATGGCCAGAAACGTTTGTTTTGTTACTAATAAAAGGGACCTAAATCTACCAGCCTCTAATTGAGTGTTTGTTGTGTGTTTTCTCACATTAGCTATCGTGTGTGCTGTGTGAAAGCAGGATTAAAAGGAGTTTGAATAGGTAATGTCATATTGAATGATTTCCCAGTCTATGTTCATGTATTATTGTGCTGATGCTTGTTTGTCTGCACGCCTTATGTAGATGTATTTGTGGTTGTTGTTTTTTGGTGGTGGTGGTGGTGATGGTGGTGCGTGTGGGGGAGGGGGGAGGTGCGCACACGCGTATTTCTGTGTCAAGAAAATATTAGGTTTTGATGTCTAATTATTTCTTCAAATGACACATTAATGTAGTAATGTGTTGACCCTTGTTTGTCAGCGTGTGAATATAATTAATTTGCTATATTGGATGTTTATATAATATGTGTTTATGCCTACGGATGTACTGTATTAATGCTAGCATTTATTGTAGCTTTTGTGTATTACTTTAGTGGTGCTTATTTATGTATCTTA
>CM065693.1:12937716-12967716 GCA_017654935.2 Phymorhynchus buccinoides
TTCATGAAGTGCTTATTTTGGGGGCAACCCTGCAGGCTTTTTTTCTTTTTTTCTGGTTTATTTCTTTTTCTTTTTCTTCCGGCCTTTCTCTAATTTGTTCATTTTCTGGTTTTCAGTCGTTCCTTTTTCTCGTCTGTTTTTTTTCCGTTGTTTTTTGTTAAAGGTGGACCCTGACGGATGAGTTTTTTGGCAAGAAACACGTCGAGATCACCAGAAAGACAGCCTTTTAAAGGATCGGAACACTCACTTTGTTCTGGTTTCCAATAAATAAAACGGCGATTTCTCCTTGGCGGAGATGCCGGAGATAGTAGCCATGTTGGATGGGGTGGGTGAAGGTCACTCATTGTGGTTGAAGAGTTTTCTTTTTTTTTGTAGTGCAGTAAAAAAAAAAAATGGAGCTGTTTCCTTTGCTGTGAGCAAAACTCCTTCAGATAATCTGTATAACTTTTTATTAAGAAGAAAAAAGGCTTGTATTGCGAACATTTCGTGCAAACGATTTGGTCTAAACGCAGGCGGCCAATAGAAAAGAGACAGCACACACCTTCTCTTTGGGTGAAATAATTTAACTTCCAGCACCTACGCCGCAGGAGGAATCGCCGATTTGACGGTTTGATTTCTAGGAACAACAGGATGAGAGAAGAAAGATAGAAGGAGGGAGAGAGACAAAAGTATAATATTTCGCGGACCCGGCGAAACCGGTACTCAGTATTACCGGTACTTGGCGCTGCGTTAGTATAAGTAAAAACACAGATTTCAAGCTTTCAAGTAAAAACACAGATTTCAAGTTTTCACCACATGTTCTAAAAACTGCTGCCCCCCACCCCCCACCCCCCACCCCTTCCCCCCTGTTAATTAGCACACGCTTTCTATCTAGCCCCTTCTACCCCACTCCCACTCCACACCGTCTACCCACCCCTCTTCACCTAGTTCCCACGCTTTGTTTCTCCACTGTAGTGATCATTCATTGATGTGGTTTTCAACTGGTATGGTGATCTTTTAGTGTCAAAAATGTATATACATTGCTTATCTTTTCTTTACTTTTTTTTTTTTTTTTTACCGAGATAGACATTCTATTTTTGTTTAAATTTTGGGTGGGGGGGGGGGGGGGGGGGGGCTGTTCGTGTATGAAAACACTTTTGAATAATCAAAGAATGAAATAGTGAGGCCAAGAGAGGAGATAACGAAATTGAACAAAGGGGGGAATACTCTCTTTCTAATTACCTCTCCTCCACCAAAGTTGATTACGATACCAATCGTCTAGCAATGCGTGGGTCAGAACGAAAGTGAGACAAACAAAGCATCACTCTCAAAAAAGAATGTGCCAAGTTCGCCTTTATGACCCTTCACCCACACAGTACACATCAACAATGGTGGAGAGGACGACATACAAACAAATCAACATCTATCCAAGAGTGGCATAGCCTTCTAGCCTTGAATATGTTACACATAAACAACACACAACATAGCAAACTGGTAAGTAACGCTAACTTGTGGCGGTGCCATAGCCGATGAGGTTTAACCGAGGCGTGGTCACCGCTACAGCTATCTGTATTAATTTTTTTAAATCGGGACTTTCCTGGTTTCGTACTGCCTCCGGGCATTGCCTCCAGTATTGTTCCCACCATATTTGTATTTACAAATGTCCCATATGTGTCTGATTCAGACCAAGAGGAAGTAAAACACCATTTTCGTCGACAAACTGGCAAGCCTCGAAAGGAATTTTGGTTAACCCTTTCACCGCCAGCCATATTTCAGCCAAAAGTGTCCATTAAATTTACCTGGGTAGAGAACAAAATCCATCTGCAGTATTGGGGATTCTTCTGTGACATATATAAAATAAGGTCTATCCTTACTTCCCAAAACTAAGACAATAGGGTCTTTGGATAATAGACCCCAATTTGATGCCTTATGACATAGGTGTTGAATCACTGTGGTGCTAAAATGCGACTTTGGCGGTGAAAGGGTTAATCAAAGAATGAAATAGAGAGGCCATTGCCTTTCGTTTTGAATATTAAACAGATAAACTTTGCTTTTTTTTAATTTCCTTGTGTACCTTGCTTATTATGATTTTTTTAATTGCAAATACTTGTTAATCATTCTGTTCCCTGTGTTTTGTTCAAATGCATGAATGTTTTTGTGCCCTGGTGTCCTTGTATCGTGAGACCACAATATACTGTCTCTTGTTGAAATAATAAAGCAATCTGGGCTTTAGCTTGACTATTGGGCCTGGAACCCTTTGGTTTACACAGAGAGAGAGAGAGAGAGAGAGAGAGAGAGAGAGAGAGAGAGAGAGAGAGAGAGAGAGAGAGAGAGAGAGAGAGAGAGAGAGAGAGAGAGAGAGAGAGAGAGAGAGAGAGAGAGAGAGAGAGAGAGAGAGAGAGAGAGAGAGAGAGAGGATGGGATGGGGGTGGGGGTGGATGCGGAATGGAAAGGAAAAGCTAGCCTTGTCTTGCCTTGCCTAGGACTAATCGAAGGGATGTTAATTGAGTGCTGTACATCACCCATTAGCCCTACCATCCATGTCACATGAGCGCGGTGTGTTTGAAGTCTGCCTGCCACCCCCGTTGACAGGGGAGACAACCACGACTGCTGGCCATTCAAGGTAATGAGATTAGAATCCGACTGGTCAGAGTCTGCCGTCCAGCCTAAGTTAGTCTGCCTAATTTAGGCTATGATTTATTCTGCCCGGCTTTTTACGATCAGGCGAAAGAATGTCACTATTATTATAGCCTGTGTTATCAGTGTCTAGAGCGACGGAACAACTAGGCTACATCAAAGGCGAACCGCCACGGTGGTCAAGACTCGTGACAAGACCGTTTCGGGTCCTCTTCTTCCTTTGTACTTCTGATGCCGCGATCATAGATCTAACCAGGCCCTGCGCTTTAATGTCACGCGCACGCACGCACACACACACATACACACACGCGCGGCGCACGCACGCACACACACACACACACGCCACCCCATAAAAATGTCATATCTTTTCAGCAATATCGCTGAAATACACATTTCTATTGCTAAAAATTCGGGACTTTCCTGGTGTTGCACTGCCTCCGGGCATTGCCTCCAGGATCGTTCCCACCATCTTTATATCTACTAATGTCCCATAGTTCCAGACCGGAGGACGTTAAAAAGATTTTCACTCCAGTTTTACATTCCTTCCTTATCTTTCTTACTCAGAAATGTCTCAAATGTGCCTGGCCATATTTAGGTTGTAGTGGCGGTACCATAGCCGATGAGGTTTAACCGAGGCGTGGTTACTGCTACACATATCTGTATTATTAAGAAATCGGGACTTCGCTGGTTTAGCACTGCCTCCGGGCATTGCCTCCAGTATTGTTCCCACCATCTTTGTATTTACAAATGCCCCACATGGCCGAAAGGCCGAAGAGGGCGTAAAACCCTATTATCAAATGTGCCTGTTCCAGGCCGGAGGACGTTAATTAAACAAATTCTTCAGTCTTCAGTTTCACATTCCCAACCGGCCTGTCCGGGAGTCCGTGGTGAGAGGGTCGACTATACTGACTCTCTCACCATGTGATGATTCCGAGGCAAAAGTGGCAGTTTGCCTTCGAAGTCCTACTGGGTGGCAGCCGGTGGGAAGGGCGACACCGGATCTCCTCCATCACCAGATGACAGCTGAAGAACTTGCAGACCGACACGACGACATGCAGCGACTTGGATCATCTCTGCTGATTTGACTTCGTCAATGATCCGCCGGCACCCAGCAGTGGATGTTGGCTGTGCTGATTGCCCAGGGGATGTGGGGAACGCAGCTCTTCATCCTCTGGGAGGTGGCTTTCAGTACAGCGCCACTCACTGTTGGACGAGGACCCCTCTTGAAGAACCACGCCCGCCTGCAGAGACGACCCGACTTCGCCTGCATGTCTCCTGGCGGCCTGCGACGGCACCAGCTCCCGGTACGGAGTAGGTCGCCCGGTGGCCCTGAAGACAGCCTTGGAGGGGGAAACTGCTCAACACAGCACCATCGACGCCAACGCCAACGGCAATGACCAGACAAGCGGACTACAGGAGCACCCAAGACAATCTTTTGGCTGCCTCACAATGCTAAGCCTCCTACCGCGTCACAGATGCTCGCATCTACGCCCTGAACTTTGACGATAGATGCTGACTCCAGCATCACGGCAGGTATCTTCACGACTCGGATCCCGTCCGAAATGTTCCCGCAGCCGACAGGGTATCCGGGAGTCCAGGGTAGGCAGCGTGTACCAGGAATCATCCGCGACGACGTCTGCTACGTCACGAACTCCTGTCTCATCATCACCGACTTTTCTTCATCATCATCATCATCATCATCATCTCAACGGGAAGACTTCGTCTTCAAGAAAATCGTCCATAAGTGTGCCCGACCAATTGGACGCTAATCACTTCATCTTCTGCAGTTTAAAATACATTTTGAAGAATTTTTTAAGAAAATGTTACACCATAAATTAATCATGCGAGTAGTAAAAATAATGCATACTATGCGTAGCAGTATAGTACAGAGCCGATGAGGATTAACCGAGGCGTGGTTACTGCTACACCTATCTGTATTGTTAAAAAATCGGGACTTTACTGGTGTTGCACTGCCTCCGGGCATTGCCTCCAGTATTGTTCCCACCATCTTTGTATCTACAAATGTCCCATATATGTGTCTGTTCCAGACCGAGAGGACGTAAAACACCATTTTTCATTCATAAAAAGTAATGCTGTTGTCCGCTTTCTTTCCCCCTTCCCTCCACCCCTCTCTCTCTCTCTCTCTCTCTCCTCCTCTCGCCTCCCAACTCCTCTCTCTCTCTCTCTCTCTCTCTCTCTCTCTCTCTCTCTCTCTCTCTCTCTCTCTCTCTCTCTCTCTCTCTCTCTCTCTCTCTCTCTTTAAAGATGAGTGTGAAAAGTAGGATTGGGTTTTATTTTTTCCGTGTGTATGCGCTTACTTTACACATTTTGAATGTTAATAATGAGTATAGGTTTGATTTTGTCATTGATGTGTTACAATATAGGCATGTTTTTTGCATGCTTTACATTACTTTGTATGTGTTTATTTTTGCTTTCCATTTTCTACTTTTATATATGTATTCTGTCCAGAGGGCTGGATGTAAAAAAAACATGTTATTGCTTACTCTATTACCCTCTATAAATACAATTCATTCAATTCAATTATCTCTCTCTCTCTCTCTCTCTCTCTCTCTCTCTCTCTCTCTCTCTCTCTCTCTCTCTCTCTCTCTCTCTCTCTCTCTCTCTCTCTCTCTCTCTCTCTCTCTCTCTCTCTCTCTCTCTCTCTCTCTCTCTCTCTCTCTCGCTCTCTCTCCCGCCTCTTCTTCTTCTTCTGCGTTCCCAGGCCATAACAATGGTACGTATGTGTCCGTTTTCCAGTTTTCACTGGTCTCCTAGCTGCATTCAGCCGACACATTCCGATTTCGGAGGAGCTCAAAGGAGGAAACTATATGCAAGAATGCGTTTGGGGTAAAAAGGCAAGAGAATGGGCCCAAAATGTCAGAAAGATAGTAGTTGACACAAAGCAAGGAAAAGGGCAGAGTCAAAGAGAAAGACAGATTAGAGGAAGTTGCAAGCACAGAACTTCCAGAATGAAAATCCGCTTAACGTCCTCCGGTTTGAAGCAGACACATATGGGACATTAGTAGATATAAATGTGGTGGGAACGATCCTGGAGGCAATGCCCGGAGGCAGTGCAACTCCAGGAAAGTCCCGAATTTTTAGCGATGCAAATAATGTGAAACAGCAGAACTTCCAGAAGGTGGGGAGCTATTTATACGGAAGACACCCCCCCCCCTATCTCCACGGGGGGGGGGGGGGGGGGGGGGGGTCTATTCAACATTCCCATTGATGACTCAGGCAGTTGGTAGACTGCTGCAGGCCACACACCGGTCAGTCACTGGACACTGCTCTTTGATATGGGCGCCAAGCTCCCTGGTGACCATTGTGTCTGTTGAGGGCAAAGAAACGCGAGAGCCAGCTGGACAACAAGGGTTCTAGCCACCTGGTGACCATTGTTCATTGAGAACAAAATAGCCACAGAAACTCGAGAGCCAGCTGGACAACAAGGCACCTGGTAACCATTGTGTCTGTTGAGGGCCAAGAAACGCGAGAGCCAGCTGGACAACAAGGGTTCTAGCCACCTGGTGACCATTGTTCATTGAGAACAAAATAGCCACGTGCATGGCCTGAAGCCACGCTTAGGATACAGTTAAAACATTGCCCGACTGTTGAGGGTAGTTATTCTGATCGCTTCTCGGCCTTTTGGCTAAGACAGTGATTCAGGAACGTAAATTGTTGTTTATACCCTGGTTGGTTTGTTCAGCCCGTCGTACATGGCGAAAGCCGATACGCGACGTTAAACTGAACTTCCATCCATGAGGTTAGTTGTCCGTTGGCTTTTGTTGAACTGTCAACACCCTCGCCCACGTCTGGTCTAACTTCTCAACTATTTGTGAAAGCAAAACGTTCGAGTATACCCTGGTTGGTTTGTTCAGCCCGTCGTACATGGCGAAAGCCGATACGCGACGTTAAACTGAACTTCCATCCATGAGGTTAGTTGTCCGTTGGCTTTTGTTGAACTGTCAACACCCTCGCCCACGTCTGGTCTAACTTCTCAACTATTTGTGAAAGCAAAACGTTCGAGCTTGTATTGTCACAGAGAGATTAGGGCAGAGGAAGAAAACGTTGTCCTCTTCCCTTCTTTCTACTCGTGCGTGGTCACTGTTGATTTTAGAAAACAAACTAATTATCCACAATCCATGTAAGCTGTTTTCCTTCTTTCGCACATCTTTCGTGAGACCCTCAGCTGAGAAAACACAGTAGACAGTTTTGTCTGTCAGGTCCCTGTCTGTCTATCTGTTCGTGTGCCTGTCTTGTTGTCTTTCCATCTGTCTGAATGAAAGTTAGGTTTTACGTCCACCCGGCTGCAAAACAGCACATATGGGACGAACCATCAACCAACCATCAATGACTAGTAAAACTGAACCTTTTCCGTCTATTTGCTCACGAACCTTTCTTTTATCGACCCCTTCAAAGAAAAGAAATTATTGATCGGTTTTATAGACCTTGGTAGCTTAACTCTGGCTCTATATATTACTAGTACTTCCTATTGGTGAAGGTCGACGGGGTGTTAAGGCATTCCCTTTGCGGTGTAATAAAGCAAGCAGCATTTCTAGCCCCTTAGGGTTCCAGACCAATAGTCAAGACAACGTCACGATAACTTTATTATTTGCAACAATAGAACTTACATGTGTTGTCTCATGGTACAAGGAACGACATAACGCAAAAACATTCATGCATTTGAACAAAACAAAGGGA
This sequence comes from Phymorhynchus buccinoides, assembly GCA_017654935.2. Classification (NCBI taxonomy): domain Eukaryota; kingdom Metazoa; phylum Mollusca; class Gastropoda; order Neogastropoda; family Raphitomidae; genus Phymorhynchus; species Phymorhynchus buccinoides. The sequence goes on from CM065693.1 coordinate 12,945,031, forward strand.
ACAGAATGATTAACAAGCATTTGCCACACACAAAAATTAACCAAGGCACACAAAGAAATTTAAAAAAAAGCAAAGTTTATCTTTCTAAGGAACAAAAGTGTGTTCATACACGAAAGCCCTCGCCCCCCTTCCCCCCCCCCCCCCCCCCCCCCCTCCTCTCCCCCTCCTACATGAACAAAAATTGTATGTCTTTCAACAACAAAAAAGGAACAAAAATAAGCAATACTTTTGACACTAAAAGATCACCATACCAGTGAAAGCCACATCAGTGAAGAAACAAAGCGTGGGAACTAGGTGAAGACGGATGGATAGATGATTTGGAGTGGGGTCGAAAGCGTGCGCTTGTGAGGTCCATAAACATGTCACCACTTGTCAAAGCGATTGACGGTGACCGACACGTGGCTGACATCTGTGTCGGTTTCTTTTCAGTTCGGCCAAACATACAAAGATAGATAGATAGATAGCCAGCCAGTCGGCTTCAGAATCCACTGAAAACATTACGAGCTTCGATCGCTTCGTTCGCGGCTGGTAATAAATCAAGCAAACTGAAGAAAGGGACAACATTAATATGAATGTAATAATTAGCCAAACGATTAAATATTACATTTTCAAAAACTATCAACGTGAGCTGTGGAGAGCTCAGAGAATAAAAGTTCCTGGTGTTTCAACATGAGAGAGAGAGAGAGAGAGAGAGAGAGAGAGAGAGAGAGAGAGAGAGAGAGAGAGAGAGAGAGAGAGAGAGAGAGAGAGAGAGAGAGAGAGAGAGAGAGAGAGAGAGAGAGAGAGAGAGAGAGAGAGAGAGAGAGAGAGAGAGAGCACGCCATAAGCTCTGCTTGTTGTTGCTTCAGTTATGTCATAGTTGTTGTTCATGTTGATTTGGAAAATAAAACATTTAAACCAGAGAGAGAGAGAGAGAGAGAGAGAGAGAGAGAGAGAGAGAGAGAGAGAGAGAGAGAGAGAGAGAGAGAGAGAGAGAGAGAGAGAGAGAGAGAGAGAGAGGAAGGATAGAGAGAAAGAGGGAGGGAGGTGTATAAATAAAAATCGTCTTTTGAGCCGTCTGTGCAACCATACCCTAAAGAACTTTGTATTGAAACAGTGAGCGCCCATTTATGGCTGGTCACGTGCGGTGCCTCTAGGCCAGCTTGCATCACGTGACAATGACGTCCAGTCTTCCCACGCTCCTTTATCTTGGCACGTTAATTGACCAGTGGTGACTGACACATTCTGCTGGACACAACCGGGCTGCTCACATTCGTCCTCTCCAGTCTTCATAAAACGTCCTGCTCGCATCGTGCGTGGTGTTTTCAGTCTCTGAACGTTGTGTGATCCAGTTCTGTCTTCAGATTTGTGGCTTTGCTCAGCAGGATTATACAGTGGGATTTGCTGTGACTTATTTCTGTGTCCAGTTGAAACGAAGAAGTGTGCTGTTTGCTTCTGTAGCAAATCGTTACTGTTGTGATTTTTTCTTGTCTACATTTTTCGGAGACTTCACTTTTCAATCCAGCATGTCGTTTGAATCTTTGGTGAGTACAATTATTTTCTGTAACGATTTCTGTATGTTTATTATTTTCTGTAACGATTTTTCTGTAACGATTTCTGTATGTTTGTACATATAACACTTGTTTGGTTTTTAGGCAGAATTAAAGTTTTGGTGTAGAGCTTACAATTGTTTTCAAAGAAAGAATATGTACACAAGCCTACTATTTATTTAGGATTTAATAAAGATAAATGACAAAACAGTGTTTCGAAATATATTTATGAAAGTTAACAACTTTGCCGTACCCGTACACAATAGATTCAAATGACGGAATTTCTAGATTCGATTTAATACGGCCCATTTAATATTGTCGGTACGAGTTGGGTCTGAATGGGCAACACAGCTGGTCCATGGTACAGTTGAAAATAAAGCCACAGTGTCGCTGTTTCGAAATAAATATATCATGTTTGTGCTTTAGCTTTCATATTCTGCTATTTATCATATGTAAGTAGAACAGTAGGGTTTCTTGGAGATGAAGAAGGTTTCAAAAATGCTAAGCTGATTAAATTGAATAATGACTAGCTTCAACAATCAGGCACGATGTCATGGCCGCACCGCCATATTGTTTTCTCAAACGTGATCTTAACCATTGCAAACACTCTTCAAAACCGAACACATGGTGTAACGTCTTTGTTTATTCCTGAGAGCCACCACGTTGGTTGCTCGCGCACTGTTATCACTCAAAATAAAACACTACGTCATCACTCATCCCTGATTACCAAAGATGCAGTGTTTGTGGTTTTCAATCTCACAGTGTTGTTCTCTCAGTTACTTTGAAACTAACCCCCAAACCTGATACTAACTCTGTCCGCCGACATAGTACCTTTGTGACCCTGTCCCTTTCGCTATGTCTATTAGAGGTGGGGGGGGAAACCGGTTTGAACCGAAAAACCGGTGCTAAACTTTCGCGGTTCGAAAAAACGGTTCGAGTTGCTGTGAACCGGTTTTTTAACTGCAAACTGAAAGTAAGTTTTTTTTTAGAATAACGCATTCTTTTCGAAAAACAACATTGATTCTCAGCGCAGATTGGGTGTTTGTAAACCAAGAGTAGCTGTTTCTAGTTTGTGGTGGTCTATGGCTTTGACTTTGACTTTGACTTTAAAGTGTTAAGTTGAGTGTGTGTGTGTCAGAAGTCATACGTTTCTTTATTGTGTGTGTGTGTGTGTGTGCGCGTGCGTGCGTGTGTGTGAATATTCTGACAAATAAATGTGTTTGCATAGGTGAAACTAGTGATGCGAGTACTGGTTAAAAAAAAACCGGTTCGGCAAAACCGGTTCGAATAGGGAAAACCGGTTCGGAAAACCGGTTCGGATTTTTGAACCGGTTCTCAAATATGTCTATGCACCGAAAAATGAATGCAGAATGGTCGGAACATACCGAAAAATGCCGAATGGTGAAGGCGGAATGATCAAAATGCCGAATGGTAGGGCAGAATTATGAAAACATTCTACAGAAAACCCCAAAATGTACAACAATGGAAAGTGAAATTGCCGAATAGCAAAATGATTAACACGGCCCCGATGACACGTTTCCGTAGTTCGGCTATCCCACACACTAGAATAGAAATCACGTCATACCGACGTGTTTACAGACAAAACAACGCGCGCAGGCGTACAATTAAACACATCAACGCTCAACATAATTCAAAGAACTCAATGAGTAGATGTCATTTTTTTTTGTGGCATCTGGGCCATGTGTAAAGCTTAAAAGCTAACCTTTTTAAAAAAAAAGATTGCCTGTTTTTAAGATCGAACTTCGAACTAAATGGATCTCCGATGTTTGTTGAACGTCGCCCGGTCCGTCGAAACACCCAAAAAACCTGGTTTTTGGGGTCCGGTTTTGGGGGTCTTTTTACCCAAAAAACCTCTGTTGGTACCCAAAAATTGAAAAAAATCCGATTGGTACCCAAAAAACCTCTGTTGGTACCCCCAAAAACCGAGTCGCATAAAACTCAGAAAGTTAGGGATAGGGTTAGGGAAAGTAAGATGGGAGCAGGAAAAGACAGACAACATAAAAATGTCCTGATTATATTGGTTTTCTCAAGTTTCCTTGGTTTTGGGGGTACCAACAGAGGTTTTTGGGGTAAAAAGACCCAAAAAAAACCGGTTTTGGGGGTGTTTCGACGGACCCAACGTCGCCTGATGCTGTAGAATGTATATTCAAGCCCTTCATTTTCCGCCATTTCTCGGCATTTTCCGGTGAATAGACACAGTGAGAACAGAACAGAACATCATACTTTGTTTATTGTCTTAGAAGTCAAAAGCAATTAGAGACTAGTAGGAACAAACCACGCGCGCCCATGTGTCTGTGTGTGGTATTTGGTACTTTGTAGTCACAGAGGCGTCTCTGTGAAATTTGGGTTGCTCTTATACCCGGAGAGCGCGTCGCATCTCAAACAGTTCGTGTGTGTGTGTGTGTGCATGGGTGCTACTCTTTCATTTTTACACTAATTTCAGTATTTTTAATTTTGCCAGAAACAACTTCAGGTTGTTTTTTTAATTCATCAAAAAAAAAGAAAAAAATGACCACAATCGATTCGGGGCGTTTTGAACTTGGTTGGTTCTATCTTGGAAGTTTACAAAAGCAATGTAATAATTTTACAAGGCTTATCAGACTCAAACAGTCTCTGTCTATCATTTTAACTGTCTGTCTGTCTCGCTATCTCTCTCTCTTAACTTGCCCCCCTGAATCGTCCGACGGGGGTCTGCCCCTGTACCCTAGACCCCTCTGCCTTTCAGTTGTTTTTTTCATTTTGAGGAGTTGCACCCGTGTGTGTGTGTGTGCGTAAGCGTGCGTGCGTGTGCGCATGTATGTAATTGGTATTATGCAGGTATTATAGTGTTGTTACTTTTGTCACAGTGTAAGTTGGTTTACAAAGTTATAGTTGGTTTTACAAGATATCTCATCATAACAGAAAATGTTGCGAAGGTACGTTTCAGGTAATAAGCAATAAACTAGTTCCGCAAAAGATTTATACAAGCACTGCAAACAAGTGACTGTGTTGCAAGAACCACATGCTTGAAATTATTTCAGTACTACAAATGTTGATAGAGGATTAATGTGTCTCTGTCAGTTACAGAGTGTTACAAACCTGTGTCTGTGTTACAGAATGCCGAGGGTCGGCTGCCCTACATGGGAGAGGCACTGAGTGAGGCAGAGAGGGAGGACTGGAGAAAGGGCTGGAAATACGAAGAACTGTACTTCGATGGGGACATCAACCCCCCCTCTCCTGTCCCCCCACCTTCTCCCCGCCCCCCTCAGAGAGTTCAGGAGGACTGTGATAGATGAACTGCATCGGTGCCTTCTTCTGGTATGTCTTTCCCCCATTGTCTGTCTGTATGTCTGTCTGCCTGTCTGTGTAATCCTAGCGTCTATAGCCCACCTGTCTATCTTCCTCTCTGTATGTCGTGTGTGTGTGTGTGTGTAAAAATGACAACGACGATGATGTTGTTGTTGATGGTAATGCTGGTGCTACTACTGCTGGTGCCAATGATGATGATTATAGTGATGATGATGATTACAGTGATGATGATGATAATGATGATCATAGTGTTGATGATGATTATTATTATAGAGATGATGATAATGATCATAGTGTTGATAATGATGATGATTATTACCATAGAGATGATGATGATGATGACAGACGTGCACGGACGACCAGCTGATCACCCAGTTGATGGAGCAGCAGGTGGCAGCCATGGACCTGACAGTGCTCAGTGACAACGCCACAGAGAGTCAGCGGACAGCGTTGGAGCAAATATTGTCAGACTTCAGCAGCGGACTTCTCTTGGTAAGTCTATCTGTCTGTTTGTCTGTCTGTCTGTCTGTTTCAGACATCAGAATTTTCAGAGGATTAAGAATTTCTGACAGAGGATTGGCTTCTACACTCAGTTTTTAATTTTGGATTAGGCGTTATCTTTTCTGTTAAACAGTGTTTAAAAAGTGATTTATCACTGCATAAAGCCTTTCCGGTCAGGCTGGGAACTGATTCAGTGTTGTCCCTCGTTTAGACTATTCTCAGAATAATTCTGATATCTGATCTGCTGTTTGCCACCTACGCCCAAAAAAGTTCTTTTACTCAGGTTTTGCATCCGTTTGTATTCAACAGTTAATTTTGATGATATTTTGAAGGAGCTCTGGGCCTGTATTCACATTGAGATAGCATCATATGAGACTTAGCATGATGCTAACTTAGAAACTCTTCCAATGTCCTATAGGATTTAATAGGACTTTTGGAAGAGCTTCTAAGTTAGCATCATGCTAAGTCTCATGCTATCTCAATGTGAATATAGGCCCTGGATACTATTTTTAGCTTCGAGTTTGAGTTTTCTTTTAGACTGATGCATGTTATTTTGTGCTTTATATTGATTTGATTACCGAAAACTGATGACTACCTTTTGTGATTTTGAAGAGGCTGTGTGTTCTGTTGTTAATCTTAACGGTTCTTTTTTTTTTTAACAAGGCCTATGCATGTTTTTGGGTCTCATTAACTTTTTTTTAATAGAGTTTTCAAGCGTTCATAAAATAATAAATGGATACTGAACTCTTTTTTTACGAACAAGCAAATGTAACTCGCACAGGCTGTTGTGTTTATGATTAGTCTTGAGTGCCGCTTAGCTTTAACAAAAAGTTTTAATGTATGAAAAACACTTTGCGAAATACCTAACAAAATACTTGTTTTTAGTTTTTAGCTAGCGGCGAAGCGAAAGCTAGTCAATGCTTTCAAGGCTGTGGTCTGTTCCTAGCTCAGGCATGGGAATTGTCAGTCTTTTGGCTGATTTCAGCTTTTTTGATGGTCCTCTTCAGTCTTTTATTGCACGTTTCAGCTTTTTGGACGGTCCAAGAGGACATTCATGAGATACAAAAAGAAGCCCAATGAGCAAAACTTAAGTTATTGGTTATAAATGAATGCAAAATGAACTAAATCTACCAGTCTTATCTCTGTTTTTAAGGCTTAGATAATAGAAGAAGCTTCATTTTATGGGGGCTGTGTCCCAACACACACGGTTTTCAGTTGTTGTTTGTTTATTCCTTGTTCCTATGCCTGCTTCTAGACCCCAATTTTCAGTCTTTTGTTGTCTTCTCTACTTCCCATGCCTGCTAGCTGTGTGGCTGGCTATGTTACCACGATACCGTTTGAATGGAGGGACCTAGGACACATCAAATTGTGCATGCAGGTCTACAGGTAGCTAGGGTATCTCAGCCAAGTTCGAATTTGAAGGTCGAAGGTTAAGGTTACTGGAGCCCAAAATGCTGTCGCGCCGCTGGTTGATCTAGCGTTTTCGCGCTCTAGTTATCGAATGCTGAGAGAAATGTGAACTGTGTGAGTGTCGCTTCTGTTGTTGTTGTTGTTGTTGTTGTTGACGTTACAGTTGTGAGTGTTGTAGTGGCGGTTGTTGTTGTAGCTGTTGTTTCTGGTGGTAAAGGAGGCATTAATGAAGAGGAGAAGGAGGAGGGAGATGTCTGGCTATGCATAAGACTTTGTTTCTTGTCCCCAGGAAATAGACTGTCCTGCAGATGTAGGCATGGACAGTCCAAGCACCTGGTTCCTGAGGTACGCCAGAGATGTGCCTTCACAGATGATCCCAGAAGACATCGACTTGGCCCAGGTACATCACCTCACCTGTCTGACCATCTGTCGGTCTGTCACTGCCTGTCTGTTTGTGTCAATACACACCAGTATGATGTCTACAATATGCATATCATGTGTCCACGCGCACAAGGTTCACATACACACTAAGTCTTGCATGCATAAACCACACACATGAACGCGCGTGCAAACTTGCGCATATATCCTTTTATTTTTGTCTGTCTCTCTTTTGCTCTCTCTCTCTCTCTCTTTGTCTCTCGCTCTCTATCCTATCCCCCCCCCCCTCTCTCTCTCTCTCTCTCTCTCTCTCTCTCTCTCTCTCTCTCTCTCTCTCTCTCTCTCTCTCATCACATACAAACACGTGCGCACGCACACATTAAGATACTACCCATTTTTTCCTTCCACTGACCTTCTTTGTATTGTGACACATTCTATTTTCTGTGATTTATTACCAAAAATATGATTTATAAGGAAACACGATCAACCGTGACACTCAACGACGTATAACTGCCAACTTTTATAGAGTGATGCAGTAAGAACACACAGTCATGACATGATGTTGGCTGATGTGTTCAGTAATTGAACACCACTACGCTACATAGCAGGCAAACAATGGAAAGAATGTTCAGAGCAAACTATACATAAGTTGGGTTTAAATCCAAAGGTTATGAAAATCAACACCATTTGATATAGGCCTACATTCAACATAATCTGATATTACACCTGTGTTCTTGAGATACTGTAGTGTTACAGCCTGAGTCGTAGACATAATGCGTTGTATGCATGGTGTGCTTTCAGATCTTTTTGCCCATCGCCTACGATGGAGGATTCTCTAACACAAGGCCGTCAGTGGTGGCCGCTGCTGTTCTGGTCTTTCTGCTGGGAGAGGAGGCAGCGGAGGATCATATATGTGGTGAGTGGCCTTCATTCAATTGTTCTGGTTTATCCTTCTGTCTTCAACAGTTCAGGATTATCTTTCTGTCCTCAAGTGTTCTGGTTTATCTTTCAGTTTTCAGTCCTCAGCAGTTCTGGTTTATCTTTCAGTTTTCAGTCCTCATCAGTTCTGGTCTTTCTTTTAGTCCTCAACATTTCTGGTTTATCTTTCAGTCCTCAACAGTTCTGGTTTATCTTTCAGTCCTCAACAGTTCTGGTTTATCTTTAAATCATCAATAAGTATGTTTTATCCCTTTTTCCTTAACAAGTCTGTTTAACTTATATTTCTGCGAGAATATGTATTGATACCAATAGTTGGTGCTTATTCACATGTGCTAAATAACGGAACATTTAACAGTGAATCCTCAGTTCTTTGATAACCTTAAAATATCACCATGAGATCTTTGGTTTTCTTAATCAACTTAAGGTGACATGATTGTTAAATGCTGGTGATGTCACTGACTGTTGCAGGATACGACCTGTGTGACCTCTACGACTCCCTCTACAAGCTTCATGCTCTCTTCGGAGTGGAATAATTTGACCATTGACAGCACCTTCCTTGAATGAAACAAACTGGATCTGTAGCAGCAACTGTGAAACCATCTACAGGCTCCAAGCTCTCTTGGCCCAAGATTGACCATTGACAACTTCATGGAAGGAGTGCAACTTTCAAAAACCCTCTCTCAGATTCACATATAATTTATGTATATATCTAATGTTACTGTATAATAGTCGCAATAACCAGTGATATATTTTGATGAATTGATGGAACATGTCTAGTTCTGTTATATTTTCATTGCGTGTACACGTGCGTGTGTGTTTATATGCGCGCTTCTATGCGTAGATGTCAAAGAGAGAAACACTGGCCTTTTAGCAGCGAGTGTGTGCGTTTTATTTGTGTGAACTGTATTTATAGGCATGAGTCAAGTACGAGTGATATAATACAGTAACTTTTGATATATGAGTTAATGAGATTATTGCATGGATAACGTAATTGATATCCCCTTTCCAATTTGGATGGTAACATGTTCTGGTTGGCATGTCCAAGCTAGTAAACGAGGTTTGTGAAATTTAGTAAGTCAGTTGATCTTTTAGATGGTTTCAACCACATTTATCGATTTGAAGAAAAAAAAATGTAATGCTATGTGTAGTGACAGATAATGATGTGAACATGTTTGAATTCTCTACAGTAAATCTTTTAAGAATTAAACATTTATTGATGTCCATGTTGTTTTTGAAAACCATTGGTATTACCACTTTACTGGAATACTTCCTTTTTTTAGTTTGCATGTTCAATTTGACCTATTTGGATTTTTACACTTTTGCAAGACATTTAGAATAGTTAAGCATTTTATTATTACTCGAAGAGTTCTTGATGACATGCAACATGAAAGTTTCTTAGTGTTACAGTAATCGTTTTAATAGTTCAAAAACTCTTTATGTTTAGTTTTTTCTCTGTCGTGCATGTTGTTGAATTGAATTCTGTGTATGACTGGGCTGAAGAGAAGAAATAAAGGCAGTGCCCAAAGGATGTATCAACAAGTGAGGGTGTTTCATTCTATACTACCCCTCCTTTGCGATACACCACTTGGCTGCCTTGGAATCAACACAGAGAAATGTGCACCAGCTGATGAGAACTTCTGACTTTACTTGATTGTTTGCTATTATACTATTTCTTTATTAATGTGACCTGTATATAAAAATGCTCTGCAATAATGGATGTAAATCTGGTATATCTTCAGGCTGTTGCGGAATCTCTTCGGGTTCTAGTCTTTGTTTGTTGTGGAATAGTAAAATATCTCTTGGCTCTATGCTTGCTGTAGAATCTCTTCAGGTTCTATCCTTGCTGTGGAGTCCGTGATTGTGTTTCACAAAGGGGACTTGGGTCCCGAAATATATAACCAACAACAATGTGGGTGTTCGGGGTGTTTTGTTCATCAGAATCTCTTTAGGTTCTGTGTTTGTTGTGGAATCTGTTCAGGCTCTATGTTTGTTGTGGAATCTCTTCAGGTTCTATGTTTGTTGTGGAATCTCTTCAGGTTCTATGTTTGTTGTGGAATCTCTTCAGGTTCTATGTTTGTTGTGGAATCTCTTCAGGTTCTATGTTTGTTGTGGAATCTCTTCAGGTTCTGTGTTTGTTGTGGAATCTCTCCAGGTTCTATGTTTGTTGTGGAATCTGTTCAGGCTCTATGTTTGTTGTGGATGGTTCAGGTGGAATCTGTTCAGGTTCTGTGTTTGTTGTGGAATCTCTCCAGGTTCTATGTTTGCTATGGGATCTCTTAAGGTTCTGTGTTTGTTGTGGAATCTCTCCAGGTTATGTGTTTGTTGTGGAATCTCTCCAGGTTCTATGTTTGTTATGGGATCTCTTCAGGCTCTATGTTTGTTGTGGAATCTCTTCAGGTTCTATGTTTGTTGTGGAATCTCTTCAGGTTCTATGTTTGTTGTGGAATCTGTTCAGGCTCTATGTTTGTTGTGGAATCTCTTCAGGTTCTACGTTGTTGTGGAATCTCTTCAGGTTGTACGTTTGTTGTGGAATCTCTTCAGGTTCCATATTTGTTGTGGAATCTCTTCAGGTTCTACGTTTGTTGTGGAATAGTGGAATATCTCTTGGCTCTGTGTTTGTTGTGGGAATGAAAATCCGATTAACGTTCTTCGATCGGTCTGGAGCAGGCACATGTGGGACATTAATACATATAAAGATGTTGGGACGATCCTGGAGGAACTGTAATACTAGGAACGTCCCGAGTTTTTAAACGATAAATATATAAGATTGTTGTGGAATCTCTTCAGGTTCTATGTTTGCTGTGGAATCTCTTCAGGTTCTGTGTTTGTTGTGGAATCTCTTCAGGTTCTGTGTTTTCTGTGGGATCTCTTCAGGTTCTATGCTTGTTGTGGAATCTCTTCAGGTTCTATGTTTGTTGTGGAATCTCTTCAGGTTCTATGTTTGTTGTGGAATCTCTTCAGGTTCTATGTTTGCTGTGGGATCTCTTCAGGTTCTGTGTTTGCTGTGGAATCTCTTCAGGTTCTATGTTTGTTGTGGGATCTCTTCAGGTTCTATGTTTGCTGTGGAATCTCTTCAGGTTCTATGTTTGCTGTGGAATCTCTTCAGGTTCTATGTTTGTTGTGGCATCTCTTCAGGTTCTATGTTTGCTGTGGAATCTCTTCAGGTTCTATGTTTGCTGTGGTTTATCTTCATGTTCTATGTTTGCTGTGGTATCTCGCCAGGTTCTATGTTTGCTGTGGTATCTCGTCAGGTTCTATGTTTGCTGTGGTATCTCGTCAGGTTCTATGTTTGCTGTGGTATCTCTTCAGGTTCTATGTTTGCTGTGGTATCTCTTCAGGTTCTATGTTTGCTGTGGGATCTCTTCAGGTTCTATGTTTGCTGTGGCATCTCTTCAGGTTCTATGTTTGCTGTGGGATCTCTTCAGGTTCTATGTTTGCTGTGGAATCTTTTCAGGCTCTATGTTTGCTGTGGCATCTCTTCAGGCTCTATGTTTGCTGTGGAATAACAACTTATGTGTCACTTTGGACAATACTCCTTCCATGCAGAGTTTCCTGACTCAGACCTGTCAGTCCTGCTACTATCACATTCTTGGCATTGGTTACATTCATAAATACCTCTCATATGAAGAATATAAGAGAGATATAAGGGAGCCTGGTCACTCAGTGACTTAAAAACCAGGAGTAGAATGTTGTAGTCAATTCGCGATTGAACTGGGAGCCAATGAAGGGAACAAAGAACCAGAGTGATATGATCTGATCTAGGGGAGCGAGAAATGAGTCGAGTAACATTATTCTGGACCCGTTGGATCTTAGAGATGAGAGTTGAGGGACAGCCAGCAAGGAGCGAGTTACAGTAGTTAAGGCGGGAAAGACCAAAAGCACAGATTGGAGAGTCTTCAGGGCATCTTGAGAGAGAAAACGGCCGATTGAGCTGATTCTTCGAAGTTCTAGATATAAAGACTTAAACACATTGGAAACATGCTGTTTGAAAGAAAAGGTTTGGTCCAAAGTAACGCCTAGATTACGGACGGATGTTGATAGCTTGATATCAGTGCCATCAATGTCGACAGAACCCGGGAGAGCCTCAGTTTTAACTGTGTGATTGGAGGCAACAAGAATCATATCTGTCTTGTCAGCATTGAGTTGGAGTTTGTTGCAGAGCATCCATGCTTTAACATTAAAAATACACGACTTAGAAGAAGAAATAATTTGATTTAACTGACTCAGGTGGGCAGAAATGTACAGCTGATTATCATCAGAAAAACTATGATGAAGAAGAGAGTGCTGGCTGATGATGGCGGAGAGAGGTTGCGTATATAGAACAAAAACGAAAGGGCCTAAAACTGAACCTTGGGGCACACCAAACTGAAGACGTTTTGGGGGAGATGAAGAACCATTGACAACAATTGTCTGTGTACGATCAGAGAGGTACGAAGAAAACCAGGAAAAAGCATACTGTCTCTGCCGTCGTGGACAAAATATGCTTGCTCTTTTCATGGACACTACATTGTTAAAATAGAAAAAAACAAAAACAAAACTGAAACAGACTGCAGCGTCACTGGAACATACAACAAACAAACAACTACACGACAGGTGCAAAGTGACGTTATTTTATTCACAAGAGACAAAACAAAACTACTGGATATTTCGGCGATCTATTTCTGCCATCTATGATTGCGTACTCACTGTCCCCATCCTCTCTCACCTTTTAGTGTTCACAGCCTTGCTCTTTGGCTTCAACAGTGTTGTATCATTGGACTGTAGAGGGGAAGTATTGTTTTTTATTTTGATCTTGATGTTTTTTTTGCTCCTTCTGTTGCCTGCTTTTTGCTCCTTTTGCTATATTTGATGTTTGGTGTTTAATTGTTTGTCTCTGTTGATAAAGGCGCATTCGCCGAAATATCCAGTAGTTTTGCTTTGTCTCTTGTGAATAAAATAACGTCACTTTGCACTTGTCGTGTAGTTGTTTGTTTGTTGTATGTTAATATAAAATCCATGCTTTTTTCAATGGACCATTGCCCCATTTAGCTAGCTGAGCTTCATTATGTATCTAGCTGCGATTGACACACAAACGAGTAGGGTGTGGAACATCGGGAAATAAGTGAAATCAAGACAACTCCCATCTTCGGCTGGGTATTCGATCACACCCGATAACAGTAAGTAAACTTTTCAGTAGTTTCTGTTTTATTTCAGAGAAACGGAAATTTCCGAAATGTACGTCCAGGCGGCCATCTTGCCAAGCAGCAATTTGTTGGAATGTGTGTGCCTTTCTTCTTCTTCTTCTCCTTAGAGATGAAGAAGGTCAGAGAGATATGAGAGAGCCTGATCATTCAGTGACATAAAAACAAGGAGGAGAATTGTGATAATTTGATTTAACTGACTCAGGTGGGCAGAAATGTACAGCTGATTATCATCAGAAAAACTATGATGAAGAACAAAGTGCTGGGTAATGATGGCGGAGAGAGGTTGCGTATATAGAACAAAAACGAAAGGGCCTAAAACTGAACCTTGGGGCACACCAAACTGAAGACGTTTTGGAGAAAATGAAGAACCATTGACAACAATTGTGTGTACGACCAGAGAGGTGTGTGTGTGTGTGTGTGTGTGTGTGTGTGTGTGTGTGTGTGAGTGTGAGTGTGCGTGTGTGTGCGTGTGCGTGTGTGCGCGCGCGCGCTCACGCGTGTGTGTGTGTGTGACTGACGTACATGCGCGCACGTGTGTGTGTAGTGTATGTGTGCATGCGTGTGTTTGTGTTGTGTGTGATACGTTTATGTATATGACTGTATGTATGCATGGTACGTGCGTGTGTGTTCATGTGTGTGTGTGTATGGGGGGGGGGGGGGGGTTGTGTTTGTGTGTGTGTGTTGCTTAATTGTGTGTGTATGTTGTCGTGAATAGATACCATTATTTCATGCTTGCCGCATTGTGTGGCAATGCATACTTGTATTAGGCCGATTATAAGTAGTAGTAGTAGTAGTAGTAGTAGTAGTAGTAGTAGTAGTAGTAGTAGTAGTAGTAGTAGTAGTAGTAGTAGTAGTAGTAGTGGTAGTAGTAGTAGGGTAAGACGGGGTAAAAAAAAACACCCATGGGCTGGTAAGAAGCCTTTCGTCTCATGGGCAACTTTGACTGAAGTTTGCTTTATTTTATGAGATAATTGGCATGGGCATATTACCCGCCCATGGGCTTTTTACCCCGTCTTCACCTAGTAGTAGTAATGGTGGTGGTGGTGGTAGTAGTTACAGCAGTCGTTGTTGCTGATTGTTATATGTATTTTCTGCTCATGTCATTGGATTTGTGTTTCATGTTTTTATTCTATTTTATTCCATTTCTATTATATGTAAAGCGCCCTGTAGCCTACATAGTAGGATGGGCGCTATATACATTTTCATCATTATTATTATTAAGAAAACCAGGCGTGGACAAATGCTCGCTCTTTTCAATGGACCATTGTCTGCCCCATTTAGCTAGCTAAGCTTCATTATGCATCTAGCTGCGATTGACACACAAACGAGTAGGGTGAAAATTATGGGTAAAGGTCCTGCAATGCCCGGAGGCAGTGCAACACCAGTAAAGTCCCGAGATTTTAACAATATAGATAGGTGTAGCGGCAACCACGCCTCGGCCAATCCTCATCGGCCATAGCACCGTCACATTAGTAAGTGTTTTAGGCAATTCTAATTGTTTCGATGAGTAGAGTGTGCATCGGGAATTAAGTTAAATCAAGGCAACTCCCATTGTCGGTCGAATATTCAAGATCACACCCCAAAATAGTCTATAAGTAAACTTTTCTTGTAGTTTCTGTTTCCTTTCAGAGAAACGGAAATTTCCGAAAATTACGTCCAGGCGGCCATCTTGCCAAGCAGCAAGTTGCTGGAATGTGTGTGCCTTTTTCTGTTCTTCTTCTCCTTAGGCAGCCAACTTCATCACGTTGAAGATTCTGCTGCACTTTATGGGGTAGTACGAAAAGGAAAGGAAATAAGTTCAGCAAGGACAGAGTAGAAAGTGCCCATTTAGCTAGCTGCGCTTCATTATGTATCAAGTATACTTTAATATCTCCAAAAGAGACATTCAGGTTAGGTGCAACAACATGACAGAGATACAACATAGCTGAAAGGATATTAATTAAATGTGTGAAACCAAATTATACCAATCACATAATTATTAAAATTCATTACATGAACTTAGAAATGTGCACACTTAAAATAGAGTAACCATTATTAACTTATAACATTCAATCAAATAACACCATTTTGGAATAGGCCTACTTCTCGTCATCAACAATCAATACAAACACATAAATACACATGATAATAGTATTTCTACACATTAACATTTAACAATTACTGGAGTCAGCTAGCTGTTTCAATCAGAACAAGATAGAATAAGGACTGAGAGAGAGAGAGAGAGAGAGAGAGAGAGAGAGAGAGAGAGAGAGAGAGAGAGAGAGAGAGAGAGAGAGAGGAGAGAGAGAGAGAGAGAGAGAGAGAATCAAGACTCAAATGCTTAATGACGAAAGCCAAACAAGCTCATATCACCACAGTCACGAAAAGCACAAATGCATGCACATAATAACACTGGCCTCCGGCCCAATCCGAACAAATACAATAAAATAAGGGGCAGATTGCCGGGTCGCCGGGTATGTTTAAGAGAGGTAACATTGGGATATATTTTTTAGATAATAAGGGGAATAAAGGGAAACCATCCAAATAATACAATAAGCACAAAGCAAACTATATAAACCTGATAATAGATCCATGTTGCACACATTCACACAGTACTTTAAATATCAAGCATAGATAATAAGACATCCAAAATCGCGCGTGCGCACAGGTGCCTGCACCCCCCCCCCCCCACCCCCTACCCCCCCACACACACATACACACACTCTTACAACCGACATTGGGAACCACACATAGAACACAGACTCATTTAAAACATAGATTAATTCAAAAGACCGCTTTTGCTCAAGCGTACACTTTGCTCTCCAGCACCAACCCCCACCCTACCCCTCCCACCCCAACCCCTCACACATAGCATATTGCAATCAACATCGAACATCAAATAGTACATTATGATCTCCAGCACCAACCCCCACCCTACCCCTCCCACCCCCAACCCCTCGCACACAGCATATTGCAATCAACATGGAACATCAAATAGTACATTATGATCTCCAGCACCAACCCCCACCCTACCCCTCCCACCCCCAACCCCTCACACATAGCATATTGCAATCAACATCGAACATTAAATAGTACATTATGCTCTCCAGCACCAACCCCCACCCTACCCCTCCCACCCCAACCCCTCACACATAGCATATTGCAATCAACATCGAACATTAAATAGTACATTATGCTCTCCAGCACCAACCCCCACCCTACCCCTCCCACCCCAACCCCTCACACATAGCATATTGCAATCAACATCGAACATTAAATAGTACATTATGCTCTCCAGCACCAACCCCCACCCTACCCCTCCCACCCCAACCCCTCACACATAGCATATTGCAATCAACATCGAACATTAAATAGTACATTATGCTCTCCAGCACCAACCCCCACCCTACCCCTCCCACCCCAACCCCTCACACATAGCATATTGCAATCAACATCGAACATTAAATAGTACATTATGATCTCCAGCACCAACCCCCACCCTACCCCTCCCACCCCAACCCCTCGCACATAGCATATTGCAATCAACATCGAACATCAAATAGTACATTATGATCTCCAGCACCAACCCCCACCCTACCCCTCCCACCCCCAACCCCTCGCACATAGCATATTGCAATCAACATCGAACATCAAATAGTACATTATGATCTCCAGCACCAACCCCCACCCTACCCCTCCCACCCCAACCCCTCGCACATAGCATATTGCAATCAACATCGAACATCAAATAGTACATTATGATCTCCAGCACCAACCCCCACCCTACCCCTCCCACCCCCAACCCCTCGCACATAGCATATTGCAATCAACATCGAACATCAAATAGTACATTATGATCTCCAGCACCAACCCCCACCCTACCCCTCCCACCCCCAACCCCTCGCACATAGCATATTGCAATCAACATCGAACATCAAATAGTACATTATGATCTCCAGCACCAACCCCCACCCTACCCCTCCCACCCCCAACCCCTCGCACATAGCATATTGCAATCAACATCGAACATCAAATAGTACATTATGATCTCCAGCACCAACCCCCACCCTACCCCTCCCACCCCAACCCCTCGCACATAGCATATTGCAATCAACATGGAACATCAAATAGTACATTATGATCTCCAGCACCAACCCCCACCCTACCCCTCCCACCCCCAACCCCTCACACATAGCATATTGCAATCAACATCGAACATCAAATAGTACATTATGATCTCCAGCACCAACCCCCACCCTACCCCTCCCACCCCCAACCCCTCGCACATAGCATATTGCAATCAACATGGAACATCAAATAGTACATTATGATCTCCAGCACCAACCCCCACCCTACCCCTCCCACCCCAACCCCTCGCACATAGCATATTGCAATCAACATGGAACATCAAATAGTACATTATGATCTCCAGCACCAACCCCCACCCTACCCCTCCCACCCCAACCCCTCGCACATAGCATATTGCAATCAACATCGAACATCAAATAGTACATTATGATCTCCAGCACCAACCCCCACCCTACCCCTCCCACCCCCAACCCCTCGCACATAGCATATTGCAATCAACATCGAACATCAAATAGTACATTATGATCTCCAGCACCAACCCCCACCCTACCCCTCCCACCCCAACCCCTCGCACATAGCATATTGCAATCAACATCGAACATCAAATAGTACATTATGATCTCCAGCACCAACCCCCACCCTACCCCTCCCACCCCAACCCCTCGCACATAGCATATTGCAATCAACATGGAACATCAAATAGTACATTATGATCTCCAGCACCAACCCCCACCCTACCCCTCCCACCCCCAACCCCTCGCACATAGCATATTGCAATCAACATGGAACATCAAATAGTACATTATGATCTCCAGCACCAACCCCCACCCTACCCCTCCCACCCCCAACCCCTCGCACATAGCATATTGCAATCAACATCGAACATCAAATAGTACATTATGATCTCCAGCACCAACCCCCACCCTACCCCTCCCACCCCCAACCCCTCGCACATAGCATATTGCAATCAACATGGAACATCAAATAGTACATTATGATCTCCAGCACCAACCCCCACCCTACCCCTCCCACCCCCAACCCCTCGCACATAGCATATTGCAATCAACATCGAACATCAAATAGTACATTATGATCTCCAGCACCAACCCCCACCCTACCCCTCCCACCCCAACCCCTCACACATAGCATATTGCAATCAACATCGAACATTAAATAGTACATTATGCTCTCCAGCACCAACCCCCACCCTACCCCTCCCACCCCAACCCCTCACACATAGCATATTGCAATCAACATCGAACATTAAATAGTACATTATGCTCTCCAGCACCAACCCCCACCCTACCCCTCCCACCCCAACCCCTCGCACATAGCATATTGCAATCAACATGGAACATCAAATAGTACATTATGATCTCCAGCACCAACCCCCACCCTACCCCTCCCACCCCAACCCCTCGCACATAGCATATTGCAATCAACATCGAACATCAAATAGTACATTATGATCTCCAGCACCAACCCCCACCCTACCCCTCCCACCCCAACCCCTCACACATAGCATATTGCAATCAACATCGAACATTAAATAGTACATTATGATCTCCAGCACCAACCCCCACCCTACCCCTCCCACCCCCAACCCCTCGCACATAGCATATTGCAATCAACATCGAACATCAAATAGTACATTATGATCTCCAGCACCAACCCCCACCCTACCCCTCCCACCCCCAACCCCTCGCACATAGCATATTGCAATCAACATCGAACATCAAATAGTACATTATGCTCTCCAGCACCACCAGTGTGTGTGTGTATGTGTGTGTGTGTGTGTGTGTGTGTGTGTGTGTGTTCTATGGCTGGAAAGGTGGGTGGAGAGAGCCTGAGAGTGACCGAGAGACAGAAAGAGAGGGGGGGGGGGGGGGGGGGGGAGGGGTCAAACTTAATTGTTTTCATAACCGTTTAGAAACAGTCACATTATTATGGATGCACATGCACCAATGAAAAGGCATCATGCCTCTGCCCTCGTGGACAAATCGCACACACTTTTCAATGGACCATTTCCCCACATAGCTGAGCTAATGTGGAACATCGGGAAATAAGTGAAAGTAGAGCGTTATCACGCCAGGTGTTCGGTAGTGTTTCGGCGCCAGTGACCTTGACCTTTGACCTATGACCTTCATTTTTGACCTTGGCATAGCCCGCGTGTAACGTTTGAGCGTCCTACCTCCCTCCGTTATCGTGCTAAGTGTTCGGCAGCGTTTTCGGCGCCAGTGACCTTGACCTTTGACCTATGACCATCATTTTTTTTAACTTGGCCTAGATTATGGTAGATGGGCACCCATCTACGGCGGAGGGGGACTATAAAGTGAGAAACACAATAGAGTTTTACTTGGCTTGTCCTCCAAACATGCCAATTAAAAAAGGGAACATTTGGAAATGGGATTGGAGTGTAGTTAGGTGTGCGGAGGGACCCTACCCCCTCCTACTTTATCACAATTTTGATAGAACTCTGCATTCACTTAAAGGTAGGCTTTTAAGAGGGGATCTCATTCAGGGGTATGCAATTTGGGTGACGCGAGGATGTCTTGCGTATCCCCCCCTCGGTGGGCCTGCCCTCACTTGGTGTGCTGAGATCCTCCGAATCACTCCCCCTCCCCTCCCCCCTCCCGCCCCCCCTCTCTCTTATATCTTCAAGTAGAACCCTAATGCCCCACATGGCCGAAAGGCCAAAGAGGGCGTAAAACATTATTTCTTCCTGGGTATGCAATTTGAATGGCCTAGTTGACACTCCAGTTGAATCACTTTTTTTTCTGTTTCTCATTGCACTAACACAAGAAATTCAGAAGGTAAAATTTATATTCAATACAGCAGGACTAATAGAAGGAAGTTTTCATTTTCGCACCGAGTCGCTAATCACTGGAATAACAAGATTCAAGATTCTTTAATCAGCCAATGCATCGTAATACAAAGGAAATCGTGTTGGTTTTGCACAAGACACAATCCAACAACAACGAAAGCATGCACATTGAATGGACAACCAATATAAGAGGAGGAAAAAAAAGTTTTTAAATTACATTATCGTGTATCAGTCTCTCTCTCTCAGACGCACACCTACACATACACCAACACACACACATACACGTGCATACACATTTATACCAACACATGTCCCACCTCCTCATACACTGTGAAGCACTCACACACACTCACACACACTCACACACAAGACCGCGAGCATGCAGGCACACCGATTAACACAAGTCTGAGCAAAATAGGATACACCCAAAAACAACTAGGGAGGTGAGCCTACTGAGTATTGATGGCTCTGACAGCAGAGGGGTAAAAGCTGTTCTTCAGGCGGTTAGATTTGCACTTAAAAGAGCAGAACCTTTTACCAGAAGGGAGTGGTTGAAACAGATGGTTGGCTGGGTGTGTGCAATCAAATATGATGGATTTAGCTTTGCATCTTATGCGCACACTATATATGTTATCTAGGGATGGCAGTTTAACATCTATAACCTACCTACTAAGATTAAAATTACTTATAATATTAACAATTTCAAGAACCTTTTGGATGAAATTCCAAAATATAGAGATTTTTTTATGACTTTGATTGATGCTATGCAATTGTTTATACATTAGTGATGTATGCAAATCAGGCACCATACATACAGATTGTACCAATGATGGGACATTTTATAGGCCGCGAGGCCTAGGCCATGATGCCTGTCCCTATCACTACTACTACTACTACTACTACTACTACTACTACTACTACTGGTTATTCAAGATCACACCCCAAAACAGTCTATACATAAACTTTTCGGTAGTTACCGTTTCCTTTTAGAGAAACGGAAATTTCCGAAAATTACGTCCAAGCGCCATCTTGCTAAGCAGCAAGTCGCAAAAAATGTGTGTGCCTTTGAGTCGTGGTAAGCTATTATTATTCCTTTTTTTTCTAAAGATTTACTATTGTTTTATTCTTGCCAGAAGAAATCAGCAGAAGTTGATATATTATACATCTACTTTTAGGACTGCATTATGTTGATTTGACCTGTTTCAGGTATTTCAGGCATTATTGCCGTGGTTTTTTTTTGTGATGTTATGTAGATTGTAGGCCTACACGTAGCCTCACACACAGAGGTTCATTTCCGTGGTATCATACAGAGTTCGCACTAGGCCTAGTAGGCCTCGCTAACATAATGGCTACGTCACATAGGACGCGGGGGTTATGCATACGTATGCTCTCTCTCGCGCGCGGAGTATGCACCTGATGTGTGAATCACGCACACGCGCGCACACGCATACGCACGTACACACACACACACACACACACACACACACACACACACACACACACACACACACACACACACACACACTATCTCTCTCTCTCTCTCTCTCTCTCTCTCTCTCTCTCTCTCTCTCTCTCTCTCTCTCTCTCTCGCTCGCTCGCTCTCTCATACGCACAAACACACACACACACACACACACACACACACACACACACACACACACACACACACACACACACACACACACGCGCGCGCGCGCACGCACACGAGCACGCGCACACACACACACACATAAAACACACACACGCACACATAACAAACACGCACACACACACACACACGTATAAACACGTGCGCGTGCACACACACGCACATATAAACACACCCACACACACAGAGACACACACACGTGCGCGTGCGCACGCACACACCCACACACAATGTATACACACACGCGCGCACATGCACACGCACACGCACACACGCACACATATATGCATAAGGCACTGTCCCTCCCCCATTGGGAGAAAAAGTAAATCAGCACAATTTATATAATTTTTTATTTTTTTATTTTTTTTTATTCTTTTTTATATATATTTTTTTTGGAACACGGAACATTACTCAAAGTTAACGTTAACTGGTTTTGTTTCTGAGGTTCACAAATAAAGACATTGGACACAGAAAAGCTTTATCAAAGCAAACTATATATATATATATCCCACTTGTTGTTTTTTCCTTTGTTTTGAATGATATATATATATATATATATATATATATGCACACATACACGCACGCACACACACACACACACACACACACACGTATGCACACACATTGCATCTGTACGTATCCAACAAAATTGGTTATATAGTGGAACGAGCCTTCAGAAACAGAAACAGAAACGAACCGTTCGCGGAAACAAACTGTTCGTGTACTGTATGCTGCTGAACTCCTTGTTGTAGCAGCAGGTGTTGTTGCGCATGCGCATGTGGATGCGGGCACGCACCGGTACGTGCGCACGCACACGCACATATTATAAGTAATAATGCTAAATCGAATGACGAACGAGTGAAACAAACAAGCAAGCAAACAAACATTTGGAAATTT
>CM065693.1:12972716-12975216 GCA_017654935.2 Phymorhynchus buccinoides
TATTTATGTCATCCGTGTGTGTTCGCTTTGTATTTTGCGTTTTTGTTTGAATGCGTTATGAATGCTAACGTGTGTGTGCGCTTTGATTTGATTTATGTCAAGATTCAGCGCCGTATGAATACTGTATGTTGTTGTTGTGTGTGTGTGTGTGTGTGTGTGTGTGTGTGTGTGTGTGTGTGTGTGTGTGTGTGTGTGTGTGTGTGTGTGTGTGTGTGTGTGTGTGTGTGTGTGTGTGTGTGTGTGTGTGTGTGTGTGTGTGTGTGTGTGTGTGTGTGTGTGTGTGTGTGTGTGTGTGTGTGTGTGTGTCTGTCTGTCTGTCTGTGTGTGTGTGTGTGTGTGTCTCTGTGTGTGTGTGTGTGTGTGTGTGTTGTTGTTCTTTAATTTAACGTCTTTTCACTTAGAAGTGATATTAGACATGAAAGTGTGTGTGTGAGTGTGTGCGCGTGGGAATGTGCATGTGTATCTGTGTGTGCTTAAAGTGCATATTTATAAGTAACATTAGGGGATGTATGCTTAGTTAAAACAGTTTTAAAAAAAAAAATTTAAACACACAAAAAACATAATAATGATAATAAAATAAAATAAAAACTCCAGAATTGAACTATTATAAAATAAAAATGCAAACATTCTATCAACAAAAACCCAACAGCAATCATAGAAACGAGCCAAATGGACTTAACATTAAAGTTTGTACAAAATTCAAAAGAGATACGGCATCTTGGAATATACATTTGGATTCATCTTTTCTGAATTCTGAAAGGGCCGATTCAAAATAAGGGCAATAATATAGAATGTGTGTTGTTGTACAATTATCAATAGCACCGCATACACATTGAAGATTTTTTGTGAATTTAGTTTTAAAAGCATTTAGCTTAAGTCTATAAAGTAGTGAAACAAACTTTTTAAGGCGTCTTGGATGTTTGTTTACATTTCTATTAAGAAATACATAATTTACTAAGGAATCTCTTTTCTGATACTTCCATGATCGGGAGTTTAAACAACACTTTATGGAAGATTCAGGTTTATGTATTTTGTGAAGCATAGATTCTTTGTAGATTTTATCAAAATGTTCAAAAGAAGCTCTTTGTAAGAGAGAATAGCCTTCTTGCAAACTCCAGGGAATGTGAATATCCGTAGAATTAGCAGATTTGTTTGCCCCTGCCCGAGCAGTACGATCAGCCCATTCATTTCCAGAAATCGAACAATGAGATGGGATCCAACAAAAGTCTACTGTGATGCCTCTTAATATAAGAATATGGATAAGTATTCTAATTTCTGTAATGATTTCAGCCCTGGTTTTTGGACTTGTTGATTCTAAAGCTTGAAGAACAGATTTAGAATCTACACAAAAAAGAACACCGTAGAAGTTAAATGGAACATCTATAACATACTGAATAGCCATTAAAATTGCTACTAATTCAGCTGTGAAAATGGAGAAGTCTTTACCAAGATAAAAAGATTTTTCGATTTTTAAAGTGGGAATGACAAATCCACAGCCTGCATTATTGTCTAGTAAAGAACCGTCAGTAAAAAATTTGAAATGATTGGGATAACAATTGTTGATATGAGATTTAGCCTCACAGGCAAAAATGTTAATGTTATCATTTTTAGATATAGTTGTGTAGTTATAATCAAATTTTTGCCTTGCAAAGCTCCCAGTTTGGAATGGGACTTACTGGAAAACGCACAGCCAAGTTCTTTTGATTTACACCTGATTTTGTCAACAGTTTAGAAGTAAATGTTAAGATAGTTTTATTAGAACGAATGCGTCTAGCACGTTTAGGAAAATGGATGTCAGACCTGATACCGAGTTCCGTTTGATTTGAATTTTGAACTGTAGAGCATCTTAAAATGTATTTAGCACACGCTAATTTGCGATGATCTTCAAGAGGTAAAACACCTGCTTCATGGTAAGTTCCTAAGATCGAACCATGAAAGGGAACGCCAAGGGCTAATCTAAATGCCTTACAATCTATGCTTTGAAGTTTTTTCAGTAAGTATTTGGGGGCATTAAAAAAGACCTCTTGTGCATATGATAATTTAGATCTAACTAATGCGGAAGACAAATGAATTAAGGTTTGTGTGTCTTGGCCCCAACTTTGTTTACTAATTACTTTAAGAAGATTAAGTGATTTTCTTGCTTGATTTACAGCATGTTCCAAATGTAGATTCCAAGAAAGCTTAGATGTAATATATACTCCAAGAAATTTAATATCTGTAGCATAAGTTAGTGTGATGTTATTTACTTTAAAGGGGAGAGCCTTATGAACAGATCCTCCTGCATCAAATAGCATCATATGAGATTTTTCAGGAGAAAGACATAAACCGTTGTCAGACATAAAATTAGCTATGTTATCCAGATCTTTTTGATATATTCTTCTAATATAGTTTAAAGACCTTTTTGATGTTTTGTTTTTCAAAGTAGCATTCATCCATAAACAAATATCGTCTGCGTATTGAATTAAGTTACTATTTTCTGAAATATATTTTGGTAGATCAT
>CM065693.1:12980216-12992716 GCA_017654935.2 Phymorhynchus buccinoides
TTTTGATTGACATGTTGAAACCATTCAAACATTGGATCCACATAACTCCATTATGTTTTGAAGACAGATGCATTTCCAGATGCTCGATCAAGAATTCAAAGGATTTAACTTTGCTAGAATCGGGAAACTACAACACTGCTGCCATTGTTGGTGTTCACAAAACTCACCAGGATATCATTTGTAATGGCAGCTTTCTTCGGAAAATGACGATGGTACACATACATACATGGTCTGTACCTGGGTCTGATCAAACAACATTAATTCTAAGAGGGAAAAGTACTGCAGTTATCGCAGCAGCAGAACACATTTCCAGATACATGAAAGATCTTGTAACTGAGGATGTACATCTTACACACGTGCAGGCACTGATGATGAAAAACACTGATGCACAGAACCTGCTCCAGCAGTCTCTGGACAAGCAGGAGATTGTGTGTACCTGGAAATTAGAATTGCACACGGCGACTGGAATACCAACAGAGCGACAACATCGAAAACACAAGTTCTCAGATGCTCAACATGAACTCTCAGATAATGATTATTCTGCAAGCTCAAGCCCCAAAGAGCCACAAGCAAAGATAACTGTGACTGCAACAGCCTCAAATGTCAACAGTTTTAAAGAGACATTTCAGTCTTGTTTTGTTTCTCAAATAGTCGTTCTTCAGCCTTGGCAGACGCATTTCCTGGTGGTTGCTAAAAGCATGGGACGCCTCCCCAAGTGTCTGCAAAAGTCTGTGGCAGTCAATGCTGAACAGAATTATGTCGACATCAGTAACAGTACCTCTGTACAAAATATGGACAAACAAGTCATTGCTTTCTGGAAATACCTGGCAGGTATTTCACGGAAGGAAATAGAACTGACAGCAGCCTTAAGACGCAAAATGCATACTGCTAACTTCAGAGAAACTGTGAACAGGATGTTTGAGAAGGAAGGGTTGGTGTGTGACTGGCATGTGAATCCAGAAGAGCTTGTCATCACTGCACAGCACAGTCAAATGCAGCAAGCGAAAGACATTTTAATGGCTGCAAACCCAATAGATGATGTCACAGAGCCATCAGACGACATCACCATGAACATGAAAACAGATGAGAAATCGGTGCAAACTGATGTCACAGAACAGTCAGACAACATCACCAGGAAAACAGATGACAAATCAGTGCAAACTGATCATGTCACAGAGGACACAGATGATGAAGTTTCGAATGACACAAATGATGATGACTCTATCGAGCAAAGGAATGACATGACAAAGCAAACAGTTGACATCACAGTGCGGCCAGGTGACATGTTAGATGACATCCCAAGAGAATAGGGCAACGTTGCAAACAGAACCAGTCGCATCACAAACACAACAGATAGCGTCACAAGCAGAGCTGATGATCTCACCAATAGAAGTCAATACACTGTCGAAGAATCACATGCCCGGAGACCTAGCGGTGGAAACTCAACTCTGTCCAGTTTCACTATGACACAGAAAGACCTTCACCATCAAGATGTTCATGTATCACCTGCAACCCAAACTATCACGAACGATCCTACCTCGAGTGGCAGCAACAATAACAACAGCCATGACTTCCGGTTACAGCTTCAACTGAATGATTCCATGCTTGCCAGACTAACCCAGATTGAGCGCAGATGGGACCAGGAGAACAGCAACAATGTTCATGGATCATCTGTCCCTCTGGAGAGTAGGATCATTGAGCTACAGCACCAGGTGCGACAGCTGGCACAGACACAGGACCACAATCACCAACAGCAACGGCAACAAAGGCAACCGCTGCAAAACCAACAGCGACAAGAGAGGCAGCAACAACAACAACAGCAGCCGCAACAACAACAGCAGCCGCAACAACAACAGCAGCAGCAGCAACAACAACAGCAGCGACAGCAACATCAACAACAACAGCAGCAGCAGCAGCAACAACAGCAGCAACAACAACAACAGCAGCCGCAACAACAACAGCAGCAGCAGCATCAACAACAGCAGCGACAACAACATCAACAACAACAACAGCAGGAGCAGCAACATAACATGTTGAACATCTGCAATCCTTCGCCCGTGAGCAGTATGTCATCTCCATCGTCTCAATGACTTTCAAACAATGTAAGAGCACCAGCTTCAACAATAGATGCAACTAGAAATGTGATGGATGCGCCAGCAAAAGTAACTGCGCCAATGACCTGAATATGTGCAATCCTCCAGATTCCATGTCGGATAAATCTTGTTGGTAATTGTTGAACATCAATTTCAACAAAAACGGATGTAACTACAATAAGAACAGTAGGAAGTAGGAAGAAATACGGCTGGCATCTGGAACAGTAAGAAAAGACTGCTTACCTCACATGCACAGGGCAAGTCATATCACCTTTCAGTCATTGTTTCTGAGCATTGTTTTTTTCAGTCTTGATAGAAGTGACACATACAACACACGAATAGCTTTGCTCTATTGCTGTTATTTGACTGGCTACGTTTATCAATAGCCCAAAAATTGTCTTGGCTATTTATGACATTATCATGACATTCAGAAGCGAAGACCTCTACCACAAAAGAAAATTGTCCTTTAAGGTAGAGATAGGTACGAAGGTAACATAGACGTGGGTGGGGCAAACAGTGAACGTGGGGTGGGGGTAATCATGAGAAAGGAAAGTGGGGTGGAGGAGGTTGAAAAGGATTGTGGAGTGTGTCGTCAGTGGAGAAGACATAGTTTTAAGTCATTTACCATAGAATAGTTATTAATTGCGCCTTTCTTGTTATGGAAGCGTGTGTGACTCTGCAAAGAACAAAACAGGCCACAGAGATTCAACAAGTAAAGGCGGAGCGAGTTGGGGAAAAATATAGTTTTTCAGCATTAACCAACACACTAAACGAAACTGAACCAGGTATGTTATGTAATAATAATAAACACAATTATGTCTTATGTAATGTACCAGTATTGTACATTGGCTCTTAACTTTTTATATCTAATTATGATTTTGATTTTGTATGGGAAAACATGGACATTTTGGTATTGCTTGTCCGATGATGTTCACCCATGCTATGAACAAATGATATGTCCTCTTTATGTTGCTCCCATCTTAGTAAAGTGCATGTTGAATGAAAACCTTTTTCCATGTCATTTCTTTCTACCTTCACATCTACATGCTGATTGAAACAGAAGCACTCTAGGAATGTATTTCATTCTTTCTGCTTCACCATCAAGGCTTTGGTTATGTCAATGTTAATCATCATGTTCAGTTTTAAACATTAAATATGCATTGATAGCGTTTCCTATTTTTGTTAGTGTTTCATCTGCTTTTTTCTTGTAAATATAGAATGTGTTAATTTTGTTATTGACTTGGTTGTTGTTGTTGTTGTTGTTGTTGTTAGTTTGTGCATTCTGATTCTCAAAAGTGACAATATAGTCTCTAACAAAAATGTTCTTTTTGCAAACAAAACTATTATGTTTTTCAGTACTTTTTTCAAAGTCTAATTCATCTAAAAATAAGTATTTGGTATTATAGACAATTTTGAGGGAAAAAAACAGAGTGTGTCTTTACACCCTAAAATATAATGGTATCCCATAACAGTTCTGACAAATGCGAGACAAAAATGTTTTTTAAGAGACAGAATAAAAGCAACCTACAACCTGTTTGAAAGAAAGAGTAAAAACAGCTATTGTAAATTGCCCCAACTTCCATTAACACCCATTTGAGGATGTTTATTAACAGGACAAACTTGTTAAACAGGTGCACACCACATGTTGTTTACACCATTGTTTAGTAATACAACTTGCCAAATCGCAAACAGGCATGAAATTATTTATTTTGTCACTTGCAAACAATGTCATATGGCATTTTTAACATTCTAAATAGATACCTCTGTTTTTGAGTTTCATATGTATGTTTTTTATGCATGTTTTTTAACCAAAAAAGTGCTTGTTGTTTGCATAGTATTCAAATGTGTGTGTTAAAATGTTAGTAGTTAGCAATGTTGTGTTAAAAGGATTTCTAGAATTCTTATCACTTTTGTGGTGAACTTGCTCTATTATCAGTTATTGGGATTTGCGAGTGTGATATTGCTTTTATCCGATCTCAAGTGGCTTGCTGTTTATCACACGAGGTCGGAGACCGAGTGTGACTCCGACCTCGTGTGATAAACAGCAAGCCACTTGAGATCGGATAAAAGCAATATCACACTCGCAAATCCTAATAACGGATATATACCGATATTTTACCTCTTTCATGTGATAATCAAATACGCAACGAAGAAGCGAGACGCCATGCATGCAGATCTAAAATAATACTAACCACTTCACCGTAGCAAGAAAATCCCACTCATCCACAAATAATATAGTTCTCCAAGTTTGAAAGTCATGAGCTACTTTGATCTTGCTCATTGATACATTATGAAAGGAAACTGATTATTAATCGAAACATGAACCTACTGGAATTTGCTGCATAAAAAATAGCCTTTACAATGTATTCGTTTTACACTGCAATCACAGGCCATAGTTATTGTCATTTCGCCAATGACGAACTTTCAATGATGACGTAATTTCAGTGATTGCGTAAGTTCACTAAGATGACGTTTTTTGGTGTCCTGCTCAGAAGGCGCTATTTGCAGTGACACTAACTTGAGCTAAGATTGCTGGCCGCTATTTTTATCATTTGCAATTTCACTAAAAGTTACTATTCACACACAAAAATTCAATGTAAAATGTTCATCAGAAACAACCTTTTGCATTTATCGGGTTAAGGCACAGGGTTAGGAGTATGTTTGGGCTTTTTGTTTTACTAAACATCACTTGATGCAAATAAAGAAAATATGTTTTGAGTACTGCAGATAGTCGCGTGCGAGTGTACAAGCCGTGAGATATATAACTGTGACGTCAAGTTTCTAATAGCAACGGTGTATTCTTACACCTTTTCTCACGCGCGTTGACACTAAGCCTATGGCTTAATATATGCAAAGGATATTGTTTTATATATCACGGCTGGCAGGCCTCTTTGCGCTACTTGTACATCGGTATATAGATATATATTGTATGCGTATTTGCTGATATACTGTAAACCTTATAACGAAATTTTGATGACATTTGTGGACAGATAGCTTCTATGCCAGACTTATTTGTATAAAAGTTTAGATAAATTGAGTCTTATAAGGCTGACTTGGGTTTTACAAAAATCCATTTCTTTTATGTAACATACACAATTGCTGCTTGACGGGCAAGTAAGACCAAAAATAATTACATTTTCTTCATAAATTACCTTTTTTAAGCACCGTGGCCAAGTGGTTAGAGCCTCTGTCTCGTGATCTGAAGGATTGCAGATTGGGTGATTGCAGTTCAACTCCCCTTTGTTTTGGCCTTGTGTACTTGTCAAAGCTACTTTGCTACTGTTTTTGTTTTTTAACTACACCCAGGTGCAAATGGGTGTCTAAGTTTGGCTGGGATAGAGGGTGGGGTAAAAGGCGGCTGAAGGAGAGGGTTGAACTCCACCCTCTGATACCGAGCCTTAGGGCCAATACGCTTCGGACTCCTGCCTTTTTTGTTTATATCTTGTTTTATGCATTCTGTGTCTGACTGTGGGATATAGAATAATTAGAATTTCCTCTCTATATAGAGGTTTGCTAGGTGTCAGTGCTTTTCGGTTTTGATAACTTTTTATTTTTAAATTTGTCGTTGCTTTCTGTGAGTGGCTTGTTTTCCTGTACATTGGCTCTTAGCTTTTGATATCTAATTATGATTTTGATTTTGTATGGGAAAACATGCAGATTTTTGTATTACTTGTCCGATGATGTTCACCCATGTCATGAACAAATGATATGTCCTCTTTATGTTGCTCCCATCTTAGTAAAGTGCATGTTGAATGAAAACCTTTTTCCATGTCATTTCTTTCTACCTTCACATCTACATGCTGATTGAAACAGAAGCACTCTAGGAATGTATTTCATTCTTTCTGCTTCACCATCAAGGCTTTGGTTATGTCAATGTTAATCATCATGTTCAGTTTTAAACATTAAAAATGCATTGACAGCGTTTCCTATTTTTTGCAGTGTTTCATCAACTTTTTTCTTGTGTTAATTTTGTTATTGACATGGTTGTTGTTGTTGCTGTTAGTTTCTTTAAAACAATTATCTAATGTTACTCAAAACTTTTCAACTCATTCAACTGTTATGCTCCATCTCCCAAATTATTGTACATTCTGATTCTCGAAAGTGATAATAGTCTCTGAGGAAAATGTTCTTTTTGCAGACAAAGCTATTATGTTGTTCTGCAAAGTCTAATTCATCTAAAAATACGTATTTGGTATTATAGACAATTTAGAAAAGCAACAGAGTGTGTCTTTACACCCTAAAATATAATGGTATCCCATAACAGTTCTGACAAATGTGAGACAAACATGGTTTTTAAGAGACAGAATAAAAGCAACCTACAACCTGTTTGAAAGAAAGAGTACAAAAAGACTATTGTAAACTGCCCCAAATTCCATTAACACCCATTTGAATATGTTTATTAACAGGACAAACTTGTTAAACAGGTGCACACCACAAGTTGTTTACACCATTGATTAGTAATGCAACTTGCCAAATCGCAAACAGGCATGACATTATTTATTTTGTCACTTTGCAAACAATGTCATGTGGCATTTTTAGCATTCTAAATAGATACCTCTGTTTTTGAGTTTCATATGTATGTTTTTTATGCATGTTTTTTAACCAAGAAAGTGCTTGTTGTTTGCATAGTATTCAAATGTGTGTGTTAAAATGTTAGTAGTTAGCAATGTTGTGTTAAAAGGATTTCTAGAATTCTTATCACTTTTGTGGTGAACTTGCTCTATAGATATATATTGTATGCGTATTTGCTGATATACTGTAAACCTTATAACGAGATTTTGATGACATTTGTGGACAGATAGCTTCTATGCCAGACTTATTTGTATAAAATTTGCTGCTTGACGGGCAAGTAAGACCAGAAATAATTACATTTTCTTCATAAATTACCTTTTTTAAGCACCGTGGCCAAGTGGTTAGAGCCTCTGTCTCGTGATCTGAAGGATTGCAGATTGGGTGATTGCAGTTCAACTCCCCTTTGTTTTGGCCTTATGTCATTGTCAAAGCTACTTTGCCACTGCTTTTTTTCTTTATTACACCCATGTGAAAATGGGTGTCTGAGTTTGGCTGGGATAGAAGGGGGGGGTTAAAAGGCGGTTGAAGGAGAGGGTTGAATTCCACCCTCTGATACCGAGCCTTAGGGCCAATACGCTTCGGACTCCTGCCTTTTTTGTTTATATCTTGTTTTATGCATTCTGTGTCTGACTGTGGGATATAGAATAATTAGAATTTCCTCTCTATATAGAGGTTTGCTAGGTGTCAGTGCTTTTCGGTTTTGATAACTTTTTATTTTTGAATTTGTCGTTGCTTTCTGTCAGTGGCTTGTTTTCCTTGGCTCCTTGCTTGTACATTATTTTGGTGAGCTTTGTGTTCCACCGATTTTGTTTTCTTCAATTGTTTACATTGTTTATGTATTCTTGCCTACTGCTGGATTATAAAAAAGCATTGCAATTTAATTAGCTCTATTTCCATGTAAAGAAGTTTAAGTTGTTTCATTACAACATATTTCTTCTTGTTTTCATAGTCACTGTCTTCATAATAATATGTAATGCATCATGCATTATTATAAGGCTTTGTGCTCGTGGTTCCTTAAATATATGTCTTTGTTTTGCAAGTGTTTGGTTGTTGTTTTTTCGTATTTCTTATTCCTTGCTTTATGTGTCATCATCTGTCATATTGTTTTTGTTGAGTCGTAAAAGCCTCTTTTTAAATATACTATTACATATTTTGTTTGATTTTCTTTTTAAACCGTATTTATGTATGTATACAAAAACAACGCTTATGACACTTTGGCTTTTTTTTATGTGTAGGGATGATACAATGAAAGCAAGCCTTTGTCCCTTTCATTATATTACATCCAATCAATATGCTGTTGTTGTTTTAAACTTAATCCTTTACCATCAATAAAATGTAGCCTATGATTATACACACATTTAGCACACCAAGTGTGTGTGTGTGTGTGTGTGTGTGCGTGTGCGTGTGCGTGTGTGCGTACGCGCGTTTGGGTGTGCATGTGCGTGCGTGCACGCTTTTCCCCTGCCATCGACCGCTTTGATACGAAGAGATGGATGGCCTAATTATGTTTTTTGAGTTCATTTGAAGTTATATGATTTCCCCTCAGAGCTTAGGTTTGAGCTAGTTGTTTGTCTGTGAAAGTGCCTGGCTACATGACTAACAATTACTTACTTTTACGTGTTTGAATGTGATTTTAAATTTGCAAATTATAATTTGTTTTATAATAAATATGTTCAAGTAGCTATAGTCTACATTACTCAACTGATAATGATGAAAACTGGTAGGAATGTTTCCTATGTTCAGACACCAATGTCTGTAATTTTATTTAGCTTAAACATTATTTAGCCAAACGTTCGGTTATTTAATTCCTTGTTGGGAGTTTGTGTACATTGTTTTGCCAACTTATTTTATGTGTCTGACGTGGGATTTTAAGAGGAATTGAATTGCTACTGTAAATTGAGGTTTGCTGGTGTCGGTGCTTTCTGGTTGAGGAAACTACATTTTATATCCATCTATGCGTATTTTCTGGGACTGGCTTGTTTCTTTTTATGTCTTGATTGTATTTTCCTTTTGATTAGCTTGTGTTCATGTTTAACTCTTTTTTATTTGTTTGTTTATATTATTACTTTTCTTTACTGATGGATACAAAAAGCAATCTGTTGTTTGGTTGCATTTCTGCCCTTATGAAATAACAGTTTGTTTTGTTTGATTAAACCTATCTGATCTTGGTTGTTTTTGTTGTGTTTCCACACTTACTCTATTCTTATAAATATATAGGCCTATGCATTTTACAGTTACTTTTTTGTTCATTGTTATACACCTGTATTGTAAAACAAATTCGGGACTTTCCTGGTGTTGCACTGTCTCAGGGTATTGCCTCCAGGATCGTTCCCACCATATTTACATCTACTAATGTCCCATATGTGTCTGTTCCCGACTGGAGGACGTTATGTATCATGCATTCGTATGAGGCTGTGTTCTTTTTTTTTTATTCCTTATCCGTATTTTCTGTTGTTAATTTTTGTGTATATACATGCATGCTATGTATGTTCGTGTGGTGGGTTTTTTCCTTTCTTTATTATTGTTTTTTTATGTTGCTTGAAAAAAAAACATTCTTGTTGAAATATTACACATTCTGTTTTGTCTCATTACTAAACTAATGGTTTGTCTTACCCTGGCTTAAAGACTCCAGGGATCATCCCAACAGCCGAAGCACTTGAACACTATGGTACAAATGCACCAGCTAGGGAGGAGAACATTACGTGTGTGACCGTTTTTGATTACCCCGCCACATGGGCAGCCACACTCCGACTTCGGAGGATACCTAACTAATGACACTTGGCACTTGTGATTTTGTTTGTGTGGTACTTTCTTTGTCATGTTAGATATGTATCATAATAATCAGATTTTAAATTACCTGCCTCCACAACAAATGAGTTGTGATGTATTGAGTCAAAATCTGAAAATTGGATGGTTTTACCCCCTTCTACCCAAAACTGCCCCTAGGGGGGGGGGGGGGGGGGGTAAGTGAGCCTGGGACAAAGCGTCTCATTTTGTGGCAATAGGTCATGACCTTGTTTTGGTTGGATTACAAAGGCGTCTTTGAAGCATTCTGTATCGTTAATGTTTTGGTTGGATTACAAAGGCGTCTTTGAAGCATTCTGTATCGTTAATGTTTTGGTTGGATTACAAAGGCGTCTTTGAAGCATTCTGTATCGTTAATGTTTTTGCTTCTTTCCTTTTTTGTGTGGACTTTTTTAGTTTTGCTTATCCTTTTGCTCATTGGCCACTGCAGATAACACCTTTTGCAAGAGTGAATGCCCTTGGTTGTTGGGGGAAGATGGTTGAGTACTGACCAAATGTTTTTGGATTCTTTCCTTTTTTTTTGCTTCTTTCCTTTTTTGTGTGGAGGGCTTATCCGTAACTCTCGCCAATAACCCTATTTGAGGCCACTTCTCGCCAATATGGCTGCCTTTTGCAAGAGTGAATGCCCTTTTGGACACTGGTCAACAAGGGCTTAATTCTTGCCGTCAAGGGCGTTAATAACCCTAGTTGCAGTGGCCAATAGGGGTTCTACAAACGAGAGCATGTTCTTTTGTATATCTCTTTCATGTAGTGAATTTTCAGGTAGTGGGTGTTCTTTTTTCTTTCTTTTATTACTTAATCGTATGGCTTCATTTTTTTTTAAAGTGTAGACTTAGCTTTAGCACGTCCAATATGTGTGTGTGTGTGTGTGTGTGTGTGTGTGTGTGTGTGTGTGTGTGTGTGTGTGTGTGTGTGTGTGTGTGTGTGACTGTCTGTCTGTCTGTCAGTCTTTCTGTATATGCATTTGTGTTGTGTGTGTTTTTTAGGGGTATATGTGGGGGGGGGGGGGTATATATGCGTCTGTGTTTCGATTACAACGTTCTCTTTAGAGAAAAAATAACCAGAGTTAAAGATTGTTTTCAGGGAATCAGTCATCAAATTAAAATGAATTAACAGAGAGACTGTCTTTAATATTTTGCCATTTGGGTTTTGCAATCATATAGCCCGTTGACATTGGCGTTGGTTTCTTTATTTTCTAGAGTAGATCATACTGGGTACATACAAATTATAATACACGGTTTATATATTAGGAAACATTTCCCTATGCATCACAGTGATATGCCAGTCATACACGTTTACTTTTATAACGGTGATTGCCAGTCATAAGATCACTTGTATATCACTGTGTTGACATGGGGAGAGAGTAAAAAAAAGTTAACGTGTATGACTGGCATATCACTGTGTTGCCAGAGGGAAAATGTGGAAAATGTTAACGTGCATCATTACCATCAAGGTCTCAATACGCATTAACATTTTTCACTCTCCTCGAGGGAACACAGTGATATGGCTGTCATACTGGTCCCAATACACGTTCACATTTTTCACTCTCCTCGTGAGAACACAGTGATATGGCAGTCATACTGGTCCCAATACAGGTTCACATTTTTCACTCATCCCCCATTATATGTAATATGATAATTATGTGATATGTAAATCATGTTATGACTGGCCTATCATTGTGTTGCTATGGGGAAAGAGTGAAAAATGCTAACATGTATCTCGACCATTACAAAAGTCTGTGTATGGCAGGACTAGCAGGCAGGCTGGGTGTGTCTGTGAAAGCCGGTTCTTTCTGGTAGGGTAGATACATGTTCTTGTTGTTGTTGTTTTCGTTCCCCAGCTTAAAGGGAAAACAACCGATCCCAGGGATCGGGTCGTTCTCGCCAGAAAAGCTCTGCCTCGCGGTGGCTCGCACAACAGGGAACAAAGAAGGGCGAACCGAATGAATGAAAAATGGCAAGCTGGGTGTGTATGGCAGGACTAGCAGGCAAGCTGGGTGTGTTGTAGATACAAAGATGGTGGGAACAATACTGGAGGCAATGCCCGGAGGCAGTGCAACAGCCAGTAAAGTCCCGAAAACAATACCGATCCCAGGGATAGGGTAACCACGCCTCGGTTAAAGCTCATCGGCTATGGTACCGCCACAAGTACATGCACATTTTTTTTATCTCTCAGCTCAGCACCTCCCCTCTTTTATAGTCTGGCCGTGCCTTTAAACGCTCTGGGTGCACACCCAGTGCCATGTGAACATTTCGCAATGGCACTGGGTGGCAAGATTACGTGTATGGCTGCTTTATCAAGGGCCCCGCCACACGGGCGGCCATACTCCGACTTCAGGGGACGGTGGATTTTTTTTTTCGCTTCATTATTCTATTAGAATAATCACTTGTTTACTCTTTGGGTTTTTTATAATACAGTGGAACCTCCCTTATAAGACCTCCCATTGTAAGACTCCCTCCCACATAAGACCTACTTTTCTGAGACATTGCCCTTCTTTGTAGGTATTAAACATACCTCCCTATAAGACCCCTCCCGTATAAGACCTCATTTTGGATGATGTTTTAAGGTCTTATAGGAGAGGTTCCACTGTATCATTTTTATTTTTAAATGTGCGCACTGTTAGATTGTTTATTCGGACATTATATCATTTTGAACTTTTATCACGCCTCTGTTTTTATTTGGAAGATTGTTATTAATTTTAGTTCGCTGCACGCTCTTCACATACCTTGTTTCTCATTGAGTATGTGACATTGACTCGGATGGTTTTTCTTTTGATTATTATAATTATATTGTGAACTTTTTTTCCCTGTCACCGACTCTTATGACAGATTGATTAACTTCTTCTTCTTCCTCTTCTTCTTCTTCTTCTTCTTCTTCTTCTTCTTCTTCTTCTTCTTCTTCTTCTTCTTCTTCTTCTTCTTCTTCTTCTTCTTCTTCTTCTTCTTCTTCGATCGCTCCGACAGGTTACTGTCAATTATGAGCGCAAATGCGTCATGCTGTCGTTATGCGCCTAACTAAGAAATAGTTAAG
>CM065693.1:13026563-13059780 GCA_017654935.2 Phymorhynchus buccinoides
CATCATTGTTTGTGTTATTCTAATACGCCAGCGGGTAACATTGCGGAAAATAATATAACACTACTCTGTTTTCAAAACGCGTAGGCCTAATGCTGACAGACTGACGAAAGCGGGTTATTCGTGGGAATGAACAGGAACAAAGTATCAACATTTCAACACGCGTATTCAGTTTACAAAAAAGTCTAATAGAACAAGGTCAAGGTCACGACGGAGATCATTTATGCGCGGATGCCTTCCTCGCATGGTGACACACCACCACACAACAGTTGAAGCGATTCGGTCAAGCGGTTCGGGAGATATCCTTGGGACAGACAGAAGAAAAAAAGAGAGAGAAAAAACACAAAAAATAAACATACACGAACGAAAACAGACTCCTTTGCGATCATAGATCGTCAAAGGACAAAAACCAAAATACAAGACAAAGATACAACAGTACCTCCATCATCCTTCTACACATATGATTTGGGGGGTGTGGGTGGAGAAAACGGGAGCGAAAGCGTGGGGGGGGGGGTGGGGGTGGGGAAGGGTAGCACAGTCACACAACTGTATCAATATTGGGGGTAAAATTCAAAAATGATATAATAGCTTCACGTAAGTGAATAAAATATATTCTTTGTTGGCTTTATTGATGTTGGTCAGAAACGTGTAAGAACACCACACCACGAGTATACAGGAGGGGAATAAACAAACATCCTAGAGTTAGCTTTGCTTACACAACAGTCACACAATATTATCAATATTGGACTTTTTTTTCTAAATACCCAAAAATGATATAGGGGAAGACGGGGTAAAAAGCGCATGGGCGGGTAAGAAGCCCACCCCAATTATCTCATGAAATAAAGAACATTTCAGTCACATTTGCCCATGAGACAAATGCTAGACATTATCGCTCGTCTCATGGGCAAAATGAGACTGAAATTTGCTTCATTTCATGAGATAATTGGGGTGGGCTTCTTACCCGCCCATGCGCTTTTTACCCCGTCTTCCCCATGTAGCTTCACGTGAGGGAATAAAACATATTCTTTGTTGGCTTAGTTGACGTTGGTCAGAAAAGTGGAAGAACACCACACAAGGGGGAAATAAACAAACATCCTAGAGCTAGCTTTGTTTATTATACACCTTTACTACTTTTCACCCTCCCTTGCATTTAAAAACAATGCACCTCATCACTTGTGTTATCATCCTAACAAAATCCATCGCACAAGTAAATAAACAAACATCAAATCCGAAATTATTTCGATGTGTCCTCAAAACCATAGACAATAATTATATTGTTTCCATCCTCCTGGAAGCAACCTACATCGAGACATCTTCCACAGTATACCTTCTTCTTCGTCGTCTGCGTCCCCAGGCCATATGGCCACAATGAGTAAGGTACGTATGTGTCCGGCTTTCAGTCTTCACTGGTCTCCCCGCTGTGTACAGCCGACACATTCCGATTTCGGAGGAGCTCAAAGGAGAAACATTATTTGGAAGATTTTTTTTTTAAGGTAGGAGAATGGGCCAATAAGTCAGAAAGACAGTAGATGTTAGAAAGCAAAGGGAAAAGGCAAATTCAAAGAGTGTGGCAGATTAGAGGAAGTTACAAGCACAGAACTTCCAGAAGTTGGGGAGAGACTCGTGGAGGGGGCGGGGTCGTCCAGCTCCCCGTATGGAGGCACGAGGCATCCACCCACTGCCCCGGCCATGTAAGTCAAAAGCTGTTGAAATATACACAACAATGACTCCTCTTTGCTGGCCTCGTCCTCTTCTTTCGCTTCATTGGTTTCATCTTTTTTAGGTTAGGTACATTATAGTCACAGAGGCGTCTCTGTGAAATTCGGGTTGCTCCCACCTGGAGAGCGCGTCGCAGCCAGAGGCGCGCCACCCAATTTTTAAAAAAAAATTGGCATGCGATTTTTGGGCAACGGTCAAGATGTGCCCCCCACCCCCCCACCCCCCACCACTCACCCCACCCCGCCCCCCTACATTTCTCGGCTCTCCCCGCATTTTCACACTTGCCTTTCTTACCAAACATTAAGCTGTATTTTATGAACCTTTTCAGCTAATTAGGTTTTAGACTACTTCTAGGCGACATGAAAGGGCAATAATAATAAGACTGAGTTGACCATGTCACCTAGTGACGAGTCAGGGGCAGATAATTTTCTGTGGCTATTATTATGCTACTGCTTCGTGACAGGCAAGGGCGATAATCTTATGTAGGTGGCGCATACATTTCAGTGCAAGAGATAGGGGCAGATAATTTGTCAGTATAAAGCCTCACTCTTGCATCGCAAAAAAGAGGCCATGCATGAATTTGTCAAGTGGTTAGCATAATGTGCATTTATGCTTGATTATGCATTCTTGTTTTGATTGTTGGTTTGCTTATTTCTTTTTCTTGATACTTGATTTGGTTGTATGTGTACGTTCTGTCCTTTTTAGATGTCATTATAAAATGTGTTGGGGGAACAAATGTTCACTAAAAATAAAAAAGAATCTGTCATGTGTGAATTTAGTGAAGAGGGAATCACTGCAGTTTGCAAGTCCAGCGTTAACCCTTTCACCGCCAATGTCGCATTTATGCACCACAATGGTTTAACGCCCATGTCACTAAAAGGCATAACATCAGGACCTGTTATCTGAAGACCCTATTTTATTCATTTTGGGAGGTAAGGATAAGCATAATGTTTAGCATTTCACAGAGAAATTCCTTATACTGCAGACATTTTTTAATTTCTACCCTGTTCAGTTTAATGGTATTATTTTGCTATAAAATGGCTGGCGGCGAAAGGGTTAAGTACTCTTTAATACTGGAACTTGGTTTTTTAGGGTTGTACAAGCGGGAAATTACTATATGTATGTAAGCTTAACATATCTAATGACAGCGAAGTCCCCTTCTCCCTCACTGGTGTGTAGGTGTTTCACTTTGCCACTCTGCCCTTGTGAAGGGGAACCACGTAATACAATACCGGTTCATGTAGACCCACTGATCACATGAAGATTCATTTGCAGAAGCTCACAATTATCTGATCAAGCAATCAAAGCAGATTCCATAATTACTCAGCGCACGACTGATGACGTATGCCACAGGGTGACGCATACCATCATGGCGCGTACGAT
Source organism: Phymorhynchus buccinoides (assembly GCA_017654935.2). Taxonomy (NCBI): domain Eukaryota; kingdom Metazoa; phylum Mollusca; class Gastropoda; order Neogastropoda; family Raphitomidae; genus Phymorhynchus; species Phymorhynchus buccinoides. The sequence continues at coordinate 13,029,663 of CM065693.1, forward strand.
TATCCAACCATGACGTAACTCGCCGAGCCGTTGATCCTTATCATGACGTCATCCGGTATCAGGCGGATCACATAACAAAAAACGTTGATTCTGTGTTGAAAGCGTACACATCATGAATATGGAATCCGTATTATGATGACGCATATAATTATGTAAACCACAAGTCATGATGACGTAGTGCACATTTTGACGCGCTGTACATTATGAAGTCACGCATAATATGATGATAGAAGTTCAGTTTAACGTCGCATATTGGCTTTCGCCATGTACGACGGGCTGAACAAACCAACCAGGGTATAAAGAACAATTTATGTTCCTGAATCACTGTCTTAGCCAAAAGGCCGAGAAGCGATCAGAATGATAATATGATGACATAGTGCACATGAAGATATAGAGCACGCGATGGTTTTGTTGTCCATGAGAGTACGTAGTAGGCCTACACAGGGAGACCAAATGATGATGTAAATTACGTGATGCTGCAGAGTACTTGATGACGTACTTCGCATGATGTCACAGTGCACACAATGACGTTGTTCACACGATGGTACACTCGTATGACGATTCGCCTAACGAAGACATCGACCACATAGCAATTAATGCCACATGGTGATGGGAAGGAACATCTGTTTAACGTCCTCCTGGTCTGGAACAGACACATATAGGACATTAGTAGATATTATAAAGATGGTACGAACGATCCTGGAGGCAATGCCCGGAGGCAGTGCAACACCAGTAAAGTCCCGAATTGTCTCATGTGCCAGGAAAGTATGTCACATGGTGACGTAGTCCATACTATCACATAGATCGCACGGTCAAAACACATCCCTGATGACGAGTTGACTGTCTTAGTCATCAGGGTGACGTAGGCTACACTTCGTAATATTAACGTAGTCTAAGTGATCAACACACACCACATGACTTCTCATGATGACGTCTAGCTGACAAAGGTACAGAGCTAAGGCGAACACCACACTATATGCCCCAGGATGACGTAAACCACACAATGAAGTGATGACTCGTGGACATCATAATGAATGAACCCACTCGATAATCAACGAAAACCTCGTGATGACACCCCCCAGACAATGATGCCACATTCAGGGGGTTATTTCTCTCTCTCCTGGTCTAGTAGTGATGACGTGAATACCATAATGTATCAATTATCGACGTCGTCATCGACTTCAGCTCAACTTTCACTCTCTTCAAGCCATGAGATGGGAGGCAGACAACATGATGACGTAAACACACGAGGACGTAGACATCATAATGACTTTATATCCCACAAAACAATGTAAAGGTCATGACGACGTCATTCCACATACTGACGTCATAAAACCTCATAATGACACAGTAAGTACTTTCGTCAACTCAACCCTACTCCCTTCAAGCCATGAGATGGGATGCGGACCACATGATGACGCAAACACACGATGACGTAGACACCGTAATGACTTTATATCCCACAAAACAATGTAAAGGTCATGACGACGTCAATCCACACACTGACGTCATAAAACCTGACAATGACGCAGTAAGTACTATCGTCAACTCAACCCTACTCTCTTCAAGTCATGAGATGGGATGCAGACCACATGATGACGTAAACACACGAGGACATAGACATCGTAATGACTATAATTATAGTCCCCACGATACTGTAAACGTCATAATTACGTCAGTGCACACACTGACATCATAAAACCTCACAATGACGCAATTAGTACCGTCGTCAACTCAACTCCAATCCCTTCTTCCTCCTCTTCTTCTTCTTCTTCTTCTTCTTCTTCATGCAGGCGACAACCACCATTATAATCCTTTTGATGGTTCTGTTGTGTATAACAACATGGCGTGGTGCAGTAACAAAGAGAGCCACCAACTTCGAGGTGCACCGTATCAAGACATCTCAGGCAAAGCGAGAGGCACGCAAGATCCGCCTAAACAGTCGCAGCTCTGCAACCCCAAACACCCCCCCCCCCCCCCCCCCCCCCCCCCATCTCTTTCTCTCCTGTCCTGACTGCCAGAGATCCTTCCTGGCTCGCATTGGCCTCACTAACCATATGCGAACTCATCCAGCATCCTAGATTTCCACAAGGACGAACTGTTAAAGCATGATCATCATCCCTCGGGACGGACGAACGAACAATAACTGGGGGACTTCCGGCAATCAAGTAGTGAAGATAACTTCGTACAGAGGTAACTAACTACCTCGGCCGCCAGGATGATCGGCTTTGAATGGAGGGGGGGGGGGGGGGGGGGGGGGGGCAGGTTGTGTGTGTGTGTGTGTATATATATGTGCGGGTGGTGTGTGGGGGGGGGGGGGGGGTTGTTTGTGCGTGTGTTGCTTGTATGTGTATGCTGTCGTGAATAGATTACCTGTATTTTATGCTTGCAAATTGTGTGGCAATGCATACTTGTATTAGGCCTATTATAAGTAGTAGCCGTAGTCATAGTAGTAGTAGTAGTAGTAGTAGTAGTAGTAGTTAGTAGTAGTAGTAGTAGTAGTAGTAGTAGTAGTAGTAGTAGTAGTAGTAGTAGTAGTAGTAGTAGTAGTAGTAGTAGTAGTGGTGGTGGTGGTGGTGGTGGTGGTAGTAGTAGTAGTAGTAGTGGTAGTAGTCACAGCAGTTGTTTTGTTGCTGATTGGATTTTGATTGTGTTATGTGTATTTTCTGCTCACGTCATTGGATTTTTGTTTCATGTTTTTTTTAAAATTCCATTTCTATTAATATCTGTAAAGCGCTATTGTAGCCTACATAGTAGGATGGGCGCTATATACATTTTCCTCATTATATAATAATAATAATAATAATAATAATAATAATAATAATAATAATAATAATGAGCATTTATATGCGCTTAATCTTAAACAAGCCCTAAGCGCTTACAATAATAAACAAATAAATGAATAACCCCCCCACAAAACAAAGACAAACAACAACAACAACAACAACAACAACGACAACAACAACAACAACAACAACAACAACAACAACAACAACAACAACAACAACAACAACAACAAGCAGTAGAAAATATGAGAATGTCAAGGCATTTCCTCGCATACACACACACACACGCGCGCGCAACACACAAACACGCACACACAAACAAAACAAACACACACACACACACACACACCACACCACACCACACACCACAACACAACACACGCCCGCACAAACCACATACTGCACACAAACACACGCGCAGAGAAGGGACACAAATTACTTTCCAAAAGAACAGAGCAGGCTACGATTTGAAGAGAGTGGTTTTGAGGGAAGACTTAAATGAAGAAAGGGAGTTGACAGAACGGAGAGGAAGAGGGAGTTTGTTCCAAGTAGAGGAGGCTGAAAAGAGAAGGAACGTTCACCGAGAGTCCTGGTGCGGTAACGAGGGATCTGGAGGAGAGAAGTGTCAGAAGAGGAGCGTAACTGTCTAAGAGGTGTGTAAAGGTTCAGGAGATCAGTGAGATAAGAAGGAGCAAGACCATTCAGGGACTTGTAACAGAGCAGAGAGAGCTTGTAGTCGATACGCTTTCCAACAGGAAGTCAGTGAAGAGATTCAAGCATAGGGGTAGACTTATTACTGACGAGGGCGAGGACGCCCGAGTCTAAAGCAAGCAGTTGGCTTCCGCTTCACGCAGAAGTCTTGACGTCACTTCTGCTCATGGAGCTTTTTCGCACATGGCCATGGGGATTTTTTACTCTCCCTTTGCTCTTGCTGTTTTGTTATTGATTATTAAGTAGAGTCAGGGAACACTTCCATTATCTGTAAAGCGCCATGTAGCCTACATAGTAGGATGGGCGCCATATACATTTTCTCTCATTATTATTATTATTATTATTATTATTATTATTATTATTATATTATTATTATTATTATCATCATTATTAGTAGTAGTAGTACTATTATTATTATTATTATTATTATTATTATTATTATTATTATTATTATTAAGTAGTCAGGGAACGCTGGAGGCCGTAGTGATAGAGGAATGAGTAGATGGAGGCGGTGTCAAAGGTGGTGGACTGGAGATTGGAGGCTGGTTGGCGGTGGGGCGGGTAGGGGTGGAGTTTCTGGAGTTTCTCTAGTAGCGTCAAGCCATGAGGTGAGGCGCGGAACACATGATGGCCAGCGTGGAGCCGAAGGTGAAGAGCAGGCAGACGATGAAGCAGGCTCTGTCCAGCACCATGGCGGCGAACTTCCACTCGTTCTTCACGTCGTTCTCCTCCTCGTCCTGGCGGAACTTGCCCGTGATCTTGCGGATCTCCTTCAGGATGCACACGATGTCGTAGCGCACGCCCACCCCGCTCAGCGGAAGGGTACTGCTGTTGGGGTCGTCCGTGTTCTGCGGGAGAAGAAGAAAGACAGATTCTTTGTGAATCAGATTCGTGTGTGAGAGTCTACATTATTTTATGTTGCTAGGTATTAGGTATTAGTCACAGAGGCATCTCTGTGAAATTCGGGTTGCTCCCTCCTGGAGAGCGCGTCGCAGCCAGAGGCGCGCCACCCTTTTTTTTTTTTGTTTGCATGCGATTTTTGTGAGACTGATAAGGAAGGAAAGGGGGAGCGGGGGTAAATTTTGACCAAATGACAACTTTTTCGCTTGCCACTGGGTTTAACGTGTGCTGAGTGCATGGGTACACGGGACCTCGGTTTATCGTCTCTTTCATCGTCTCATCCGAAAGACTCCACGTTCAGACCGTAGGGCCTAGTGCAAAATGAGAGGGAACATCCCCTGTACCCAGGTTCGAACTCGGGTATACTTGACACGAGGCGAACGCGCTAGCACTGTGCCACTCTACACCCGAGTTGTGCTGTTGTTCTTGTTGTTGTTCTTGTTGTTGTTGCTACTGTTGACGTACTCTGGTTAAAAGACTCCAGGGATCATCTCATCAACAGACGAAGCACGTGAACACTACTATGGTACAAATGCGTCAGATAGGGATGAGAACATTACGGGTGTGACCGGTTTTTGTTTTTTTATTAACCCGCGCCGCGTGTGCAGCCACACTCCGTCTTTTCGGAGATTTGTTTATTTTTTCTATACACACACAAGCGCAGGTACACGCACGCACGCACGCACGCAGGTACACACACACACACACACACACACACACACACACACATACATGTATGCACACATTGATGCACAATGTCGTAGCGCACGCCCACCCCGCTGATTGGAAGAGTGGTGTGGGTGGGTGGGTGGTGGATGAAAGGAAGCATGGCTATATTTGAGGTAATTTGGATGACAGAGACAGACTGACAGAAAGACAAACAGATATATGCACACACACACACACACACACACACACACACACACCCACACACACACACACCACACACACCGTCACGCGCGCACGCATGCACACGCGCACGCACGCACGCACGCACACACACACGCACACACGCACGCACACACACACACACCACACACACACACACACACACACACACACACACACACACACACACACACACACACACAATTTTTGTGTATTTTTGTTGGAGGGCAGGATTTTTTTTAAAGCAGCCTTGTTAGCTTATAATTTAGCCTTCAATGAGGATATTTGCTGACTTGACTTGACTTGAACTTGACACGCCGCGCGCGCGCGCACGCACGCACACGACACGCACACACACCACACCACACACACCACAAACGCACTACAGTAACACACACACACACGCACATGCACACACAGATCACAACACACACACACAGAACACACACACACAGGACACAAACACAGAAAACAACACCAGACACACACTCACACACACACACACACACACACAACACACACAACGCACACACCACATACCACACCACACACACACGCACACACACACACAAACGCTGCATGCACGTACACACACAAACACCGAATTTGAACCAACCTATAAGCACTGAATACACACACACGCATGCGCCCCCTCTGCCCCCCGTACCCTCCAAACACACACACACAAAACACTCACTCCCCCAACCCCCCCACTCCACCCCCTAATAACGTTTATGGTTTTAAGTTCGACCCTGTCCGGTACAAAGAAGAACCATTTGTGGGGACAGGGTGTGGGACAGTTTCTTTTAAATTAAAAGTTACAGAAAAAAAAGGGGGAACATTTTTTTATAGAAAACTCACCCACCAACATCAACCCATAACACTCCACGGACACATTTGACACCATCCCCCCCCAAACCATATAACCCCTCCCAGACCCTCTCACCTTTCCCCAACCCTTCAGACTTCCGCTTCCGTTGCTCATGGCGCAGGGTCGTCGTCGACGGGTCTAAGAGGACGTCACCGTACCCGTTGGCCTGAGGTGACCTTGACCTTCTCGTCCAAGCGTGTCCAGCGGGGAATGTCGTTTGCACCTTGGCCCTCCTGCATGGGCGATCCTCCGGGCCCACCCCTCCCCCCCCGGCCTCTCCATGCGAAAAGGGCCCAGGCCAGCCAGCCGCCAGCCAACATTCACGAACCTGCTTTGACCTGAGCGGTGACCATAGGCACATACTGCATACTTCACTGCGATGGCTTGGAGTCAAAACTGACCATCTTTAAAGATAGTCCATTGACGCATTACTAAGCTTATTGCGGAAAAACTAATAACTTGTATGAAAAAAGGACTGATGAAATTAATATGAAAAGCAAAAAACCCTTTTTTTGTATTTCTGCAGTCATTGTTTGATAGACGTTGTTAGTTTTTTGCAATAAATCCAATATAAATTTTTGAATTAATACGTCCAATTGGAACGCTCTTTCTAAAGATAGGGTCTACGTTTTTTGACTCCAAGCCATGCCTATTATAAGGGGTGAGAATAGTTTGACCTTGTCTCCATTAGCAACAATGTTCAGAGCTTCAATTGTAATAATACTAATAAGAAAAACCACTACTATTACTACTACTACTACTACTACTAATTACTAATACTACTACTACTACTTACCTACTACTAATAAGAATAATAATAATAATCATCATAATAAATAATAAGATATGAAACAATTTATTTATAGCGCTGTACCTCAAACGAGCCACAAAGCGCCCAACAAATAAGGTAGGACAACAAAAAATAGTTGGGTTCACTATATATACTTTTCCTTTCACTCTAAATAAAACAAAGGGGGGGTTCACTATACACGGAAGGAAAGCTGATACTGAACACAAAACAATCGCATCGCCTGGGGAAAAAAAAGAAGAGGGGTGGCGATGAAGAGGAGAGTCTAGGGGGAAATAGGGGGGAGGTGAGAGGCGACGGGCAGGGGGGGGTGGGGGGGAGAGAAGGGACAGGAGAGGAGGGTGGATCTCGAACGTAAGACTCTAAATAGGGAAGGAAGAGAGAAGGGATAGAAAGAGGGGAGAGAGAAAGAGAGAGAGACGAAAAGGAGGAGCAGAGAGGAGGATGAGAAGCACTGCAGAGAAAGCAAAAGTAGGCAGACGAGACGAAGAAGGGCATTAATAAGAGATGTAGGAAGCAAATAGATGATAGAACAGTAAAGACATCTCTCTCCCTCTCGAGAATCTCTAGGGTTTCTCTCTCTATGTACCCGCTCGTGTCTGTATCTCTGTTCTCTCTATCAGAGTTTCCTTCTTTCCCTCTGGTTTCTTGTATGTCTCTTACGTGGGGTCTCTCTCTGCTTGCGCTCTTTCTCTCTATCTATCTCTCTTATTCCCTCTTCTTCTCTCTCTCTCTTCTCCTCTCTGCTCTCTCTCTCTCTCTCTCTCTCTCTCTCTCTCGCTCTCTTTCTCCTATCTATGTGTCTTCTGTATCTCTGTCGCTCTTCACGCGCTTTCCGGAGAGGGAAGGGAAGGAGGATAGCGCGATCGAATCTCGGAGCGAGAGCGATATAGAGCGCTAAATGCATCTCGCGAGAGAGAGAGAGAGGAAGAGGGGAAGAGGGAGATACGATGGATAGTCTGAAGTAGAGGGCAGGAGCTCTCACTATCCGCTAGGGCTAAAGATACGCGATGCGCATCTCTCATACTCGAAGAGACGCAGAGCTCTATAGATAGAGAGCATCACGTATACCTCTCTTTTTCTCTCTCTCTCACTCACTCACTCTCTTGTATTATACACACGTATTTTCGTTATTATCTCTCAATATTCTATTATTAACGTTTGTTCTTGGCATTGAAAATAATGCTTCCCCCATCTCATTATAACTTTATGTTGATTAACATTAAAATGGTCAAAGTGTCAAAAATGTCAACTCTCTCTCTTCTCTCTCCTCTCTCTCTCTCTCTCTCTCTCTCTCTCTCTCTCTCTCTTCTCCTCTCTCCTCTCTCTCTCTCTCTCGCTCGCTCGCTCTCTCTCTCTCTCTCGCTCCTCTCTCTCTTGATTGATTGATTGATTTGTGTCAAAAGGTTCTTGCTTGATGCATGGTGATGAATGTGTGAAGTGAGAGTGCAATTGTGCAAAGAAGCTACGGCTAGCTTTATCCATTATTTAACCCTCAATAAAACATTCGGATTCGTATTCGTATTCGTAGAGAGTCTCCTCTCTCCCTCTCTCTCAGAGATAGCTCTCTCTCTCTCCCTCTCTCTCTCGTCTTCTCACTCTCTTCTCCTCCCTCTCTCTCTAGAAATTCTCTCCTCTCCCTCTCTCTCCTCTCCCCCCTCCTTCTCTATCTCCCTCTCTCTCTCTCTCTACCTCTCGCTCTCTCTCCCCTGCATCTCTCTCTCCCTCTCTATCTCTCTCTCTCTCTCTCTCTATCTCTTTCTCTCTCTCTCTTTCTCTCTCATCTCTCTCTCTCTCTCTCTCTCTCTCTCTCTCTCTCTCCTCTCTCTCCTCTCTCTCCTCTCTCTCACTCTCTCTATCTCTCTCTCTACTCTCTTATCTATCTCTCGCTTCTCTCTCTCCTCTCTCTCTCTCTCTCTCTCTCTCTCTCTCCTCTCTCTCTCTCTCTCTCTCTCACCACTACGCACAACACTGACCCCATCGTGGCATGTGGTGTGTGTTGGGTGTCCTGTAGTGCAGGTTGAGAACGATGACAGTGAAGCACACGGACAGCGAGCACAGGATCATGATGCACGCAAAGTAGATACCTGAACACCACAGCAAATGCAATCATAATCCTGTCAGCTGTTTAGGGACATTGACCTTCATTCACATATACAGAGAATGCGACTGACATTCTGAAAACCTGAAAGAAAGAAGAAGAAAAAACATTTTGCTGTCCCATCTTCTGGGCCGAACAGTGGCGTTGCTCCCACGCCGCTCATTCCGAATCCCAATTCGCAGCTACACCCCGGCTTGTTCAGGTTGCAGAATCCGAGACCAGCAGTCCAAGAGGAACGAATCTATGTTAAAGCCGCCAGGAGGCAACCAACCGATGAGACACTGCACCGCTGCTGAGTCACTTCGGTGGAGTTCATGCGGAGCCTGTTCAGGACACCACCTACTAAGCCCCCTACTGACGACAACTATTCTCTTAGTCGCGGAGCCAGCGTGAGTGATGTCCTCCTCCGAGGGCGCCACCACGACCGTCCACCGACAGCTCCCCAGAACACACTGATCCCCATGACTTTGACCCGAACGCACCAAGGCATAGACTGGATTGGAAACCGAAACTGAGGTCACCATGAGAGCAGGGCATGCAAAGCCACAGAATTTGAGACATTTTTTTTTTTTTAATGATTGATGGAAATGAGGCGGATGACTATGATGATGATGATGATGCTATGGAGTTCCGAAAAACAATTGTAGTGAAGGAGCACAATGTATGACCTTTCAATCGTATCCGACCATAACTGCCAGATAGCAGAGTGGGCAGATGCTGGTGGGGGGGGGGGGGTAGAATTTGTTTATAGTGGAGTTGCCTTGCCCATGGTACAATTTTTTTTTTTCCCCACCTTCTCTCGTCCACGTGGATTTTTAGGACAGCTGGCGTTGAGGAAAGTTTCCCAAAGGCCAACGAACTCCCTTTGGCTGCAGCACCAGAGCCAGTGGTAATGTTCCCCCCTCGTGTGAGAGTCATATCTCACACAAGAGACTAAACTGTACCGTGATTTTTTCATTACTACAGAAACTCATCTATTGCAAAGCTCTCGTGTTACTGACAAAAACGCCCCTACTACAGGCTGATGTCAACCGATGATATAAAAAGAAAACCATTTTAGCAAAGAGCCAATAGCACACAATACTAGGGATGAGGAGCACGTCATCATGCTGCACGCAAAGCCCAATGGCAACGAAAAGGTTGTCATTTGGTCAAAATTTCCCCCCCCCCCCCCTTACCAAACCGCCTTCCTACATTCAGTCACACAAAACTCGCATGAAACACATTATTTAAAACGTTGGTGGTGCGCACCTCTGGCTGCGACGAGCTCTCCAGGTGGGAGCAACCCGAATTTCACAGAGACGTCTTTGTGACTATAAAGTACCTCCTACCTAAAAGTAGATACCCGAACTTCCAACCGACATAGACAGAGAGAGAGAAAAATGGACAAACAAGCATAAAACAAACGAAACACAGGGAGACATGATAATAGAACACCCAACACAGACAATCAAACAGACAACTGGACAAACAAACACACGGACAAACAGACAGACAGACAGAGACAGGCAGACAGGCAGGCAATTCACCGATGAGGGGCACGGCATCAGAGGTAGAGGGCATAGCCAGATAGACAGACAGACAAACAAACATGGAAGACAGAGCAGAGACAGAAGACAGACAGACAGACAGACAGACAGACAGGCAATTCACCGATGAGCGGCACGGCATTAGATGCAGGGGGCACAGACAGATAGACAGACAGGCAAACAAACAGACAGGTAGGCAATTCACCGATGAGCGGCACGGCATCAGAGGTAGGGGGCATCGTCTCTGCTACCAGCAGCAGAAACACCATGAGGGACAGCAGGATTGTCGTCCCTGAAAGATACATTTCACACACACACACACACACACACACACACACACACACACACACACACACATACAACACAAACACACACAAAACACACACACCACACACACTACACACACACCAACACACACACACACACACACACACACACACACACACAACACACACACACACAATAATTACCATCAGGGACAACAGGATTGTCGTCCCTGAAACATAAAGTTACACATACATGCATACGCATACATGCGTACGCGCACACATACACATGCACGTATGCATCCTCCAGACCTAGAGAGCACAGTTATAGTCTCTGCTACAAAACAACAACTTTTAGCAGGGTTGTCGTTCTTGATACGTACCCACACCCATTCATATAAACTGACGCATACACACACGAGCGAGTGCGCGCAGATGCACATACACACACACACACACACCCACACAGCACACAAGAAGCGCGCGCGCGCAAGAAGCGCGCGAAGCAGCGCGCGCACACGCACACGCGAAGACGCACACACAAGCACACAAGAACACAAGCACATATAAGGACACACACACACACACACTACACGAAGACACAGCACAGGACACCACACACACACACACACACTGCACCGACACACACACACGTACGCACGCACACACATACCATACACACAACCGTACACAAACATACATACACACACTACATACGCACTACACACACAAGCAAACAATCACATATACACCACAAACACGCACAGTGCGTTAGGGTATGCATAAAAACAGGCGCACAACACACGCACTTCTCCCACACACCACCAAACATTAATAACTACACAATTAATATTGGTGCACGCGCGGTATACAGTATATGCACACAAGAATAGAACCCACTACACCCCCCAGCATACACACATGTCACTCTCTCTCTCTCTTCTCTGCTCTACGTCTACTCTCTCTCTCTCTCGTCTCTCTGCTTCTCTCTCTCTCTCTATCTATGCTCTCTTTATCTCTCTCACTTCTCTCTCATAGGCTATCTCTCTCTATAATGAAGGAGCTTGAATCGTGGTATGCATATACTAGCACCTAGTAAGTAAATATATATATCGTATACGATATGATAAGTTCCTGAGATTTGTTTGGAATCCTACGATATATAATATATAGCATACTAGATCATATAGCTAGCTTGCTGTATTATATATATCAGTTCATAGATCAGTGTGTGTGTGTGTGTGTGGTGTGAGATCTCTGTGTGTGTGTGTGTGTGTTTGTTGTGTGTGTCTGTGTGTGTGGTGTTGTGTCCGTGACTCGGTGTGCTATGGGGATGCTGGATGCTCGCCAGCATATGGTGGTGGTGGATATGGGGGCTCCCCCGCGGTCGGTAACACACCATGAAACAGGGGTCCAAAATAAAATGGAGGCCCGAAGGCTGGACCTCCAAATTTTTATTCTATTTTCTAAGTCTAAATACATCTTAAGAATATTCGCTGGCAAGAAATCAGACTGGACCCCGCATTTTTGAATGTGTGTGAAGTGCTGTAAGAATGTTAAAAGTGATAAAATCATTCCGAATTAATATTTGAAATCAGAAAGCTACTGCTTAGCTAAGTTGCTAGCTGAATGATATTTTTCATTTCAATCTGCTTTCTATATCATGGACCCCCATGAATGCGTTACTATTTTAACTTGGACTCCAAATTTGGGCGTATCCATAAAAAAAAGTTAAAAGTGATAAAATCATAAGGAATTCATATTTGAAATCAGCAAGCTATAGTTCTATATGCTTCTTAGACGATAGTCTGTCAATGATATTTTTCATTTCAATCTGCTTTTATATTATGGACAGTTATACCATAATATTTGTAACTTGGATCCCACATTCGGTACGTTATCCAGTTATGTGTGGTGTAACGTTGTTTGGGTGTGTTGTGTTTGTGTGTACCAGTTCTTATGTTGTACAAAGCTGACCTAATGTGTGTAGACAGTTGTAATAGAAACAGGTAAAGGATTGCTCGAGTCTTTGAACGATATGACTCTGTGTGTGTGTGTGTGGGTTAGGCAAGTGTGAGTGTGTGTGTGTGTGTGTCATGTGTGTTGCTTTGTGTGTTACTGGGGTGTTGTCCAGGATGGATGGAAGAAAGGTGCGTGTTACCTTTCTTCCCGCACCCACGGACCTCCCCCACGCTTCTCTATCTCTCTGCTCTAGAAGAACTCTAGCTGGGAGGGGCCTCTCTAGTCTCCCTCCCTCACTCCCCCGCCCCCTCCAGAACATCTCTCTCATTCTTTGCTCACCCAACGAAATCTTCTCCCCGGCATCAGAGGAGGGGAGGATGAAGAGGAGGAGGGGAGAGAGAGGAGATGAGGACGCAGGGGATGATGATGTTGAACCCGTAGTAGAGCGTCCGTCGTCGGATGTGGATGGTGAAAGTAACGTCCATATACACCTCGGGGCAGCATTCGTACTCAACACGTCTGTTCACGCGGAAGAAACCGTAGTAAAGTAACTTGTCAATCAATCAAATCAATAAACAACAATCAATCAATCAATCAATCAATCGATCTAGTAAGAGGAACCTAGTCGACACACCTGGCAGAAGAAGGATTGATGATTCACATCTCAGCCGGCAATAATCAGCAGCAGTGAAGAACAGATTGTCCCCCCGATCCATCCGGGATTGGAACACTGAGACCAAGTTGTTCCGCTGGCTCAGTACGCAGAATTGCAATGATACAAATGTCAGACAGAATGAGCTCAGTTTTGAACGGTTGAGTGTGCGCCTTTGGACGGTAAAATGTGCGCATTTTGTCGTGGCCCTTGGAGAGTGTGCGTGTCTTGTGTGAACCCAGGTTAGCCTAAAGCGCCAGTTGAAACCCAACACAGTCCATTTGTGTGCCAGTTCAGTGTCATCTGACAAAAATATCCTCATGATGCACAGACGCCGGAAGAAAAAATGGCTAGGTCATGTGGAATCCTTGTTACAAGGACTCTAATGCAGAAAATATTTTTGGGGGCATTTCTGCTGTCATCAGGTCCAGATACAGATCTAGACACCAGATATCAGACTTGCTGCCCTGTCTAGGGCACAATTTGACTGAAATTTGCCTTATTCATGAGATAATTGGCATGGGCTTCTTTGCCCGTGTTCCCCATCTACGTTAGGTGAAGACGTGTGGGTAAAAAGCGTATGGGCGCTGTAAGAAGCCAACCAAATTATCTCATGAAATAAAGAAACTGTCATCAAATTTGCATGAGACGAATGTAGTGACATTTAACGCTGCTTATGGGCAAATGAGACTGAAAATTGCTTCATTTATGAGATAATTGGGGTGGTCTACCCGCATATGCGCTTTTTACCCCGTCTTCCCCTATGCTTGCGAGTTGAGCGCGTGCATGTGCGTGTGTGCGTGTCGTACACGGTGCTTGCGATTTTCCTACCGCATCAACGCAACTCTCACGTGGGATAAAGTTGCTGGTGTCTCCTCCCTGCACGTTGTACTGAGACAGGGTTGGAGGTACTGTCCGTTGTGGCGTCAGGAGCGAACTTGAGGTCGCATTTCTGTCGTCCAAAGGGAACCACGTGATGTCGATGAGCACGTGCTCTTGAACATTGCCCGGGGGCACCCAAGGCACGAGCCGTCGTGGAGATGACCACCTTGGTGCGGAACGTGGTTCGAACCCTTCGCTGGCACTGCGCAGATAGAAACAAGGTACAACAGATGGATTGGAGTCAAATAGACAATCTTCAGATAGTTCATCCCCCGTGAGGGATACCGGAGGGGAGTAGGTCTTTGTACAAATAGTTCCCCCACCTTCAAGGAAGTTATGGCTTGTAACTCCTCTAATCATCGCTCTATTTGACTCGACTTTTTCCCTTGCCTTACTGTCATCTGCCATCTTCTGGTTCCCTAGTTGCCCCCACCGGTCCATCTCCTGCTTTTTTTCTATAAATTCGTACAAAGATCTATTAAGCCGGAAGTCGGACATGCTCGGAGCCTAACATTTGTTTGTGTAGGCGCATAACGGCAGCATGACGCGTCTACGCTAAGAGACAGGAAAACTGTCTTATCCGATCGAAGAAGAAGAAGAAGATAAATTCATCATGATGTAGGGGGAAGACGGGGCAAAAGCTATGGGCGGGTAGAAGCCCCGCAATTTCTCATGAAAATGAAGCCAATTTCAGTCAACTTTTGCCAATGAGACGAACGCTATAACATTACACTCGTCTCGTGCGTGATAGACCGAAATTTTCTTAATTTCATGCAGATAATTGGCATGGCTTCTTACCGTCCCCAGGGCTTTTTACCCCGTCTTATCCTAGTATCTGAAACATGCGAAAATGAAAACTTGTATAAAAACAAACTACAGATCATATAATACAAAAAGCATAATCCCATTTTGTATATTGCATTCTTTAACTGCAAGTTCTTCGGTGGGGTTTTTCAATAACATCAATAATAAGTCAATATATTATCTAAAGATAGTCCGTTTGACTCCTAAGCCATCGAATTTATAGTATATTTCTAGATATTAATAAAAATGGGTCATGTGTGCGTGCGTGCGCGCGTTGGTGTTGTGTGTGTGTGTGTGTGGTGTGTGTGTGGGTGTGTGTGTGGTGTGCTGTGTGTGTGTCTGTCGCTCTGTCGTCTGTCTAAGCCTAGCCTGAAACAGTACTCGAACAGAAACTTTTTTTTTTCTTTATTTTTTTTTTTTTTTTTTTTTTTTTTTTTTTTTTTTTTTATTCTTTATTTTTTCATACAAATGAACCACAAACTCAAATTGAGGCTGCTCTTGTTAAAAATGATGTTTCGTTTTCAAATGGGGGTATTGTATGGGAGTCAAACTGGTCAAAGACGATTCTTACCAGCTATAGAGGAAAACATGTGAAACACGTTATTTGACATGTGACTGGTAGGGCTTTCATGTACTGACAACCTTCTGTGTTACCGGCAGACAGGAGTCTGAAGGGGTTGATTCGGGGTTGTGTCTGTCTGTAGATCTGTCTGTCGTCGTTGTATTTGTTGTCTTGTAATCGCATTATCTTGAAAACTACGGACGGGATTTTGACAAGTTTGACAGAAGGGTAGAAATCTGAAAGACAGCTCCCTTTCCGTATATCATGACAGGCGCGACCTTGACCTTGAAGTTCTGAACTTGAAAACCACGTCCTCTTTAGGCTATATTCGTTGTTCCGAAGCTGTCATCTCATGAACCGTGAACAGAATCGCTTCAACTTGTGTGGATGGTGTATCACAGTGCCGGGAGGGGTTCTGTAACAAATATATTATATAACTGCGCTGACTTGACTTGAAGTTTGTTGGATTTTTGGGGGTCAAAAAGTCAAATGTTCTGTAAATAGTAAAAGGGACAGCAACCACTTGTGTTATGTGATAGTTATTCTGGCTTTCATCCGATGATTGACACAGATTCAGCCGACCTAAGGTGGTGGGAGGCACTTGGACCTCCAGTGCAAACGTCGCCAGTGGGGGGATTACCGCTGTCGGTCGAATCCTCGGAGGAGGCGCTGACTTAAAAGTAGTCTGACCATGCGCGTTACGCCACGTAAAAGCCCACAGCAGTTGAAAGTACGGTAAGAGCAGGGAAGAAATCCAGCGCAGGCATGACCAAATTGATAGTAGTTTTCAAGTCTGACCCCCAAAAAAAAAAACAAAAAAAATTTTTTAATAAAATGGGTAGCCCCCCTTTCGCTTGCGGCGCGCGAGACCCGAATGTCACAATATCAAAAATATCAAAATAGTAATCATAGCTTCGGCATAGAATAGCAAGCATGGCATGCATAGCCAGTGATATCATAACCTGTTGTACATGCACAATGGCGGCACCAGACCATGTCCACTGCACCCTGACGTCGTCACATTTGCCGTACGAATCTGGGGTCCCAGACCAAGTTGTAGCGCCACGTCTGACAAAGGAGAGAAAGGGGAAAAGGGGGGGGAATGAATGAATGAATCCAATCAATCAATTGAAATAAAATCAACAATGAATAACTGAATGGGGTGAGGGCAGACAAAAATGATGAAGAAAAACCTGAAATTAAACGTGCAACAACAAAAAACCGTTTTAACCAATACCAAAAAAAAATATTAAAAGATCGGACCTGTACTTTACGCGATATATAGGTGAAGACGGGGTAATAAAGCCCACGGGAGGCGTAGAAGGCCATAGCCAATTACTATGAAATGAAGAAAATTCAGTCTGAATTTTGCCCATGAGACGCGTGTTAAGTTAGCATTCGTCTAATGGAAAATTTGACTGACATTTCTTTTTCATGAGATAATGGAATCGGGCTTTACCCGCCTGTGAGGTTTTTTTACCCCGTCTTCCCTACGTATCATCATTATCACGCACACAATAAAAGGAATCGGAACGTATGAAATATTCAATTAAAGCTTAAAAAACACACGAAATAAATAAGAAAAATATGCTATGAGAAAGGAGAAAGATAACAAAACGGTAAGTAGGGGAAAGACAGGTAAAAAAGCGCATGGGCGGTAAGAAGCCACAATTATTTCATGAAATGACAAGCAAATTCAGTTCATTTTGCCCATGAGACGAGCCGTAATGTCTAGCATTCGTCTCTATGGCAAATTTTGACTGAAATTTTCTTTATCTCAGAGATAATTGGGGTGGGCTTCTTACCGCCTGCGCTTACCCCGTTTTCACTAATGTAGAAAATTTAAGGATAAGAAAGGGTGGTTTTTTAAGGTGAACCTGACGGATGAGGTTTTGCAAAAAACACGTCGAGATCACAGAAAGACAGCATTTTCAACAATCCGAAAGTCACTTTGCTCTGGTTTCCTCGAAATTCAGATCGTCAAAACGGCGATCTCCTGGTGGCGATGCTGGAGAGAAAAGAATTTTTGGATGCGTGGTGGGTGGAGCGACTCATTGTGTTGAATCTTTTTCTTCTTTTGGTAGTGCTTAAAAAGATAAAAGAAACAGGAACTATTTCCTTTGTTGTGAGCGAAACCCTGTTGAGAAACTGTATAAATTAAAATAAAAAATAAACGACTTATATTTTGGAAACTTCGTGCAAACATATTTATTTGGTCTAATTCGGCGACCATTAGAAAAGAGACGGGCATAATGCTTCTCTTTCACTGAAAGATTTGACTTCCAGCACCTCCGCCAAGGAGGAATCGCGATTTCACGGTTTGATTCCTAGGAACCAGACAAAGTGAGTGTGCCTGATCTTGTGAGGGTATTTCCGGCTGATCTCGAGAGTGTTTCGTGTAAAACAAAAAATACATCCGTAAGGTGCCCTTTATAATATAAACGTTTTGTGAAATTATCATGACAGGATTTTTTTCGACATTTATGAAATTCATGACATAAAGCCAACAGCAGTACAGTTGGTCTCTGTTCTTTTCGTGCGGAGTGGGGGGGGGGGGGGGGGGTTCCCTTTCCTTAGTGATCTTTGACAGTTCTGTTCATAGATCAATAACAAAATAAGCAGGACAGAAAACGAGGGGGATGAATAGGAGAAGGGATAGCCTCAAATGGGCAAATAGAACATGTTATTGGTATTTTTTGTATTTGGTATCATTCAAGAGACTCATCTCTGTGAAATTCGGCTGCTCTCCCCGGAAGAGCGCGTCGCCGCAAGCGCAGAGCCCTACCCAATTCTTGTTTTTCGGGCGGGGGACAGGGTGAGGGAGGGTGGGTGTGTGGGAAAGACTTTTTAACACTAGCTATCAATGAGCCATACCAGGCAGGCGGGACTTCTCCCTGCTCTTACCGACTTCAACTTGCCGTTATTTTTACGTGCGTAAAGCGTACGGGTCAGAATAGCCTTTAAGTCCCCATCGAAGACTCGACGTCAGTTCGATTTCCTGTCGAACTAGAAAGAAAAGGGCGACGGACGGGATTGGAACCCGGGTCACTCCCGTTGCAGCACGCTTTACATATCAATTGGCCATACAGGAGCGGGATTCTTCTCGCTCTTAAAGACTTTAACTGCCGTGGGATTTTTCCGGCGTAAAGCGCACGGGTCGGACGAGCTTTCCGTCCCTTCGATTTTGTCGATTTCTTGCGAACTAGAAACAAGGGCGAGGCGGAGTGGAACGGGAACGCGCCGTACAGCATACATGCGGAGGCGAACGTTAACCACTCTGCCACTTATCCCTATGCATAATTCACGACCCGCCCAAAGACAGAAAAGCTGGTATGAAAAAGAAGAATGAAGCAAGAAGGAACACAAAATAAAATATGAAAAACAAACAAGAAATTATTTTTTTTCAAAAACATACTCACTGGTTTAAACGTTTCATTGTCTTACATGACAACATGACAAAGCACAAAACTGAAGCAACAACAAGCTAGTCTCTTCTCTCTCTCTCCCTCCTTCTCTCTCTCTCTCTCTCTCTCTCTCTCTCTCTCTCTCTCTCCTCTCTCTCTCCTCTCTCTCTCTCTCTCTCTCTCTCTACTCTCTTCTCTCTACTCTCTTCTCTCTGTCTCTCTCTCTCTCTCTCTCTCTCTCTCTCTCCTCTATCTCTCTCTCTCTCTCCTCTCTCTCCTCTCTCTCTCTCTCTCTCTCTCTCTCTCTCTCTCTCTCCTCGCACCCACGCTACACACACACGCACACACCCGCACACACACCATGCAACTCCAACATACACAAAACACACGCGCGCACGCCGCGCACACGCGCACGCACGCACACGTAAACGCAGCACGACGCACACGCACACACACAACCACACACACACACACACACACACACACAACACACACACACCACAACACAACATGCACGCAACTACCCAGCACAACACACACAACCCTAGACACACCACAAACACAAGCATATACATGCATGCTGCACACATGCGTATACAAATACACATACCCCACACGCACATATACACAAGCGCTACAGTTCCAATGCGTGCAGCACACTTCACGACATCGAAATTGCTACCAACTTACCATTTGCAGCCAAATGTTAGTATTGACACTGGTTCTCTCGTCCTAAACACACACACAAGCAAGATAACATACAGATCATGCATTAGTTATTAGCATTCTGGGGCAGGGATGGATGCCTCGTGCCCAATACGGGAAGACTGGACGGACCCCGGCCCTCTCACGATTCTCTCCCATGGGGATCCCGGGATTCCTTTTTAAGAATAGCTCCCCCACCTTCAGAAGTTTAGCGCTTGTAACACATTCTAATCGTCACGCTTTTGACTCTGCCTTTTCACTTGCTTTCTGATTCATATTACTATCTTCCTGACTTAGGCCATTCTCGGCCTTCATTTGGTAAAGGTATTACCCTTTATTTTTTCAAAACAAAACTTTCCAGATATTTTTCTTCTTGAGCGCTCCTCCAAAATCAGAAATGTGTCGGCTGTACGCAGCGGGGAGACCAGTGAAATCCTGACAAACGGACACATGCGCTACCCTACCCATTTATGGCATATGGCCTGGGAACGCAGAAGAAGAAGAGAAGAAGATGAATTACCTCAAATTGTTGTTATAGTTAGATGGAAACAGCCAAGCCACAATACAAATAACATCAATAAGTAAGAATTTAAAGACCCCCACGTCACGTGTCACATTAATCTTATGCTGGGAGGATTTCTTAGAATTTCTTAACCAGCTAAAGAGGGAAAACACGTGAAAAACCTGATTTGAACACGCTGAGTGGTGGTCCTTTAAATTGACTGATTCCGGAAGTTTATATATAGCTTTCGATGAGCCAGAACAAAAGGCATGCATACACATACTAGCATAAACAGGTTGTAGTTATGGTATTAGTTCAAATTTACACAAATTAAAGCCATGAATATAGCGCCATAAGTAGTGTTGCGTTTTAATCATATCCGGATTTAAGGGTCAGTATTCGTTTCTGTTACTCAGCTTATCATCAAAACCATCAGCAGCAGCACCCACACACCATCATTATCGTGTCGTCGTCGTCGTCGTCCCAATCATCCAACATCGTCAATCATCAATCATCATCATCATAATCATCATCATCATCACATCAAATCTTCATCAATCTTCATACACCATCATCATCAATCATCATCATAATCATCATCACCATCATCATCATCATCAACCTCATCATCATCGTCATCGGTCATCATCATAATCATCATCATATCATCTCATCATTATCATCACCATCCATCATCGGTCGTGTCTCATCATCATCATCATCATTATTATCATCATCATATCATCAGCATCATAATCATCATCATCATCATCAACCATACTCATCATCTCATCATCATAATCATCATCATAAAATCATCATCATCATCAGCATACATCATCAATCATCATCATGATGTAGGCAATCTAGCAAAGCCCAGTTGTTGGATATCGATACCGATCAATGCTTGCCACTCGGACATAATCAGAAGGGGACAGAAACAGGATATCCCGCATTGTGTCCCAGTAAGTTCAACGCACGCTTCTGGCTACACTACTCAATATGTGTCCTACCTTGATCCTTCTTCATTTATTTCATGAAGGGTAGATTGTGCCCTGTCTCTGTGTGTCCTCGTCTCTATATGTCCCAATTCGTCTCTATGTGCCCCGTCTCATGTGTCCCGCTCTATGTGTCCCCGTCCTCTGTGTGTCTCCCGTTCCATGTGTCCCCGCTCTCCATGTGTCCCCGTCTCTATGTGTTCCCGCTCACTATCTCCATGTCTTTTGTGATCATCACCCTAACCTAGCCAAACAGGCGGAACAATGAGGGTGATCAAAAGAGACGGAGACCTAGAGACGGACACGTTGAGACGGCGACCCATAGAGACGGGGACACGTTGAGACGGAGACACATAGAGACGGAGGCACAGTGGGGTGAAAGATAGTACGGAGACACCATAGAGACGGGGCGCACAATAGAGGGTCGGATACATATAGACGGCGGACATACAGAGACGGGGCACAATGAGGTGTGATAATAGAGACGGGGAACATAGAGACGGACGCGCACATGAGGGGACCCATATAGAGGACGTAGCACATTAACAGAGACGGGGCACAAGGAGGATGACACACAGAGACGGGGACATATAGAGACAGAGAGGGCACAATGTAAGGTGACTCATAGAGACGGCGGATATATACAGCAGGGGCACAATGAGTGTTGATGCAATGAGACGGGGAAATAAGAGGAACTGGGCACAATGAGGGGACACATAAAGATAGGGGACATTATAGAGACGGGCGTCACAATGAGGGGCGACACATAGAGAGGGGCACAATGAGGGTGACAACAGAGACGGGGACATATAGAGACGCGGGCACAATGAGGGTGGACCACATAGAGACGGGGATACATAGAGACTGGGGTGACACGTAGAGACGGGGGCACAATGAGGTGACACAAGAGCCGGGACTACATAAGACGGGACACTAGGAGAGGGGACACATAGAGACGGGGCATAATGAGGGTTCGACATACAGAGACGGGAGACAATAGAGACGGGCACAATGAAGGTGACTCATAGAGCGGCGGACATATCAGCCAGCGGCCAATGAGTGTCGGATGCAAAGCGACGGGGACATATACAGACAGGGGCACAATGAGGAGTGACACATAAAGACGGGGACTGATAGAGACGGGGGCAAATGAGGGTGACACACGAGACGGGACAATAGAGGCCGGGGCCCAATGAAGGGTGCACATAGAGCCGGGGGCCACATAGAGACGGGGGCACCGCGGTGGACACAGAGACGGGGACCATAGAGACGGGGGCACAATTGAGGGTGAAACTCAGAGACGGGGACATTACATAGAGACGGGGCACAATGCGGGTGACACATAGAGACGGGGACACAAAAGACGGGGGCACAATGAGGGTGAACATAGGAGACGGGGACATACATCGAGACGGGACACATAGAGAAGTGGGGCACAAGAGGTGACACATAGAGACGGGAACATAGAGACGGGGGCACAATGAGGGTGACACTAGAGACGGGGACACATCGAGACGGGGGCCCAATGAGGGGTGACACATAGAGACGGGGACACATAGAGATGGGTGCCAATGAGGGACACATAGGGAGACGGGTCACATAGAAGAGGGGGCACAATGCGGGTGGACACATAGAGGCGGGGGCACCAAGGAGGGGTGACACATAGAGACGGGGGCACAATGGGTGACGCACAGAGACGGGGACATATAGAGATGGGGGCACTCCACGTACCATACAAAGTCCTCTTCCGACGCAATCTTGTCTCTCCTCCCTGGTTCCTCCAATAGCTTTATTAATATAAGGAGAGTCATTCCTGGTCTTTGATTAAGCACGTTTTTACTCCCGTGCTGTGTTCTTCATACCGTGGTAGTTATGCCACCAGCCAATTAATTTATTTTCTCGTGTTTGAGGCAATTTCAATCCAAAAACCGGTTGTTCTTGTTTTCGTGTAATTGGGCTTCTAGTGTGTCCTGTCAATACATTAATGACACTGAGGCGGTTGAGAGCGGTGGGTGAGAGAAAGAAGGTGCGGGTACGAGAGAGAGAGAGAGATGGAGACGAGAGTAGAGAGATGATGGAAATAGAACGAGGGAGAGTGTTTGAGAGAGAGAGAGAGGGAAGAGGAGCTGAATACTGGGGAGAGAGAGGAGAGAGGAGAGAGAAGAAAGGAGAGGTGAGGAGAGAGGGAAGAGAGGAGACTAGAGAGAAGGATTGAGAGAGAGAGAGGTGAGTTGACAGATGAGAGAGAGGAGCAGGAAGAGAGAGGAGAGGAGATGAGAGTAGGAAGGCAGTGGAGAGAGATTGAAGGAGGAAGACGAGAGAGTGAGAGACGAGGATGAGGAAGTGGGAAGAGGGAGGAGAGAGGAGGAGAGAGTAGGGGAGAGAGAGGGAGAGAAGGAGAGGAGAGTCGGTGAGATGTTGATGAGACAGAGAGAGTTGAGAGAGAGGAGTAGAGACGAGGAAGTGTAATGAGAGGTCCGGAACGAATGAGAAGAGAGATGAGAGAGAAGACGACGAGGATAGAGACGTGAGGAAGAGGAGGAGGAGACTGGGAGAGAGATGGTTGAGAGGGGAAGGAGAGTAGAGGAGAGGACGGAGATGCGAATGAGAGAGGCAGGAGGAGGGAAAGAGGAGAGGGAGGGGAAAAGAAGGATGAGAGAGAGATGAGTGGAGAGAGTGAGAGAGAGAGAAGAGAGAGGAGAGAGACAGATGAGGGAGAGAGAGAGAGGAGAGGGAGAGAGAGGAGAGAGAAGAGAGAGAAGAGAGAGAGGGAGAAAGAGAGAGAGAAGAGAGATGAGAGAAGAATAGAGAGAGAGAGGAGAGAGGAGATAGAGAGAGAGAGAGGAGAGGGTGGGAGAGAGGAGACGGGAAAAGAGAGAGAGAGGGGGAGAGAGGGGGCGAGAGAGAGAGAGGAGAGAGAGATGGAGAGAGATGGGAGAGGAGAGAGAGGGACGGAGAGGGAGAGAGAGAGGGAGAGAGTGTGGGAGGGAGAGAGAGATGAGGGGGGGATGGAGAGAGGGACACAGAGAGAGGTAGAGAGAGAGACAGACAGACAGGCCACAGCGAGAGAGAGAAAGTGAGAAGGAGAGAGAGGAGAGAGATAGCTGAGATGAGATGAGAGTGAGAGAGATGAGAGAGGGTGAGGGAGAGAGAGAGAGTGATAGAGAGAGAGAGAGTTGAGGAGGAGGAGAGAGAGAGAGGAGAGAGAGATGACGAGAGATGAGAGGGGAGGAGAGAGATGAGACGAGAGGAGAGAGAGAGGAGAGAGAGAAGAGAGAGAGAGGAGAGAGGGAGGAAGAGGGAGAGAGGGAGAGGCGAGAGAGAGGAGAGAGAGAGAGGATGAGAGAGAGAAAGAGAGAGAAGTAGAGAGAGATGAGAGAGAGGCAAGAGGAGAGAGAGAGGGAGAGAGAGAGAGAGAGAGAGATGAGATTGAGAGAGACTGAGATGAGAGAGAGGACGAGGGAGAGAGAGAGACAGAGAGAAACAGAGAGGTGAGAGAGAGAGGGAGATAGAGAGATAGAGAGGGAGAGACCGACAGAGAGAGAGAGGGAGAGAGGTGGAGAGAGAGGAGGAGAGACTGAGAGACGGAGAGAGGGAGAGAGGGACGGAGAGAGCGGAGCGAGGAGGGGAGGGACTGTCGAGATGTGAGAGTCGGGGAGGGCGGACGGAGAGAGAGAGAGAGAGGAGAGGAGAGGAGAAGATGGGAGGGAGGATGAGGGAGAAGGGAGGAGGAGGGAGAGGAGATGGAGGAAGAGAGTAGAGATATAGAGAGAGCTAGAGTGAGATGAGAGATGGAGAGGGAGACGAGAAGAGAGAGGATTGAGAGAGAGGCGAGTCTGAGGAGAAGCGAGGAGAGGAAGTGAGAGTGGAGAGGGAGCAAGAGGAGAGATTGAGAGGAGAGAAGGAGAGGAGGAGAGGAGATGAGGAGAGACGAGAGAGTGGAGAGGCCGAGATCGTGAGAGCGGGAGAGAGAGATGGAGGAGAGTGAGAGGAGACAAGAGAGGTTGAGATGGAGAGGAGAGAAGAGGATGAGAGAGGAAGACGAGAGGGAGAGGAGAGAGAGAGAGGAGGAGGGGAAGAGAGGAGAGGGGAGGGAAGGGAGAGACGGAGGCGTGAGAGAGAGAGGAGGAGAGGAGAGATAGAGAACGGAGGAGGAGGAGGGAGAGAGAAGGAGGACGGATTTAGGCGAGGAGTGAGTGAGACTGAGAGAGAGTGAGATTTTGAGATAGGGGGAGAGAGATAGGGAGAAGAGAGAGAGATGAGAGAGAGAGAGAGAATGAGGAGAGGAGAGAAGAGGAGAGAAGAGACAGAGGAGAGGAGAGGAGAGGTCGAGAGGAGCACTGATGAGAGGAGAGGAAGAGAGGAGGGAGAGGAGGAGGAGAGGACGCGCAGAGAAAAGAGAGAGAGAAGAGAGAGGGAAGGAGAGACAGAGAGAGAAGAGAGAGACGAGGGAGAGAGATCCTGGAGAGAGAACGAGAGAGATGAGAAAGAAGAGAGCAGAGATGGAGGAGAGCGAGAATCGAGATGAGGAGAGATGAGAGGGACGAGAAAGAGAGAGGAGAAGTGAGAGAGAGATGAGAGAGGAAGAGATTGAAGGGAGATGATTATGGGAGAAGAGAGAGAGTGCGAGGAGGGCGAGAGATGAGGGATGGGAGATAGAGAGAGAGAGAGAGAGGAGATCTGGAGGAGGACGTGAGGAGATGAGAGTAGATGAGATGAGAGGAGAAAGACGAGAAGATTGACGAGAGAGGAGAGAGATTGAGGAGAGAGAGGCGGTGGGAGGAGTCCAGACATGATACTGAGAGAGAGAGGAAGACGGAGAGAGAGAGAGAGCGAGAGCGAGAGAAGATGGAGAGAGGAGAAAGGAAGAGGAGAGAGAGAGAAGCGAGAGAGGGACGAGAGGACGACGAAGAAGAGAGAGGAGAGGGAGAATGGAGAGAGAGCTGAGATGACGAGATGAGAGAGGAGAGAGAAAGATGAAGAGATGTGACGAAGAGAGCGAAGAGCGAGAGTACGAGTAGAGGGAAGATTGAGAGGAGAAAGGAGAGACGAGATTTAGACGAAGAGAGACACGTTGAGTCTAAAGATGAGAGAGAGAGAGAGGAGGACCGGGGAACAGAGAGATGAATGTCGTCGATCGGAGAACGAGAGAGTAGAGGGGGAGGATGAGGAAGACGAGTGAGGAAAACGGAGAGGAACGACGAGCGAGAATGCAGGATGACGAGACTGAGAGATTGGGAGCAGGATCGAGAGAGTACCGACGGACTGGAGAGAGATTGAGAGAGAGAGTGAGAGATGGAGAGGGAGAGAGAGCGATGAGAGGAGTGAGGTGAGAGAGGGAGAGAGGAGAGAAAGAGAGCGAGAGAGAGAGACTGAGGAAGACGAGAGAGAGGGAGTGATTTGAGAGAGGAGAGATGAGGAGAGAGGACTGACTGCGAGGAAGATGACGAGGGAGAGAGAGACGAGAGGAGGAGAGAGAAGGAGAGAGAGAGAGACGTGAGCATGAGAATGGAGAGAGGAGGAGAGAGATTGGCAACGAGGAGGGGAGAGGGAGAGAGACGAGGAGGAGAGAGATGGGGAGGAGGCGAAGACGAGGGAGAAGAGAGAGATGACGCTGAGAGGGAGAGGAAGAGGAGAAGGGGATAGAGCGAAGTGGAGAGAGAGAGGGAGAGGGGAGACGAGTGAGGTTATGGAGGAAGGAGAGGATGAGAGAGAGAGCAGTGGAGATGAGAGAGGAAGAGAGAGAGTGAGATTGAGAGATTAGAGGAGAGGGGCTGAGAAGAGAGAGAAAGTGAGGATGGAGATGTGAGAGAGATAAATGAGCGAGAGGGGGGGATCGAGGAGAGGAGAGGAGAGGAGAGCTACGGAGGAGAGGAGAGGAGAGTGGGAGAGTGGAGAGGAGAGAGGGGCTGAGGAGAGATAGATGAGAGAGAGAGGAGAGAGAAGGGAGAGAGAGAGGAGATGAGAAAGGGAGAGAGAGGGCTGAGTATGACGTGAGAGAGGAGGAGAGAGCGAGAATTCAGAACCTATGAGATGAGGGCGGAGAGACTGAGATCCGCTGAGACGAGATGGAGGAGAGAGAGAGAGAGAGAGAGGAGGACGAAGAGCAGAGATTGGAGGGAGGGGACGAAGAGAGATGAGAGAGAGAGAGAGGGAGAGACTGAGGGAGAGATGAGAGAGATCTCAGAGGATGAGAGAGGAGAGGAGAGGAGAGAGGGAATGAGAGGGAGAGAGAAGAGAGGCGAGGATGGAGATGAGATGAGAAGGAGATGAGAGAGATGAGACCGGAGAAGAGAGAGGGCGGAGGGAAGAGAGACTCATGGAGAGCAGAGAGAGAAGACGAGAGAGAGGGAGAGAGAGACCGAGATGGAGGAGAGACTGGAGAGATTGAGATTGGCGGGACTGGAGAGAGGTGGAGAGAGAGAGGTGATGGTTAGAGAGAGAGAGAGGGGGATGATGGAGAGATGAGAGAGAGAATGAGAGTGAGCGACGAGGATGGAGGAGAGAGAGAGAGAGGAGAGAAGAAGAAGGGAGAGAGAGGGAGAGGTGAGACGGATGGATGAGAGAGAGAGAAAGGAGGAGATATGTATGAGAACGAGAGGACGAGAGGGATGGAGAGAGAGCTCTTGAGAGTGAGAGAGAGGAGAGAATGGGCGAGGGAGCGATGGAGTGAGGACAGCAGCGAGAGGACGCGAGAGGAGATTAGAGAGAGAGGAGAGAGAGACGGGAGAGAGAGAGGAGCGACCCGAGCGAGAGGGAGAGAGGAGAGAGGGGAAGAAGAGGATGAGAGACAGGGAGATGACGGAGGAGTAGTGAGGAGGGAGGAGGAGATGGTGAGATGGAGGAGGCGAGAGAGAGAGAGAGAGTTAGAGAGGTAGAGAGAGAGAGAGAGGAAGAGAGGAGATTGGAGAGAGGAGAGGAGGAGAAGACGGAGAGTAGAGAGAGAGAGAGAGGAGAAGAGAGAGAGAATAGAGAGAGAGAGAAAAGAGTAGAGAGAGAGGGAGAGGGAGTAGAGATGATGGGAGAGAGAGTGAGGAGAGAGAGGAGGGAGAGAGACGATGAGAGGAGACTGACGAGAGAGACTTGGGAGAGAAGAGTTCTGGAGAGACGTAGGAGAGGAGAGATTGTGGTGAAAGAGAGAGAGGTTGAGAGAGAGAGAGAGGAGAAGCACGCATGGATGAAGAGTGAGAAAGCCGAGAGGAGAGAGAGAGGAGAGAGGGAGACCGACGAGAGAGAGAGAGGAGGAAGATGGAGGACGAGAGAGAGACCGATAGAGAGAGAGTGAGAGCACTTCTCTGGAGGAGATAAGGAGAGAGAGAGGGAGACAGATGAGAGACGGAGAGAAGGAGGAGAGAGGGGAGACGATGAGTAGAGAGGGGAGAGGGAGAGCGAGAGAGAAGATGAGGGAGCGGAGAGAAGAGGATCGAAGAGAGGGAGACGAGAGAGATCGAGAAGAGAGAGAGAGGAGAGAGAGAGAGCAGATGGGAGGAGACGAGAGGAAGGAGGAAGAGGACGGAGAAGAGGAGAGAAGAAGGATGGAGAGGAGAGAAGCGGGACGAGGCCAGAGACGTGAAGAGAGACGAGGAGAGGAGAGAAGGAGAGAGCACTGTGCGAGAGCGGAGATCGAGCAGCACGAGAGGAGAGAGAGACCGAACGAAGGAGATGATGTAGAGTCTCGAGAGAATTGGACGAGAGAGAGCGAGAGAGAACGATGACGGAGAGCGAGAGTAGGAGAGAGAGGAGAGGAGGTGAAGAGTGAGTTTTGAGGGCGGAGAGACTGAGTAGAGATGAGATGAGCGAGGAGACGAGCCGTTTGAAGGGAGAGAGAGCGAGAGGGAGGAAGGAGAGGAAGGAGGAGAGAGGAGGAGAGAGGAGAGACAGAGAGAGTGAGTGGAGAGATTTGATGAGGTAGGTGCTGAGATGATGTGTTGGAGAGAGGATGGAGGATGAGGAGAGCGTAGGGAAGGATGAGAGTGAGAGGGATGTTAGTAGAGAGAGATTAGAGAGGAAGAGGATAAAGTGCAGATGGATGAGACGAGCGGAGAGAGAGTGTAGAGAGAGGGTAGGAGCGAGAGGAGTGGTGAGGAGGAGCGAGGAATGGGAGAGGGAGGAGGGAGAGAGAGAGAGAGAGGAGAGAGGCAGAGAGAGAGAGAGAGTGAGGGAGATGGAGAGAGGGAGAGAGAGAGGAGCGGAGACGAGAGAGAGATGGAGAGAGAGGAAAGAGAGACAGAGAGAGAGAGGAGGAAGGTCGGGGGAGGAGACTGGGCCGGGGACGGAGAGAGAGATAGAGAGAGCGGAGAACAGAGAGCGAAGAGAAGGCGGAAGAGAGCGCTAGCAGAGAGTGCTGAGGAGAGAGGAGGTGGAGCGAAGGAAGGAAGAGGAGAGAGAGAAGCAGGGAGAGATAAGACGAGATGAGGGGGAGTAGCGGTCTGTGAGTGTGGAGAGAGAGAGGACAGACAGAGAGAGCATGAGAGCTATGACTGAGAGGAGAGAATGTGCGGCCGGATGAGGTTACGAAGCATGACGCAGGAGACGATGAGACCAGAGAGTCAGACGATGAGAGAGAGAGAGAGAGGGGAGAGAGAGAGTCGCCAGCCAGAGAGAGACACATAGAGAGAAAGAGAGCGAGAGAGAGAGAGAGAGAGCAGAGAGAGAGAGAGAGAGAGCGAAAGAGAGAGAGAGAGAGAGAGAGAGAGAGAGAGAGAGGAAGTGAGAGAGAGAGAAAGAGAGAGAGAGAGAGAGAGCGGCGCGTGAGAGAGAGAGAGAGAGAGTGAGAGAGATGCGAGA
>CM065693.1:13067780-13072780 GCA_017654935.2 Phymorhynchus buccinoides
AGGATGCTCCAAGTTGTTGTGTCGATACATGCCATGCACATGCTCTTTACGTGTTTCGCTGGTCTAACGAATGCATGTGGCGTCGTGCCGGCGGGCGTGCGTCGTGTGCGCGCGCGCGCGCGCGTGTATGTATGTGTGTGTGCGTGCGTGTGTGTTGCGTGCGTGCGTGAGTGTTGTGTGTGTGTTGTGTGTGTGTGTGTGTGTGTGTGTGTGTGTGTGTGTGTGTATATGTGTGTGTGTGTGTGTGTGTGGTGTGTGGTGTGTGTGTGTGTGTGTGTGTGTGTGTGTGTGTGTGTGTGTGTGTGCTTGGGGTTGAATTGATAGATTTTTTTTTCTCGGATAAACCGGACTTAATGACTTGAATTCGTGTGTGGCTTGCCCTAGATTTGATAAAATATTTTGTGAGCTTTCTACCTGTTGGATCAGGTGTTTGTATTGTGGATTGTTTTCTCCGCTGCGTGCCTTTTGTGACCAATTGTGATCACATCCCTAATTTTGTCTAAATTTGTTTAAATTTGCTGCTGTAACCTATTCATTCATTCGTCGTTGTTCGTGTTTTCTATAATTCAAATTGCTTCTCCTTGTGTCAAAGTGTACGTGCTGCATACAAGGTGTGGGATTTATTACTACATATTTACACTGGTTTGATATTCTTTTTTGTTGTAATATTGATTGTTATTGTTTTGTCTTTGGTATTCTGACCTTTCATACGCGTTGTTCTAATTGCTACTTCCCTTTCTTACATATTGGTACAATTAAGTGCCAGTAGTTTAGTTATAAAATATTTAAATTAGTTTGATTGATCTTTGTTCTTTGGATTAATGCTTTGTTGAATGTATCCACTTTATTAATATGCCTTCTACATTAGATGTTTGGCCCTCTCAAAACGGTTTACGAGTAGGTTATCTTAATATCAATAGTGCTCGCAATAAAACTGATGAAAT
Organism: Phymorhynchus buccinoides; assembly: GCA_017654935.2. Classification (NCBI taxonomy): domain Eukaryota; kingdom Metazoa; phylum Mollusca; class Gastropoda; order Neogastropoda; family Raphitomidae; genus Phymorhynchus; species Phymorhynchus buccinoides. The sequence goes on from CM065693.1 coordinate 13,068,725, forward strand.
TACATCAATCTTACATAATAATGGTAATAATTTTCATATTTTTTGCATTGCCGAATCAAGATTAACTGATTTTATTCCAGATTCTGAGGTACTAATGCCAAACTACAATACCATTCGACTTGACCCTCACTCTCCTAAATCAACAGGGCTACTTCTATACTGTGTCAATTCACTGAACTATAAAAGGCTTCCTCATCTAGAAAATCATAATGTGGAATCTGTATGGATTGAAGTGTACTTTAAGCACCATAAACCTCTCATTATTGGATTCATTTATAGAAACCCGTCTGAAACTGCTAATTGGTATGATAATTTTAATTCTATGATGGATACAGTGATTCTTGATACCAAAGAAGTAATTTTATTTGGGGACTTCAACATAGATTTAACATTGTCAGGTACTCATTGGAGTCATTCTTATGCTACATATGGTCTGGAACAAGTAATCGATCGTCCGACACGTATTACAGATAAAACAGCTACGTTAATTGACCACATTTATGTAAATACAAAATCTAATATACTTGAATCATGTTCAGTACAAACTGGTTGTAGCGACCACTGCTCTATTTGTGTAACATGGAATAAAAAAGGTGTCAAAATTCCAAAGCCAGGGCACAAGGAAATTTTTTACAGATGTTTCACTAACTTCGACGAAACTACTTTTATAAGTGATCTATTAAATTCCGGACTAGATTTTGTTTATCAAATAAGAGACCCTGATGATGCAGTTGATTACTGGACCCGTACGTTTATTTCTGTATACGATAAACATGCCCCTTTTATAAAGAAAAGAGTAAAACATTCTATTAAACCACCTTGGATAACAAAAGAAATTGATGATGAAAGATATAAAAGAGAAAGTTTACTGTTGTCCAAGGATAAGGAAAAATTGCAGCAACAAACAAACAAAGTAAACTCAATGAAACGCAAAGCAAAAACAAAATATTTTCAAAATTTAATTTGTTCATCACAAAATCAAAAATTGGTCTGGAAAGCCATTAACATGTTAACTAATGCTAACTCCAACAATCACAATCCAATAAACGAAATATCACCTGATGACATTAACCTTCATTTTACTAACGTTGCTAACAACATAATTTTAAATGACAAATCCAACCAAAACGATTTATCAGTTCTGCAAGAATTCTGTCGATCAAAGAACATTACTTCAACCTTCACCATTCCGCCCATTTCAGTCAATGAAGTACTGTTCGAACTCTTACATTTAAAACAGTCAGGGAGTCGCGATTTAGATGGAATGGATGGGAAAATACTGAAAACCGCTTCATTTGCTATAGCAGACACTCTCACTTACATATATAACTTATGCATTGATAAAAAACAGTTTCCTCTAAAATTCAAGCAAGCAAAAGTTATACCATTACATAAAAGCGGTGATCGATCAAATCCAGCTAACTACAGACCTATATCAATATTAAGTATATTGTCTAAACCACTTGAAAAGCACATCCAAAAACATTTGAATTCTCATTTGAATCATTACGATTTAATAAATGAAAATCAGTCTGGTTTTAGACAAAATCACTCCTGCCATACTGCTCTTATACAACTAGTAGATAGATGTCTTTCAAATATCAATAACAACGAATTTACAGGTGCTTTATTCATAGATTTTGCTAAAGCGTTTGATGTTATCAACCATTCACTTTTAATTAAAAAACTTACTCATTACAACATATCTAGCAGTGCTTTGTGTTTCATTGCGTCGTTTCTTACTGATCGACAACAGCTGGTTGAAATCAATTCTGTAAGGTCAAAGTTACTCCCGATAAAGTTTGGTGTTCCCCAGGGATCAGTCTTGGGGCCACTTCTATTTTCAATCTACATTAACGACTTGCCTTTGTACATTAAATGCTGTTGTGAAATGTTTGCTGATGACACTTCATTGCAATCTAACAGTGCCAGTCCTTTTGAATTAGTAGACAATCTGCAGACCAATGTTAATAAGCTAACTGAGTGGACAGAATTGAACCACATGTCTCTTAATGCACAAAAAACAAAATGTATGTATATAACCACACGTCAAAAGCGAAAGAAGATGAACTCTGTGTTTCCTCCATTGTATGTCAAAGATAAAATAATTGAAGAAGTTTCCTCCCATAAAGTGTTAGGGGTTATCATTGATAAGGACGTATCGTGGAGTGATCACATTAATGACCTCGGTAAGCGTATCTCTAAAAGAATTTACCAGTTATCAAAAATAAAGAATTTCTTAGACCTTCATTCAAGAAAACTCTTTTTTCATGCACACATCTTACCTCTTATAAATTACGCATCCACGTTATGGGATAGTGCTAGTGAAAATAATCTAAAATACATAACTCGCTTACACAAAAGAGCTTTAAAGCTTGTCCTACTTAAGTCTACTAGTTTGACAATAATTGACTATAAACAACTAAACATCCTTCCGTTTAAAGAAAGACTTTTCTTAAACAAATGCCTATGTATGTACAACATCGTAAACGGAACAGCCCCAAATAAAATAATAAGTTCCTTTACATTAAATGAAAATCGACATACTCATAAGCTTTCATTTCCTAAGCCCCATAACGATCTGTTCAAATCCAGCTTGACATACTCTGGGGGAAACACATGGAACAACTTGCCATCATTCTTGAAATCATGTCCATCTAAACCAGCTTTTAAAAAAGCTTTAAAGAAGCACCTGGTTGATAAATTGTAATCTGGCATTATTGAGATGTATATATGCATTGATTGTTCTTATGTCTGGAAATATTCTTTTCTTCCTTCTATCTTCCCTTTCCTTCTGTTTTTTGTTTTGTTTTCCAATTGTGTGTGCAGGTGTGTGTGTGTGTGTGTGAGTGTGTGTGTGGTGTGTGTGTGTGTGTGTGTGTGTGTGTGTTGTGTGTGTGTGTGTGTGTGTGTGTGTGTGTGTGTGTGTGTGTGTGTGTGTGTGTGTGTGTGTGTGTGTGTGTGTGTGTGTGTGTGTGTGTGTGTGTGTGTGAGCGTATGTGTGTGTGTGTGTATATGCGCACACGCGCGCATGTGTGTATGTGAGTGTTTCCTCCCCCAGCTTTCTCTCCCTCTCTCTTCCTCCCTATTCCCTTCTCTCTCTTCTGTTTGGTTCTTTGTTGTTGTTGTTTTTCTTTCATTATACTGATCATAATGTTTTCTGTTTTGTGTTCCTGTAAATATGTTAAGTTCATTGATTTTTGATTGATGTGTATTTTTTTTTATGAGGGCAGGATGAAAAAAAAGCTTTGTTAGCTTATTCTTTAACCCTCAATAAAGATGATTTTTGACTTGACTTGACTTGACTTAAATGTGCACATTTCTAAGTTGATGTAATGAATTTAATGAAAATTATTTGGTTGGCATGATATTGTGTCACACGTTTGATTAATGTTCTTTCAGTTATGTTTATCTCTGTCATGTTGTTGCACCTAACCTGAATTTATCTTTGGGAAACATTAAAGTATGCTTGAACTTGAACTTGAAATAGACATACAGACAGACAGGTTGATTGACAGACCAATAAAACAAATCAAAATTATAAACTAAACTCCCTCGCTGGTTGTAGCCTATTAATTTTGTTCCGTCAACAGAAAGCAAAAATGAAAAGGGGGGGAAATGTCACCACAACAAAACATGATGCTCAACAACACAAAAGCCGAAATGTCACTTTGCTGAATATCTGTTATATCTTAAAAACAAAAACAGCAAATTAATGTTGTCAAGAATGATGTATGATTTGGAGGAACATTTTTTGCAGAGAAAAGACAACATTCTTATCTAACTCTCGAGTGTTCTGGCAAAACCAATTACATTGTCCTGTGTCTTCCCTGCCTCTGATCAGAGCAAATACGGTATTCTATCTCCGTGACCCCTTCAGCAGGGTAAATACGGTAGGCTATTCTTTCATTCTAAGACTACACTGTCATAGTTAGAATGCACTTCATTTATCATATCAGCATGCTGAATCTACAATGCTTTTTTCCCATTTTGCTGGTTGTATCGGCAGATAGAAAATAAATGAAAATGTTGTTCCTTCCTTTTATCCGTATTTGT
>CM065693.1:13080280-13099713 GCA_017654935.2 Phymorhynchus buccinoides
AGAAGGAGGAGAAGAAGAAGAAGAGGCAGAAGGAGGAAGAAGGAGGAGGAGGAGGAGGAGGAGAAGGAGGAGAAGGAGAAGTAGGAGAGGAGGAGAAGGAGGAAGAAGGAGAAGAGAAGAAGAAGAAGTAGAAGAAGAAGAAGAAGAAGAAGAAGGAGGAAGAAAGAAGAAGAAGAAGAAGGAGAAGGAGGAGAAGGAGAAGAAGGAGAGGAAGGAGGAGAAGAAGAAGAAGAATGAGAAGAAGGAGGAGAAGGAGGAGAAGGAGAAGGAGGAGAAGAAGTAGAAGAAGGAGAAGGAGGAAGAAGAAGAAGAAGAAGGAGAAGGAGAAGAAAGAAGAAGAAGAAGGAGGAGAAGGAGAAGAAGGAGAAGAAGGAGGAGGAGGAGAAGGAGGAGAAAGGAGGAGAAGGAGAAGAAAGAGAGAAGGAGGAGAAGAGAGAAGGAGAAGAAGGAGAAAAAGAGAAGAGAGAAGAAGAAGAAGAAGAAGAGAAGAAGAAGAAGAAGAAGAAGAAGAAGAAGAAGACGAAGAAGAAGAAGAGAGAAGAAAGAAGAAGAAGAAGAAGAAAGAAGAAGAAGAGAAGGAAGAAGAAGAAGAAGGAGAGGAGGAGAAGGAGGAGAAGGAGGAAGGAGGGAGAAGAAGAAGGAGAAGAAACAGAAGGAGACGGAGAAGAAGGAGGAGAAGAAGAAGAAGAAGAAGAAGAGGAGAAGGAGGAGGAGAAGGAGAAGAAGGAGGAGAAGGAGAGAAGAAGGAGGAGAAGGAGGAGGAGTAGGAGGAGAAGGAGGAGAAGGAGAAGAAGGAGGAGAAGGAGGAGAAGGAGAAGAAGGAGGAGAAGGAGAAGAAAGGAGAAGAAGGAGGAGAAGGAGGAGAAGGAGGATAAGGAGAAGAAGGAGGAGAAGGAGGAGAAGGAGGAGAAGGAGGAGAGAAGGAGAAGAAGGAGGAGAAGGAGGAGGAGAGAGAGATAGGAGGAGGAGAAGGAGAATAAGGAGAGAGAAGAGTAGAGAGGAGAAGGAAGAGAAGAAGAAGAAGAAGAAGTAGAAGGAGAAGAAGGAGAAGAAGGAGGAGAAGGACGAAGAAGGAGAAGAAGGAGGAGAAGGAGGAAGAAGAAGAAGGAGAAGAAGTGAGGAGAAGGAGGAGAAGGAGAAGAAGATGAGAAGAGGAGGATGAGAAAGAAGAAGAAGAGAAGAGAAGGAGGAGAAGGAGAAGAAGAGAAGGAAAGAAGGAGAAGAAAGAAGGAGAAGAAGGAGGAGAAGGAGGAGGAAGGAGAAGAAGAAGGAGGAGAAGGAGAAGAAGGAGGAGGAGGAGGAGGAGAGAGAGGGGAGAGAAGGACAGAAGAGAGAGAAGAGAGACAGAAGAGGAGAAGAAAGAGAGAGAAAGAGAAAGAAGAGATGAAGGAGGAGAAGGAGAAGAGGAGGAGAAGAAGGAGGAAGAGAGGAGAAGAGAAGGAGAAAGAAGGAGAAGAAGGAGAAGATGAATAAGAAGGAGGAGGAGGAGAAGAAGGAGAAGAAGGAGAAGAAGGAGGAGAAAGGAGAAGAAGGAGGAAGAAGGAAGAAGATGGAGAAGAAGGAGGAGAAGGAGAAGGAGGAGAAGGAGAAGAAGGAGAAGGAGGAGAAGGAGGAGAAGAAGAGAACAAAAAGAAAAAAAAAAGAAGAGAAGAAGAAAAAAGAAGAAGAACAAGAACAAGAAAAGAACAAGAAGAACAAGAACAAGAGAGGGAAAAAATAAGAAAGACGAGAAATATTCAAAGTGCACACTTTTCTGTCTGAGCGATCGAAGAAGAAGAGAAGAAGAAAGAAGAAGAAGAAGAAGAAGAAGAAGAAGAAGAAGAAGAAGAAGAAGAAGAAGAAGAAAGAAGAAGAAGAAGAAGAAGAAGAAGAAGAAGAAGAAGAAGAAAGAAGGAGAAGAAGAAAAAGAAGAAAGAAGAAGAAGAAGAATGAAGAAGAAGAAGAAGAAGAAGAAAAAGAAGAAGAAGAAGAAGAAGAAGAGAAGGAAGAGCAGAAGAAGAGCACAAGGATGAGAGAGAGGGGACAAAAATAAGAAAGACGAGAAATATTCAAAGTGCAAACGTTTCTTCTCCATAATCATCTCGATGTTTTTCTTTCCCTCGCTCCTCCCTTCCACCCCTACCCCCCTCATGCAACCCCTCCTCTCCCTTCTCGTTCCGCGTTAGCTTCACCCTCCGTGTCATTCTCCTTTCCCCACCCGTCTCTTCCCCCACCCGTCCCAGAGAAGTACGTTTGGCTTTCAGATCCCATCTCTTTTCCCAGCTCACTCCGTGTCCTCAGATTTAATAGAATTTCTGTTCAATGAGAAAAGTTGACATGCCCAAGTCAAGGTGGGAAGAAAACCAAAACAAGAAACCGAATCATCGACGTCAGGGGTTATCTCACTGTTTACACACGCATACAACGAGCCCAAAACTGGCATTCATATGTATTCTTCTTCTTCTGCGTTCCCAGACCATATGGCCATAATGGGTAAAGTACATATATGTGTGTCCGGTTTTCAGTTTTCACTGTGTCTCCCCGCTGCGTACAGCCAACACATTCCGGTTTCGGAGGAGCTCAAAGAGAGAAACATTATTTAGAAGATTTTTTTTAAGGCAGGAGAATGGACCAATAAGTCAGAAAGATGGTAGATGACAGAAAGCAAAGGAAAAAAGGCAGAGTCAAAGAGAGTGGGCAGATTAGAGGGAAGTTACAAGCACGGAACTTCCAGAAGGTGGGGGAACTATTCTTACGAAAAGCCCCCCCGGTATCCCCACGGAGAGTTTCATGTGTATATTTGTCTCTGTATTATAGGGGCTAAAACATGCACCCCAAAAATGGATGGAAAGTTCAGTTTAACGTCGCGTATCGGCTTTCGCCATGTACGACGGGCTGAACAAACCAACCACGGCCTGTATTCACGTTGATATAGCATGAGACTTAGCATGATGCTAACTTAGAAGCTCTTCCAAAAGTCCTATTAAATCCTATAGGACATTGGAAGAGCTTCTAAGTTAGCATCATGCTAAGTCTCATGCTATCTCAACGTGAATACAGGCCCAGGTGTTATAAACAAAAATTTATGTTCCTGAATCACTGTCTTAGCCAAAAGGCCGAGAACAGAATTGATGACCCCCCAAAATAGTACGCATGCTGTTATATCACAATCGTCAATATTGTTTTTTTCATAACGATGGCATGTATTATTTTTTTGGTCTATGCATAAAGAGGCTGAAATATACAAAAATATTAAGCAGGCTGTTCTATCACAAACGTCAATCTTGTTATCATAACGATGGCTTGTAATTGAATAATAACACGTAAATAGCTGAGTTGTGAGGACTGTTTGTGGATTTTGGCAACTGGGCAGATAATTATTATGTACATTAATTTTAAGGTGGCGGGCATAGTTTAAAACAAGGTGCCAAAATAGTGACCAATACCAACATTGCCTTAAAACATGTACCAGAATAGTTATAAAGAAGAACTGATACGATGCAAAAGTTTAATATTATTCATTTGTATGCCTATATTATGTTGACTTAACAGATCTAACGTGCAAAAACCGAAGGAGAGAGACATGCAAAAAAAATATTATTTTTAAAAGCATTTTATATTAATATAAATATTAAAGAAATTATAATTACATTAAAACTGAATTCCACTCATGCAAACTACTGTTTCTAAAAATGGTGCATGCGCAAATTTCAAATAAGACAAAACATGTTCTGGTTTTAACCATGCCTGCCCATTCAAGGTAATATCAGACGTAGTTACGGTAAATTAATAGACGATTTTCGGAAGAAAAAAAAAACAACCTAGGGGAGAGCACATCATGAAAATTAGAGTTGCTTACCTCCATTACTCGGTTAAATACCATAGCAAAAATGCAACAATGGCGTCGAAGCTTGAAAACCGGGGAAAAATTTGCCGAAAAAAAAAAAAAGTCAGCGACTTGCAAACATTAATTTTTAGAAAAATGCAGGGGTGGCCAGTGGACACAAACTGAATAAAACTTTCAAAATGTGACATAAAAATAGGAAGAGAACATATTTTCGAAGAATAGAAGAATGGAGAAATAGAGAAGAAAAGAAAGAAAGGAAAGATACATTTGAAGAAAGAGAAGGAGAAAGCTGAGAATGTGGTAGTGGGAAGAAGGAAGAATTTGAGAAGAAGAAATTAAGGAAAGAGAAATTCCCACAGAAAATGAAAATTAACTTCGATGATTGCATTTCTGAATTATATGTGATTTGTGAATGCGTGAAGCAAAAAACAGCGGATGATTTGTGGTTTGAGTCTGGAATATATGTAATTTAACGCTTCCCAATATTCTCAGTTATAGTAAAGTTGTAGTGGCTTTAACAAAGTAAATCAAAATCTTGTATAAAATGTTCGAAACAAGAAGTCCCTATGTGCGGTTTCACAAGAGGGTACGCTTGTAGCTTTAACGCAATTCAGCAAAAATGGTCCTATGCGTGCTTGTGCACTTTTGTGAGCATATTATGAATTAGTGTCTGTGGTGAATTTTCCTAGTGGGGGCTCGAGGTGTCTATAGCGGCGAATCTATTAGTTGAATCCTAGAATTTCAGAGACTTTGCGATTTCCTCATTTGGAGCTATCGTCTATGATGTGGGTGTCTATGATAGTCTTAGTGTCGCGGTTCCATCTGCCGAAGAGGTTCAACCGAGGCGTGGTTACTGCTCACAGCTATATGTCTTAATAAAAAAAAGCGTGACTTTTCTGTTTTCGTACTGCCTCCGGGCATTTAAGCAACAACATTGTTCCCAGAAGTCTTTTAAACACTTACTAACGACGCTCAAAGTTTAACTGTTCCAGACCGAGAGGAGGTAAAACACAATGTTGTCATGCCCTTTTCTTCACGAGACCGTGACTTTCATGTCATGTTTCAACATGTCACATGAAAGTGTAGTATGGTTTAGCACGAGAGCCAGTATTCTTTAGCGTATGTGTATAACTTGTTACACCAAATTACACAAACCGAGTGTTTTTGAGAGCTCTTCTTATTTTTTCATCATGTTAGTTGCATAATATATAATGTAAACGTAATTTTCTGCACACAAATAGACGTGGAATGAATGAAAGTTTGTTCAAACTGCGAGAGGATGACTTATTTCCCTTTTGATACAACTCTTTTTCTTCTCTCTCCCGAAGAGAACAGTTAAGCTTTTATGGTTATCTGAACCTAGAGTAACATTCTTGGTGTTCTTAGACCCTTTTGGTGTAACAGTTATTCGCGCGAATAGCGACATCTAGTGAAACTATACCCAAGTTTCACTTTTCTTTTTACTAAACTAAATCTCTGTGGAAATAAACACAGAGTCCTACTTAACTAATTCGCATCGCAATGAGTTTTTTTTTTAAACTCACAAATCACTCCATCCATACACACAAACAAAACAGACATAACAAAAGCAGAAATTAAGGAAGATTACGGGGTTTTTACTTCAGGTTTTAGACATTGGGAAGTGGTAGATCAGCCTTTTTTTATATATAGACTTTATATATAGAAAAACTCTCTACACCGATTGGTTCCTCCACAACCACTACAAAAGCAAAGTCACAGGCAAAATTGTGGTCTAAGGGAGCGAAGCGGGTTTAGAAGTGACCAAAGTGTGGTGTGCCCACATATTTACTTCCCTTCAAAAAAATTCACCAAATTGACAGCGCTATATTAATTTAATTCCGGCCTATTATGAGTGGAACGACTTGAAATGAGTTTTAAGGTTCCGAGTCACATAAAATAATGCTAATGCAATCGATGAATTATCCAACTGTGACATTTGTGAGGCAAGATTGTCGTGAAATACTATGCTACAATGGAATCTGGTAAATCCCTACGCGTTTTTCGTTCACTTTTATGTGGTAGTCCAAAATCCACGATCTCATGAAATAGGTAGACGGGGTAAAGAAGCCCATGTCGGGTAAGACGCCCTGCCCAATTATCTCATGAAATGAAGCACATTTCAGTCAAATTTTGCCCATGAAACGAATGCTAAACATTACACTCGTCTCATGGGTAATGTGCTGAGATTTGCTTCTTTTCATGAGTCATTGGCATGGGCTTCTTACCGCCCATGTCCTTCTTACCCCGTGTTCACCTCTCTGTATTTCTAGTCGTGAACTTCCTACATTGGGGTCTACATGAAACATAAAGTGTAAGTAACTATAGGGTTTCATCAGAGTCCATTTAGTATAGACATAGTATTTCATCAGCCATGGCCTCACCGTTGTTGCGTCCGTACGACCAATGAAAGATTTGAAGTGTGGTCGCATTTATATATATTGGCAAACTTTTATCACGTTAATTACTTGAGAATAGCATGACCCCTATGACCGTTAAAAACACACAAACACTCAATTAGAGGCTGGTAGATGTAGGTCCCTTTTGTTAGAAACACAACAGAATAAATGATGCAGGACCAGTACAACACACACAAAACTCATTAGAGGCTGGTTGATGTAGGTCCCTTTTGTTAGAAACAAAAAAGAATAAATGACTGCTTGGACCAGTTAAAACACAACAAACCCTCAATTAGAGGCTGTTGATTTAGGGTCCCTTTTGTTAGAAACAACACAGATAAATGAATGCTAGGACCAGTTAAACACACACAAAACATCAATTATAGCTGGTAGATTTAGGTCCCTTTTGTTAGAACAAAACCAGATAATGACCTCTAGACCGAGTTAAAACACAACAAAACACTCATTAGAGCTGGTTGATGTAGGTCCCTTGTTTAGAAACACAACAGAATAAATGACTTCTAGGACCAGTAAAACAACCACACAAAACACTCAATTATAGGCTGGTAGAATGTAGGTCCCTTTTTGTTAGAAAACAAAACAAACGTTTTCTGCCCATAAGCATGTGACGACACGAAGGTAGAAAAATAGAAAGGAAAACTGAGTAGAAATAACATAAAACTGATTATATGAATTGTATCAGTCTTTTTTATGTGTATTTTCTACTGTTTTCCTTTTCTTTTTTGCTATCCTTCTCGTCTTCACCACACTGAAGAGGGCCTATGGGCCAGAAACGTTTGTTTTTTTTGTTACTAATAAAAGGGACCTAATCTATCCACCTCTAATTGAGTGTTTGTTGTGTTTTTCTCACATTAGCTAGCGTGTTTGCTGTGTGAAAGCAGGATTAAAATGAGTTGAATAGGTAATGTCATATTGAATGATTCCAGTCTATGTTCTATGTATTTTGTGCTGATGCTTGTTGTCTGCACGGCCTTATGTAAATGATTTGTGTTGTTGTTTTTTTGGTGGTGTGTGGTGTGTGGTCGTGTGGGGATGGGGGAGGCTGCGCACACAGCCGTATTTCTGTGTCAAGAAATATTAGTTTTGATGTCAATTATTGTCTTCAATGACACATTAATGTAAGTAATTTGTTGAACCCTTGTTTGTCAGCGGTGTGAAATATATTTAATTTGCTATATTTGATGTTTTATATAATATGTTTTTATGGCCTACGGATGACTGTATTGAGAAACTATGCCAACGACAGTACCATCCTAGGCATAAACACATATTATATAACATCATTAGCAATTAATTATCTTTCACACGCTGACAAACAAGGGTCAACACATTACACATTAATGTGTCATTTGAAGAAATAATTAGACATCAAACCTAATAATTTTCTTGACACAGAAATACGCTGTGCGCACCTCCCCCTCCCCACACGCACCACCATCACCACACCACCACCAAAAAACAACAACACAATACATCTACATAAGCCGTGCAGACAAACAAGCATCACACAATAATACATGAACATAGACTGGGAATCATTCATATGACATTACCTATTCAACTCCTTTTAATCCTGCTTTCACACAGCACACAACGATAGCTAATGTGAGAAAAAACACACATACAAACACTCATTAGAGCTGGTAGATTTAGGTCCCTTTTATTAGTAACAAAACAAACGTTTCTGGCCATAAGCCGTCTTCAGTGTGGTTGACGACGAGAGGTAGCAAAAAAAGGAAGGAAAACAGTGAAGAATAAATAAAAAAGACTGAATCAATTCATTTAATCAGTTTTAATGTTATTTCTACCAGTTTTCTTTCTATTTTCTACTTCTTGTCGTCACATACTTATGGCCAGAAACGTTTGTTTTTGTTTCTAACAAAGGGCCTACACTACCAGCCTCTAATATGAGTGTTTTGTGTGTGTTAACTGGTCCTAGCAACGTTTGTTTTGTTTCTAACAAAAGGGACCTACATCTACCAGCCTCTAATTGATTGTTTTGTTTGTGTTTAACTGGTCCCTAGAGGTCATTTATTCTGTTTGTTTCTAACAAAAGGGACCTACATCTACCAGCCTATAATTTGAGTGTTTTGTGTGTGTTTTAACTGTCCCTAGCAGTCCTTTATTCTGTGTTTTTTCTAACAAAAGGGGACCTAAATCAACCAGCCTCTAATTGATTGTTTGTGTGTTTAACTGGTCCAAGCATTCATTTATTCTGTTTTTTTTTCTAACAAAGGGACCTACATCAACCAGCCTCTAATTGAGTGGTTTGTGTGTGTTTTAACTGGTCCTAGCAGTCATTTATTCTGTTTTTGTTTCTAACAAAGGACCTACTCCGACCAGCCTCTTAATTTAGTGTTTTGTGTTTGTTTAACTGGTCCTAGTGGTCATTGATATTCTCAAGTATTAACGTGATAAAAGTTTGCCCATATAAATGCCGACCCACACTTCCAAATCTTTCAATTTTGGTCGTACGACTAACCAACTGTGAGGCATGCTGCTGATGAAATACTACTGTCTATACTAAATGACTCTGATGAAACCCTACTAGTTACTTCCACTTTATGTTCATGTAGACCCCAATGTAGGAAGTTCACGACATAGAAATACAGATAGGTTGTGAAACAGGCTGTTTAAGAAGCCCCCAGAGGACGGTACAAGAAGCCCCATGCAATTATTCATAGAAAGGCCCAAGCAAATTTCAGTCACATTTTGCCCATTGAGACGAGTGTTAATGTTTAGCATTCGTCTCATGGGAAAATTTGACTGAAATTTTTCTTCATTTCATGAGATAAGTCGGCATATGCGGAGGATCCTAAACCCGCCCACGTTTGGCTTTTTACCCCGTCTTACCCTATTTCATGAGATTCGTGTATTTGGGACTACCACATAAAAGTGAACGAAACGAGTAGGATTTTACCAGATTCATGTAGGCACTAGTATTTCACGACAATCTTGCCACAAATGTCACAGTTGGATAATTCATACGATTGCAGTTGCAGTTGTGACTCGGACCCTTAAAATTCATTCAAGTCGTTCCACCCATATATGGCGCCTATGGCCGGAATTAATATAGACGCTGTCAATTTGGTGAATTTGTTTGAAGGGAAGTACAAATATGTGCAGCACACCACACTTTGGTCACTTCTAAAACTTGGTTCGCTCCCTGTTTTTAGACCACTGCACTTTTGCCTCTTATAGCTTTGCCTTTGTAGTGGTTTGAAGTGGGGGAAACGATTTGCTGTAGGGAGTGTTTTCTATATAAAGTCTCTATATAAAAAAAGTCTGATCTACCACTTCCCTATGTCTAAACCTGAAGTAAAAAAACCTGTAATCTTCTTTCATTTACTCTTTTTTGTGTATGTCAAATGTCTGTTTTGTTTGTGTGTATGGCTGGAGTGATGGAGTGATTTGTGAGTTTTAAAAAAAAAAAACTTCATTGTGCGATTGCGAATGAGTTAAGTAGCGACTCTTTGTTTATTTCCCAGAGATTTAGTTTAGTAAAAAGAAAAGTGAAACTTGGGGTATAGTTTCACTAGATGTCGCTATTCGCGCGAATAACTGTTACGCCAAAAAAGGGTCTAAGAAACACCAATAATGTTATCTAGGTTCAGATAACCATAAAAGCTTACTTTTCACTTTCGGGAGAGAGAAAAGAGTTGCTATCAAAAGGGAAATAAGTCATACCTCTCTGACAGTTTTTGTACAAACTTTCCATTCATTCACGTCTATTTGTGTGCAGAAAATTAAGTTTACATTATATATTATGCCACCTAACATGATGAAAAAAATAAGAAAGAGCTCTCAAAAACACTCTATGTGTTTGTTTAATTTGCTAAAATCATCCCGTATATTTTCACGATAGAGTAAAGAATACTTGTCTGTGTCAAAAGTGTTGACTTTGGGTGACATTTTGAAACAAAAAAGAAAGTCACGTTCTCGCGAGACGAATGAATGAAAAATAGTGTGTTTTACGTCTTGTGATTGTTCTACTCAAGCTCGGTCTGGAACAGACACATATGGGACATTTGTAGATACAAAGATGGTGGGAACTAATACTGGAGGGCAATACTGGCCCGGAGGCAGTTGGTGCAACTCCAGTAAAGCCCCGATGTTTTTTTAACAATACAGATAGGTTTAGCAGTAACCACTCCTCGGTTATACCTCATCGGCTATGGTACCGCCACAATATATATCATAGAGACCCCCAAAACGCAGGAAATAGAAAAAAAATGTGTGTACCCATGATTCAACTAATAGTTCGCCGCTATCTACCACTTGAGCATGAGCGCTGACATTCTGCGAACTATCGGCAAACGAATGCGTTTCTTAGGACGGTTTTTGCCGATTTGCGCGAACTGCTATGAGCGTTCCCTCTTGTGAAACGGCCCCCCAATGGACTTATTTTCCGAACAAATAATACAATATTTTGTCTTCATTTTTTAGTTTAAAGAAAGTAAGATTATTGGTGATTGTTAAATTAATTAATCCCAGACTGAAACCACGAACATCCGCTTGCGCTGCCACGCAAATAGATAGGAATTGTTCAGAAATAATTAAGGGGAGTAATTTTCATGGTGTGTAGGAGTGATCTTGCCTAATTCAATCGGTCAAACAGGGGAAGTCACACTACCATCATCAGCTCTCGTAGCTATATCGACTCGTGTGTTTGAGCAGACATACGGCACTTCAGAACACCGTGCGTCATTCTAAAAAAAATATGTCGTTTATATTTTTATGTCACATTTTGAAAGTTTTTTCAGTTTGTGGCCACTGGCCACCCCTAAAAATTTTTCAAAAAAAATGTTTGCAAGTCGCTGACTCGCATCCTGTGGTTTCAAGCTTCGACGCCATTGTTGCATTGTTGCTATGGTATTTTAACCGAGTAATGGAGGTAGGCAACTCTAATTTTCACGAAGTGCTCTCACCCTAGTTGTTTTTTTCTCCGAAAATCGTCTATTAATTTACCGTAACTACGTCTGATATTACCTTGAATGGGCAGGCATGGTTAAAACCAGAACATGTTTTGTCTTATTTGAAATTTGGCAGGAATGTGCTATGCGCATGCACCATTTTTAGAAACAGTAGTTTGCATGAGTGGAATTCAGTTTTAATGTAATTATAATTTCTTTAATATTTATATTAATATAAAATGCTTTTAAAAATAATATTTTTTTTGCATGTCTCTCTCCTTCGGTTTTTGCACGTTAGATCTGTTAAGTCAACATAATATAGGCATACAAATGAATAATATTAAACTTTTGCATCGTATCAGTTCTTCTTTATAACTATTCTGGTACATGTTTTAAGGCAATGTTGGTATTGGTCACTATTTTGGCACCTTGTTTTAAACTATGCCCGCCACCTTAAAATTAATGTACATAATAATTATCTGCCCAGTTGCCAAAATCCACAAACAGTCCTCACAACTCAGCTATTTACGTGTTATTATTCAATTACAAGCCATCGTTATGATAACAAGATTGACGTTTGTGATAGAACAGCCTGCTTAATATTTTTGTATATTTCAGCCTCTTTATGCATAGACCAAAAAAATAATACATGCCATCGTTATGAAAAAAACAATATTGACGATTGTGATATAACAGCATGCGTACTATTTTGGGGGGTCATCAATTCTGTTCTCGGCCTTTTGGCTAAGACAGTGATTCAGGAACATAAATTTTTTTGTTTATACCCTGGGCCTGTATTCACGTTGAGATAGCATGAGACTTAGCATGATGCTAACTTAGAAGCTCTTCCAATGTCCTATAGGATTTAATATGACTTTTGGAAGAGCTTCTAAGTTAGCATCATGCTAAGTCTCATGCTATCTCAACGTGAATACAGGCCCTGGTTGGTTTGTTCAGCCCGTCGTACATGGCGAAAGCCGATACGCGACGTTAAACTGAACTTCCATCCATTTTTGGGGTGCATGTTTTAGCCCCTATAATACAGAGACAAATATACACATGAACCTCTCCGTGGGGAAACCGGGGGGGGGGCTTTCGTAAGAATAGTTCCCCCACCTTCTGGAAGTTCCTTGTGCTTGTAACTTCCTCTAATCTGCCACTCTCTTTGACTCTGCCTTTTTCCCTTTGGTTTCTGCTTTCTGTCATCTACCATCTTTCTGACTTATTGGTCCATTCTCCTGCCTTTTTTCAAAAAAAAATCTTCCTAAATAATGTTTCTCCTTTTTGAGCTCCTCCGAAACCGGAATGTGTTGGCTGTACGCAGCGGGGAGACCAGTGAAAACTGAAAAAAACCGGACACATATGTACCTTACCCATTATGGCCATATGGTCTGGGAACGCAAAAGAAGAAGAATACATATGAATGCCAGTTTTGGGCTCGTTGTATGCGTGTGTAAACAGTGAGATAACCCCTGACGTCGATGATTCGGTTTCTTGTTTTGGTTTTCTTCCCACCTTGACTTGGGCATGTCAACTTTTCTCATTGAACAGAAATTCTATTAAATCTGAGGACACGGAGTGAGCTGGGAAAAGAGATGGGATCTGAAAGCCAAACGTACTTCTCTGGGACGGGTGGGGGAAGAGACGGGTGGGGAAAGGAGAATGACACGGAGGGTGAAGCTAACGCGGAACGAGAAGGGAGAGGAGGGGTTGCATGAGGGGAGTAGGGGTGGAAGGGAGGAGCGAGGGAAAGAAAAACATCGAGATGATTATGGAGAAGAAACGTTTGCACTTTGAATAGTTTTTTCGTCTTTCTTATTTTTTTGTCCCCCTCCTTACCTTCCTCCTGGCCTGCTCTTCCCTGCTCTTCCTTTCTTCTTCTTCTTCTTCTTCTTCTTCTTCTTCTTTTTCTTCTTCTTCTTCTTCTTCTTCTTCTTCTCTTCTTTCTTCTTCTTCTTCTTCTTCTTCTTCTTCTTCTCCTTCTTCTTCTTCTTTCTTCTTTCTTCTTCTTCTTCTTCTTTCTTCTTCTTCCTTCTTCTTCTTCTTCTTTCTTCTTCTTCTTCTTCTTTCTTTCTTCTTCTTCGATCGCTCAGACAGAAAAGTGTTGCACTTTTGAATATTTTCTTCTTCTTCTTTCTTATTCTTTTTCTCTCTTCTTTCTTGTTCTTCTTCTTCTTCTTGTTCTTCTGGTTCTTCTTCTTCTTTTTCTTCTTCTTCTTTTTCTTTTTCTTTTTGTTCTTCTTCCTTCTCCTTCGTCTCCTCCTTCTTCCTTCTCCTTCTTCTCCTCCTTCTCCTCCTTCTCCTCCTTCTTCTCCTTCTTCTCCTTCTCCTCCTCTTCCTCCTTCTTCTTCTTCTTCTTCTTCTCCTCCTTCTTCCTTCCTCTTCCTCTTCTCCTTTTCTCCTTCTTCTCCTTCTTCTCCTTCTTCTGCCTTCTTTCTCCTTCTTCTCCTTCTTCTGCTTTCTTTCTTCTTCTTCTCTTCTTCCTCCCTTCTCCTCCTTCTCTCTCCTTCTTCTCCTTCTCCTCCTTCTCCTCCTTCATCCTCCTTCTCCTCCATCTCCTCCTCCTCCTTCTCTCCTCCTCCTCTTTCTTCTTCTTCTTCTCTTTCTCCTTCTCCTTTTCCTTCTCCTCCTTGCTTCTCCTTCTCCTCCTTCTCCTCCGCTCCTCCTTCTTCTTCTACTTCTCCTTCTCCTCCTTCTTCTCCTTCTCCTCCTTCTTCTCCTCCTTCTTCTCCTTCTCCTCCTCCTCCACTTCCTCCTTCTCCTCCTTCTCCTCCTTCTCCTCCTTCTTCTCCTTCTTCTTCCTTCTCCTCCTTCTTCTATCCTTCTCTTCCTTCTTCTCCTCCTCCTTTTCCTCCTTATTCTCCTTCTTCTTCTCTCTTCTCCTCCTTCTTCTTCTCCTTACTCCTTCTCCTTCTCTCTCTCCTTCTCCTCCTTCTCCTCCGTTTCTCCTTCTTCTCCTTCTCCTCTCTTCCTCCTTCCTTCTCCTCTTCTCCTTCTTCTCCTTCTTCTCCTTCTTCTCCTTCTTCTTCCTCTTTTTTTCTCTCTTCTTCTTCTTCTCTTCTTCTCCTCTCCTCCTTCTCTTTCCTTATTCTCCTTCTCCTCCTTCTTTTCCTTCTCCTCCTTCTCCTCCTTCTTCTTCTTCGTCTCCTCCTTCTCCTTTTTCTTCTTCGTCTTTTTCGTGTTCTCCTCCTTCTCCTCCTTCCTCTTCTTCTTCCGCTCCTTATTTTTCTTCCTCCTCCTCCTCCTCCTTCACCTGCTTCTTCTTCTTCTTCTTCATTCTTCTCCTTTTCTTCTTCTTCTTCTTCTTCTTCTTCTTCTTCTTCTTCTTCTTCTTTCTTCTTCTTCTTCTTGCTTCTTCTTCTTCTTTCTTCTTCCTCTTCTTCTCCTTCTTCTCCTTCTTCTCCTTTTTCTCCTCCTTCTCCTCCTCCTCCTCCTTCTCCTCCTTCTTTCTCTTTTCCTTCTTCTCCTCCTCCTCATTCTACTCCTTCTTCTCCTTCTCCTCGCTTCTTCTTCTTCTTTCTTTTCTTCTCCTTCTCCTCCTTCTTCTACCCCTGCTCCTCCTCCTCCTTCGTCTCCTTCTTCTCCTTCTCCTCCTTCTCCTCCTTCTTCTCCTTCTCCTCCTTCTCCCTCCTCCTCATTTCTTCTCCTTTTTCTTTCCTTTCTTCCTCCTTCCTCTTCTTTTCTTCTCTCTTCTCCTCCTTCTTCTTCTTCTTCTCCTTCTCCTCCTTCTTCTCCTCCTCATCCTTCTCCTTTCTTCTTCTTCTTCTTCTTCTCTCTCCTCCTTCTCCTCCTTCTCCTTCTCCTCCTTCTTCTCCTTCTCCTCCTTCTCCTCCTACTCTTCTTCTTCTTCTTCTTCCCTCCTTCCTCCTTCTCCTGATCCTCCTACTCCTCCTTCTACTCCTTCTCTTCCACCTTCGTCTCCTCTCCTCCTCCTCATCCTACTCCTCCTTCTCCTCCTTCTCCTCCTTCTCCTCCTTCTCCTCCTTTCTTCTCCTTCTTCCTCCTTCTCATCCTCCTCTTCTCCTCCTTCTTCTCCTTATCCTCCTTCTCCTCCTTCCCCTCCTTCTCCTCCTTCTCCTCATCCTCCTTCCTCATCGATACTCCTCTTCTCACCTTCTTCTCCTTCTTCTCCTTGTTCTCCTTCTTCTTCTTTCCCCTTCTCCTCCTTCTTTCTCCTTCTTCCTCCTTCTCCTCTTTCTTCTTCTTCTTCTCCTTCTCCTCCTCCTTCTCCATTCTCATTTTTCGCCTTCTTCTCCTTTTTCTTTTTCTTCTCCTTCTTCTCCTTCTTCTCCTACTCCTCCTTCTCCTCCTTCTTCTCTTTGGACTTTCCAACGACCTTTGTAATGGACGCTTTTGTACATTTAAAAAACCCAATCCTAACTAAACTAAACTGAATATTTAAGCCAAACACCCACTGTTGAGCTTCTTGCTTCTTTATTTCGGTGTCTGTTTGTCTGATTCTCTGTCTGTTTTCTTCTTCTTAAATCAATGTTGAATTTCAAATAAACAAATTAGTTTATATCAAAAATATATGTTTCTTTTGCCGGTGTAATTTGTCATTTCACAACCAGTTAAGCGGGCAGTGGGTGGTTGCCTCGTGCCTCCATACGGGAGCTGGACGACCCTGCCCCTCCACGAGTCTCTCTCCGTGTGGATCTTTCGCAAAAATGTTTTCCCTACCTTCTGAAGTTCTGTGCTTGTAACTTCCTCTATCTTGCCACTCTCTTTGCCTCTGCTTCCTTCGCTTTCTATCATCTGCTATCTTTCTGACTTATTGGCCCCATTCCCCGGCCTTTTAATTTTTTAAATCTCCCAAATACACTTCTCCTTTGGCTCTGTTGTCCCACGGCTGTTACGCAGCGGAGACCAGTGAAACTGAAAACCACACATACGTACCTTACCCATTATGGCCTCTTTTGCTGGGAACGCAGAAGAGAAGAGAATGAAGAAACTATTAAGGAAAATAAATTATGACCCTGACCGCAACCACGACCGCACATCATTCTCAAATGGAAAAAATAGAAATATCATGCGTTATTAAACCAGAGACAAAACAACAAAGAAACAAACTTTGAAACTGCTCGCAGTTTAGCGAGCACTCTATGAGTTGATCATTCGCTTGAATCTAAAAAGTAAACAAAACACAACGTGTCAAATTTTCTCACAATTTGACATTTTCTGTGGCCGTGTAAATTGATTGGTTAGTAATAACTGTTCTCATGTCCGTGACATTGACATTGACCATTAAACCTAGACAAGCAACAATAAACAATGCTTTTTTTGAAATCAGTAAAAACAAAACACAACAACACACACACACCAACAGCAACAATAATCGCAAACGAACTCGACGTTTCACAATGTCGCTATACAATTGTTTTTTTGTAATTGTGTATTAGCAAACGGACATATACTCTTGTACGTGTTTCTTCTGAAATTATTGCGAGACGTAGAATAGCGCCCCCCCCCCCGCGCTCCCCCCCCACCTCCCACCTACATGTTTCTGTTCTTATCTTTGTATGTTTGTTTAGTTGTGTGACAAGAATAATTAAAAATTAACGATTTTCCATGAACGTGGCGTAAGGCTAGTAGGATGTTGTTGTTGTTTTGTTGTTGTTGTTGTTTTGTTGTTGTTGTTGTTGTTGTTGTTGTTGTTTGTCGTCCTGGCTAAGTGACATCCAGGGATCATCCCAATAGCAGAAGCAACTTGAACACTATGGTACAAGTGCACCATCGGCGTTGGATGACAGGCTCTCCGTGAGTTTGCGGTAGTTCCCTCCTTGGCGGATGTTGCGCCAGAGAGCTGCACATTGTGTGAGAAAGGTTTTATGGGTAGAATGGAATGTTTTGCCACAGGCTGTCCTTTTCCAGACAGGATGTCATCTCTGTGCTCCTTGAAACGCTCGTTCAATGATTTGTATTTTGCAACCAAAAGTCAACCATCCATCATCTCCAAACCCAACCCACCAACCAACCATCAACCAACCGAAACCAACCACGCAACCAGCCATCATCCAACCACAACTAAAATATCCCCACGAACCAACCAACGCACGAACAGCCAACCACCACCATCCCTCCATCCATCAACCAACCACCAACCATCCACCAACCAACCTCTATCATCACAACCACCATCCAACGAACCAACACCACCCAACCATCCTTCCATCCACCAACTAACCACCACCAGAAACCCACCATCCATCCATCCATCACCAACCAACAACCCACCACCAACAACTCATCAGCCAACATGCAACCAACCATCATCCATCCATCCAACCACCCCCAACCACCACCAACCAACCGACCAACCAACCAACCTCCATCATCCACAACCAACCACACCAACCAACCCACCAACCAACCAACTCAAGCCATCTCATCTATAGATTGGGAAAAGAAAACGTTCAATGAATCTTCTTTTAGTAACCAGCCAACATCCAACCCATCCATCCAAACAACCAACCACCAACCAACCAACCAACCCATACATCCTCCAACAACACCAACCTCATCCATCCCAACCACCACCACCACCCAACCATCCAACCAACGCAGCCAACCATCCATCCATCCAACCACGGCAAACAACCAACCAGCCAACCAGAAAACAAACCATCCATCCAACCAACCAACCAACCACAACAACAACACCAACCAACCAACCAACCACCACCAACCAACCAACAACAAAACAAACATCATCCACCAACCAACCACCCAACTCAACCATCACATCTATAGATTGGAAAAAGTAACTTCATTGTCCGTACTTTAAGCGCAACACACCACACAAACACACACAGAGACACAGACAGATCATACAGAACAGACAGACAGACGACCAGACAGACAGACAGACAGACAGACAGACAGACAGACAGACAGACAGACCGACAGACCAGACAGACACACACACCATGCACAACACACACACACACACAACACACACAAATCACACATCACACATACCCACACACACATCACACACACACCACCACTCACACAACACACAACACACACACACACACACACACACACATCACATCACACACACGACACGCACACACACAACACAGGAGGCAGGATGAAAAAAAAGCCTTGTTAGTCTGTATTCTTTAACCCTCAATAAAGATCATTTTGACTTGACTTGACTGACTGACACACACACACCCACACACACACACACACGCACCCACGCTCGCACGCGACGCACACACGCTCGCTCGCGCACACGCCGCAGCACGCACACACTACCACACGCACACACACAACGGCCACACACACACACACACACCCACACGCATACAGCACATGCGCCACGCACACACACCACACACACACACACCACACATACACACACCACCACACACACACACACCACACACACACACACACACACGACACACAACACCACACACAACCAACACACACACACCAAGGGCATGATACATCTATAGTGCATGATATCGAACCTGACTGTCACACTGATAAATGCCGCTACATTAATGCGCGTTGGTCGTAGATGTAGTTCGCTAATTTTCATTACGAGCGTTTTGGGTAATTATTTTAACACATTATTATTACGTTTGGGAACTGAAACGCTGTGTAATTCAAGATAATCACATCAATTAAAAATTGCGGGGGTCTAGAGAGGAAGAGAGGGGGAGGGAGGGACTCATCCCCCCCTCTCTCTCACTCTCTCTCTCCTCTCCTCTCCTCTCTCTCTCTCTCTCTCTCTCTCTCTCTCTCTCGCTCTCTCTTCACTACCCCAACTAAGATATCACGCGCTAAGGGTGTGGGTCCTGGGCGTCCGTTTTTCTATCTCTGCTCTCCTGTCACTGCCCTTCCCTCTTTGCGGCGTTTTCTTGTTTTCGTTGTATGATTCCGTCCGTGCATACTCTCGCGTCGTTTGTAGTCTCGTTTTTTGGTTTTCATTCTGGCTGCGCTCCTTAGATTTCTCGCCACGAGATCCAGAGACGGCAGGATCACGTGTGCACTTATCTTCGTCTCTATCCTCTATGATTCATGATTGTCGCTTCTTGTGTGACGCTATGCGTCCGGTTTCGTGGGCGCGTTCTCTTATTAGCTTTCTGCTCTTTAGCTGTCTCGTGCCGTTGATCCTCTATTGCGGTCGTATCTTGTCCGAACATCTTGCTTCGCTTTCTTTTTTTCTCTGTTCGGCTTTCTCTTCATTTTAGTTTTCTTATCCTATTTACTTGCGCCATCTGCTTTCCGCCTTTGTCTCTC
>CM065693.1:13100213-13121603 GCA_017654935.2 Phymorhynchus buccinoides
TTTATGAAAGTTTCCTTTGCCTTCTAGATTTTTCATTTAATCGGCCCATTTATATTGTCGGTACGAGTTGGTCTGAATGGGCAAAACACAGCTGGTCCATGGTACAGTTGAAAATAAAGCCAACAGTGTCGCTTGTTTCGAAATAAATATATCATGTTTGTGCTTTAGCTTTCATATTCTGCTATTTATATATGTAAGTAGAACGGTATGTGTTTCTTGAGATGAAGAAGGTTGCCAAAAATGCTAATCTTGATTAATTGAATAATGACTAGCTTCACAATCAGGCACGATGTCATTATGGCCGCACCGCCATATTGTTGTCTCAAACGTGATTCTTAACCTTGCAAACACTCTTCAAAACCGAACACATGGTGTTAACGTCTTTGTTTATTCCTTAGAGCCCCACTTTGGTTGCTACGCGCACTGTTATCACTCAAGAATACACACTACGTCATCACTCATCCCTGATTACCAAAGTGCAGTGTTTGTGGTTTTCAATCTCACAGTGTTGTTCTCTCATACTTAAACTAAACCCCAAACCTCATACTAGCCCTGTCCGCCCGATCATATGTTCATTGTGACCCTGTTCCCTTTCGCTATGTCTATAGAGGTGGGGGGGGGTGGTGGGGGGGGGTGGGGGGGGGGGGGGGGGGGGTGGGGGGGGGGGGGGGGGGGGGGTGGGGGGGGGGGGGGGGGGGGGGGGGGTGGGGGGGGGGGGGGGGGGGGTGGCGGGGGGGGGGGGGGGGGTGGGGGGGGGGGGGGGGGGGGGGGGGGGGGGGGGGGGGGGGGGGGGGGGAGAAACAACCGGTTTTGAACGAAAACCGTTGCTAACTTTCGCGGTTCGAAAAAACGGTCGAGTTTGCTGTGAACCGGTTTTTTAACTGCAACTGAGTAAGTTTTTTTTTACAATAAAATCGCATTCTTTTTTCGAAACCAACATTGATTCTCAGCGCAGATGTGGTGTTTGTAAACCAAGATTAGCTTTTCTAGTTTGTGGTGGTCTATGGCTTTGACTTTGACTTTAAAGTGGTTATGTTGTTGTGTGTTCAGAGTCTCGTTTCTTTATTATGTGTGTGTGTGTGTGTGTGCTCGTGCGTGCGTGTGTGTGAATATTCTGACAAATAAATGTGTTTGCATAGGTGACACTATTGAGGCGAGTACTGGTTTAAAAAAAACGGTTCGGCAAACCGTTTCGAATAGGGAAAACCCGGTTCGGATTTTTGAACGCGGTTCTCAATATGTCTAATGCACCCGGAAAATGAATGCAGATGGTCCGGCAACATGCCGACAAACGAATGCAGAATGGGTTAACCAACGAAAAATGCCGAATGTGTAAGGCGGATGATCAAATGCCGATGTAGGGCAGATTATGAAACATTCTACAGAAAACCCCAAAAGGTACACAATGGAAAGTGAAATTGCCGATAGCAAATGATTAACATGCCACCGATGACACGTTTTTCCGTAGTTCGGCTATCCCCAACCACTAGAATAGGAAATCACGTCATACCGACGTGTTTACAGACAAAACACCGCGCGCAGGCGTACAATTAAAAACACACAACGCTCAACATAATTCAAAGAACTCAATGAGTAGTCTAGTCGTTTTTTTTTTTTGTGGCTCTGGGCCTGTGTAACTTAAAAGCAACACTTTTTAAAAAAAAGAAGATTGCCTGTTTTTAATATCGAACTTCGAACTACATGGATCTCCGATGTTTGTTGAACTTCGCCCGATCCGTCAAACACCAAAAAACCTGGTTTTTGGGGTCCGGTTTTGGGGGTCTTTTTACCAAAACCTCTGTGGGTAACCCAAAATTGAAAAAAATCCGATTGTAACCCAAAAACCTCTGTTGGCACCCCCAAAAAAGAGTCGCATAAACTCAGAAATTAGTGGATAGGTTAGGAAAGTAAATGGGAGCGGAAAAGACAACACATAAAATGTCCTGATTATATTGTTTTCTCAAGTTCCTTGGTTTGGGGGTACCAACAGAGTTTTTTTGGTGTAAAAAGACCCAAAAAAAAAAAAAAACCGGTTTTTGGGGGGGGTGTTTCGAACGGACCCAACGTCGCCTGATGCTGGTCGAAATGTATATTTCTAAGCCCTTCATTTTCGCCATTTCTGGGGCATTTCCGGTGAATAGACACAGTGAGAACAGAACAGAGCAATCATACTTTGTTTGGTCTTAGAATTCAAGGCAATTAGACTAGTAGGAACAAACCCCGGCGCGCCCATGTGTGTGGTTGTGTGGTAATTTGTAACGTTTGTAAGTCACAGCAGGCGGTCTCTGTGAAATTTGTTGCTCTTAGCTTACTCCGGAGAGCGCGATCGCATCTCAAACAGTATTCGCTGTGTGTGTGTGTGCATGGGTGCCTATCTTTCCATTTTTACAACTAATTTCAGTATTTTTATTTTGCCAGAAACACCTTCAGTTTGTTTTCTTTACTTCATCCAAAAAAAAGAAAAAAATGACGCAATCGATTCGGTGGCGTTTTTCAACTTGCGTGTTATTTTGCGTTCTATCTTGGAAGTTTACAAAAGCAATGTTCATAATTTTTTACAAGGCTTTATCAGACTCAAACTGTCTCTGTCTTATCATTTTAACTGTCTGTCTGTCTCGCTATCTCTCTCTCTTAACTTGCCCCCCTTGAATCGTCCGACGGGGCTCTGCCCCATGTACCCTGAGACCCCTCTAGCCTTACAGTCTTTGTTTTTTTGTTTTCATTTTTTGAGGAGGTATTTGCACACGCGTGTGTGTTCTCTCCTAACCTCTGTGCGTCTTTCGAGATATGCGCCAGTGTCCATTAAGGCGTGCGTCGACTTCGATTTGCGGTCGCGCCAATGATGTAATTGGTGTTTGTTATGCAGGTATTATAGTGTTGTTACTTTTGTCACAGTGTAAGTTGGTTTACAAAGTTATAGTTGGTTTTACAAGATATCTCATCATAACAGAAAATGTTGCGAAGGTACGTTTCAGGTAATAGGCAATAAACTAGTTCCGCAAAAGATTTATACAAGCACTGCAAACAAGTTACTGTGTTGCAAGAACAATGAACCATATGCTGGAAAAATATTTCAGTAGACCTACTACAAAATGTGTCTCTGTCAGTTACAGAGTGTTACAAACCTGTGTCTGTGTTACAGAATGCCGAGGGTCGGCTGCCCTACATGGGAGAGGCACTGAGTGAGGCAGAAAGGGAGGACTGGAGAATGGGATGGAAATACGAAGAACTGTACTTCGATGGGGACATCAACGCCCGCTTCATTAGTCCCCCCACCTTCTCCCCGCCCCCCTCAGAGAGTTCAGGAGAGGACTGTGATAGATTATGAACTGCATCGGTCCTAAACACCGGTGCCTTCTTATGGGTATCGTTTTATTTTCTTTCTTTCCAACCATTGTCTGTCTGGTTCTGTCCCTGGGTCTGGTCTGTATGGATCCTAGCGTCTATAGCCCACCAGTACTATATTCCTCTCTGTATGTGCGGCATTTTTTTTTCTGTGTGTGTGTGTGCGTGTGTGTTTGTGTAACAATGGACGACGACGATGATGTTTGTTGTTGATGTGAAAATGTATGGTGGTGCTGGTGCCAATGATTTGGATGATTAAATATATTTTTAAATACGTCTGGGGATTGATTTTGGAACGATTACAGTGGTGATTATTGATGTGATGATGGTGATTACAGTGATGATAATGATTGGATGATTCATAGTGTTGATGGATGATGATTTGAATTTTTTTAAAAAAAACTCATAGTAGATGAATGATGATATTGATGACAGACGTGCAACGGACGAAACAGCTGATCACCCTTTTTGAATGGAGCAGAGACAGGGTGGCAGCTATTCCAACACTTTGGACATCACCAATTGCTGCAGTGACAACGCCCACAGAGAAGTTTCCAGCGGTACAGCGTGGAGCAGGCCAAGAATGTTGTCAGCCTCAGCAGCGTGGATTCTTTTTTGGTCACTTCTTATATGTTTGTCTGTTCCGGGCGGTGTCTGTCTGTCTGTCTTTTGGACCTTCAGGACATCAGATTATTTCAGCGGATTAAGAATTTCTGACATGGAGCTGTATCGAGGGCATTGGCTTATACACTTCTTCTTCAGTTTTTAATTTTGGATTAGGCGTTATCTTTTCTGTTAAACAGTGTTTAAAAAGTGGTTTCTCACTGCATAAAGCCTTTCCGGTCAGGCTGGGAACTGATTCAGTGTTGTCCCTCGTTTAGACTATTCTCAGAATAATTCTGATATCTGATCTGCTGTTTGCCAACTACGCCAAAATAAGTTCTTTTACTCAGGTTTTGCATCCGTTTGTATTCAACAGTTAATTTTGATGATATTTTGAAGGAGCTCTGGGCCTGTATTCACATTGAGATAGCATCATATGAGACTTAGCATGATGCTAACTTAGAATCTCTTCCAATGTCCTATAGGATTTAATAGGACTTTTGGAAGAGCTTCTAAGTTAGCATCATGAAGATAACTTAGTTAACTATTAACTCATGCTACTATCTCAATGTGAATATAGGCCCTGGATACTATTTTTAGCTTCGAGTTTGAGTTTTCTTTTAGACTGATGCATGCTATTTTGTGCTTTATATTGATTTGATGACCGAAAATTGACGACTACCTTTTGTGATTTTGAAGAGGCTGTGTGTTCTGTTGTTAATCTTACGGTTCCTTTTTTTTAACAAGGCCTATGCATGTTTTTGGGTCTCATTAACTTTTTTTAATAGAGTTTTCAAGCGTTCATAAAATAATAAATGGATACTGAACTCTCTTTTTTACGAACGAGCAAATGTAACTCGCACAGGTTGTTGTGTTTATGATTAGTCTTGAGTGCCGCTGAGCTTTAAAAAAAAGTTTGAATGTATGAAAAATTAGTTTTGCGAAATACCTAGCAAAATACTTGCTTTTAGTTTTTAACTAGCGGCGAAGCGAAAGCTGGTCAATGCTTTAAGGGCTGTGGTCTGTTCCTAGCTCAGGCATGGGAATTGTCAGTCTTTTGGCTGATTTCAGCTTTTTTGATGGTCCTCTTCAGTCTTTTTTTGCAAGTTTCAGCTTTTTTGATGGATCCAAGAGGACATTTAGGAGATACAAAAAGACGCCCAATGAGCAAAACTTAAGTTTTTGGTTTATAAATGAATGCAAAATGAACTAAATCTACCAGTCTTATCTCTAATACTGTTTTAAAGGCTTAGATAACAGAAGAAGCTTCATTTTCTGGGGGCTGTATCCCAACACACGGTTTTTCAGTTGTTGTTTTTTATTCCTTGTTCCTATGATGGCCTGCTTCCAGACCCCAGACCCCAATTTTCAGTCT
The DNA here is from genome assembly GCA_017654935.2 of Phymorhynchus buccinoides. Classification (NCBI taxonomy): domain Eukaryota; kingdom Metazoa; phylum Mollusca; class Gastropoda; order Neogastropoda; family Raphitomidae; genus Phymorhynchus; species Phymorhynchus buccinoides. The sequence goes on from CM065693.1 coordinate 13,105,537, forward strand.
TTTTTGTCTTCTCTAATTCCCATGCCTGCTAGCTGTGTGGCTGGCTATGTTACCACGATACCGTTTGAATGGAGGGACCTAGGACGCATCAAATTGTGCATGCAGGTCTAGAGGTAGCTAGGGTATCTCAGCCAAGTTCGAATTTGAAGGTCGAAGGTTAAGGTCACTGGAGCCCAAAATGCTGCCGCGCCCGCTGGTTGATCTAGCGTTTTCGCGCTCTAGTTATCGAATGCTGCTTGAGAGAAATGTGAACTGTGGTGAGTGTCGCTTCTGTTGTTGTTGTTGTTGTTGTTGTTGTTGACGTTACAGTTGTGAGTGTTGTAGTGGCGGTTGGTTGTAGTTGTTGTTTCTGGTGGTAAAGGAGGCATTAATGAAGAGGAGGAGGAGGAGGAGGAAGGAGGGAGGATGTCTGGCTATGCATAAGACTTTGTTTCTTGTCCCCAGGAAATAGACTGTCCTGCAGATGTAAGCATGGACAGTCCAAGCACCTGGTTCCTGAGGTACGCCAGAGATCTGCCTTCACAGATGATCCCAGAAGACATCGACTTGGCTCAGGTACATCACCTCACCTGTCTGACCATCTGTCTGTCTGTCACTGCCTGTCTGTTTGTGTCAATACACACCAGTATGATGTCTACAATATGCATATCATGTGCCCACGCGCACAAGGTTCACATACACACTAAGTCTTGCATGCATAGACCACACACATGAACGCGCGTGCAAACTTGCGCATATATCCTTTTATTTTTGTCTGTCTGTCTCTGTCTCTTTCTTTGCTCTCTCTCTCTCTTTGTCTCTCCTTCTCTCTCTTCCTCTCTCCCCCCCCCCCCCCCTCCTCTCTCTCTCCCTCTCTCTTTCTCACATATACAAACACGTGCGCGCGCACACATTAAGATACTACCCCTTTTGTCCTTCCACTGACCTTCTTTGTATTGTGACACATTCTATTGTCTGTGATTTATTACCAAAAATATGATTTATAAGGAAACACGATCAACCGTGACACTCAACGACGTATAACTGCCAACTTCTATAGAGTGGTGCAGTAAGAACACACAGTCATGACATGATGTTGGCTGATGTGCTCAGTAATTGAACACCACTACGCTACATAGCAGGCAAACAATGGAAAGAATGTTCAGAGCAAACCATACATAAGTTGGGTTTAAATCCAAAGGTTATGAAAATCAACACCATTTGATATAGGCCTACATTCAACATAATCTGATATTACACCTGTGTTCTTGAGATACTGTAGTGTTATAGCCTGAGTCGTAGACATAATGCGTTGTATGCATGGTGTGCTTTCAGATCTTTTTGCCCATCGCCTACGATGGAGGATTCTCTAACACAAGGCCGTCAGTGGTGGCCGCTGCTGTTCTGGTCTTTCTGCTGGGAGAGGAGGCAGCGGAGGATCATATATGTGGTGAGTGGCCTTCATTCAATTGTTCTGGTTTATCCTTCTGTCTTCAACAGTTCAGGATTATCTTTCTGTCCTCAAGTGTTCTGGTTTATCTTTCAGTTTTCAGTCCTCAGCAGTTCTGGTTTATCTTTCAGTTTTCAGTCCTCATCAGTTCTGGTCTTTCTTTTAGTCCTCAACATTTCTGGTTTATCTTTCAGTCCTCAACAGTTCTGGTTTATCTTTCAGTCCTCAACATTTCTGGTTTATCTTTCAGTCCTCAACAGTTCTGGTTTATCTTTCAGTCCTCAACAGTTCTGGTTTATCTTTAAATCATCAATAAGTATGTTTTATCCCTTTTTCCTTAACAACTCTGTTTAACTTATATTTCTGCGAGAATATGTATTGATACCAATAGTTGGTGCTTATTCACATGTGCAAAATAACGGAACATTTAACAGTGAATCCTCAGTTCTTTGATAACCTTAACATATCACCATGAGATCTTTGGTTTTCATAATCAACTTAAGGTGACATGATTATTAAATGCTGGTGATGTCACTGACTGTTGCAGGATACGACCTGTGTGACCTCTACGACTCCCTCTACAAGCTTCATGCTCTCTTCGGACTGGAATAATTTGACCATTGACAGCACCTTCCTTGAATGGAACAAACTGGATCTGTAGCAGCAACTGTGAAACCATCTACAGGCTCCAAGCTCTCTTCGGACTGGAATAATTTGAACATTGACAGCGCCTTCATTGAATGGAACAAACTGGATCTGTAGCAGCAACTGTGGAACCATCTACAGGCTCCAAGCTCTCTTGGCCCAAGATTGACCAATGACAACTTCGTGGAAGGAGTGCAACTTTCAAAAACCCTCTCTCAGATTCACATATAATTTTTGTATATATCTAATGTTACTGTATAATAGTCGCAATAACCAGTGATATATTTTGATGAATTGATGGAACATGTCTAGTTCTGTTATATTTGCATTGCGTGTATACGTGCGTGCGTGTTCGTGTGTTTATATGCGCGCTTCTATGCGTAGATATCAAAGAGAGAGAAAAATGGCCTTTTAGTGGCGAGTGTGTGTGTTTTATTTGTGTGAACTGTATTTATAGGCATGAGTCAAGTACGAGTGATATAATACAGTAACTTTGATATATGAGTTAATGAGATTATTGCATGGATAACGTAATTGATATCCCCTTTCCAATTTGGATGGTAACATGTTCTGGTTGGCATGTTCAAGCTAGTAAACGAAGTTTGTGAAATTTAGTATGTCAGTTGATCTTTTAGATGGTTTCAACCACATTTATCGATTTGAAGAAAAAAATGTTTAATGCTATGTGTAGTGACAAATAATGATGTGAACATTTCTGAATTCTCTACAGTAAATCTTTTAAGAATTAAACATTTCTTGATGTCCATGTTGTTTTTTAAACCATTGGTATTACCACTTTACTGGAATACTTCTTTTTAGTTTGCATGTTCAATTTGACCGATTTGAATTTTTACACTTTTGCAAGGCATTTAGAATAGTTAAGCATTTTATTATTACTCGAAGAGTTCTTGATGACATGCAACATGAAAGTTTCTTAGTGTTACAGTAATCGTTTTAATAGTTCAAAAACTCTTTATGGGTTTTTTCTCTGTCGTGCATGTTGTTGAATTGAATTTTGTGTATGACTGGGCTGAAGAGAAGAAATAAAGGCAGTGCCCAAAGGGTGTATCAACAAGTGAGGGTGTTTCATTCTATACTACCCCTCCTTTGCGATACATCACTTGGCTGCCTTGGAATCAACACCGAGAAATGTGCACCAGCTGATGAGAACTTCTGACTTTAGTTGATTGTTTGCTATTATACTATTTCTTTATTAATGTGACCTGTATATAAAAATGCTCTGCAATAATGGATGTAAATCTGGTATATCTTCAGGCTGTTGCGGAATCTCTTCGGGTTCTAGTCTTTGTTTGTTGTGGAATAGTAAAATATCTCTTGGCTCTATGCTTGCTGTAGAATCTCTTCAGGTTCTATCCTTGCTGTGGAGTCCGTGATTGTGTTTCACAAAGGGGACTTGGGTCCCGAAATATATAACCAACAACAACGTGGGTGTTCGGGGTGTTTTGTTCATCAGAATCTCTTTAGGTTCTGTGTTTGTTGTGGAATCTGTTCAGGCTCTATGTTTGTTGTGGATGGTTCAGGTGGAATCTGTTCAGGTTCTATGTTTGTTGTGGAATCTGTTCAGGCTCTATGTTTGTTGTGGAATCTTTTCAGGTTCTATGTTTGTTGTGGAATCTTTTCAGGTTCTATGTTTGTTGTGGAATCTGTTCAGGATCTATGTTTGTTGTGGAATCTGTTCAGGTTCTATGTTTGTTGTGGAATCTCTTCAGGTTCTATGTTTGTTGTGGAATCTCTTCAGGTTCTATGTTTGTTGTGGAATCTTTTCAGGTTCTATGTTTGTTGTGGAATCTTGTTCAGGTTCTATGTTTGTTGTGGAATCTCTTCAGGTTCTATGTTTGTTGTGGAATCTTTTCAGGTTCTATGTTTGTTGTGGAATCTTTTCAGGTTCTATGTTTGTTGTGGAATCTGTTCAGGTTCTATGTTTGTTGTGGAATCTGTTCAGGTTCTATGTTTGTTGTGGAATCTTTTCAGGTTCTATGTTTGTTGTGGAATCTCTTCAGGTTCTATGTTTGTTGTGGAATCTCTTCAGGTTCTATGTTTGTTGTGGAATCTCTTCAGGTTCTATGTTTGCTGTGGGATCTCTTCAGGTTCTATGTTTGTTGTGGAATCTCTTCAGGTTCTATGTTTGTTGTGGAATCTCTTCAGGTTCTATGTTTGTTGTGGAATCTCTTCAGGTTCTATGTTTGTTGTGGAATCTCTTGTTGTTTGTTGTGGAATCTCTCCAGGTTCTGTGTTTGTTGTGGAATCTCTCCAGGTTCTATGTTTGCTATGGGATCTCTTAAGGTTCTGTGTTTGTTGTGGAATCTCTTCAGGTTCTGTGTTTGTTGTGGAATCTCTCCAGGTTCTGTGTTTGTTGTGGAATCTCTCCAGGTTCTATGTTTGCTATGGGATCTCTTCAGGCTCTATGTTTGTTGTGGAATCTGTTCAGGTTCTATGTTTGTTGTGGAATCTCTTCAGGTTCTATGTTTGTTGTGGAATCTCTTCAGGTTCTATGTTTGTTGTGGAATCTCTCCAGGTTCTATGTTTGCTATGGGATCTCTTCAGGCTCTATGTTTGTTGTGGAATCTGTTCAGGCTCTATGTTTGTTGTGGAATCTGTTCAGGCTCTATGTTTGTTGTGGAAACTCTTAAGGTTCTATGTTTGTTGTGGAATCTCTCCAGGTTCTATGTTTGCTATGGGATCTCTTCAGGTTCTATGTTTGTTGTGGAATCTCTTCAGGTTCTATGTTTGTTGTGGAATCTCTTCAGGTTCTATGTTTGTTGTGGAATCTGTTCAGGCTCTATGTTTGTTGTGGAAACTCTTAAGGTTCTATGTTTGTTGTGGAATCTCTTCAGGTTGTACGTTTGTTGTGGAATCTCTTCAGGTTCCATCTTTGTTGTGGAATCTCTTCAGGTTCTACGTTGTTGTGGAATATCTTCAGGTTGTACGTTTGTTGTGGAATCTCTTCAGGTTCCATATTTGTTGTGGAATCTCTTCAGGTTCTACGTTTGTTGTGGAATAGTGGAATATCTCTTGGCTCTGTGTTTGTTGTGGGAATGAAAATCCGATTCACGTTCTTCGAACGGTCTGGAGCAGGCACATGTGGGACATTAATACATATAAAGATGGTGGGACGATCCTGGAGGTACTGTAATACTAGGAAAGTCCCGAGTTTTTAAACGATAAATATATAAGATTGTTGTGGGATCTCTTCAGGCTCTATGTTTGTTGTGGAATCTTTTCAGGATCTATGTTTGTTGTGGAATCTCTTCAGGATCTATGTTTGCTGTGGTATCTCTTCAGGATCTAGGTGTGCTGTGGAATCTCTTCAGGCTCTATGTTTGCTGTGGAATAACAACTTAGGTGTCACTTTGGACAATACTCTTTCCGTGCAGAGTTTCCTGACTCAGACCTGTCAGTCCTGCTACTATCACATTCTTGGCATTGGCTACATTCATAAATACCTCTTATATGAAGAATATCAGAGAGATATAAGGGAGCCTGGTCACTCAGTGACTTAAAAACAAGGAGTAGAATGTTGTAGTCAATTCGCGATTGAACTGGGAGCCAATGAAGGGAACGAAGAACCAGAGTGATATGATCTGATCTAGGGGAGCGAGAAATGAGTCGAGTAACATTATTCTGGACCCGTTGGATCTTAGAGATGAGAGTTGAGGGACAGCCAGCAAGGAGTGAGTTACAGTAGTCAAGGCGAGACAGAACAAAAGCACAGATTAGAGTCTTCAGGGCATCTTGAGAGAGAAAACGGCGGATTGAGCTGATTCTTCGAAGTTCTAGATAGCAAGACTTGCAAACATTGGAAACATGCTGTTTGAAAGAAAAGGTTTGGTCCAAAGTAACGCCTAGATTACGGACGGATGTTGATAGCTTGATATCAGTGCCATCAATGTCGACAGAACCCGGGAGAGCCTCAGTTTTAACTGTGTGATTGGAGGCAACAAGAATCATATCTGTCTTGTCAGCATTGAGTTGGAGTTTGTTGCAGAGCATCCATGCTTTAACATTAAAAATACACGACTTAGAAGAAGAAATCATTTGATTTAACTGACTCAGGTGGGCAGAAATGTACAGCTGATTATCATCAGAAAAACTATGATGAAGACGAGAGTGCTGGCTGATGATGGCGGAGAGAGGTTGCGTATATAGAACAAAAACGAAAGGGCCTAAAACTGAACCTTGGGGCACACCAAACTGAAGACGTTTTGGGGGAGATGAAGAACCATTGACAACAATTGTCTGTGTACGATCAGAGAGGTACGAAGAAAACCAGGAAAAAGCATACTGTCTCTGCCGTCGTGGACAAAATATGCTTGCTCTTTTCATGGACACTACATTGTTAAAATAGAAAAAAAAGAAGAAAAAACTGAAACATACTGCAGCGTCACTGGAACATACAACTACACGACAAGTGCAAAGTGACGTTATTTTATTCACAAGAGACAAAACAAAAACTACTGGATATTTCGGCGATCTATTTCTGCCATCTATGATTGCGTACTCACTGTCCCCATCCTCTCTCACCTTTTAGTGTTCACAGCCTTGCTCTTTGGTTTCAACAGTGTTGTATTCATTGGACTGTAGAGGGGAAGTATTGTTTTTATTTTGATCTTGATGTTTTTTTTGCTCCTTCTGTTGCCTGCTTTTTGCTCCTTTTGCTATATTTGATGTTTGGTGTTTAATTGTTTGTCTGGGTCCATAAAGGCGCATTCGCCGAAATATCCAGTAGTTTTGCTTTGTCTCTTGTGAATAAAATAACGTCACTTTGCACTTGTCGTGTAGTTGTTTGTTTGTTGTATGTTAATATAAAATCCATGCTTTTTTCAATGGACCATTGCCCCATTTAGCTAGCTGAGCTTCATTATGTATCTAGCTGCGATTGACACACAAACGAGTAGGGTGTGGAACATCGGGAAATAAGTGAAATCAAGACAACTCCCATCTTCGGCTGGGTATTCGATCACACCCGATAACAGTAAGTAAACTTTTCAGTAGTTTCTGTTTTATTTCAGAGAAACGGAAATTTCCGAAATGTACGTCCAGGCGGCCATCTTGCCAAGCAGCAATTTGTTGGAATGTGTGTGCCTTTCTTCTTCTTCTTCTCCTTAGAGATGAAGAAGGTCAGAGAGATATGAGAGAGCCTCATCATTCAGTGACATAAAAACAAGGAGGAGAATTGTGATAATTTGATTTAACTGACTCAGGTGGGCAGAAATGTACAGCTGATTATCATCAGAAAAACTATGATGAAGAACAAAGTGCTGGGTAATGATGGCGGAGAGAGGTTGCGTATATAGAACAAAAACGAATAGGGCCTAAAACTGAACCTTGGGGCACACCAAACTGAAGACGTTTTGGAGAAAATGAAGAACCATTGACAACAATTGTGTGTACGACCAGAGAGGTAGGAGTGTGTGTGTGTGTGTGTGTGCGTGTGTGTGTGCGTGTGCGTGTGTGCGCGCGCGCTCACGCGCGCGCGCGCGTGTGTGTGTGTGTGTGTGTGTGACTGACGTGCATGCGCGCACGTGTGTGTGTAGTGTATGTGTGCATGCGTGTGTTTGTGTTGTGTGTGATACGTTTATGTATATGACTGTATGTATGCATGGTATGTGCGTGTGTGTTCATGTGTGTGTGTGTATGGTGGGGGGGGGGGGTGCTTGTGTTTGTGTGTGTGTTGCTTAATTGTGTGTGTATGTTGTCGTGAATAGATACCATTATTTCATGCTTGCCGCATTGTGTGGCAATGCATACTTGTATTAGGCCGATTATAAGTAGTAGTAGTAGTAGTAGTAGTAGTAGTAGTAGTAGTAGTAGTAGTAGTAGTAGTAGTAGTAGTAGTAGTAGTGGTAGTAGTAGTGGTAGTAGTAGTAGGGTAAGACGGGGTAAAAAAAAAACACCATGGGCTGGTAAGAAGCCTTTCGTCTCATGGGCAACTTTGACTGAAGTTTGCTTTATTTTATGAGATAATTGGCATGGGCATATTACCCGCCCATGGGCTTTTTACCCCGTCTTCACCTAGTAGTAGTAGTAATGGTGGTGGTGCTGGTAGTAGTTACAGCAGTCGTTGTTGCTGATTGTTATATGTATTTTCTGCTCATGTCATTGGATTTGTGTTTCATGTTTTTATTCTATTTTATTCCATTTCTATTATATGTAAAGCGCCCTGTAGCCTACATAGTAGGATGGGCGCTATTTACATTTTCATCATTATTATTATTAAGAAAACCAGGCGTGGACAAATGCTCGCTCTTTTCAATGGGCCATTGTCTGCCCCATTTAGCTAGCTGAGCTTCATTATGTATCTAGCTGCGATTGACACACAAACGAGTAGGGTGAAAATTATGTTTTACGTCCTCTCGGTCATAGACACATATGGGACATTTGTAAATACAAAGATGGTGGGAACAATGCTGGCTCAGTGCAATGCCCGGAAGCAGTGCAACACCAGTAAAGTCCAGAGAATTTTTAACAATATAGATAGGTGTAGCGGCAACCACGCCTCGGCCAATCCTCATCGGCCATGGCACCGCCACATTAGTAAGTGTTTTAGGCAATTCTAATTGTTTCGATGAGTAGAGTGTGGAACATCGGGAATTAAGTGAAATCAAGGCAACTCCCAGCTTCGGTCGAATATTCAAGATCACACCCCAAAATAGTCTATAAGTAAACTTTTCTTGTAGTTTCTGTTTCCTTTCAAAGAAACGGAAATTTCCAAAAATTACGTCCAGGTGTGGAACATCGGGAATTAAGTGAAATCAAGGCAACTCCCAGCTTCGGTCGAATATTCAAGACCACACCCCAAAATAGTCTATTATATGTAAACTTTTCGGTAGTTTCCGTTTCCTTTCAGAGAAACGGAAATTTCCGAAAATTACTTCCAGACGGCCATCTTGCCAAGCAGCAAGTTGCTGGAATGTGTGTGCCTTTTTCTGCTTCTTCTTCTTCTCCTTAGGCAGCCAACTTCATCACGTTGAAGATTCTGCTGCACTTTAGGGGGTAGTACGAAAAGGAAAGAAAGTAAGTTCAGCAAGGACAGAGTAGAAAGTGCCCACTTAGCTAGCTGCGCTTCATTATGTATCAAGTATGCTTTAATATCTCCAAAAGAGACATTCAGGTTAGGTGCAACAACATGACAGAGATACAACATAACTGAAAGGACATTAATTAAACGTGTGAAACCAAATTATACCAATCACATAATTATTAAAATTCTTTACATGAACTTAGAAATGTGCACATTGAAAATAGAGTAACCATTATTAACTTATAACAGTCAATCAAATAACAACATTTGGAATACTTCTCGTCATCAATAATCAATACAAACACATAAATACACATGATAATAGTATTTCTACACATTAATATTTAACAATTACTGGAGTCAGCTAGCTGTTTCAATCCGAACAAGATAGAATAAGGACGGAGAGAGAGAGAGAGAGAGAGAGAGAGAGAGAGAGAGAGAGAGAGAGAGAGAGAGAGAGAGAGAGAGAGAGAGAGAGAGAGAGAGAGAGAGAGAGAGAGAGAGAGAGAGACTCAAGACTCAAATGCTTAATGACGAAAGCCAAACAAGCTCATATCACCACAGTCACAAAAAGCACAAATGCATGCACATAATAACACTGGCCTCCGGCCCAATCGGAACAAAAACAATAAAATAAGGGACAGATTAACATTGGGATATAATTTTTAGATAATAAGGGGAATAAAGGGAAACTATCCAAATAATACAATAAGCACAAAGCAAACTATATAAACCTGATAATAGATCCATGTTGCACACATTCACACAGTACTTTAAATATCAAGCATAGATAATAAGACATCCAAAATCGCGCATGCGCACAGGTGCCTGCACCCCACCCCCCCCCCCACCCCACACCCACACACACACACACACACTCCTTACAACCAACTTACTATGCATTGGGAACCACACATAGAACACAGACTCATTTAAAACATAGATTAATTCAAAAGACCGCTTTTGCTCAAGCGTACACTTTGCTCTCCAGCACCACCCCCCACCCTACCCCTCCCACCCCCACCCTACCCCTCCCACCCCCAACCCCTCGCACATAGCATATTGCAATCAACATCGAACATTAAATAGTACATTATGCTCTCCATCACCACCCCCACCCTACCCCTCCCACCCCAACCCCTCGCACATAGCATATTGCAATCAACATCGAACATCAAATAGTACATTATGCTCTCCAGCACCAACCCCCACCCTACCCCTCCCACCCCCAACCCCTCACACATAGCATATTGCAATCAACATCGAACATCAAATAGTACATTATGCTCTCCAGCACCACCCCCACCCTACCCCTCCCACCCCCAACCCCTCACACATAGCATATTGCAATCAACATCGAACATCAAATAGTACATTATGCTCTCCAGCACCAACCCCCACCCTACCCCTCCCACCCCAACCCCTCGCACACAGCATATTGCAATCAACATCGAACATCAAATAGTACATTATGCTCTCCAGCACCAACCCCCACCCTACCCCTCCCACCCCAACCCCTCGCACACAGCATATTGCAATCAACATCGAACATCAAATAGTACATTATGCTCTCCATCACCAACCCCCACCCTACCCCTCCCACCCCCAACCCCTCACACATAGCATATTGCAATCAACATCGAACATCAAATAGTACATTATGCTCTCCAGCACCAACCCCCACCCTACCCCTCCCACCCCAACCCCTCGCACACAGCATATTGCAATCAACATGGAACATTAAATAGTACATTATGCTCTCCATCACCACCCCCCACCCTACCCCTCGCACATAGCATATTGCAATCAACATCGAACCTTAAATAGTACATTATCGGTCACAAAACCTAAATCGTTTCATATCCTGTTGCTGAGCTTTAAGCTATGGTATATAAATCTAGCCACATTATATAAATGCTCAACATCACATTGAGATGATAACGAAAGGTGTGTGCCACTTCTCTGAACATGTGAAAGGTATTTCTGTCTCATATGTTTATGAGAGAGAGAGAGAGAGAGAGAGAGAGAGAGAGAGAGAGAGAGAGAGAGAGAGAGAGAGAGAGAGAGAGAGAGAGAGAGAGAGAGAGAGAGAGAGAGAGAGAGAGAGAGAGAGAGAGAGAGAGAGAGAGAGAGAGATGAATCATGAATTTAAGCGATGGATAGAACGTGGTATGACAGTTTTTTGTGCCCGTGATTTTAGTTTGAGAGTTCGATACCTGCGTCCTGATGGCAAAAGTTCATAATTGTGGGCAAGAACATGACAATCATCAGTCGCTATCTGCTTGGCCTTTCGCACCACTCGCTCAGCATACAACACTTCCAGACTCTTTTGCCTTTCACTCACAACCTTGCTACACACATTCACCATGTCACTCAGCACTCGCTTACTCCTTACATTCAGACTTCAAAACCAGCACATAAAAGAAACAGTGAGAACAAATTCAATTCAGCATCGATAATAAGTTTTCAATACACTTGTGCTAACACCGATGTTTCGCAGCCTTTGCAAACAGACAATCCGAGATTGACATCTTTTATGCAGGAATTCAACATTTCTGTCAAATGTGAGCTTTTGGTCGAGGACTGTACCCTAGCTGCGATTGACACACAAACGAGTAGGGTGTGGAACATCAGAAAATAAGTGAAATCAAGGCAACTCCCATCTTCGGTCGAATATTCAAGATCACACCCCAAAATAGTCTATAAGTAAACTTTTCAGTAGTTTCTGTTTCCTTTCAGAGAAACGGAAATTTCCGAAATGTACGTCCAGGCGGCCATCTTGCCAAGCAGCAATTTGTTGGAATGTGTGTGCCTTTCTTCTTCTTCTTCTCCTTAGAGATGAAGAAGATCAGAGAGATATGAGAGAGCCTGATCATTCAGTGACATAAAAACAAGGAGGAGAATTGTGTGGTCAATTCGCGACTGAACTGGGAGCCAAAGAAGGGAACGAAGAACCGGAGTGATAACATCTGATGTAGGGGAGCGACAAATGAGTCGAGCAGCATTATTCTGGACCCGTTGGAGCTGATTAGCAACCAGCAAGGGGTGAGTTACAGTAGTCATGGTGAAACAGACAAAAGCACAGATTAGAGTCTTCAGTGCATCTTGAGAGAAAAAAACGGCCGATTGAGCTGTTTCTTCGAAGTTCTAGATAACAAGATTTGGACACGTTGGAAACTGTGACATGATGCTGTTTGAAAGAAAAGGTTTGGTCCAAAATAACGCCTAGATTACGGACGGATGTTGATAGCTTGATATCAGTGCCATCAATGTCGACAGAACCCGGGAGAGCCTGAGTTTTAACTGTGTGATTGGAAGCAACAGGAATCATCTCTGTCTTGTCAGCATTGAGTTGGAGTTTGTTGCAGAGCATCCATGCTTTAACATTAGAAATACACGACGCAGAAGAAGAAATAATTTGATTTAACTGACTCAGGTGGGCCAAACTGTACAGCTGATTATCATCAGAAAAACTATGATGAAGAACAAAGTGCTGGGTAATGATGGCGGAGAGAGGTTGCGTATATAGAACAAAAACGAAAGGGCCTAAAACTGAACCTTGGGGCACACCAAACTGAAGACGTTTTGGAGAAGATGAAGAACCATTGACAACAATTGTGTGTACGATCAGAGAGGTAGGAGTGTGTGTGTGTGTGTGTGTGTGTGTGTGTGTGTGTGTGTGTGTGTGTGTGTGTGTGTGTGTGTGTGTGTGTGTGTGTGTGTGTGTGTGTGTGTGTGTGACTGACGTGCATGCGCGCACGTGTGTGTAGTGTATATGTGCATGCGTGTGCTTGTGTTGTGTGTGATACGTTTATGCATGTGACTGTATGTATGCATGGTACGTGCGTGTGTGTTCATGTGTGTGTGTGGAAGGGGTGGGGGTGGGGTGCTTGTGTTTGTGTGTGTGTTGCTTAATTGTGTGTGTATGTTGTCGTGAATAGATACCATTATTTCATGCTTGCCGCATTGTATGGCAATGCATACTTGTATTAGGCTGATAATAAGTAGTCATAGTAGTAGTAGTAGTAGTAGTAGTAGTAGTAGTAGTAGTAGTAGTAGTAGTAGTAGTAGTAGTAGTAGTAGTAGTAGTAGGGTAAGACGGGGTACAATACTAAACATGGGCTGGTAAGAAGCCTTTCGTCTCATGGGCAACTTTGACTGAAATTTGCTTTATTTCATGAGATAATTGGCATGGGCATATTACCCGCCCATGGGCTTTTTACCCCGTCTTCACCTAGTAGTAGTAATGGTGGTGGTGGTGGTGGTGGTGGTAGTAGTTACAGCAGTCGTTGTTGCTGATTGTTATATGTATTTTCTGCTCATGTCATTGGATTTGTGTTTCATGTTTTTATTCTATTTTATTCCATTTCTATTATATGTAAAGCGCCCTGTAGCCTACATAGTAGGATGGGCGCTATATACATTTTCATCATTATTATTATTAACAAAACCAGGCGTGGACAAATGCTCGCTCTTTTCAATGGGCCATTGTCTGCCCTATTTAGCTAGCTGAGCTTCATTATGTATCTAGCTGCGATTGACACACAAACGAGTAGGGTGAAAATTATGTTTTACGTCCTCTCGGTCATGGACACATATGGGACATTTGTTAATACAAAGATGGTGGGAACAATACTGGCTCAGTGCAATGCCCGGAAGCAGTGCAACACCAGTAAAGTCCCGAATTTTTAACAATATAGATAGGTGTAGCGGCAACCACGCCTCGGCCGATCCTCATCGGCCATGGCACAGTCACATTAGTAAGTGTTTTAGGCAATTCTAATTGTTTCGATGAGTAGAGTGTGGAACATCGGGAATTAAGTGAAATCAAGGCAACTCCCAGCTTCGGTCGAATATTCAAGACCACACCCCAAAATAGTCTATTATATGTAAACTTTTCGGTAGTTTCCGTTTCCTTTCAGAGAAACGGAAATTTCCGAAAATTACTTCCAGACGGCCATCTTGCCAAGCAGCAAGTTGCTGGAATGTGTGTGCCTTTTTCTGCTTCTTCTTCTTCTCCTTAGGCAGCCAACTTCATCACGTTGAAGATTCTGCTGCACTTTAGGGGGTAGTACGAAAAGGAAAGAAAGTAAGTTCAGCAAGGACAGAGTAGAAAGTGCCCATTTAGCTAGCTGCGCTTCATTATGTATCAAGTATGCTTTAACATCTCCAAAAGAGACATTCAGGTTAGGTGCAACAACATGACAGAGATACAACATAACTGAAAGGACATTAATTAAACGTGTGAAACCAAATTATACCAATCACATAATTATTAAAATTCTTTACATGAACTTAGAAATGTGCACATTGAAAATAGAGTAACCATTATTAACTTATAACAGTCAATCAAATAACAACATTTGGAATACTTCTCGTCATCAATAATCAATACAAACACATAAATACACATGATAATAGTATTTCTACACATTAATATTTAACAATTACTGGAGTCAGCTAGCTGTTTCAATCCGAACAAGATAGAATAAGGAGAGAGAGAGAGAGAGAGAGAGAGAGAGAGAGAGAGAGAGAGAGAGAGAGAGAGAGAGAGAGAGAGAGAGAGAGAGAAGAGAGAGAGAGAGAGAGAGAGAGAGAGAGAGAGAGAGAGAGAGAGACTCAAGACTCAAATGCTTAATGACGAAAGCCAAACAAGCTCATATCACCACAGTCACGAAAAGCACAAATGCATGCACATAATAACACTGGCCTCCGGCCCAATCCGAACAAAAACAATAAAATAAGGGGCAGATTAACATTGGGATATAATTTTTAGATAATAAGGGGAATAAAGGGAAACTATCCAAATAATACAATAAGCACAAAGCAAACTATATAAACCTGATAATAGATCCATGTTGCACACATTCACACAGTACTTTAAATATCAAGCATAGATAATAAGACATCCAAAATCGCGCATGCGCACAGGTGCCTGCACCCCACCCCCCACCCCCCACCCCACACCCACACACACATACACACACTCCTTACAACCAACTTACTATACATTGGGAACCACACATAGAACACAGACTCATTTAAAACATAGATTAATTCAAAAGACCGCTTTTGCTCAAGCGTACACTTTGCTCTCCAGCACCAACCCCCACCCTACCCCTCCCACCCCCACCCTACCCCTCCCACCCCCAACCCCTCGCACATAGCATATTGCAATCAACATCGAACATTAAATAGTACATTATGCTCTCCAGCACCAACCCCCACCCTACCCCTCCCACCCCCAACCCCTCGCACATAGCATATTGCAATCAACATCGAACATCAAATAGTACATTATGCTCTCCATCACCAACCCCCACCCTACCCCTCCCACCCCCAACCCCTCACACATAGCATATTGCAATCAACAACGAACATCAAATAGTACATTATGCTCTCCATCACCACCCCCACCCTTCCCCTCCCACCCCCAACCCCTCACACATAGCATATTGCAATCAACATCGAACATCAAAAAGTACATTATGCTCTCCAGCACCAACCCCCACCCTACCCCTCCCACCCCCAACCCCTCGCACACAGCATATTGCAATCAACATCGAACATCAAATAGTACATTATGCTCTCCAGCACCAACCCCCACCCTACCCCTCCCACCCCAACCCCTCGCACACAGCATATTGCAATCAACATCGAACATCAAATAGTACATTATGCTCTCCATCACCAACCCCCACCCTACCCCTCCCACCCCCAACCCCTCACACATAGCATATTGCAATCAACATCGAACATCAAAAAGTACATTATGCTCTCCAGCACCAACCCCCACCCTACCCCTCCCACCCCAACCCCTCGCACACAGCATATTGCAATCAACATCGAACATCAAATAGTACATTATGATCTCCAGCACCAACCCCCACCCTACCCCTCCCACCCCAACCCCTCGCACATAGCATATTGCAATCAACATCGAACCTTAAA
>CM065693.1:13122103-13159603 GCA_017654935.2 Phymorhynchus buccinoides
CAACTTAAAGTTTGGGAGATTGGACCACGGGATGCAACACACACACGCACACAGACCAACGAACAACTATCAATACTATAGACTCCTTTTCGTGAGTGAGCCAAAAACCAAATTGTGCGTAAAGTTACAACAGTTTGCTCTTAACACCAGCAATCAGACTTTACACATACTCATGAAGATCTATCTTGGGTAACAAGTTACACGACCATGTACAAAAAAACGAAATACAAAATGTACATTTTATTTTGTTGTTCAGCAATTTCATGAAGCAATTTTCATCATCATGACAATAAAGAAACATCAAGTTACAACAAGTAAAAAAAAATCCATCATTTGTACATTTCGTTGTTTGTGAATTTAAAAAGATTCTTTTCCATAAAAACAAAAAGAGAATAAAAACCCCCAAAAATGAAGTGATAAGACAGTAAATATAGGAACTCAAAATAAATAATCATACATGTGGTATTGGGCAATAATACATACTGTCGGGCGACTTTACTGGTGTTGCACTGCATCTGGACATTGCAGCCAGTAATGTTCCCACAATCTTTGGATTTACAAATGTCCCATATGTGTCTGATGACTGAGAGGACGTAAAATACCATTTTTCATTCAATCATACATGTGTATGTGTGGTGAGTAATCGAAAGACACATTTTCATCCAACTATTTCTTTTGGATGGCAAGCTACTAGACACATGGGTTCGTCTGTCCTCTCTTCTCTTTCTTTAAACTTTGGCCTCCTGGCCCTTTCTTCCGGCATAATATGTGGATGAACCTCCCCGGTTCCGTGGTATAATAATTAGTGTGTTGATTGTGGCCACGTACTGCGAAGAGGAAGATCTCCCCAAAATGAAAAAAACCCTTAAAAGCAGGAGTCCAGGGAACCCATGGCCCCGGCAGGGAACAGGGGCAGAGCCCAGTTGGACGATTCAGGAGGGCAACGCAAGAGAGATTTAGATAACGAGACAGACAGACAGCTACAATGATGGACAGAGACAGTTTGAGTCCGATAGCCTTGTAAAATGATTACATTGCCTTTCTTGATGAAAGTAATATGGCATCACCATGCTGTTTTCACGATTCCTTGAGAGAGACTTCAAGGATAGAACAACCAAGTTCAATACGCCCCAAATCGTGTGGTCATTTTTTTGGGGGGATAATTTTTTCAAAGAAACTGAAGTTCAGTTTCTGGTAAAATTTAAAATACTGAAATCAGTGTAAAATTGAAAGAGTTGTATCCATGTAGACAATTGGACAATAGCTCACATACATAAAATGGTCCAGTTTTGAAGAAAAAAGAAGTCAGCTGTAGAAGGTTTTGAATAGGTGCAGACATGTATTTTGCCCAAATGTATTTCTCAAAATTAAGAAAATAGGGTCTTTTGGATAACATGCCCTGATTTGATGCCTTTTTAGTGACATGGGTGTTAAACCACTGTGGTGCTGAAATGTGACATTGGCAGTGAAAGGGTTAATGAATGAGAATGTAAAAGAAAAGTACGATGAATGAATGAGAAAATAGAGACAAAGCATGAGACTAGATCATGACACTGTAAACTAGATGTTGCTGAGTAACAATAATATCGAGAATCAACGATATGAAAACTAAAAGAAACTATGGTTGAAGGGTGAAAGCATGAAAACTAAAAGAAACTATGGTTGAAGGGTGAAAGCATGAAAACTAAAAGAAACTATGGTTGAAGGGGGAAAGCATGAAAACTAAAAGAAACTATGGTTGAAGGGGGAAAGCATGAAAACTAAAAGAAACTATGGTTGAAGGGGGAAAGCATGAAAACTAAAAGAAACTATGGTTGAAGGGGGAAAGCATGAAAACTAAAAGAAACTATGGTTGAAGGGGGAAAGCATGAAAACTAAAAGAAACTATGGTTGAAGGGGGAAAGCATGAAAACTAAAAGAAACTATGGTTGAAGGGTGAAAGCATGAAAACTAAAAGAAACTATGGTTGAAGGGGGAAAGCATGAAAACTAAAAGAAACTATGGTTGAAGGGGGAAAGCATGAAAACTAAAAGAAACTATGGTTGAAGGGGGAAAGCATGAAAACTAAAAGAAACTATGGTTGAAGGGGGAAAGCATGAAAACTAAAAGAAACTATGGTTGAAGGGGGAAAGCATGAAAACTAAAAGAAACTATGGTTGAAGGGGGAAAGCATGAAAACTAAAAGAAACTATGGTTGAAGGGGGAAAGCATGAAAACTAAAAGAAACTATGGTTGAAGGGTGAAAGCATGAAAACTAAAAGAAACTATGGTTGAAGGGGGAAAGCATGAAAACTAAAAGAAACTATGGTTGAAGGGTGAAAGCATGAAAACTAAAAGAAACTATGGTTGAAGGGGGAAAGCATGAAAACTAAAAGAAACTATGGTTGAAGGGTGAAAGCATGAAAACTAAAAGAAACTATGGTTGAAGGGGGAAAGCATGAAAACCAAAAGATTGGAAAATAAAACCCAAACAATGAAAACCCAAGGAAGTTATGTTTGAAAAAAAAAGAAGGTTTAAATACAATATAGTTGGAAAAAAGAACCCAACAACAACAAAGAAAACCAAGGGACATGATTAAAAAAAACCCACTAAAACCAAAGGGCACTACGGTTCAAACAAATGTCAAAGAATGAACAGTAGCTATGGTTGAAAAACAAAACAAAAATAATCTGAAAACCAAAGAGAATTATCATTGTTAACTCCCCCCAAAAACAAAACCCCACACATACAAAATGCCCAAACCAACCAAAAATTCAAACATACAAAACAACTTCTTTGTGTTGTGATTTAAAACAACAACTTTGAAAACCACAGGGTGCAAATGTTTGGAAACTAGAAACATCAGTAGTAGTCTAAAAACCAAACAGCATTATGATCTGAATTGGTCGGGTATGAGGATGACATTCTCGCAGTGTCTTTATCGGTGAATGCGCAAAGGCTTCAAAGGCCAAAACTCAGAAGCACACATGTGACTACAGGCAGAACATGATTTAGTTAGTTAGTTAGTCTGTCATAGTCCCCCGTCAACAGCTATGCGTCGCTGTCCGACGCTAACCGTGTAACTACAAAATTTGACAAAAATAGATTTTTCACTGAAACCCTTTCCAGTGACCTCACGCAGGTCTTCTATTAATATCTTGTGTCTGCGACCAATGAAAATGATCAAATTTGTCACATTATACAGCGGAAATCATTGTGTATGTGGCTGGTTGTCGCGATAAGTGTGTAACCATCACGCTAAATGTGTAACTGCCGGCAGCTGTCGTATCTCCCATTGTGACGACATTGCACTAACCGTGTAACTGAATTATCATGAAAAGTTTGGGTGTTAATGCAATTTATATTGTGTCACATGTTTACTCATGTGTTAGGAAAAAGGGTCAAGCGTATATCAAATGGGAATTAACATTGTGGCAGATGACAACACGGTTTTTGATGCTCCTGTAAAATCACCGATTGTGTAGGTACACTGGTTTGCGTCGGACAGCGTTCACACAGTGCTGGAAACGTTGAGCCACTCTACTCTACTTATCGGATCCAGCTTAAAAAAAATATATAAAAGGATAACAAACACATCCTAGTAAAAAAGATAAAAAAGGCCATACAGGCAAATATGCACTGCAGAATGGGCAACATGTGCCCACTCAAGTGCGTAAGGTCTCACGCGTGAAAGCCAGTGAACAATAAAAAAAAACACCCACCTGGCATGTCATAAATTGTAAATGAGGATGGAGAGAATGAAAAATGGGGATGAGGGGCTACTCTTAGTTAAAAGCTCCCCCACCACGACTAGGTGGAAGCCCACGGCAGGCATGAAAACTACTGTTCCCAAAAAAAGAGGAGATTTTTTCAGCCGAGAAATCCTTCCACCCGGATTTTCAGCTAACGTCAGAAGTTTTCTTGAGCGGGAGGGGGGGGGGAAGGTACTTACATTTTGGTTTCGCCAACTCGATACATGCGTTCTCGGCGGACGCCATCTTGGAGATTACAACGGCGGAATAGCAAAAAGGTGCGAAATGAAGATTGTGCCGTGTAAAGATAATTTTGGTTAGTTTTTTTTCTTTTCGGCGGAGATCGCTCCATTTCGATTTTTTTTTTGGCGGAGACGGCGGAAACAACGGAGCTGTTTTGGTGCCTGCCACGGGGGAGAGAACATGATACGAGTTGGTGGAGGGGCAGAACAAGAGACCAGAGATGGTGAAGTACTGACCTGACTAGAACGCCCATGTGTAAATCATGACAGAAAGCGGTGATAACTCTCCATTTTATCCCCACGCACAAGATGAATTCTTCTTATTTGAAGCCAATAAACTATCGATTGATTGATTGATTGTATGTAATATACAACACCACTGACCTGACGACTAGAACGCCCATGTGTAAATCATGACAGAAAGCGGTGACAAACTCTCCATTTTATCCCCACGCACAAGATGAATTCTTCTTATTTGAAGCCAATAAACTATCGATTGATTGATTGATTGTATGTAATATACAACACCAGTCACCACTGACCTGACGACTAGAACGCCCATGTGTAAATCATGACAGAAAGCGGTGACAACTCTCCATTTTATCCCCACGCACAAGATGAATCCTTCTTATTTGAAGCCAATAAACTATCGATTGATTGATTGATTGATTGATGCAATATACAACAACAGTCACCACTGACCTGACGACTAGAACGCCCATGTGTAAATCATGACAGAAAGCGGTGACAACTCTCCATTTTATCCCCACGCACAAGATGAATTCTTCTTATTTGAAGCCAATAAACTATCGATTGATTGATTGATTGTATGCAATATACAACAACAGTCACCACTGACCTGACGACTAGAACGCCCATGTGTAAATCATGACAGAAAGCTGTGACAACACTCTCCATTTTATCCCCACGCACAAGATGAATTCTTCTTATTTGAAGCCAATAAACTATCGATTGATTGATTGATTGTATGTAATATACAACACCACTGACCTGACGACTAGAACGCCCATGTGTAAATCATGACAGAAAGCGGTGACAACTCTCCATTTTATCCCCACGCACAAGATGAAATCTTATTTGAAGCCAATAAACTATCGATTGATTGATTGATTGATTGTATGCAATATACAACAACAGTCACCACTGACCTGACGACTAGAACGCCCATGTGTAAATCATGACAGAAAGCGGTGAAAACTCTCCATTTTATCCCCACGCACAAGATGAATTCTTCTTATTTGAAGCCAATAAACTATCGATTGACTGATTGATTGTATGCAATATACAACACCAGTCACCACTGACCTGACTAGAACGCCCATGTGTAAATCATGACAGAAAGCTGTGACAACACTCTCCATTTTATCCCCACGCACAAGATGAATCCTTCTTATTTGAAACCAATAAACTATCGATTGATTGATTGATTGTATGTAATATACAACACCACTGACCTGACGACTAGAACGCCCAAGTGTAAATCATGACGGAAAGCGTTGACAACACTCTCCATTTTATCCCCACGCACAAGATATCTTATTTGAAACAATACTATCAATTGATGCTCCTCTTCATGTGTTCATGACAGAAAGCTGTGACAACACTCTCCATTTTATCCCCACGCACAAGATGAATCCTTCTTATTTGAAGCCAATAAACTATCGATTGATTGATTGATTGATTGTATGTGCTACATCAAACGCTGAAGAAGAAGATTGTACCACTGACCTGACGACTAGAACGCCCATGCATAAATCATGACAGAAAGCAGTTACAACACTCTCCATATGTAATATACAACAATACCAAATGCTCCTCTTCTTCTTCTGTGGTGGTGACCAACTTCTTTATATAGAAGTAAACAACCATAGAAAAAGAATCAGGAGAGAGAGAGAGGAAGAGAAAATGAAATACACATACAAATTATCAGATTGGCTTAGAATCAACAGTAAAAATCAAGTGAAAGAAACAGAATTAAAAAAACAACCCAAAACCCCCCCACCTAGTTCTGGTCTGGGAAGGGGAAAACTACAGGGAGCTGCCGGCAGCTACTAATTTTCACGTTCGCCCCCAGCAAGCTGGGAACTAGCCGACCCTAGACACTCCATAAGGCAATGCCCAAGCCCCAACCAAAAAGACAAACAAAGACAGAACAAACAGATCCCCAACTACTGGGGTAAAAATAATTGTGGGTGAAGATGGAGGGACTGGGGTAGAGGGGTTAACGCTGTACAGCTATGAAAAGATAAATTGCTGACTGCTGATCCAAGTAAGAAAACTGACCTTGGTAGTGGTGGTAGGCCGGGTTCACAATAGACGCGTAAGATCCGTACGGAAAACCCTAAATAAGTGGAAGAAAGAAGGATAAATGTGTCGCATATAGGGGGAATTCGGACAACGTGCGCAAATCTTTTCCCTTCTTTGTTTCATCTTCTTCTTCTTCTGCGTTCCTAGGCCATATGGCTGGCCATAATGGGTAAGGTGTCCGGTTTTCAGTTTTCACTGGTCTCTCCACTGCGTACAGCCGACAAATTCCGATTTCGGAGGAGCTCAAATGAAAAAATTTGGGAAGATTGTTCTGAAAAAAAGGCAGAGAATGGGCCAATAAGTCAGAAAGATAGCAGATGATAGAACGCAAAAACCCTCTTCTTTGCTTCACTTATTTATGGATTGCACACGGGTTTCCGCATGGAATATCCGCTTATGTGTGTACACTGCCGTAGGTTGGATCATAGGGGAGAAGAAGACAGTTAAGCCTTCAAGCTTAGCTCTTTGTCAAAACTGAAGGTTGAAAAGCTGCACAGTTAATAATAGTTACAACTTGTGAAAACGAGAATGCAGCGAATTTGTTATTTTCCTAAGAAACCGTGGCATTGAGGAAGCAAACACATTTAGCCCCGTCCCCCCCACACACTGGACTGAACTGGAACCAATTGATTGTCAGATTAACTATAAAAGTGTTACTGGCATTGACAAAAAATTGTATAACAAAAAAATGAAATTCAAGAAATAACAAACAAATTGAACAAGAATGAAATCGCAAACAAAAAATCTCTATTAATATTTCTATTAATATATATATCTCTCTTTCTCTCTCTTTCACTCTCTCTCACTCTTCCTCTCTCTCTAAATCACTCACCCCCTATATCTTAATCCATATCACATTTACTCAATCACTTTGGTTCTCAATCACACACACAATAACCCTCTCACTGACAATTCATCACAATCAATTTGTAAAATTCCTTATTCTACAGCCAACTCACTACCACAAACACACACACACACGCACGCACGTACACACACACACACAGATACACACACACACACTCACAATCACTCTCATTCTATCTTTCTCCACCCCACCCCCCCTCTCTCTTGTCTCTCTCAAAAGGAAAAAATCATGAACAATTTCTCTATCAATAAAATGACACTTAAAAAACCACCAATAATATAAAATAACAAAATATATATATGAAAAGTACGTAAAGAAATTGAAAAATTCAGGACAAGACAATTTAAACTTACTTATAAGGGTCAAACTGCTTACAAAGCTTTGCCCTACAAGAATAATAAATGCTCAGTCCAATTTGATTTTAAGGGAATATATGATAAGTTAACGACTAAATAAAAAAATATTCAGATATGGTGAGATTTCATCAGCGGAACGGCCAGCAAAGCAAGATTCCATCCATTTTCTTTATTAGAATGGAAAACACTGGACATTGTTAACGGAAGATTTGATGAAGAAATCTTATCATAAAGTGGCTGAAAATGATGTTTTGTACTAACACAATCAAATATAAAATGAAACCCATCTATTGGTTGCCCACATGTACAAATCGGGGTAGGTTTCAGAAATCTACAAAGCCATCCATTAACTCCCAATCTGTGACTTAGATTTCTGTTTGGAATTGATCCTGGTGGACTAGTGCAAGACGCAGTGGGCGTACTAATATCCCATCTTTGTTTACGAATTGAGTCCTCCAAATATTGCTTTTGACGCATATTCCAAACTGACTTAGAAAGAATATTAATCGCTTCAGATGAAGAAAGAAGAATTATAGTTTGGGACATTGTGTGAAATTGTTCTAACATCTTTGGCACAAACACACACACACACAAACAAAAACAACAACAACCCATCACCAACACAAACGCACATATCCTCTTTTTTTACTTTGCGAGTTCATCCAAAAAAATCTTACCCCTCCCTCACCCTTCCTGTCTCCCATCCCCTACCCCCCCTTTTTTTTTTTTACCTGACCCGTTTTGATTTTCAATGTTGGACATCAGATTTTCAATCCGTTTTGATTCTGAGCAATGTATTGGAAGAGAAATCTTCAAATTTGAGTCACTTTCATGCTTGTGTGTGTGTATGTGCATGTATATTTGTGTGTGTGTGTGTGTGTGTGTGTGCGTGTGTGCGCATGTGTTCGTTCTTTAGTTTAACGTCTGTTCACCCTTAAGTGATATTAGACACACACAAAAGTAGTGATTGCTTATGCATGTGTAATTATACTCAGTGTGTGTGTGAGTGTGTGTGTGTGTGTGTGTGTGTGTGTGTGTGTGTGTGTGTGTGTGTGTGTGTCGTAACTAGGTAATCTTGAACTGTTTCTCCAGCACCATCAATATATAGGATAATTTTATAGCAACACATAATTTTTGTTCATTTGACTGGAGAGACAGAATAATGAAATTAAATCCCCCCCCCCCCCCCCCCCCCCCACGGCAACCTCCTATGGAACGTGTTCATCTTCTCTAAAAAAAATGTTATGCACAACCACACACACCCAATATACATGCATGCACAATTACATAAGCACTTTGCATCAACAAATAGAAACATAAATCACAACTTATTATGATTTGAACTCAAAATCAAAGAAAATAGAACAAGCTTGAGTATTGTATTAGTGATCATAATTGTCAGCAACCTTGATTTAAAAGACTGAATGTAAGAATAACAATTTAAGAAAAATGGAATGCCAACAGGAAATAGAGAAATATTGTTTCTGGTTATAAATTTGTGTTTACCGAAGTGAACCAGTATTTGTATAGAAAGTAAATGGAATACAATGAGTAACTATACATTGTGATGCATATCGTCAGTGAAATTCAAAAACCTTGTATCTCAATTTTGGTAGTTTTGAGAAAAATGAAAAAACCTTGTATCTCAATTTTGGTAGTTTTTGAGAAAAATGAAAAAAAAATGTGTATCTCAAAAGGAAAAAAACCTCGTTGACCACAATTTTGGTAGTTTTGAGAAAAAAAAAAAAAAAAAAGTTTTAAAAATTGATTAACTATGATGAATATGTTCTTCAAGACATTGCGAGTTTAGTCCTGCATTTCGCTAAAATTACTTTAAAACATTTTTTTTTAGACTTGAAAAGAACGAAGATACGAGGTTTTTGTCTTTTAACTAGATCTGAATTTGGGACTTACGAGTTTTTCTTCTATTTTGACAACCTCATTTACCCCAGATAGAAAGTCGTTAGAGATACAAGCTTTTGGTGGAATGTGGTGGGAAAAATTAGAGAGCTGATTATATATCTAACTCAAACCCCCCCAAAATCGAGATACAAGGTTTTTGAATTTCACCGACGATATTCAGTAAGTAAATGGAACGCAATGAATAGCTTCACATTCAGCTGAATATTCATTATTGAAAAAATATCAGATGTTGGGCAAATGTTAAGATCAGCTCCCTCCGCTGTTCCATGGTGAAGTTGGCCAATCAGCTTAACGGAAAAGGTAAATCGGAGGGAGCTGATTGGCCCTAACCCTAAGCCTTCACCCTGGAACAGCGGAGGGAGCTGATCTTAACATTAGCCAGATGTTGTTCTACACAAAGGCACCAAATTAACAAAATGTTGTATATAAAATAATATGATCTCTGAATTGCATAGGCCAGCACCACACCATGAAAAACTACTGCATGGGGAAGATATGCACAAACACACATAATGCAGATTCAAAATAAAAAACATACACATTGTCATAGTTTATGTAGATAACGAGTAATTCAATGGTAATCAAGGTCTGAATTGTACTGTTCAATGAAAAATAAAAATTACAAGAAAACATTCAAATAAAAACTACAACAAATAAAACAATCAGCTGTTTGATCTAGTAATACGGATACAACTATGTTATCTGAGAAAAAAACCTGACAGGCATATGTGGTTCGAACAAGTCAATCTTTGCAACATTTCTAAAGAAAAGCAGTATTCACTGACATATTATGTGGGCGCTTTTAAACTAATAGGTATGCTGTCTGTGACTATTTTCATTCATGGAGTATTGGAGTAGTCACGGAGTATTGGCAGATTATCCACCATTTTCTGCAGAATATCCACCATTTTCTTACTGATGTAATATCGGTGGCCTCAACTCAATAAAGAACACACACACACACAAAAAGTGTGACCATAAACAAAAATTTCTACAGAAATTAGCAGTGGTCTAAATCTCATAAGCTGATAAATAATACACTAAAACCCTCATTTAGTCTCAGTAGGAAATGTTTGCAACTAACTAAGGGGAGTAATTTCATGGTGATTGTGAGTGATCCCACTTGTCAGAATCGGTCAAACACAAACAGGAAGTTACTCCCGCCCAATGTACTCGCCTCGTGCAGCGATTGAATGCTATGGTTGTTTTAAGAGGCGAAGTATTAGTTAATCAGTGAATCAAGGAAAAAAAAAGTCTTCTTCTTCTTCTTCTGCATTCCCAGGCCATATGGCCATAATGAGCAAGGTACATACATGTCCGTTTTTAAGTTTTCACTGGTCTCCCTGCTGCGTACAGCCGACACATTCCGATTTCGGAGGAGCTCAAAGGAGAAAAATTATTTGAAAGATTTTAAGTTACAAGTACAGAACGTCTAGAAGGTGGGGGAACTATTTTTACAAAAGACCCCCGGTATCCCCACGGGGAGAGAAGAAAAAAAAGTCAAATTACACAGTTTAAATAATGGAATTATTACCACCGCAAGTTAAAACAATCTCAATTACACAGACCCTGTATTTATTTAAAATACACCCTTTACTTATTGGTTCACACACTGTTTCTGGACCTGTGTGCAAATTAAAACAAAATACCAGACTATGAAGGGAATGTTATGCATAAAATAATACACAAATAATCAGTAAGCAGCAGCATGAAAATTCGATGTATGACCTCAAAGAAATAGAAACAGTAACTCTCAGCACTTGATATATTGTATGAATAAAACATATACAGGAAAATCTTGATTATGTGTGTAAAAATATGTAAAATGCAATACGATATATTGGTCAATAACAACAGGAATGTTGATGAATTAAGTACACCATACTTTGAAACAATATAAGTATATTCGTAATGAGGAAACAACAAACAAATGAATATAAAACAGGTTCTGTTTTGTTCCCATTACACCTCAAAAATATAATTTTATACACACGCGCACGCGCACACACACACACACACACACACAAATCAAACAAGTAGATAAATCCAGAGAAAATTCAGAGAAGCACTAATGCTCAACAGTTCCTTAACAATTTTGAAACAAAGATTTAGAATTTTGTTGTTGACGTTAACACATAAGTATCTGAACACAAGGCACATTTCTGAACTTCATGTCAATTACAATTGTTGCTTCAAAGCAATCTGAAAGACAGCAGACTATTTTCCTTAGAGACAGTCTTTTTAAGAAAATAAAAATAAACACACAGGCACTTTTTCATGTACCGGGTACTGAAATCAGTGAGACACACTATAGAAAGCAAAACCCCTTGTGACATTTACATCTGAAAGGAATGGTAATGATGAGGAATGTTTACAAAACCTGTTATCATCATCATCATCATCAATAATAATCATAATCCCCAACAACCCATGAGTCATTTTTACTGTCCACAAGCAATTCAAATATTGGCGACAAATTTGCTACTTTTTTTCTTCTCAATCTCATTTAAATCATTGAGATTCTTCCAACCAAGCACAACACAAATTCAAGCTGATCTGATGATGTAAAAATAATCTCTCTCTCTCTCTTTCTTAGTCTCTTTATGAACTTAACGCTAACAGACACTCGTGAAGGCGTTCTGAAATACAGCGACTCTTTGTGCATTCGCTACAAGCTCCCCTTTGGTGGCGTAATACTGGCAAGTCAGCTCCAAGGAATAATAATAATAATAATACCTTTTTGTGCAAAATACTTATGGCTTTGATATGTTCTCAAACAAACCTGGTTAACGAGCAAACAACTATGACAACATGACTGTTATATATACACTATTATCTATTGTTTATATTCATACAAAGCAATCAATAACTGAACATCAAAACTTTGACTACAGTATTTGTCGGACTATAAGGCGATACTTTCCCCCCAGACTCAGACCCCTGCGCCTTATAATATGACTACTAAAATAGTAAGAAAATATAATAACAGAATCTGAATTGTGTGTAACATTCGCGGGGTGCGGCTTATAATCAGGTGCGCCTTACAGTCTGAAAAATACGATAAAACCTCAGCTTTAGCTGCATGAAGATGCCTTGTTTTTGTGTTCATAATATCGGCATCAAAGTTCATGGTGCATCAAACACTATGGTACAAACGCACCAGCTAGGGATGAGAACATTACGCGTGTGACCGTTTTTGATTACCCCGCCACGTGGGCAGCCACACTCCGTCTTCAGGGGGGGAAATATGATGTAAAATCTCTGAATCGCTGACACATTCAACCAGCCAGATTTCTCCCCCCCCCCTCCCCCCCCCACCCCCCCACTTCTCTCCCTACCCACCCCCACCCCCATTAAAACTTGAGGCCTTAAAATACAGTTAACCATCCAGGTGGTTTCAATGAGACAAGAAATACAATCTAACATCTCTAAAATATGTCAGTCTGACATAATCAACCAACCAAACCTTTCTCTCCTCTTTCACCTCTCTCTCCCTTCTCTGACACTAAAACTCCCGAGTCTTGAAAACAACCAATCAGCCGTTTGATTTCAATGACAAAGTGAAGTAAAATCTCAGGTATTATAAACGATCAATCAATAAATGTAACAACAACCTCTTCCCCTCTCCCCAGTAAAACCTATTAATTCTGAACATACAAGCATCAGAATAGTCTGAAGTCCAATCCTCTGAAAACTGCGGTAAAAAGGCCATCAAGGCCCCAGACTAAAGAGGGACAACACTGAAATGAGTTCTGAACACCACCAAAAAGGCTTAATATAGTGATAAATCACTTTAAAATGCTATTTAACACAAAGGATAACACTCAATAAAAAGGCAAAACCTCTGACAGGAGAAGCCAATCCTCTGTCAGAAATTCTGAATCCTCTGACAATTCTGATGCCTGAACATAAGCAGCCACCCATTTGATTTCAGCGAGAAGAGAAAAAAGATCCAACATCTCCAAATCTCAGGCACAATCAATCATCCACGAAATAAGACCCAACATCTCTGAATCTCAGGCATACCAACCAGATCCTTCTTTTTTTTTCTTCTTCCCATCTCTTCTCCTCCTCCCCCCCCCCCCCACACCTCCCTATATCTTGACTTCTAAAAAGAACACTACTTGCTAAAAGATTTTTATTTTTTACTTGCTCAAAAGAGTTCACATTCCTGAATCCTACGCACTCAGATGTCTCTTCCCACAACTGCACCCCCCCTTCCACCTGTTCTTTTCACCCCTCCCCCCCCATCCCTTCCCCCATACTCCCCCCCTTCCCTTTTATCAACCCCCTTTCTTCCCTAAATCTTCGTGGTCTCTGTAGCGGGACAGCTGGTTTTCCTGATGTAGCGTTTCAGGTTGAACCGCCCAATTTGAATCTGCTCCTTTTCCCCCTCTTCCACCAACGGCTCCAGGGAGAACTTCCTGTCCTGCTCCACAGTTGCCCTCCTGTGGGAAAGCGGGTCGCCCGAGTAGGTGGCGCTGCTGCTGACGGGGAAGGGGAAGGAGAAGGGGGAGGGGGAGGCGAACATGGCGGAGGTGAGGTTGAGCCCCCCGCTGAAGCTGTTGGAGCGATGCAGGGGAAGTCTGGGTCGGTTGGGCTTGGCAGTCATGCTGCTGGGCTGAATCACGTAGCTGTGGAGTGGAAAAGAGAAGGTCAATTAGAGAGAGAGAGAGAGAGAGAGAGAGAGAGAGAGAGAGTGTGTGTGTGTGCGATGCAGGGGAAGTCTGGGTCGGTCGTCATGCCGCTGGGCTGAATCACGTAGCTGTGGAGTGGAAAAGAGGTCAATTAAGAGAGAGAGAGAGAGTGTGTGTGTGCGTGTGCGATGCAGGGGAAGTCTGGGTCGGTTGGGCTTGGCCATCATGCCGCTGGGCTGAATCACGTAGCTGTGGAGTGGAAAGAGGGGGTAAATTAAGAGTGTGTAGGTCGAAATTTCGTAGGTCGAAATTTGAGAAACAAATATTGCCTTATAACCCGAAAATTACTGTACTATTATTACTATTATTATTATAAGGTCATAGGAAAAACAGACCCTGATTTGACGCCTTTCAGGGACATGGGTGTTAAATTAATGTGACACCAAAAGGCGACATTGACGGTGAAAAGGGGAAATCACTATCAGGTCAAGGTGGGGGGGGGGTCACAAAAGTGACTTTTTTTATTCTGTTGCTTAGTATTAGGTGCAGCCATGTCTTTGAACGTGTGTGCTTGTGCTTGTGACTTGGTGGAGATAATCGTCTCGTTTGATTGGATGACAGATTTTGGCGGGAGAGTGGCTAGAAAGTTGGTGGAGACTGAAGTTAGTGTGTGTGGGACTCAAAACAAAATTTTATTTAACCAGGGAACATGAGATAAGCAAGCTAAATGCTTTTTTCCACCCAGCCCCGACAGGCAGGCAGGGTGTGTTAGTGAATGTGAGTTCCTTTCTGGTAGGGTGATTATTGTTTTAGTTTCATTATTCTTTTAGTTTGACTAACATATTTTACGGACTATAAGGCGATACTTTTTTTCATAGACTGAGACCCCTGCGCCTTATAATGTGACTGATATTATAGTAAGGAACTATAATAACAAACGTTTGTGTAAAATTTAGGTTGTGCGCCTTATAATCAGGTGCGCCTTGTAGTCCATAAAATACAGTAATCCTTTATTTTATTTTTTCCTAATCATGTTTATTTCTATGTGCACACTATTTCATTCTTTATTTTTCTTCTTCTTCTTCTTCGATCGCTCAGACAGTTTCCTGTCAATTATGAGCGCAGATGCGTCATGCTGCCGTTATGTGCCTAACTAAGAAATAGTTAGGCCCAGCAAGTCCAACGGCTGGAGGAAATGTTTTTGAAAGTGTTTCGTGAAAAAAGGGCAGGAGAATGGACCGATAAGGCAGAAAGATAGTAGATGACAGTAAGCAAAGGGAAAAGGCAGAGTCAAAGAGAGTGACAGATTAGAGGAAGTTACAAGCACAGAACTTCCAGAAGGTGGGAGAACTATTTATACAAAGACCCCCCCTGTATCCTCACGAGGGAGATTCTTTATTCAAATATTATATTATCAAGTTCGTAGTATTTCACGCCTCTGTTTTTATCTGGAAGACTGATTCTTCGGGTAATTGCTTTGACCACGCTCTTCACTTTCCCTGTGTGTCTGCTGGATTGTGACAGTGGGGATACCGGGGGGTCTTTTGTATAAATAGTTCCCCCACCTTCTGGAAGTTCTGTGCTTGTAACTTCCTCTAATCTGTCACTCCCTTTGACTCTGCCTTTTCCCTTTGCTTCCTGTCATCTACTACTATCTTTCTGCCCTTACCTGGTCCATTCTCCTGCCTTTTTTCACGAAGCACTTTCAGAAAGATTTCCTCCTCTAGCCGAAGTTGGACTTGCTGGGCCTAACTATTTCGTAGTTAGGCACATAACGGCAGCATGACGCATCTGCGCTCATAATTGACAGGAAACTGTCTGAGCGATCAACGAAGAAGTGACAGTACGCGTCCGACTCACATGATGTCCCCCATCTTCAGTCGGCGCTGTGGGGAAGGGTTGGTAATGACGTACGACACGGCGTTGGGCACCTTCTTCACTTCAGCTGAAAGACAACGTAAAAACAACATCAAATCAATACACACATCTATTGTTAAATGTTGTTGTTGACGTACCCTGGCTAAAAGACTCCGGGGATCATCCCATCAGTCACGCCTTGGCATGAGGCTGTGTCAGAGCAGTTGACATAAGCTAGAACACCAAGGCTACATCAAAAATGTTGCTATGTTTCTGCATGGTTGTGCAGGGATTGTCTTAAGCCATGACAAGCTCCTAGCATAACATCATCAGTGTCTAAAAATCCTCTGAAGTTGGAGTGTGGCTGCCCACGTGGCGGGGTGATCAAAAACGATCACACACACGTAATGTTCTCATCCCTAGTTGGTGCTTTGACTGTTGGGATGATCCCTGGAGTCTTTAAGCCAGGGTAAGACAACTCTCTCCCAAACAAATCCCATAAGCCGAAGCACTTGAACGCTATGGTACAGGCATGGGAATTGTCAGAGACAAAAAACTCTGAAAAGCCCCCCAATTGAAGTATTTAGTAACAAAAACGAAGTATTTAGTAACAATTTCAATTTTTTTCGCGGACAATCCGCGAATTCGCGGACAATTCCCATGCCCTGAATCTTACCAACGTTCAACAACCTGTAAACAAAACACAAAACATACAGTACAATTCATAACATGACACCTCCATCATTGCACCCTATAGCTCATAAGTCCACACAGTGCTGGAAACGTTGAGCCACTCTACTCTACTTATCGAATCCAGGTTAAAAAAACCAGTAAAAAAGGATAACAAACACAGACAGACAGACATAGACACACACACACAAAACAAATAGATACGTTGCACGGACAACTGTGAGTTGTCCGTGCAACGTATCTATTTGTTTTGTGTGTGTGTGTCTATGTCTGTTCTGTCTGTGTTTGTTATCCTTTTTTTACTGGTTTTTTTAACCTGGATTCGATAAGTAGAGTAGAGTGGCTCAACGTTTCCAGCACTGTGTGGACTTATGAGCTATAGGGTGCAATGATGGAGGTGTCATGTTATGAATTGTACTGTATGTTTTGTTGTTTACAGGTTGTTGAACTTTGGTAAGATCAGGCATGGGAATTGTCCGCGAATTCGCGGATTTCCGCGAAAAAAAATTGAAATTGTTACTAAATACTTCGTTTTTGTTACTAAATACTTCAATTGGGGGGCTTTTCAGAGTTTTTTTGTCTCTGACAATTCCCATGCCTGTAGAAAGTAACCTAGCGTTCAAGTGCTTCGGCTTATGGGATTTGTTTGTTTGTCTACCCTGGGTTAAAGACTCCAGGGATCATCCCAACAGTCAAAGCACCAACTAGGGATGAGAACATTACACGTGTGTGTGACCG
The DNA here is from genome assembly GCA_017654935.2 of Phymorhynchus buccinoides. Lineage (NCBI taxonomy): Eukaryota > Metazoa > Mollusca > Gastropoda > Neogastropoda > Raphitomidae > Phymorhynchus > Phymorhynchus buccinoides. The sequence goes on from CM065693.1 coordinate 13,139,475, forward strand.
TTTTTGATTACCCCGCCACGTGGTCAGCCACACTCCAACTTCAGAGGATTTTAGACTGATGATGTTATGCTAGGAGCTTGTCCATGGCTAAAGACAATCCCCGCACAACCATGCAGAACATAACAACATTTTGATGCAGCCTTGGTGTTCTAGCCTATGTCAACTGGTCTGACACAGCCTCATGCCAAGGCGTGACTTATGGATGATCCCTGGAGTTTTTTTTAGCCAGGGTACGTCAACAACAACATTTAACAATAGATGTGTGTATTGATTTGATGTTGTTTTTACGTTGTCTTTCAGCTGAAGTGAAGAAGGTGCCCAACGCCGTGTCGTACGTCATTACCAACCCTTCCCCACAGCGCCGACTGAAGATGGGGGACATCATGTGAGTCGGACGCGTACTGTCACTTCTTCTTTGATCGCTCAGACAGTTTCCTGTCAATTATGAGCGCAGATGCTTCATGCTGCCGTTATGTGCCTAACTACGAAATAGTTAGGCCCAGCAAGTCCAACTTCGGCTGGAGGAAATCTTTCTGAAAGTGCTTCGTGAAAAAAGGCAGGAGAATGGACCAGGTAAGGCAGAAAGATAGCAGATGACAGGAAGCAAAGGGAAAAGGCAGAGTCAAAGGGAGTGACAGATTAGAGGAAGTTACAAGAGCACAGAACTTCCAGAAGGTGGGGAACTATTTATACAAAAGACCCCCCGGTATCCCCACTGTCACAATCCAGCAGACACACAGGGAAAGTGAAGAGCGTGGTCAAAGCAATTACCCGAAGAATCAGTCTTCCAGATAAAAACAGAGGCGTGAAATACTACGAACTTGATAATATAATATTTGAATCAAAGAATCTCCCTCGTGAGGATACAAGAGGGGGGTCTTTTGTATAAATAGTTCCCCCACCTTCTGGAAGTTCTGTGCTTGTAACTTCCTCTAATCTATTCACTCTCTTTGACTCTGCCTTTTCCCTTTGCTTACTGTCATCTACTATCTTTCTGCCTTACCGGTCCATTCTCCTGCCTTTTTTTCACAAAACACTTTCAAAAACATTTCCTCCGAAGTCGGACTTGCTGGGCCTAACTATTTCTTAGTTAGGCACATAACGGCAGCATGACGCATCTGCGCTCATAATTGACAGGAAACTGTCTAAGCGATCGAAGAAGAAGAAGAAGAAAAATAAAGAATGAAATAGTGTGCACATAGAAATAAACATGATTAGGAACAAATAAAATAAAGGATTACTGTATTTTATGGACTATTAGGCGCACCTGATTATAAGGCGCACAACCTAAATTTTACACAAACGTTTGTTATTATAGTTCCTTACTATAATATCAGTCACATTATAAGGCGCAGGGGTCTCTAGGAAAAAAAGTCAAGGAAAAAAGTATCGCCTTATAGTCCGTAAAATATGTTAGTCAAACTAAAAGAATAATGAAACTAAAACAATAATCACCCTACCAGAAAGGAACTCACATTCACTAACACACCCTGCCTGCCTGTCGGGGCTGGGTGGAAAAAAGCATTTAGCTTGCTTATCTCATGTTCCCTGGTTAAATAAAATTTTGTTTTGAGTCCCACACACACTAACTTCAGTCTCCACCAACTTTCTAGCCACTCTCCCGCCAAAATCTGTCATCCAATCAAACGAGACGATTATCTCCACCAAGTCACAAGCACAAGCACACACGTTCAAAGACATGGCTGCACCTAATACTAAGCAACAGAATAAAAAAAGTCACTTTTGTGACCCCCCCCCCACCTTGACCTGATAGTGATTTCCCCTTTTCACCGTCAATGTCGCCTTTTGGTGTCACATTAATTTAACACCCATGTCCCTGAAAGGCGTCAAATCAGGGTCTGTTTTTCCTATGACCTTATAATAATAATAGTAATAATAGTACAGTAATTTTCGGGTTATAAGGCAATATTTGTTTCTCAAATTTCGACCTACGAAAATTTCGACCTACACACTCTTAATTTACCCCCTCTTTCCACTCCACAGCTACGTGATTCAGCCCAGCGGCATGATGGCCAAGCCCAACCGACCCAGACTTCCCCTGCATCGCACACCACACACACACTCTCTCTCTCTCTCTCTTAATTGACCTCTTTTCCACTCCACAGCTACGTGATTCAGCCCAGCGGCATGACGACCGACCCAGACTTCCCCTGCATCGCACACACACACACTCCTCTCCTCTCTCTCTCTCTCTCTCTCTCTCTCTCTCTTAATTGACCTTCTCTTTTCCACTCCACAGCTACGTGATTCAGCCCAGCAGCATGACTGCCAAGCCCAACCGACCCAGACTTCCCCTGCATCGCTCCAACAGCTTCAGCGGGGGGCTCAACCTCACCTCCGCCATGTTCGCCTCCCCCTCCCCCTTCTCCTTCCCCTTCCCCGTCAGCAGCAGCGCCACCTACTCGGGCGACCCGCTTTCCCACAGGAGGGCAACTGTGGAGCAGGACAGGAAGTTCTCCCTGGAGCCGTTGGTGGAAGAGGGGGAAAAGGAGCAGATTCAAATTGGGCGGTTCAACCTGAAACGCTACATCAGGAAAACCAGCTGTCCCGCTACAGAGACCACGAAGATTTAGGGAAGAAAGGGGGTTGATAAAAGGGAAGGGGGGGAGTATGGGGGAAGGGAATGGGGGGGGAGGGGTGAAAAGAACAGGTGGAAGGGGGGGTGCAGTTGTGGGAAGAGACATCTGAGTGCGTAGGATTCAGGAATGTGAACTCTTTTGAGCAAGTAAAAAATAAAAATCTTTTAGCAAGTAGTGTTCTTTTTAGAAGTCAAGATATAGGGAGGTGTTGGGGGGGGGGGGGAGGAGGAGAAGAGATGGGAAGAAGAAAAAAAAAGAAGGATCTGGTTGGTATGCCTGAGATTCAGAGATGTTGGGTCTTATTTCGTGGATGATTGATTGTGCCTGAGATTTGGAGATGTTGGATCTTTTTTCTCTTCTCGCTGAAATCAAATGGGTGGCTGCTTATGTTCAGGCATCAGAATTGTCAGAGGATTCAGAATTTCTGACAGAGGATTGGCTTCTCCTGTCAGAGGATTTGCCTTCTTATTGAGTGTTATCCTGTGTGTTAAATAGCATTTTAAAGTGATTTATCACTATATTAAGCTTTTTGGTGGTGTTCAGAACTCATTTCAGTGTCGTCCCTCTTTAGTCTGGGGCCTTGGTGGCCTTTTTACCGCAGTTTTCAGAGGATTGGACTTCAGACTATTCTGATGCTTGTATGTTCAGAATTAATAGGTTTTACTGGGGAGAGGGGAAGAGGTTGTTGTTACATTTATTGATTGATCGTTTATAATACCTGAGATTTTACTTCACTTTGTCATTGAAATCAAACGGCTGATTGGTTGTTTTCAAGACTCGGGAGTTTTAGTGTCAGAGAAGGGAGAGAGAGGTGAAAGAGGAGAGAAAGGTTTGGTTGGTTGATTATGTCAGACTGACATATTTTAGAGATGTTAGATTGTATTTCTTGTCTCATTGAAACCACCTGGATGGTTAACTGTATTTTAAGGCCTCAAGTTTTAATGGGGTGGTGGGGGGGGGTGGGGGAGTGGGGGGGGTGGGGGGGGGAGGGGGGGGGAGAAATCTGGCTGGTTGAATGTGTCAGCGATTCAGAGATTTTACATCATATTTCCCCCCCTGAAGACGGAGTGTGGCTGCCCACGAGGCGGGGCAATCAAAAATGGTCACACGCGTAATGTTCTCATCCCTAGCTGGTGCGTTTGTACCATAGTGTTTGATGCACCATGAACTTTGATGCCGATATTATGAACACAAAAACAAGGCATCTTCATGCAGCTAAAGCTGAGGTTTTATCGTATTTTTCAGACTGTAAGGCGCACCTGATTATAAGCCGCACCCCGCGAATGTTACACACAATTCAGATTCTGTTATTATATTTTCTTACTATTTTAGTAGTCATGTTATAAGGCGCAGGGGTCTGAGTCTGGGGGGAAAGTATCGCCTTATAGTCCGACAAATACTGTAGTCAAAGTTTTGATGTTCAGTTATTGATTGCTTTGTATGAATATAAACAATAGATAATAGTGTATATATAACAGTCATGTTGTCATAGTTGTTTGCTCGTTAACCAGGTTTGTTTGAGAACATATCAAAGCCATAAGTATTTTGCACAAAAAGGTATTATTATTATTATTATTCCTTGGAGCTGACTTGCCAGTATTACGCCACCAAAGGGGAGCTTGTAGCGAATGCACAAAGAGTCGCTGTATTTCAGAACGCCTTCACGAGTGTCTGTTAGCGTTAAGTTCATAAAGAGACTAAGAAAGAGAGAGAGAGAGATTATTTTTACATCATCAGATCAGCTTGAATTTGTGTTGTGCTTGGTTGGAAGAATCTCAATGATTTAAATGAGATTGAGAAGAAAAAAAGTAGCAAATTTGTCGCCAATATTTGAATTGCTTGTGGACAGTAAAAATGACTCATGGGTTGTTGGGGATTATGATTATTATTGATGATGATGATGATGATAACAGGTTTTGTAAACATTCCTCATCATTACCATTCCTTTCAGATGTAAATGTCACAAGGGGTTTTGCTTTCTATAGTGTGTCTCACTGATTTCAGTACCCGGTACATGAAAAAGTGCCTGTGTGTTTATTTTTATTTTCTTAAAAAGACTGTCTCTAAGGAAAATAGTCTGCTGTCTTTCAGATTGCTTTGAAGCAACAATTGTAATTGACATGAAGTTCAGAAATGTGCCTTGTGTTCAGATACTTATGTGTTAACGTCAACAACAAAATTCTAAATCTTTGTTTCAAAATTGTTAAGGAACTGTTGAGCATTAGTGCTTCTCTGAATTTTCTCTGGATTTATCTACTTGTTTGATTTGTGTGTGTGTGTGTGTGTGTGCGCGTGCGCGTGTGTATAAAATTATATTTTTGAGGTGTAATGGGAACAAAACAGAACCTGTTTTATATTCATTTGTTTGTTGTTTCCTCATTACGAATATACTTATATTGTTTCAAAGTATGGTGTACTTAATTCATCAACATTCCTGTTGTTATTGACCAATATATCGTATTGCATTTTACATATTTTTACACACATAATCAAGATTTTCCTGTATATGTTTTATTCATACAATATATCAAGTGCTGAGAGTTACTGTTTCTATTTCTTTGAGGTCATACATCGAATTTTCATGCTGCTGCTTACTGATTATTTGTGTATTATTTTATGCATAACATTCCCTTCATAGTCTGGTATTTTGTTTTAATTTGCACACAGGTCCAGAAACAGTGTGTGGACCAATAAGTAAAGGGTGTATTTTAAATAAATACAGGGTCTGTGTAATTGAGATTGTTTTAACTTGCGGTGGTAATAATTCCATTATTTAAACTGTGTAATTTGACTTTTTTTTCTTCTCTCCCCGTGGGGATACCGGGGGGTCTTTTGTACAAAATAGTTCCCCCACCTTCTAGACGTTCTGTACTTGTAACTTAAAATCTTTCAAATAATTTTTCTCCTTTGAGCTCCTCCGAAATCGGAATGTGTCGGCTGTACGCAGTAGGGAGACCAGTGAAAACTTAAAAACGGACATAATATGTACCTTGCCCATTATGGCCATATGGCCTGGGAATGCAGAAGAAGAAGAAGAAGACTTTTTTTTTCCTTGACTCACTGATTAACTAATACTTCGCCTCTTAAAACAACCATAGCATTCAATCGCTGCACGAGGCGAGTACATTGGGCGGGAGTAACTTCCTGTTTGTGTTTGACCGATTCTGACAAGTGGGATCACTCACAATCACCATGAAATTACTCCCCTTAGTTAGTTGCAAACATTTCCTACTGAGACTAAATGAAGGTTTTAGTGTATTATTTATCAGCTTATGAGATTTAGACCACTGCTAATTTCTGTAGAAATTTTTGTTTATGGTCACACTTTTTGTGTGTGTGTGTGTTCTTTATTGAGTTGAGGCCACCGATATTACATCAGTAAGAAAATGGTGGATATTCTGCAGAAAATGGTGGATAATCTGCCAATACTCCGTGACTACTCCAATACTCCATGAATGAAAATAGTCACAGACAGCATACCTATTAGTTTAAAAGCGCCCACATAATATGTCAGTGAATACTGCTTTTCTTTAGAAATGTTGCAAAGATTGACTTGTTCGAACCACATATGCCTGTCAGGTTTTTTTCTCAGATAACATAGTTGTATCTGTAATACTAGATCAAACAGCTGATTGTTTTATTTGTTGTAGTTTTTATTTGAATGTTTTCTTGTAATTTTTATTTTTCATTGAACAGTACAATTCAGACCTTGATTACCATTGAATTACTCGTTATCTACATAAACTATGACAATGTGTATGTTTTTTATTTTGAATCTGCATTATGTGTGTTTGTGCATATCTTCCCCATGCAGTAGTTTTTCATGGTGTGGTGCTGGCCTATGCAATTCAGAGATCATATTATTTTATATACAACATTTTGTTAATTTGGTGCCTTTGTGTAGAACAACATCTGGCTAATGTTAAGATCAGCTCCCTCCGCTGTTCCAGGGTGAAGGCTTAGGGTTAGGGCCAATCAGCTCCCTCCGATTTACCTTTTCCGTTAAGCTGATTGGCCAACTTCACCATGGAACAACAGCGGAGGGAGCTGATCTTAACATTAGCCAACATCTGATATTTTTTCAATAATGAATATTCAGCTGAATGTGAAATTATTCATTGTATTTCATTTACTTACTGAATATCGTCGGTGAAATTCAAAAACCTTGTATCTCGATTTTGGGGGTTTGAGTTAGATACATAATCAGCTCTCTAATTTTTCCCACCACCTTCCACCAAAAGCTCGTATCTCTAACGACTTTCTATCTGGGGTAAATGAGGTTGTGAAAATAGAAGAAAAACTCGCAAGTCCCAAATTCAGATCTAGTTAAAAGACAAAAACCTCGTATCTTCGTTCTTTTCAAGTCTAAAAAAAAAAATTTAAAGGTAATTTTAGCGAAATGCAGGACTAAACTTGCAATGTCTTGAACAACATATTCATCATAGTTAATCAATTGTGGTCAACGCGGTTCATTTTTAAAACTTTTTTTTTTTTTTTTTTTTTCTCAAAACTACCAAATTGAGATACAAAGTTTTTTTTTTCATTTTTCTCCAAAACTACCAAAATTGAGATACAAGTTTTTTTCATTTTTCTCAAAACTACCAAAATTGAGATACAAGTTTTTTTCATTTTTCTCAAAACTACCTAAATTGAGATACAAGTTTTTTTCATTTTTCTCAAAACTACCAAAATTGAGATACAAGTTTTTTTCATTTTTCTCAAAACTACCAAAATTGAGATACAAGTTTTTTTCATTTTTCTCAAAACTACCTAAATTGAGATACAAGTTTTTTTCATTTTTCTCAAAACTACCAAAATGATAAAATTGAGATACAGGTTTTTTGAATTTCACCGACTGATATGCATCACAATGTATAGTTACTCATTGTATTCCATTTACTTTCTATACAAATACTGGTTCACTTCGGTAAACACAAATTTATAACCAGAAACAATATTGCTCTATTTCCTGTTGGCATTCCATTTTTCTTAAATTGTTATTCTTACATTCAGTCTTTTAAATCAAGGTTGCTGACAATTATGATCACTAATACAATACTCAAGCTTGTTCTATTTTCTTTGATTTTGAGTTCAAATCATAATAAGTTGTGATTTATGTTTCTATTTGTTGATGCAAAGTGCTTATGTAATTGTGCATGCATGTATATTGGGTGTGTGTGGTTGTGCATAACATTTTTTTTAGAGAAGATGAACATTCCATAGGAGGTTTTGCGTGGGGGGGGGGGGGGGGGGGGGGGGGGATTTAATTTCATTATTCTGTCTCTCCAGTCAAATGAACAAAAATTATGTGTTGCTATAAAATTATCCTATATATTGATGGTGCTGGAGAAACAGTTCAAGATTACCTAGTTACGAACACACACACACACACACACACACACACACACACACACACACACACACACACACACACACACACACACACACCTCACACACACACTGCGTATAATTACACATGCATAAGCAATCACTACTTTTGTGTGTGTCTAATATCACTTAAGGGTGAACAGACGTTAAACTAAAGAACGAACACATGCGCACACACGCACACACACACACACACACACAAATATACATGCACATACACACACACAAGCATGAAAGTGACTCAAATTTGAAGATTTCTCTTCCAATACATTGCTCAGAATCAAAACGGATTGAAAATCTGATGTCCAACATTGAAAATCAAAACGGGTCAGGTAAAAAAAAAAAAGGGGGGGTAGGGGATGGGAGACAGGAAGGGTGAGGGAGGGGTAAGATTTTTTTGGATGAACTTCACAAAGTAAAAAAAGAGGATATGTGCGTTTGTGTTGGGGATGGGTTGTTGTTGTTTTTGTTTGTGTGTGTGTGTGTTTGTGCCAAAGATGTTAGAACAATTTCACACAATGTCCAAAACTGTATAATTCTTCTTTCTTCATCTGAAGCGATTAATATTCTTTCTAAGTCAGTTTGGAATATGCGTCAAAAGCAATATTTGGAGGACTCAATTCGTAAACAAAGATGGGATATTAGTATGCCCACTGCGTCTTGCACTAGTCCACCAGGATCAATTCCAAACATAAATCTAAGTCACAGATTGGGAGTTAATGGATGGCTTTGTAGATTTCTGAAACCTACACCGATTTGTACATGTGGGCAACCAATAGATGGGTTTCATTTTATATTTGATTGTGTTAGTACAACACATCATTTTCAGCCACTTCATAAGATTTCTTCATCAAATCTTCCGTTAACAATGTCCAGTGTTTTCCATTCTAATAAAGAAAATGGATGGAATCTTGCTTTGCTGGCCGTTCGGCTGATGAAATCTCACCATATCGGAATATTTTTTTATTTAGTCGTTAACTTATCATATATTCCCTTAAAATCAAATTGGACTGAGCATTTATTATTCTTGTAGGGCAAAGCTTTGTAAGCAGTTTGACCCTTATAAGTAAGTTTAAATTGTCTTGTCCTGAATTTTTCAATTTCTTTACGTACTTTTCATATATATATTTTGTTATTTTATATTATTGGTGGTTTTTTAAGTGTCATTTTATTGATAGAGAAATTGTTCATGATTTTTTCCTTTTGAGAGAGACAAGAGAGAGGGGGGGTGGGGTGGAGAAAGATATAGAATGAGAGTGATTGTGAGTGTGTGTGTTATATCTGTGTGTGTGTGTGTGTGTGTACGTGTGTGTGTGTGTGTGTGTGTGTGTTTGTGGTAGTGAGTTGGCTGTAGAATAAGGAATTTTACAAATTGATTGTGATGAATTGTCAGTGAGAGGGTTATTGTGTGTGTGATTGAGAACCAAAGTGATTGAGTAAATGTGATATGGATTAAGATATAGGGGGTGAGTGATTTAGAGAGAGAGGAAGAGTGAGAGAGAGTGAAAAGAGAGAGAGAAAGAGAGATATATATATTAATAGAAATATTAATAGAGATTTTTTGTTTGCGATTTCATTCTTGTTCAATTTGTTTGTTATTTCTTGAATTTCATTTTTTTGTTATACAATTTTTTGTCAATGCCAGTACCACTTTTATAGTTAATCTGACAATCAATTGGTTCCAGTTCAGTCCAGTGTGTGGGGGGGACGGGGGGGGGGGCTAAATGTGTTTGCTTCCTCAATGCCACGGTTTCTTAGGAAAAGAACAAATTCGCTGCATTCTCGTTTTCACAAGTTGTAACTATTATTAACTGTGCAGCTTTTCAACCTTCAGTTTTGACAAAGAGCTAAGCTTAAAGGCTTAACTGTCTTCTTCTCCCCTATGATCCAACCTACGGCAGTGTACACACATAAGCGGATATTCCATGCGGAAACCCATGCGCAATCCATAAATAAGTGAAGCAAAGAAGAGGGTTTTTGTGTTCTATCATCTGCTATCTTTCTGACTTATTGGCCCATTCTCTGCCTTTTTTTCAGAACAATCTTCCCAAATTTTTTCATTGAGCTCCTCCGAAATCGGAATTTGTCGGCTGTACGCAGTGGAGAGACCAGTGAAAACTGGACACCTTACCCATTATGGCTGGCCATATGGCCTAGGAACGCAGAAGAAGAAGAAGATGAAACAAAGAAGGGAAAAGATTTGCGCACGTGTCCGAATTCCCCCTATATGCGGACACATTTATCCTTCTTTCTTCCACTTATTTAGGGTTTTCCGTACGGAACTTACGCGTCTATTGTGAACCCGGCCTACCACCACTACCAAGGTCAGTTTTCTTACTTGGATCAGCAGTCAGCAATTTATCTTTTCATAGCTGTACAGCGTTAACCCCTCTACCCCAGTCCCTCCATCTTCACCCCCAATTATTTTTACCCCAGTAGTTAGGGATCTGTTTGTTCTGTCTTTGTTTGTCTTTTTGGTTGGGGCTTGGGCATTGCCTTATGGAGTGTCTAGGGTCGGCTAGTTCCCAGCTTGCTGGGGGCGAACGTGAAAATTAGTAGCTGCCGGCAGCTCCCTGTAGTTTTCCCTTTCCCAGCCCAGAACTAGGTGGGGGGGTTTGGGGTTGTTTTTTTAATTCTGTTTCTTTCACTTGATTTTTCCTATTGATTCGAAGCCAATCTGATAGTTTGTAGTGTATTCACTTTCTCTTCCTCTCTCTCTCTCCTGATTCTTTTTCTATGGTGTGTACAATTACTTCTATATAAAGAAGTTGGTCACCACCACAGAAGAAGAAGAGGAGCATTTGGTATTGTTGTATATTACATATGGAGAGTGTTGTAACTGCTTTCTGTCATGATTTATGCATGGGCGTTCTAGTCGTCAGGTCAGTGGTACAATCTTCTTCTTCAGCGTTTGATGTAGCTACATACAATCAATCAATCAATCAATCGATAGTTTATTGGCTTCAAATAAGAAGGATTCATCTTGTGCGTGGGGATAAAATGGAGAGTGTTGTCACAGCTTTCTGTCATGATTTACACATGGGCGTTCTAGTCGTCAGGTCAGTGGTGTTGTATATTACATACAATCAATCAATCGATAGTTTATTGGTTTCAAATAAGATTTCATCTTGTGCGTGGGGATAAAATGGAGAGTGTTGTCACAGCTTTCTGTCATGATTTACACATGGGCGTTCTAGTCGTCAGGTCAGTGGTGTTGTATATTACATACAATCAATCAATCAATCGATAGTTTATTGGTTTCAAATAAGAAGGATTCATCTTGTGCGTGGGGATAAAATGGAGAGTGTTGTCACAGCTTTCTGTCATGATTTACACATGGGCATTCTAGTCGTCAGGTCAGTGGTGACTGTTGTTGTATATTGCATACAATCAATCAATCAATCGATAGTTTATTGGCTTCAAATAAGATTTCATCTTGTGCGTGGGGATAAAATGGAGAGTGTTGTCACAGCTTTCTGTCATGATTTACACATGGGCATTCTAGTCGTCAGGTCAGTGGTGACTGGTGTTGTATATTGCATACAATCAATCAATCAATCAATCAACCGATAGTTTATTGGCTTCAAATAAGATTTCATCTTGTGCGTGGGGATAAAATGGAGAGTGTTGTCACAGCTTTCTGTCATGATTTACACATGGGCGTTGCCGTTCTAGTTGTCAGGTCAATGGTGACTGTTGTTGTATATTGCATACAATCAATCAATCAATCGATAGTTTATTGGCTTCAAATAAGAAGAATTCATCTTGTGCGTGGGGATAAAATGGAGAGTGTTGTCACAGCTTTCTGTCATGATTTACACATGGGCGTTCTAGTCGTCAGGTCAGTGGTGACTGTGTGTTGTATATTACATACAATCAATCAAGTCAATCGATAGTTTATTGGCTTCAAATAAGAAGGATTCATCTTGTGCGTGGGGATAAAATGGAGAGTGTTGTCACAGCTTTCTGTCATGATTTACACATGGGCGTTCTAGTTGTCAGGTCAATGGTGACTGGTGTTGTATATTACATACAATCAATCAATCAATCAATCAATCGATAGTTTATTGGCTTCAAATAAGAAGGATTCATCTTGTGCGTGGGGATAAAATGGAGAGTGTTGTCACAGCTTTCTGTCATGATTTACACATGGGCGTTCTAGTTGTCAGGTCAATGGTGACTGGTGTTGTATATTACATACAATCAATCAATCAATCAATCAATCGATAGTTTATTGGCTTCAAATAAGAAGGATTCATCTTGTGCGTGGGGATAAAATGGAGAGTGTTGTCACAGCTTTCTGTCATGATTTACACATGGGCGTTCTAGTTGTCAGGTCAATGGTGACTGTTGTTGTATATTGCATACAATCAATCAATCAATCGATAGTTTATTGGCTTCAAATAAGAAGAATTCATCTTGTGCGTGGGGATAAAATGGAGAGTTATCACCGCTTTCTGTCATGATTTACACATGGGCGTTCTAGTCGTCAGGTCAGTACTTCACCATCTCTGGTCTCTTTTTCTGTCCCTCCACCAACTCATATCATGTTCTCTCCTCCGTGGCAGGCACGAAAACAGCTCCGTTGTTTCCGCCGTCTCCGACGAAAAAATTACGAAATGGAGCGATCTCCGCCGAAAAGAAAAAAAAATTAACCAAAATTATCTTTACACAGCACAATCTTCATTTCGCACCTTTTTGCTCTTCCGCCGTTGTAATTTCCAAGATGGCGTCCGCCGAGAACGCATGTATCGAGTTGGCGAAACCAAAATGTAAGTACCTTCCCCCCCCCCCCCCGTTCAACAAAACTTCTGACGTTAGCTGAAAATCCGGGTGGATTCTCGGCTGAAAAAAATCCTCTTTTTTTTTTAACAGTAGTTTTTCATGCCTGCCGTGGGCTTCCACCTTGTCGTGGTGGGGGAGCTTTTAACTAAGAGTAGCCCCTTATCCCCATGTTTCATTCTCTCCATCCTCATTTACAATGCATGACATGCCAGGTGGGTGTTTTTTTTATTGTTCACTGGCTTTCACGCGTGAGGCCTTACACACTTGAGTGGGCACATGTTGCCCATTCTGCAGTGCATATTTGCCTGTATGGCCTTTTTCTTCTTTCTTTTTAACTAGGATGTGTTTGTTATCCTTTTTATATATTTTTTTTAAGCTGGATCCGATAAGTAGAGTAGAGTGGCTCAACGTTTCCAGCACTGTGTGAAATTATGAGCTATAGGGTACAATGATGAAGATGCCATGTCGTGAAATTGTACTGTTTATTATTTTTAGATTTCAGGTTTGGGGACGTTGTTAGGAATCGTTGATGTGTGTTTTGCTATGCGTGGTCGAACTTTATGCGCGGTGACAGTCCTGAGATAACCATACGTCGCTGTCCGACGCTAACCGTGTACCTACACAATCGGTGATTTTACAGGAGCATCAAAAAACATGTTGTCATCTGCTACAATGTCAATCCCCATTTGATATACGCTTGACTCTTCTTCTTTACCGATGAGTAAACATGTGAAACAATAAAAGTTGCATTAACACCCAAAATTTTCGTGATAATTCAGTTACACGGTTAGTCACAATGTCGTTCTCACAATGGGAGATACGACAGCTGCCGGCAGTTACACGATTAGCGTGATGGTTACACACTTATCGCGACAACCAGCCACATACACAATGATTTCCGCTGTATAATGTGACAAATTTGATCATTTTCATTGGTCGCAGACACAAGATATTTATAGAAGACCTGTATGAGATCACTGGAAGGGGTTTCAGTGAAAAATCTATTTTTGTCAAATTTTGAAGATACACGGTTAGCGTCGGACAGCGACGCATAGCTGTTGACGGGGGACTATGACAGACTAACTAACTAACTAAATCATGTTCTGCCTGTAGTCACATGTGTGCTTCTGAGTTTTGGCCTTTGAAGCCTTTGCGCATTCACCGATAAAGACACTGCGAGAATGTCATCGTCATACCCGACCAATTCAGATCATAATGCTGTTTGGTTTTTAGACTACTACTGATGTTTCTAGTTTCCAAACATTTGCACCCTGTGGTTTTCAAAGTTGTTGTTTTAAATCACAACACAAAGAAGTTGTTTTGTATGTTTGAATTTTTGGTTGGTTTGGGCATTTTGTATGTGTGGGGTTTTGTTTTTGGGGGGAGTTAACAATGATAATTCTCTTTGGTTTTCAGATTATTTTTGTTTTGTTTTTCAACCATAGCTACTGTTCATTCTTTGACATTTGTTTGAACCGTAGTGCCCTTTGGTTTTAGTGGGTTTTTTTTAATCATGTCCCTTGGTTTTCTTTGTTGTTGTTGGGTTCTTTTTTCCAACTATATTGTATTTAAACCTTCTTTTTTTTTCAAACATAACTTCCTTGGGTTTTCATTGTTTGGGTTTTATTTTCCAATCTTTTGGTTTTCATGCTTTCCCCCTTCAACCATAGTTTCTTTTAGTTTTCATGCTTTCCCCCTTCAACCATAGTTTCTTTTAGTTTTCATGCTTTCCCCCTTCAACCATAGTTTCTTTTAGTTTTCATGCTTTCCCCCTTCAACCATAGTTTCTTTTAGTTTTCATGCTTTCCCCCTTCAACCATAGTTTCTTTTAGTTTTCATGCTTTCACCCTTCAACCATAGTTTCTTTTAGTTTTCATGCTTTCACCCTTCAACCATAGTTTCTTTTAGTTTTCATGCTTTCCCCCTTCAACCATAGTTTCTTTTAGTTTTCATGCTTTCCCCCTTCAACCATAGTTTCTTTTAGTTTTCATGCTTTCCCCCTTCAACCATAGTTTCTTTTAGTTTTCATGCTTTCACCCTTCAACCATAGTTTCTTTTAGTTTTCATGCTTTCACCCTTCAACCATAGTTTCTTTTAGTTTTCATGCTTTCCCCCTTCAACCATAGTTTCTTTTAGTTTTCATGCTTTCACCCTTCAACCATAGTTTCTTTTAGTTTTCATGCTTTCCCCCTTCAACCATAGTTTCTTTTAGTTTTCATGCTTTCCCCCTTCAACCATAGTTTCTTTTAGTTTTCATGCTTTCACCCTTCAACCATAGTTTCTTTTAGTTTTCATGCTTTCACCCTTCAACCATAGTTTCTTTTAGTTTTCATGCTTTCACCCTTCAACCATAGTTTCTTTTAGTTTTCATGCTTTCCCCCTTCAACCATAGTTTCTTTTAGTTTTCATGCTTTCACCCTTCAACCATAGTTTCTTTTAGTTTTCATGCTTTCACCCTTCAACCATAGTTTCTTTTAGTTTTCATATCGTTGATTCTCGATATTATTGTTACTCAGCAACATCTAGTTTACAGTGTCGTGATCTAGTCTCATGCTTTGTCTCTATTTTCTCATTCATTCATCGTACTTTTCTTTTACATTCTCATTCTTTAACCCTTTCACTGCCAATGTCGCATTTATGCACCACAATGGTTTAACAGCCATGTCACTAAAAGGCATCAAATCAGGGCCTGTTATCCAAAAGACCCTATTTTCTTAATTTTGAGAAATACATTTGGGCAAAATACATGTCTGCACCTATTCAAAACCTTCTACAGCTGACTTCTTTTTTCTTCAAAACTGGACCATTTTATGTATGTGAGCTATTGTCCAATTGTCTACATGGATGCAACTCTTTCAATTTTACACTGATTTCAGTTTTTTAAATGTTACCAGAAACTGAACTTCAGTTTCTTTGAAAAAATTATCCCCCCAAAAAAATGACCACACGATTTGGGGCGTATTGAACTTGGTTGTTCTATCCTTGAAGTCTCTCTCAAGGAATCGTGAAAACAGCATGGTGATGCCATATTGCTATCAAAGGCAATATAATCATTTTACGAGGCTTATCGGCTCAAAACTGTCTCTGTCCATCATTGTAGCTGTCTGCCTGTCTCGTTATATAAATCTCTCTTGCGTTGCCCCCCTGAATCCTGCAACTGGGTTCTGCCTCTGTAACCCCGCCGGGGCCCTGGGTGGCCCCTGGACCCCTGCCTTTCAGGGTTTTTTTCATTTTGGGGAGATCTTCCTCTTCGCAGTACGTGGCCACAATCAACACACTGATTATTATGCCACGGAACAGGGGAGGTTCATCCACATATGCCGGAAGAAAGGGCCAGGAGGCCAAAGATAAAAGAAAGAGAAGAGAGGACAGACGAACCCATGTGTCTAGTAGCTTGCCATCCAAAAGAAATAGTTGGATGAAAATGTGTCTTTCGATTACTCACCACACATACACATGTATGATTGAATGAAAAATGGTATTTTACGTCCTCTCGGTCATAGACACATATGGGACATTTGTAAATACAAAGATGGTGGGAACAATACTGGCTGCAATGCCCAGAGGCAGTGCAACACCAGTAAAGTCCCACAGTAGGTATTATTGCCCATACCACATGTATGATTATTATTTTGAGTTTCTATATTACTGTCTTATCACTTCATTTTTGGGGGTTTTTATTCTCTTTTTGTTTTTATGGAAAAGAATCTTTTTAAATTCACAAACAACGAAATGTACAAATGATGGATTTTTTTTTACTTGTTGTAACTTGATGTTTCTTTATTGTCATGATGATGAAAATTGCTTCATGAAATTGCTGAACAACAAAATAAAATGTACATTTTGTATTTCGTTTTTTTGTACATGGTCGTGTAACTTGTTACCCAAGATAGATCTTCATGAGTATGTGTAAAGTCTGATTGCTGGTGTTAAGAGCAAACTGTTGTAACTTTACGCACAATTTGGTTTTTGGCTCACTCACGAAATGAGTCTATAGTATGATAGTTGTTCGGTTGTGTCTGTGTGTGTGTGTGTGTTGCGTCCGTGGTCCAATCTCCAAACTTTAACGTTGGCATTTTCTCGGGAAATAGGTGTACATTGTTCAAACTTTGCACACATATAGATGTCTATGCAAGCTTTCAAACATTAATGATTTTGATAATTAAATACTTAAAGCAACACTGTAAACAGATAACAAACAGATAACATTTTAGATTAGTGGGTTAGAGAGTATTCAACAGGCAACATGAGTTAAGAAAGTATTCCACAGTGAAAGACTCAATAGCTCATTGCGTAGAGCTTCTGTCTCTCATGCCAATGGTTCTGGGTCCGATTCTCGGCACGGGCACTTTAAAAAAAAAAAAAAAATTTTAGTTGTATCCATTAACGATAGTTTGTACTTTAAAATGTTATTGGCAATCTTGTACTTTAGACACCCCCCTCAATCTGTGTTTGTTGTTGTCCCACATGTGCCTGTTCGAGTGAGCCTTGAAGGCTTTGCCTCTTGTTATGTTTTAAAGCTGCGCATGCACAATCTTAGTGGGATCTAGTGTGGGTTCTGTGAAGCAGCACGACGGGTGTAAAACAGCGTGGGATTGTAAAACAGCGTGGGGTTGTAAAACAGCTGTGAATTGTAAAACAGCGTGGGGTTGTAAAACAGCATGGGATTGTAAAACAGCGTGGGGTTGTAAAACAGCGTGGGGTTGTAAAACAGCGTGGGATTGTAAAACAGCGTGGGGTTGTAAAACAGCATGGGATTGTAAAACAGCGTGGGGTTGTAAAACAGCGTGGGATTGTAAAACAGCGTGGGGTTGTAAAACAGCGTGGGGTTGTAAAACAGCGTGGGGTTGTAAAACAGCGTGGGATTGTAAAACAGCGTGGGATTGTAAAACAGCGTGGGGTTGTAAAACAGCGTGGGGTTGTAAAACAGCGTGGGGTTGTAAAACAGCGTGGGATTGTAAAACAGCGTGGGGTTGTAAAACAGCGTGGGATTGTCAAACAGCGTGGGGTTGTCAAACAGTGTAGGAACTTTGACTGTTCTAGTGCCATGAATATACTCACCCAAGACATCACTCTACACTCCAACCAAATACAAAGACATTCACTGCCAAGACACCCTGCCATGTGTTTGTCTGTTTTTAGAGCTTTTGTCACTGTAGCTGATCCACTAGCTCTTCTAGTACCATAGGCGAATATATTCGCCCAAGACATCATCACTCTACACTCCCACCAAAATGCAAAGACATTCACTGCCAAGCACCCTGCCATGTGTTTGTCTGTTTTTAGAGCTTTTTTTTGTAAAGCAATGCTATGTGCACTCAGAAAAATAGTTACTTCGATCTTTGTCAGTTGACATGCAGCAGACAACCGAGAACGTCAAAAAAATACATGGCACTAGAAGAGTTAAAATACTGTGGGAATTGTAAAACAGTCTGGGGGGGGTGCTGTGAAACAGCATACCGGATGAGTTTGTAAAGCAGCATGGAGGTTGTAAAGCGGCGTGGGGACAGTTCTTCTTTTTCTTCTGCGTTCCCAGGCCATATGGCCATAATGGGTAAGGTACATATGTGTCCGGTTTTCAGTTTTTACAGCCGACACATTCCGACACATGTGTACAGCCGACACATTCCGATTTCGGAGGAGCTCAAAGAAGAAAAATTATTTGAAAAAAGCCAGAAGAATGGGCCAATGAGTCAGAAAGATAGTAGATGATAGAAAGCGAAGGGAAAAGGCAGAGTCAAAGAGAGTGGTAGATTAGAGGAAGTTACAAGCACATAACTTCCAGAAGGTGGGGGAACTATTTTCACAAAAGACCCCCCGGTATCCCCACGGGGAGGGGACTGTAAAGCCGTGTACACATTAGACGCGGAAACCTCGTGCACGTATCCGCAAATAAGTGAAAGAAAGAAAGAAAGCAAGGGGGTGGGATAAGCTTAATGCAGAAACTTGCACGCTTACTTTTTCTTTCTTTTACTTATTTGGGATAAGTGCATGATGTGATCAAATGAATTTTAAAACAGTTTCACTCCCTTCGTCAGCGTCGACTCTTTTAGCACCGTGTGCATGATGTTTCCGCGTCTAATGTGCGCACGGCCTAAAGCAGCATAGAAGCTGTAGATCATCTTGAATGGCTGTTAATCAGTAAGGGACCCGTAAAACAGCTTAAAGGGAAAACAACCGATCCCAGGGATCGGGTCTTTCTCGCCAGAAAAGCTCTGCCTCGCGGTGGCTCGCACAACAGGGAACAAAGAAGGGCGAACCGTCTCTCTCTGAGTGAAAATCCGTTTAACGTCCTCCGGTCTGAAACAGACACATATGGGACATTGGTAGATATAAAGATGGTGGGGATGATCCTGGAGGCAATGCCTGGAGGCAGTGCAACTCCAGGAAAGTCCCGAATTTTTAACGATACAGATGTATAATCAAGATGGTTATTGATGTAGCGCGCGCGAGTGCCTCCCCTCTTTTATAGTCCGGCTGTGCCTTTAAAGACTGTAAAGCAGCATGGGGACTGTTGTAAAGGAACATGGAGGTTGTAAAGCAGCTTGACTGTAAAGCAGCACGGGGACTGTTGTAAAGGAACATGGAGGTTGTAAAGCAGCTTGACTGTAAAGCAGTAAGGGGACTGTTGTAAAGGAACATGGAGGTTGTAAAGCAGCTTGACTGTAAAGCAGCACGGGGACTGTTGTAAAGGAACATGGAGGTTGTAAAGCAGCTTGACTGTAAAGCAGTAAGGGGACTGTTGTAAAGGAACATGGAGGTTGTAAAGCAGCTTGACTGTAAAGCAGCACGGGGACTGTTGTAAAGGAACATGGAGGTTGTAAAGCAGCTTGACTGTAAAGCAGCACGGGGACTGTTGTAAAGGAACATGGAGGTTGTAAAGCAGCTTGACTGTAAAGCAGTAAGGGGACTGTTGTAAAGGAACATGGAGGTTGTAAAGCAGCACGGGGACTGTTGTAAAGGAACATGGAGGTTGTAAAGCAGCTTGACTGTAAAGCAGCACGGGGACTGTTGTAAAGGAACATGGAGGTTGTAAAGCAGCTTGACTGTAAAGCAGTAAGGGGACTGTTGTAAAGGAACATGGAGGTTGTAAAGCAGCTTGACTGTAAAGCAGCAAGGGGACTGTTGTAAAGGAACATGGAGGTTGTAAAGACCTTGAGGAATGTAAAGCAGCACGGGGACTGTTGTAAAGGAACATGGAGGTTGTAAAGACCTTGAGGAATGTAAAGCAGCAAGGGGACTGTTGTAAAGGAACATGGAGGTTGTAAAGACCTTGAGGACTGTAAAGCAGCAAGGGGACTGTTGTAAAGGAACATGGAGGTTGTAAAGACCTTGAGGAATGTAAAGCAGCACGGG
>CM065693.1:13162103-13164966 GCA_017654935.2 Phymorhynchus buccinoides
TTACTGCTTACTGACCTTGAGCTTCTACAAACATTTATTAGAATCCGCTACTTTTCTGCAGGGTCTAGTTTCGCTAGATAACGAACGCCGCGCGAACAACGCTTACGCCAAACGAGGCCTAAAAAAACACTTTAGAAAACGCTTGCGGAAAAATATTACAAGCTCTTGCCTGATTGATCAAATTTTTAAAATTATTATTTTAAACTAAACTTTAATGGACCAATCAACAACAAGAAAACGTGTATTCACCCCCTACTAATTCCGGATATTTCGCCGCTTGCTCGGTGTTAGGCAAGAAACAAAACGCCACGCGAACTATCGGCGAAACGAAGGGTGTTTCTTAGTACCGTGTTTGCAGATTTTGCGCTCCCGCTACGTAACGTTAGACCTTGTGAAACGACCCCCTAGTGTGACAGATAGCCCGCACCCCTAACACCACCCCTATTTCAAATCATACAACAAGCAAAGCAATGCATGCATGTTCGGCCCTTGAAAGATGTAATAGGCTGCTTTAGCGATTACGCTACTGCCTTGCTAGGTGGCTCTGATGAAGAGAAGCAAAGGTTGAATGCAGTTGATTGGTTAGTTTACATCCATGTTTTCATTTGCATTATGGGTCAATTTACAGAGGGCTTTACGACAAATATTCCAGCTATTGGTATGTGAGGGACACCAAAGACCGTAATAATCATAATAATTTCACTAAGGTGAAGATGGGGTAAAAAGCCCAAAGGCGGGTAAGAAGCCCACTCCACATCTCTCCTATCTCCTGAAATGACCCCCCAGCAAATTTCCCGTC
This sequence comes from Phymorhynchus buccinoides, assembly GCA_017654935.2. Lineage (NCBI taxonomy): Eukaryota > Metazoa > Mollusca > Gastropoda > Neogastropoda > Raphitomidae > Phymorhynchus > Phymorhynchus buccinoides. The sequence goes on from CM065693.1 coordinate 13,162,903, forward strand.
ACCCCTTTTGCCCATGAGAACGAACGCTAAACATTGAACAACCCCCATGCCAATTATCTCATTAAATAAAGAACATTTAAGTCAAATTTGCGTATGAGACGAATGGTAAACATTAACACACGTCTCATGGGCAAATTTTGACTGAAATTTGTTCATTTCATGAGATAATTGGCAATGGCTTCTTACCCACCCAGAGGGAGAGAGAGAGAGAGAGGGACACTAAAGGAGATCATTGCACTACGCTAAATCGTTCCTCCCTGGACTTGGCGCTGGCGCGTGATGGCCTCCTCTCCTGCTGCCTGAGCACCTTGTACATCTTGAGGGTGTCCGTGGCCAGCGTGTTGACCCGCGACAGGTCCAGCAGGTCGTCAGACACACGCAGGTACCGGCACATGTTCATGTCCTTCCACAGGTTCTTCAACCTCTCCCGGTATTCTTCCTCGGGCAGGTGGGTGGGGAGAAGATCGAAGTCCACTCTACGACGTCTGAACATGGCCTCCCTCACCTCTTCCTCCCCCTCCGCTCCCTCCTTCTTCTTCTTCGAGGAGCGGGTTTTCCTTGCGGAGAGCCTGTGCCGTGTTGAGGGCGGGGGGTGGTCGCGGATGTACTTGTCGAGTTCCTTGACGAACTGGTCCTTCCTCTTGTTCAGGGATGCTGCCCTGTACTGCTCCTCCTCCAGGAGGTCCTGCCTCCTCTCCTCGTACAGGTCCTGGTCCAGGTCATCCACGGCATCCTCCTGCAGCAAGCCCAGCAGGGCGGAACCCACGTCCACGGAGCTGAACCGAGACCTGGGCCTGGAGACCACGCTGTCTCTGTGGTGTTGCTTCACGTCCCCTTCGTGTTGCTGGGACAACTTCTCCGTGGCCGAGTGGGAGGAGAAAGGGGCTCTCCCGGCGAACGACGAGCTGGCTCTGTGGCCGACGTTCCTCTGGGAAGCTGCCGCTCTAAGAGAAGGGGGGGGGAAAAAAAAAGGGTCTGGGTTCCCCGTCTCTGGGGATATCTGTGACCGTTTGGAGGTCGAGTTGCTCGCTTCTATGTCAGGAAGAATCGAAGTCTGCTGTTCCTCCTTCTGCTCGGGAGAATTCCTAGTATTGGCGGATTCTGACGCCTTGTCTTCCTGGGTCTTGGAATCGCTTTGTGAATCTAACAGTGTTCCAGCCTTAGGTCCTGAATCAGAGGACCCCTCACCCATTTTCCTCTGCGCTTCGCTAGTAACTGTTAACCTCAAACCGTCAGCACGTCTGTCCAGCAGAACACTGGCCGACTGAGGCCGACGACTGGCGGGGGCAGGGGCGGGGATGTCCATAAACACCCCCGTGAGAGAGTTACTGCGTTTCAGCAGTTGAGGAGGTGGAGGAGGGGGGAACGAAGAAGGAGGAGAAGTGGGTGGAGGGGGTGTGGGGCTATGTCGTTCAGGGGTTCTGGTGGTGGCGGTTTTGGGGTAGAGGCGGCGCTGTGTGGCGGCGATCTTCATGGCGGATCCCAGGTTAACTGAAGGGTGGAGAGGACGGAACCTGCCTTCTGCCTCAAGCTGCCTGAGACTGTGAATGTTGATATAAGGTTGATGAGTCATATGTGGGTGGATTGGTGAGTGTAGTGTAGCGTAGTGTAGTGTGTGTGTGTGTGTGTGTGTGTGTGTGTGTGTGTTTGCCCGTGCGTAGCGCCGCGCGCTTGATTGCGTGTGCATGCGTGCTTGTGCGTCTATGTCTGTGTGTCTGAATCTGTTTGTATTTGAAAGTTTCAATATGCGTGTGCATTTCAAAATTGTAAGCCTGAGTCGGTTAGGTCTGTTGTTAGCGTGTGTGTCTGTGCCTCTCTCTCTCTTCTCTCTCTCTCTCTCTCTCTCTCTCTCTCTCTCTCTCCTTTTTATTTAATTCGAGAAAGGTAGGCCTACACTGCTAGTTGTCTCAGAAGTCCCTAGATCAATCATGATCACACACACACCACACACACACACACACACCACACCACACACACACACACACACCACACAGACACACAGAGTATGAAAAACACAAGAACATACATGTAAACACACGCACAGTCGCTCACACTATTCGCATT
>CM065693.1:13165466-13185825 GCA_017654935.2 Phymorhynchus buccinoides
ACTCGGTGCCATTGGTTGAATTACTAAAAGTTGTGCAAGTCCAGCGCGCGTGTTATCTCATCCCTCTCGTTTTATGTTGTCGTGTCCTTCACCCTCCTCCCCGCTTCCTCCCCCCTTTATTAATTTTTTGTTTGTTTTTGCTGTCCATCTTCTGCTCGGACATGGTGTTGCTTCCGACGCCGCTCCTTCCGAATCCCAGCGCAGCCACACCTCCGCCGTGCAGGTCGCAGATCCGAACCAGCAGTCCAAGGGGAGCGTAATCTAGTTTAGGCCGTCAGGAAGCAACCACACGAGGCGACACTGTACTGCGCTATCACTTCGTGGCGTTCAGCGAGCATGTTCAGGACACCACCTACGACGCCCCCGCCTGACGCACTATTCTCTTAGTCGCGGAGCAAGCCTGAGTGAGGTCCTCCCCCGATGGCGTCCACCACGACTGTCCAACCGACCGATCCCCATGCACCCTGATCCCCATGACTTTGACCCGACGCACCAAGGCATAGACTGATTGGAACCGAAACTGAGTCACCATGAGAGCCCTTATATGTATCTTCCTGAAACACTATTACCTTAAGATGCTTTCTCACTCTTCCATTAAAAAAAGAAGACATACTCATATTGTTTAACGGACTTCAAGTCCATACTTTGTTTCCCTCCCTGAGACTCCTGCGCTTATTGTGTTTTGCAAGAAGTTGATGTAGCGAAGCCCTGCCTTATACCTTTTTTTGCTGGAACCATTCCTTTTTTTTGTTGATAAATTTTAAGTCCTAATAATATTTTTCATTGATTTTTTTTTTTTTTTATATTCTTTTTTTTGCATTTTACACAACTCAAATAGTCACAAAACGTAACAAGACACATTAACGCTCGCACACATACACACACACACAAGCAATAAGTCTTATACCTGTGGTATATCAACAACAATCAAAAATTTTACATCACTTTCAACCAAAAAGTATAGTCGTACATTCAAATTAACGCAAAAGAGATAAATATAGATGCCATCGTGTTAAAAAGATCTTCTTGTGACATTTCAAAACCAAAAGTCCCAATAATAATAGCGATAGAGTATAATAACAAAATCAGAATTTGGAGTATAATTTCGGAGGTGCACCTTTTAAAAAGTGCGCCTTATAGTCCGAAAAGTACGGTAATATAAAAAAATATTATTTCTAACGGACCCACTACGCCGATGTGTATGTTCCCTCGCTTGCTTGGAAGATTTCTTAAGATTTATCACAAGCGATAAGAGGGAAAAACACGTGAAAACGCCGATTTTGACACATGGGCGTGGTGGGTCTTTAATGTGAGGGAATGACGTACCAGCAAATTTGACGTGCATTTTGTTCTTGGCCTTGAAGAGATGAATGTACTGCTTACAGCGGGGAGAGTAGTCCTTGACTGCCCAGGATCGCAGGACAGTGTGCTGGTCCTGTGCAAAAACAATAACAACAAAAACGCATTAGTCTCGTGCCCCTTCTTCCCCCTGTGGGGATACCGGTGGAGGGGGGGGGGGATGGAAGTTCCGTTTAAACATCGCGTATCAGCTTTCGCCATGTACGACGGCTGAACAAACCAACCAGGGTATAAACAAAAATTTATGTCTTAGCCAAAAGGCGAGAAGCGATCAGGGGGGGTGGGGGTGGGGCGAGGGGGGGGGGGTGTCTTTTGCCTAAAAAGTTTCCTCATCCTTCTGTGCTTGTAACTTTCCTCTAATTCTGTCATTCTCTTTGACTCCTGCCTTTTCCCTTTGCTTACTGTCATCTACTATCTTTCTTCTGCCTTACAGGTTCCATCTCATGCCCTTTTCAACAAAAAAAAAAACACTTTTCAAAAACATTTTCCTCCAGCCGAAGTCGGACTTGCTGGGCTTGCTAACTGTTTCTTAATTGGGCGCTTAACGGCATCATGACACAACAGCGCTCAGAATTGACAGAAGACCTGTGTCTTAGGCGCATTCGAAGAATGAAGAAGAAGCGCCTTCCTTCTGTCAGAGAGAACGGAACTAGTTTTCTCTGGGAGGCGCTGAGGCTCAGTTTGTTAGAGTCGCTGGCTCATAATAACAGTGGGGTTTGGGAGTGCGGCAGTTCTCTTCGACAGGCTAATGTCAACCCATGATAAAAGCCATTTTGAGTAAAGGGCCCACAATGTGCGCCATTATAAGTAAATAAAAAGAAAAAACATATGTTAATACTGTACATTTCAAAATCACTGACCTCTTTGTCCTTGTCCGTCTGGTCATAGGTTCGAGGGGGCAGCAAGAAACAGGCACTCTGCCTCACGCAGTCTGGAATAAAACAAATCACAGCATCAAACTTACTCTTCAGTTTATTTAACCCTTTGACTGCCAGATAGAATTAAAGAAAAATTCATTGTGCAAAACATGCCATGAAAATGACAACTAATAGAGCTAATCTGGCAAAAATGGTCTGGGGATATAACTCTTTTGACTGTGTTAGAGCAAAAGCCAGCATATCAGGGTTATTCCTCTTTATCTGATGACATAATCAGTGATGTCAGTAGTCATTACGTAATACATTGGTGGCAGTCAAGGGGTTCAGAAAATGTCAATATAGCGCTTCACCTATAAGCTCTAAGCGCTTTACAATTGCAATGAAATGATTCATAGTAAAAACAACCCCATACATACCTCCCCACTATCCTTCACATTATTACACACACACACAACACACAAAGAAACATGTGCATTTTTAAGACTAGAGCGTTAAGACGCTAAATTACCAACTGCGCGGCAGCGTTATTCGGCTCCAGTTACCTTTGACCCTTTTAACCCATAACCTTCATTATTGAACTTGGCCTAGATCTCTCCTACTCACTACCCGCATGCAAAATTTGAGCGCCCTGAGTCCATCCTTTCAAAAATCTACGCAAGATCGAGTAATAGCTACACAACATTTCAACAGTCTGCCTCAGACACGAGTGAAAACATTAAATAACCACTTCCGCCACTCTGTCCCTCTCCACGCTCGCTACTCTACGAATCACGGTTGGTAACTAAATTAGTAGATTCATCGTACATATACACATCCCTATACAATAACAATTTACAATCAGATTTATACATTAAAAACATCAGATTTCAATTGACATATTAAACAATTTACACATTCCTACCTACTGCGCAAAAAGCAATGTATACATATAGGTACACACAAGGTTCTTTCATTCTCACAAGTTTAATAGTGTGCTCTTTTTCTCTAAAACTGAATTTTTCTTTTTTTTTGCTGCGCGTCCCATCTTCTGGGCCTCTACAATGGCGGTGCTCCCACTCTCCCCACGCGATCTCTCGTCAGAGCTCCCCAACAGTCGCAGCTACCACATCCACCACCACCTTTTCAGGTACTCAGAATCCGAGACCCAGCAGTCCAAGGGGAGTTAATCTATCTGTTTAGGCCGTCCAGCGAGGCACATCAACCGAGGAGACCATTGAACCTGCTGCTGAGTCACTTCGCTGGAGTTCAGTAGAGCCTGTTGAGGACACCACCTACTAAGACCAATACTCCTTCTTAAAGTAACATTTTAAGAATGCCGTGTAAAAAGTAAAGACACAAATGAAATCCGTAATATCTGTAATGAAATCTCAATACATACATACGGTAACCACATTGTCCTACTGGAGGAAAGTACAAATCTATGCTTAATTTTATGAAATTCTACTAAGGCTTTTTTTTAAACCGGCAACCCGAGTTATTAGAAGGAGGGTAGGGGCAATGCGCGCTCAGTATTCGAATCGCTGCAGCCACAGAAGCGGGTTTTTTTCCACTGTATGGGTTTTTCTTTGGCGTTTGTTTCCCTGTATGTTGAGAGACAACAGGTTTCCGCTTGCCGCCGTCAGATGTGTCGGAATATCGTTACCAATCCTATGGATCGGTTGGTAGGGCTTTAAGTGGGAAACTAAACGTTGTTACTTTCTAAATTCAGTAAATCGGTTTACTTATACTTTAGAAAGTAACAACGTTTAGTTTCCCACTTAAGCTTTAGTAGAACTTCATAAAATTAAGGGCTGATCTCTAGCTTTAAAAAAAAAGAAGTCATTCCTATGCACTGCGACCCCTGATCCTTGACCCTTTGCCCCCTGACCTGCATCTCTGGAGGTCGATGTCCTTGAGGGCGGAGCCCCTGATGTAGATGACGCGGTGCATCCACTTGGGGTCCTTCAGGATGATCTGGATGTTGCTGTCCAGCTCCTGGGGACTGAGCAGGATCACGTTGTGACGCTGACCAACACACACACACACATGGATGATTCTACAAATTATACTACACTGTTGACCCCTGACCCTTGCATCCACTTGGGGTCCTTCAGGATGATCTGGATGTCGCTGTCCAGCAGCTCCTGGGGACTGAGCAGGATCACGTTGTGACGCTGACAACACACACACACACATGGATGATTCTACAAATTATACTATACTGTTGACCCCTGACCCTTGCATCCACTTGGGGTCCTTCAGGATGATCTGGATGTTGCTGTCCAGCAACTCCTGGGGACTCAGCAGGATCACGTTGTGACGCTGACCAACACACACACATGGATGATTCTACAAATTATACTACACTGTTAACCCCTGACCCTTGCATCCACTTGGGGTCCTTCAGGATGATCTGGATGTTGCTGTCCAGCAGCTCCTGGGGACTGAGCAGGATCACGTTGTGACGCTGACCAACACACACACATAACATGGATGATTCTACAAAGTATAATAATACTCTGTGACCCCTGACCCTTGCATCCACTTGGGGTCCTTCAGGATGATCTGGATGTTGCTGTCCAGCAGCTCCTGGGGACTCAGCAGGATCACGTTGTGACGCTGACCAACACACACACACATAATATGTCTACAAAGTATAATAATACTCTGTGACCCCTGACCCTTGCATCCACTTGGGGTCCTTCAGGATGATCTGGATGTTGCTGTCCAGCAGCTCCTGGGGACTGAGCAGGATCACGTTGTAACGCTGACCAACACACACATCATAAATGATTTCTACAAATTATAATAATACTAATAATGTGAATTTATATAGTGCTCTTTCTCACATGCGCCTAAGGCCTTGTACATGAATTCATCCGGATTTTCCGCGTGGAAATAATCAATAAGCAAAAGAAGGAAACAAATATACGGATTAGGGGAAATTCGGACACGTGCATATTTGTTCCCTTCTTTCGTTTACTTATTCAACTCAACTCAACTCAACTTTTATTTTGTCCTCATAAAAACAAGGATAATTTTCCTTACGGATTGCGCACGGGTTTCCACACGGAACATCTGCGTGTATGTGTCTAAAAAATACAGCATTTTCCCCTGCCCACCTCCAGTTTCCTGTGAGCATAGAATTCGTTGAGGAAGTCCACGACAGTCTCCAAGGTGAGGAACCTCCAGGGTTCGCACAGATTTATAATACCAAAATCCACCAACTTTTCAAAGACCTTTTCAAAGACCCTTTACCTATTTTCAAAGACCTCTCCCCCCCCCCCCCCCTTCTAGAAGTTCTGTGCTAGTTACTTCCTCTAATCTGTCATTCTCTTTGACTCTGCCTTTTCCCTTTGCTTACTGTCATCTACTATCTTTCTGCCTTACCGGTCTCATTCTCCTGCCTTTTTTTCCACGAAAAACACTTTCAAAAAGATTTCCTCCAGCCGAAGTCGAACTTGCTGGGCCTAACTATTTCTTAGTTAGGCGCATAACGGCAGCATGACGCATCTGCACTCATAATTGACAGGAAACTGTCTGAGCGATCCGAAGAAGAAGAAGAAAAGACCTCTCGCGACATGCAATGAGGATGATCACTCAAGTTGCACCAGTGTAGCCAAAAGGACCCAGATACAGCGAAGAGAAGTATCTCATCACAAGTCGAGGACATCTGCTAGATGGAGCAAGATCGTAAAAATAAAGAGACTGGAAAATAAGCCAAATTAAATTGCTCCTTTATTAATTCTGGAAGCAAGCTAAAAAGACATTATGACGTCAATGACTTTTTCACAAACCATTTAACGATTTTCACAGACCAAAGCCAATTTTCACAGACTTTCAAAGACTTGAAAATGGCAATTCATTTCTCAAAGACTTTCAAAGCCCATGGGAACCCTGGGAATGTGGCACACACGATCACATGCTCGTTATATATATTTCTGTCTATTAATTTTTTTTATTATTTATTGATTCCCTGGCTTTACCTCTAGTTTTCTGTGAGCGTAGAATTCGTTGAGGAAGTCCATGACGGTCTCCAGAGTAAGGGAGGTGGCACACACGATCACGTGTTTGTTGCGCGTCGCGCGATGCTTGGAGTACACGCCCCCTGTCTTCTGCCGCTCCAGCCAGGTGAGGGCGATCACCTGTACCTGTCAACACAGGTAGCTGCAGGTCATTACAGGTAACTACAGGTCAAAGCAGGGTGATGGATGTGGCACACACGATCACGTGCTTGTTGCGCGTCGCATTGCGCTTTGAGTACACCCCACCTGTCTTCTGTTGCTCCAGCCAGGTGAGGGCAATCACCTGTACCTGTCAACAGAGGTAACTACAGGTCATTACAGGTAACTATAGGTCAGAGCAGGGAGTAAGGGAAGTGGCACACACGATCACTTGCTTGTTGCGCTGCGCTTGGAGTACACCCTCCCCCCCCCCCCCCCATGTCTTCTGTCCTTCCAGCCATGTTAGCGCAATCACCTGTACCTGTCAACACAGGTAACTACAAGTCATAACAGGGTGAGGGAGGTGGCACACACGATCATGTGCTTGTTGAGCTGTCTTCTGTTGTTCTAGCCTTGTCAGAGCTATCACCTGTCAACACAGGTAATTACAGGTAACTACAGGTCAGAGCAGGGTGAGGGAGGTGGCACACACGATCATGTGCTTGTTGATCTGTCTTCCGTTGTTCCAGCCATGTCAGAGCTATCACCTGCACCTGTCAACACAGGTAACTACAGGTCAGAGCAGGGTGAGGGAGGTGGCACACACGATCACGTGCTTGTTGATCTGTCTTCCGTTGTTCCAGCCATGTCAGAGTTATCACCTGCACCTGTCAACACAGGTAACTACAGGTCAGAGCAGGGTGAGGGAGGTGGCACACACGATCATGTGCTTGTTGATCTGTCTTCCGTTGTTCCAGCCATGTCAGAGCTATCACCTGCACCTGTCAACACAGGTAACTACAGGTCAGAGCAGGGTGAGGGAGGTGGCACACACGATCACGTGCTTGTTGATCTGTCTTCCGTTGTTCCAGCCATGTCAGAGCTATCACCTGCACCTGTCAACACAGGTAACTACAGGTCAGAGCAGGGTGAGGGAGGTGGCACACACGATCACGTGCTTGTTGATCTGTCTTCCGTTGTTCCAGCCATGTCAGAGCTATCACCTGCACCTGTCAACACAGGTAACTACAGGTCAGAGCAGGGTGAGGGAGGTGGCACACACGATCACGTGCTTGTTGATCTGTCTTCCGTTGTTCCAGCCATGTCAGAGCTATCACCTGCACCTGTCAACACAGGTAACTACAGGTCAGAGCAGGGTGAGGGAGGTGGCACACACGATCACGTGCTTGTTGATCTGTCTTCCGTTGTTCCAGCCATGTCAGAGCTATCACCTGCACCTGTCAACACAGGTAACTACAGGTCAGAGCAGGGTGAGGGAGGTGGCACACACGATCACGTGCTTGTTGATCTGTCTTCCGTTGTTCCAGCCATGTCAGAGTTATCACCTGCACCTGTCAACACAGGTAACTACAGGTCAGAGCAGGGTGAGGGAGGTGGCACACACGATCACGTGCTTGTTGATCTGTCTTCCGTTGTTCCAGCCATGTCAGAGTTATCACCTGCACCTGTCAACACAGGTAACTACAGGTCAGAGCAGGGTGAGGGAGGTGGCACACACGATCACGTGCTTGTTGATCTGTCTTCCGTTGTTCCAGCCATGTCAGAGTTATCACCTGCACCTGTCAACACAGGTAACTACAGGTCAGAGCAGGGTGAGGGAGGTAGCACAAACGATCACATGCTTGTTGTGCGTCACGCGATGCTTGGAGTACACGCCCCCCCTGTCTTCTGTCACTCCAGCCATTTGTCGCAGCCATCAGAACTGACGATGAAATGATGACACTGACAGTAATATCAATGATCATGATGAGAGATATGAAGATGATAACAATGGCTTTACTTCCTGATGAATTTAGAGAGCAAAACTAATGATGATGATCATCATGATGGCAAAATGGCAATGATGATGAAGATGATTGGTGACTATGACTAATAACAAACAAGACTGAAGAAAATGATGATGATGATGATGATGATGGCAATGCAGATGATAATGATGAAATATTGACTGATGATAGCAATAATTATGATAATACTGATGATTATATGACCATATAGTGATGACAACGATGGTAATAATACAGTGGAACCTCCCTTATAAGACCTCCCCACTATACTACTCCCTCCCATATAAGACCTACTTCTCTGAGACATTGCCCTCTTTGCAAGTATTAAAATTACCTCCCTTATAAGACCCCTCCCTTTTTTTTGAAGGTCTTATAAGGGAGGTTCCACTGTACTCATGAATCATTAACTGACAATGACAACAACGACGACACATATCCATGTCTGACAGATAGCACCACATCCCTGCTTACCTGGTGCGGAAAGAGGGCGAAGGCGATGATGATCATGAGCATGATGAACACCTGGCCCAGGTAGATGTCAGGTGAGATGTCCCCGTAGCCCACCGTGGAGAAGGTGACGATCACGAAGTACACCGCCTCAAAGATCGACAGCCGCTTCTGCCAGCTGCCCCGCTGAATGTGCTGAATGCCACACACCCTGTCGGCACAGGCAATGGATTAACACATTGATGATGGGCCGCGTCCGTGTTCGGGGCAGTAGAACATCCCCCACTGCCTGGCCACGTTCACAGTCGCCCAACGGTATAAGGTACAAAACTTGTGTAAAACTTTTGACCACAGTTTGCCTTCGTTCTGAGAGTAGTTTCCCTTTATAGTACTTCCGTTTTTGAAATTTCTTTGTCTTAGATCGCCGTTTTGATGCCAGTTACGAACGAAAAATACCAAACCATCGAGGTTTAGCAAGAGAGGAGATTCTCCATCTTCTCGATCTGGATGAACCTGATGATAAAGATCCAGAATGCTTGTTTTCTGACTCGGAAAGAGACGAAAACAGCGAGGATGAGCGTGAAAGTAAAGCTAGTGTCAGTGGCCTCTACAAGTCAAGAGACTGAGAGTGTTCGTCGTGAGGGTGGGGGCAGGGGGTGTCGTCGAATGCAATCGGGGGGGGGACAGGTAATGGCACAGGTGAAAATGGCATGCAAGTCGGCATGCAAAAAGCGTTATACCTATCAACTTAAAAAGTACACAGATGAACTTAGCAGCCTTTTTTCAGTAAGTACGCAAAATGTGGTCGTGATAGGACATCATTCAGCTTAGCTAGATGCGTCTGTTTACAAGCACCCAATTTCTATGAGCCACTCAGCAGCAGGCTCAGGCCTGCACTGAGAATAGGCCGAGGCAGCATCAGTCACAATAGTGTTAAATGATTGATCAATCATTGAACCAATCAATCAATCAACCAACCAATCTGTCAATTGATCAATCAATAGATAGATGACAATCACGAAAATCAATCACCCAATCAATCAACCAGCTGATCTATCAATCAATCAATCAACAGTGAAGGGATGTCAATTATGAAGTACACCGCCTCAACAATCAAGTCGCTTCCTTCCACCAGCATGCAGGCATCAGAATAGTCTGAAGTTCAATCCTCTAAAAACTGCGGTAAAAGGGCCATCAAGGCCCTAGACTGAAGAGGGACAACACTGAAATCAGTTCTCAACACCACCAGAAAGGCTTGATACAGTGAGAAATCACTATAAAATGCTATTTAACACAAAGGATAACACTCAATAAAAAGGCAAAACGTCTGACAAGAGAAGCCAATCCTCTGTCACAAATTCTTAATCCTCTGATAATTCTGATGCCTGTGAATGTGCTGTATGCCACACACCCTGTGCGCATAAGCAATGAATCGATTAACCGATCAATCATTGAAGCAATCAGTCACTCAATCAATCAACCAACCAACAAAAACAACAAAAAAGGGTAGGTACTGACCCTAAACCTATCCCTGAATAAAACGCATGAATGTCTATTCTGTGCGTGCGCGCGTGTTTGTGCGCGCGTGCAAATTCGTGTGCGCGCGCGCACGTGTGAAGTATCGGATTTGTATTTAATATATATATTGAATGTTTTGTGTTTATTACTATTGTTATTGTTGTTGTCTAAAGTTAACTTTGTAAGCGCTCTGAGCTCTTTGGAGAAAGAGCGCAACAAATATCCATTATTATTATTATTATTATCCCTATCCCTAACCCTAACTGAAACCATCTGAAATGAATGGAAGGGGCAGAGGAGGGGGTTATTGTTAAGATTTGCCTATTAATATTATCCATTATGATGAAGCCTTACGTGATGAAGATGACACAGAAGAGAGTGACGGCCAGCAGAACTATGTGGTGTGTCAGAGTGTTGGAGATACTCATCAATTCTTATTTTACATAATGAAGAACAGTATTTATTAATATTATCCATTATGATGAAGCCTTACGTGATGAAGATGACACAGAAGAGAGTGACGGCCAGCAGAACTATGTGATGGGTCAGCATGTTAGAGATACTCGTCAATTCTTATTTTACATAATGAAGAACATAATTTATTAACCCCTTGCCTGGCAGAGAAAATTAAAGAAGACATCATGACATGAAAAAGACAACTGATGGAACCAATCTGAGAAAATGGTCTGGGGATATAACTCTCATGACTGTGTTAGAGCAAAAGCCAGCATATCAGGGTTATTCCTCTTCAGTGATGTCATCAGGTCAGTACGCAATACGTTGGTGGCAATCAAGGGGTTAATATTATCCATTATGATGAAGCCATACGTGATGAAGATGACACAGAAGAGAGTGACGGCCAGCAGAACTATGTGATTGGTCAGCGTGTTGGAGATACTCATCAATTCTTATTTTACGTAATGAAGAACAGTATTAATATTATCCATTATGATGAAGCCTTACGTGATGAAGATGACACAGAAGAGAGTGACGGCCAGCAGAACTATGTGATGGGTCAGCGTGTTAGAGATACTCATCAATTCTTATTTTACGTAATGAAGAACAGTATTAATATTATCATTATGATGAAGCCTTACATGATGAAGATAACACAGAAGAGAGTGACGGCCAGCAGAACTATGTGATGGGTCAGCATGTTGGAGATACTCATCAATTCTTATTTTACGTAATGAAGAACAGTATTTATTAATATTATCCATTATGATGAAGCCTTACATGATGAAGATGACACAGAAGAGAGTGACGGCCAGCAGAACTATGTGATGGGTCAGCGTGTTGGAGATACTCATCAATTCTTATTTTACATAATGAAGAACAGCATTTATTAACCCCTTGCCAGCCAGAGAAAATTAAAGAAGACATCATGACATGAAAAAGACAACTGATGGAGCCAATCTGAGAAAATGGTCTGGGGACATTACTCTCATGACTGTGTTAGAGCAAAAGCCAGCATATCAGGGTTATTCCTCTTCAGTGATGTCATCAGGTCAGTACGTAATACGTTGGTGGCAATCAAGGGATTAATATTATCCATTATGATGAAGTCTTACGTGATGAAGATGACACAGAAGAGAGTGACGGCCAACAGAACAATGTGGTGTGTCAGAGTGTTGGAGATATTCATCAATTCTTATTTTACGTAATGAAGAACAGTATTAATATTATCATTATGATGAAGCCTTACATGATGAAGATAACACAGAAGAGAGTGACGGCCAACAGAACTATGTGATGGGTCAGCATGTTGGAGATACTCATCAATTCTTATTTTACGTAATGAAGAACAGTATTTATTAATATTATCCATTATGATGAAGTCTTACGTGATGAAGATGACACAGAAGAGAGTGACGGCCAGCAGAACTATGTGATGGGTCAGCGTGTTAGAGATGGTCTGGAAACGCTGTCGTGCCTGGTGAAGGTCGTTCTGCAAATAACACAACGTCATTAACCCTTTCACCGCCAAAGTCGCATTTTAGCACCACAGTGATTTAACACCTATGTCACTAAAAGGCATCAAATTGGGGTCTATTATCCAAAGACCCTATTGTCTTAGTTTTGGAAAGTAAGGGTAGACCTTATTTTATAAATTATATCTGTCACAGAAGAATCCCCAATACTGCAGATGGTTTTTGTTCTCTACCCAGGTAAGTTTTATGGAATTTTTTCGCTGAAATATGGCTGGTGGTGAAAGGGTTAAACATTCATCCTTAATTCATTCGCATCGCAACGATTTTGAATAATTAAAAAAACCTCACAAATCACTCCAGCCATACACACAAACAAAACAGACATAAACAAAAAGAGAAATGAAAGAAGATTACATTTTTTTCTCTTCAGGTTTAGACATAGGGAAGTGGTAGATCAGACTTTTTTTTATTATATATACAGACTTTATATAGAAAAACTCTCTACAGCAATTAGTTTCCCCACTTCAAACGCATAGTAAGAGGCAAAAGGGTGGTCTAAGGGAGCGAAGCGAGTTTAGAAGTGACCAAAGTGTGGTGTGCACACTGATTTACTTCCCTTGAAACAAATTCATCAAATTGACAGCTTTGTATTAATTCCGGCCATATATGGGTGGAACGACTTGAATGAGTTGATGCTATAGATCAACATTTATCCCTGTACAGGCACGTAGAGTCTTGCAGTATAGTTCCCCTGCCTTCTTGAAGTTTTGTGTGAGAAACCTATAATTCATAACTTTTTTTATATTCTGCCTTTTCCTATTCTTACGGTTAATGTTATCTAAGATTTTTCAGCTTAATTAGATCATTCTCCTTCTTTTTTTTTCTTCTTTTTTTTTTTTTTTAAATAGAATTTTTTTAATCAGTTTTCTTCTTTGAGCTCTTCTGAAAATGTCATATGTTGACTGAAACCGAAGGCAAAGAGAAGGTCAGGAACGGAAAGACTGGACACATACACGCTTTATCCATAATGGAATGCATCAATCCAAAATCATTGGCTGCTGTAACTTTGCAACATTGCTCAAGTCTTAGTGTTAGTTAGACAAAGTTAGGTTTCCTCGTTTTTCTCAAAACTTTAAAAAAAATGACAGACGTTTATCATATAAGCATGGCCACACACAAACACTGACAGAGAAACACACACACACACACACACGGACACACATACACATACACGGACACACACACACACACACATGGCAGGGCTCCCAATCGTCCCGCAAAACAAGGGGTCCCAGGGACTCCTTCACTTACAGCATAGAGGGTCCTAGAGGAGGGATAGAGGGTCCCAGTGGCATTGCGAATGCTATAAATAATTTTTCTAGTGCATCCCTGGGACCCCCTGCACATTCTTTTAGAGGGTCCTGTAGAATTTTAGTGCTTCATAGACCCCCAAATGGGGGTCCCTGGGAGCCCTACATGGACACACACACATGGACACACACACACATACAGCACACACACACGCTGTTACCCTGATTCGTTCCAGGTTCTGTTTGGACAGCCAGCAGCAGAGGAAGCTGGGCACAAACATCTGCCGCAGCACTGGAGGGTACAGCAACTGCACAGGGAAATCAACACACATTTCTACATCGCAGCACAGGAGGGTACAGTAACTGCACAGGGAAATCAACACACATTTCTACATTGCAGCACTGGAGGGTACAGTAACTGCACAGGGAAATCAACACACATTTCTACATCGCAGCACTGGAGGGTACAGTAACTGCACAGGGAAATCAACACACATTTCTACATCGCAGTACTGGAGGGTACAGTAACTGCACAGGGAAATCAACACACGTTTCTACATCGCAGCACAGGAGGGTACAGTAACTGCACAGGGAAATCAACACACGTTTCTACATCGCAGCACTGGAGGGTACAGTAACTGCACAGGGAAATCAACACACACGTTTCTACATTGCAGCACTGGAGGGTACAGTAACTGCACAGGGAAATCAACACACGTTTCTACATTGCAGCACTGGAGGGTACAGTAACTGCACAGGGAAATCAACACACGTTTCTACATCGCAGCACAGGAGGGTACAGTAACTGCACAGGGAAATCAACACACGTTTCTACATCGCAGCACTGGAGGGTACAGTAACTGCACAGGGAAATCAACACACACGTTTCTACATTGCAGCACTGGAGGGTACAGTAACTGCACAGGGAAATCAACACACGTTTCTACATCGCAGCACAGGAGGGTACAGTAACTGCACAGGGAAATCAACACACGTTTCTACATCGCAGCACTGGAGGGTACAGCAACTGCACAGGGAAATCAACACACGTTTCTACATCGCAGCACTGGAGGGTACAGCAACTGCACAGGGAAATCAACACACATTTCTACATCGCAGCACTGGAGGGTACAGTAACTGCACAGGGAAATCAACACACATTTCTACATCGCAGCACTGGAGGGTACAGTAACTGCACAGGGAAATCAACACACACGTTTCTACATCGCAGCACAGGAGGGTACAGTAACTGCACAGGGAAATCAACACACATTTCTACATTGCAGTACTGGAGGGTACAGCAACTGCACAGGGAAATCAACACACATTTCTACATCGCAGTACTGGAGGGTACAGTAACTGCACAGGGAAATCAACACACACGTTTCTACATCGCAGTACTGGAGGGTACAGTAACTGCACAGGGAAATCAACACACATTTCTACATCGCAGTACTGGAGGGTACAGTAACTGCACAGGGAAATCAACACACATTTCTACATCGCAGTACTGGAGGGTACAGTAACTGCACAGGGAAATCAACACACATTTCTACATCGCAGTACTGGAGGGTACAGTAACTGCACAGGGAAATCAACACACATTTCTACATCGCAGCACTGGAGGGTACAGTAACTGCACAGGGAAATCAACACACATTTCTACATCGCAGTACTGGAGGGTACAGTAACTGCACAGGGAAATCAACACACATTTCTACATCGCAGCACAGGAGGGTACAGCAACTGCACAGGGAAATCAACACACATTTCTACATCGCAGTACTGGAGGGTACAGTAACTGCACAGGGAAATCAACACACATTTCTACATCGCAGCACTGGAGGGTACAGTAACTGCACAGGGAAATCAACACACATTTCTACATCGCAGCACAGGAGGGTACAGCAACTGCACAGGGAAATCAACACACATGTTTTAACGCAAGGATTTTGCTGAAAATGACAAGTTGTGTAGCATGTAAAAAAGTTTATTTGTGTAAGTAACAGGGATCTCAATGACATAGGTAAAGCAAACATTTCTGAATTTTTTACAAATAAGTCAACAATTCCTACAATTTATGGAGAGTTTTGGCATCCCTTTTAAATCTTGAATTTATCGTTGTGAAATGTCCATGCTAGGATGCCAGTACACTATAGTACTTACAACTACCAGTCTTGAGTTGAAACAAAGCTTAACCAAGAATCACACTGCTCAACTAACGTTCAAGATCTTTGTTCCACTATTTTCGGCAACACGCTCTCCAGGTAGGAGCCGCCCACATTTCACAGAGATAAGTCACTGTGACTAGAACATACGAAATACCAGGTCAGGTCAGGTCAGGGTAATGAGGGCAACTAGGCCTCGCGGCCTCTGAAGTGCCCTTTCAATTTAGTTTTTGTAGTATTGGGCACAGCTGTGACGGTTTTTGATGACTCAATCAGTCATGTTGGTATCTCAATTCTGTCAATTTAGGGTCTTTGTCCAGGAGGTTTTTAAACTGGTTAAGGTTTGGTGCAAGCTTGATTTGTGCAGAGAGGTTATTCCAATACTTGGCAACTCTGTTAGCAAAAAAATGTTTTCTAATGTTAGTTCTGCTGTATTGTAATAGTATTTTTAATTCACAGTTTCTAGTTTTCGAATAGTTCGAGAGCTGAAACAATCTTTTGTTAGTAAAGTCAGTATTGTTAAAATTTTTATAAACATTTATCAGGTCTCCTCGCAGCCTCCTGTATTTCAAGGATGGCAAATCCAGCTATACCAAATATACAGACTCACAGTGATGAGCATGGGGACCACAGACACCACGATGAGGGCACAGCGCACACTGAGGATCTGCTCTCTGCGGTGGCCCTGGAAAACATCAGAAGACATCATGGGGTGAAAGCCAGGAGGTACTATCAACCTTCTTCATTACCTTTGCGTGGGTGCTCTTGGGAAATTAAAAAAATCCTCCAAGGCAGGGGTCCAGTTAACACCTTGACTTGAACAATCCTAAAAATACAAAGTTCCTGGTAAAGGCATGTCAATATTTATCTGTATTCATTTCTTTTATATTCCACACATGAAAGAAACCAACAAAACGTTTATAAATAGGAAATTCGTTGCTTCTCAAATTCTCATAATCCGGCAATGCCGGCTCCACGCAATAAAAAAAATCCTGCATTTCAGGACATCCTGAAAGCAGGATCATCCATGCCTTTGTGATAATACATTATTATATTATATGGCAATCACCCGACGATTAATCTGGGTACCAAACGCTAAGTGGGATGAAAACGGTCACATGAACCTAGCGAAGTCTCAACAAGCACCACAGTTCCAGCCAAAGAGAGTAAAACAATGACAAAAATATAACCCGCACACGCATAAAAAAACACCTGTGTTTTCAAATTTGTGCCAGTCTAGTCACATCCAACCATGACCTCCATATGTACATAAGAGGCAACTGTGTGGAAAGCTGAGTTGAAATTTGATTACTTAGAGAGGATGCCTTAGCTGCACTGACAACACACACCTCTCTAAAGGGCCAGCCACACGTCAGCTTTTCTTCTTCTTCTGCGTTCCCAGGCCATATGGCCATAATGGGTATGGCACGTATGTGTCCGGTTTTGAGTTTTCACTGGTCTCCCCGCTGCGTACAGCCGACACATTCTGATTTCGGAGGAGCTCAATGGAGAAAAAAATATTTGTAAGATTTTTTTGAAAAAAGGCAGGAGAATGGACCAATAAGTCAGAAAGATAGTAGATGATAGAAAACAAAGGGAAAAGGAAGAGTCAAAGAGAGTGACAGATTAGAGGAAGTTACAAGCACAGAACTTCTAGAAGGTGGGGGAACTATTATACAAAAGACCCCCTGGTATCCCCACGGGGGGACACATCAGCTAAAATCGCACAACTGTATGATACGATTCTATTACGTGATCTCAAAGCGCGAATCACGTTTGTTATTTGAGACCATGTGATCGAATCGTATCGTACAATTTTAGTGGACGTGTGGCTGGCCCTTAAGTCTAAACAACAGACGAAGAGGTAGCTTTAACTGCTGAGGCGATGACATGACAAGAACAATTTAAAACAATTTCTCTCTAGCAATAACTTGGGGCTCCCCTAGGAGCTTTCGGAGGCATCTCACTCTCGCTCCAGCACTAATCCAGACCTTGAGACACCATCTGCTCCACATCAGAAGCCCTGAACCAGGAACAACACCACCTGAAAGAAGTGCTCTCCATCTCAGGGTACCCCAAGTGGACATGGAATCAACCAGGGAGCACAAAGATCACTCCCTACCCCTCTAAGCAGCGCCAGACCCCACGCCGCGGGCACGTTTCCGTCCTTTATGTCCGTGGCATCACAGAGGCTCTCAGCAAGATCAGAAAGATTGAAGTCGCAGTCCACAGCTAGCCCTGCAACTCCATCCGCAGCAAGCTTGTTGCCCCCCAAGACAAGACCGACAAGCTCGACCAGTCGGGAGTCGTCTACCGCATTGAGTGCGTTTTAGAGTGGCACAGTGGTAGCGCGTTCGCTTCGTGTCAAGTAAACCCGAGTTCGAACTGGGTACAGGGGATTTTTCCTCTCACTTTGCACTAGGCCTTACGGTCTGAACGTGGAGTCTTTCGGATGAGACGATAAACCGAGGTCCCATGTGCCCATGCACTTAGCATACGTTAAACCCAGTGGCAACAAAAAAGTTGTCATTTGGTCAAAATTTACCCCCCCCCCCCCCCCCCTCATCAGTCACACAAAAATCGCATGCAAAACAAAAGAAAGAAAATGGGTGGCGCGCCTCTGGCTGCGACACGCTCTCCAGGTGGGAGCAACCCAAATTTCACAGACGCCTCTGTGACTATAAATTACCTAATACCTAATACCCTGACTGTGTGACAAGGGGGTCTACATTGGGGAGACAGAGAGCAGCCTCAGGAAGAGAGTCACGGAGCACAGACAGGAGTCTTCACCGGTTGCGTCCCACATGGCCAACTACAACCACCGGTTCTCACCCAGCAACATCTCTGTGCTGGACCGATGCTGCAGATGGTTCCAGAGAGGGATGAAGGAGGGCATCTACACTGCGGCCTCCAAGCCCACGCTGAATCGGGACCGTGGGAGACACGCCTTGCCAGTGGCTTACTCGTCCTTGGATCGGTACCCACGATCGCGTGCACTGAACCGCCAGTGGCCTCACAGCAGACGGCGCTGACGAAGGGAGCGAGATGCCCCCAAAAGCTCAGAGTGAGCCCTAAGTTATTGCTAGAGAGAAATTGTTTAACCCCACGACTGCCAGAGAAAATTAAAGAAAAAAATAATTGGGCAAATCATGCCATGAAAAAGACAACTGATAGAGCCAATCTGGCAAAATGGTCTGGGGATATAACTCTCTTGACTGTGTTAGAGCAAAAGCCAGCATATAAGGGTTATTCGTCTTCATCTGATGACATCATCAATTATGTCATCAGGTCAGTGAAGGGGTTAAAATTCTTCTTGCCATCTAAACAACAGAGTTAAGAGGTTTGAAACTGCATACACACTAACCACACACAGACCCCCTCACTCACAGGGAGTGGGCCAAGACATATGCACAAACTGTGACAAAGTAATGGTTCATCCTGACATCACATCACAATACACTAACAGAATGACCTGTTGTAGACAAACAGGAAAACAGATGGGCAGACTAAAGCCTTAGGAGGGATGATAATGAACAGACAGACATGCAGGAAACAGACAAACTGAGGCACAGACCTTAGGAGGGATGATAATGAACAGACAGACAAGCAGGAAACAGACAAACTGAGGCACAGACCTTAGGAGGGATGATAATGAACAGACAGACATGCAGGAAACAGACAAACTGAGGCACAGACCTTAGGAGGGATGATAATGAACAGACAGACATGCAGGAAACAGACAAACTGAGGCACAGACCTTAGGAGGGATGATAATGAACAGACAGACAAGCAGGAAACAGACAAACTGAGGCACAGACCTTAGGAGGGATGATAATGAACAGACAGACATGCAGGAAACAGACAAACTGAGGCACAGACCTTAGGAGGGATGATAATGAACAGACAGACAAGCAGGAAACAGACAAACTGAGGCACAGACCTTAGGAGGGATGATAATGAACAGACAGACATGCAGGAAACAGACAAACTGAGGCACAGACCTTAGGAGGGATGATAATGAACAGACAGACATGCAGGAAACAGACAAACTGAGGCACAGACCTTAGGAGGGATGATAATGAACAGACAGACATGCAGGAAACAGACAAACTGAGGCACAGACCTTAGGAGGGATGATAATGAACAGACAGACATGCAGGAAACAGACAAACTGAGGCACAGACCTTAGGAGGGATGATAATGAACAGACAGACATGCAGGAAACAGACAAACTGAGGCACAGACCTTAAGAATGACGATGAAATGTATTAAAATAGACAGACGGATATACAGGAAAACAGACAGACAGAGGCACAGACCTGATGATGATTAATAGACAGACAGACAGAAAGCAGAAAGACAGACAGACAGACAGGCTAACAGAAAGACAAGCTGACACAGACCCACCTTGGGGATGACGATGATGAAGAAGACGAACTTGAAGAGCACCAGGAAGGCCAGGATCACCTGGATGATCCACAGCCACATCGGCCGATGCACCCACATCAGGACGTACCTGCACACAGCACACTGCAGCAACGATCATGGGATACAACTCTTCTAGCACCTTTGCACTGTTTTCATTATTTCTATGCCTTTTCACATTTTATGAACACATTTATTTATGTATCTTGTGTGTGTGCGCTGTGCGCACACGCATGTGTGTGTGTGTGTGTGTGCATGCTTGTGTGTGTACTTTATTATATTTTACTGTTTTGCTGTGATGTTATCATTATGATGTTCTTTATTAACCCCTTGACTGCCAGAGAAAATCAAAGAAAAAAATCATTGTACAAAT
>CM065693.1:13186325-13198825 GCA_017654935.2 Phymorhynchus buccinoides
TTGCAAACAATTCCTAATGTGTGTGTTTGTGTGCGACTGTTTTACATAATGGGTGGGAATAGTTTTAGAATCGCATATCAATCATCATCTTTCTAATGTTGCCATCAATCTTGATAAATGTTTGCTTTTATAAGACCGTGTTTCCAGATGACAAGATACCCTGAAGACTTAACCCTTTCACCGCCAAAGTCGCATTTTAGCACCACAGTGATTTAACACCCATGTCACTAAAGGGCATCAAATTGGGGTCTATTATCCAAAGACCCTTTTGTCTGAGTTTTGGGAATTAAGGACAGACCTTATTTTATATCTGTCACAGAAGAATCCCCAATACTGCAGATGGATTTTGTTCTCTACCCAGATACATTTAATGGACATTTGTGGCTGAAATATGGCTGGCGGTGAAAGGGTTAAATCCTGATTTTCAGGAGCATGTCTGAACAACTTGTACGCATGGTATTATATACGCGTGTATATCAATCTATCGTTTTCGTACGTGACAGCAGATATCAGAAGGGGCAGCTGCTATCTGTGCTGGCTGGGCTAGAATTATTTACAGTGTAGATGCCTTACCCGGGGCCCGTCCCCACTCTCTCGGCCAAAGGGATTTGAGGACAGCCGGTGTCCTGGGCGGTCCTTTAAGATTTCACTCCACACACTTATCAAATGCAAGCACGTTCACAGCCAGGTACCCTGCCCTGTGTTTTGTCTATTTATTAGAGCTTATGACCGTCACTGATTCTTCCATTAAAGCATTGCATGCGAACTCGAACATTATAGTGACTTCTCTCTTGTCAGTTGAGATGCAACGGAGAAGCAAGAACACCCAAAACAACCGCATGGCGCTAGAAGAGTAATGGGCCATTCAATCCATTTTGGATGTGGCGTTTGGAGCCGGTGTGGCGTTCTCAACATGGATTTGTTCTCAACATGTCTGCGCATGTGCGAAATCGATCATGACGTACCATCGAATTTTATCTTTTGTGCATTCGACACTAAATTTGCCCCGGCTAAACCTATCGCTAACCCTACTCCTAACCCTAAACCTAAGCCTATCCCTAACCCTAATCTGAAACCGTCAAATACACCACAAATAATTTCGCACATGCGCGGACGTGTTGAGAACAAGTCCATTTTGAGAACGCCATGTCGCAGTCAAAAGTGTAGCTCGTGCAAATCTGCCGCTCGCTACTATGAGAGTGTGTATTTGCGACAACCACAAATGTCACTATTTCTTTATTTGAATTATTTACCTATCCCTAACCCTAACCCTATCCCTAACCCTACAAAAAAGTGAAATTTGTGGTTCATGCAATGTCGCAAATACACACTCTCATAGTAGCGAGCGGCAGATTTGCACGAGCTACACTTTTGACTGCGACACGCCACACCGGTGCATACGCCCCAGAATGACTGCGACAGAGTGGCATAGCCTTTTGCGAAAGACTAATCTGTACCATTGACTTTCCATTATTGTAGACAATCATTCATTGTAAGCTCTTTGTTTTAATGCTAGCCACACACCCCGTGGGGATACCGGGGGATCTTTTGTATAAACAGTTCCCCCACCTTCTGGATGTCATGTGCTCAGTTGTAATTTCCTCCAATCTGTCACTCTCTTTGACTCTGCCTTTTCCCTTTGCTTGATGTCATCTACTATCTTTCTGCCTTTTCGGTCCATTCTCTTGCCTCTTTAAAAAAACAAAAAAAACTTTCAAAAAGATTTCTTCCAGCCGAAGTCGGGCATGCTGGGCCTAATTATTTCTTACTTAGGCGCATAACGGCAGCATGACGCATCTGCGCTCATAATTGACAGGAAACTGTCTGAGCGATCGAGGAAGAAGAAGAAGAAGAAGAATAAGAATATTAGCCCGTGCTACGTGTTAATTTCAACAAAATTAATGACAAAAGCCATTTAAGCAAAGGGCCAACAATATTGCAAATAAAGTTTCATATACCAAACGTTCTATAACCCCTGAAAAGCTTAGCGACTCATTCAGGCAGTTATTCAATGTTATTAACCCTTTCACCGCCAACGTCACATTTTTGCACCACAATGATTTAACACCCATGTCACTGAAAGGCATCAAATCCGGGTCTGTTATTCAAAGACCATGTTCTCTTCATTTTGGGAGGTGGGGATAGGCCTTACTTTAAATATGTCACAGAGGAATCCCCAATATTATAGACATATTCGTTTTCTCTACCGAGGTAAGTTTAATGGAAACTTGTTGCTGAAAAATGTCTGGTGGCGAAAGGGTTAATATATGTGCATTTTATATTAATTGCTTGAGTCATTTTATATTAGTTGCGTGTGTGTGTGTGTGTGTGTGTGTGTGCGCGTGTGCGTGTGCGTGTGCGTGTGCGTGTGCGCGTGCGTGCGTGCGTGGACATCATTGACAGAAGAAGGTGACAAAACATTGTCCTTGGCGAAGGCTTGCTATATTCACATTTATGCCCGTCAACCCGGTCAAGAACGATAATCTGTTTTGTTCTTTTTAGGCTCTAGTATAGTAACAGAACCATCAGCAAAATGATGGATGTTTGGCAATATTAACATTTCTTCCCCTCACAACACTATCTGAACCATCTTAGACGGAAAAAGTGCTGTCTCTATAGGGGATTTGAAGAATGAAAACATCACTTTTCCCGTCAACAAAAATCACCAATATTTTCTGTCCCGGAGAGTACACTTGACACTTGGAGCGCAAGTGAAGTTATAGTGCACTACAACTGCACTTGTACCGTTTTGGGTTGAGGGGAAGAAATGTTAATATTGCCTAACTTTTGATTCTGTTTTGTCATTTGATACTCATATCAACACTGTTATAAATAAAGCTAACCAAATGATTGGACTTATCAAAAGAACATTTTCATATCTTGACAGATCCATGTTTTTAAAACTGTATAAGGCCCTTGTTAGGCCCGGTCGCATGAAAATAGGTAGCTCGTAAAAATAAGTAGCTCGCTATTATGAGAGTCTGTATTTGCGACAACCACAAATTTCACTTTTTCTGTACTTTAACCATTTAACTAACCCTAACCCTAACCCTAACCCTAAACCCTATCCATAACCCTAGAAAAAAAAATGAAATTTGTGGTTCATGTCGCAAATACACACTGTCATAGGTAGCGAGCTACTTATTTTTACGAGCTACCTTTTTTCATGCGACAGGCCCCACCTTCAATATGCAAATATTATATGGTATCCATATTTAAAAAGGCAGTCTGTAGCTATAGAAAAGATCCGAAAAAGAGCAACCAGATTATTGAGAGAATGCAGAGATATGAATTACCTTGAAAGACTGAAATACATTCCTTAAAAAGTAGAAGATTGAGAGGGGACCTGATTGAGACTCTAAGCTATAAGATATTTAATGGCCTTGTTAACATTGATGTTACTAATAATTTTCCAACTAACAGATTATAACAGAACAAGGAATTCAGAAATGAAAATCCTGATGGGCCATAGCAATACTAATATGAGAAAAAATGCACTGACTAACAGAATTGCACAGTTTTGGAATGTTCTTCCTACTCAACATAAATGTTCACCTAATACTAATGTACACTACTCACAAAAAGTTAAGGATCACTATGAGAAAACAGGTGCGCAATAAACTCCGTTCGCTCCTGTTATTTATTTCTCAGTCAAGCCAAATTGTTATGAATTCTTGTTCAGCTGTAAGTGGGCGATGTTGTGTTAGTGGAAACATTGCACGTGATTCTCTATTACTGAGCTTGGCAGCAAAAGAAAAAGCGGAAACTTGCGAAAAAGGACCTTGTTTTGGATCGTTCTGCATGAACACATTGCACAAGCCAGATGGAAAAACCATTATGCACGTGCAAGCACTACTGTTTATGTGTGGGACGGTGAGATCGTGAGATGCTGTCTCTTGCTTGGCTTTATAAGAAGACATACCACCAGTATTAGGCCTGATTTGACAATGCCTCCACGACGAAAATTGAGCGAGTTGGATAGGGGACGAGCTGTTGCATGGTTCCAAGATGGTGTTCCCAAGCGAGAAGTGGCCAGGCGACTTCAGGTGTCCATCTCGGTCATTGTCAGACTGATTCAACGCTTCACAGCCACTGGGAGGGTCCATGAAAGACGCAGATCTGGTCGACCGAAGAAGACAACTCCACGTGAAGATCGTCTCATTGAACGACAAGCCCTGCAGACAAGAACAGCCTCTTCCAGCATCATTCGAAGGCAGCTGAGGGTGGCTACTAACATCAACATCAGCCAGCAGACCATACGGAACCGCCTTCATGGGTTTAACCTCCGTTCTCGTCGCCCAGCTGTACGGCCACGCTTAACTCCAGCCCATAGGGCAGCACGCCGCGCCTTCTGCAGACGTCACGTGAGGTGGACACGTCAGCAATGGTCCCAGGTCCTGTTCAGTGATGAATCACGCTTCACCCTGAACCACAACGACGGCCGACTGAGGGTCTGGAGGCGCCCAGGGGAACGCTTTATTGACGCCACTGTCCAAGAAAAGGTGGCCTTTGGTGGAGGTTCTGTAATGGTCTGGGGGGCCTTCAGCCTTCACCACAGAACACCCTTGTATCATGTACAGGGTAACCTGACTGGCCTCCGATACCGGGATGAGATCCTTCGACCGCTGGCTGTGCCTACACTGCAGCAGATGGGACCGCCGGCTGTCTACCAGGATGACAACGCTCGCCCCCACAGGGCAAGGGTGGTCAACGACTTCCTGCAGCAGTCTGGAGTCAACAGAATGGAGTGGCCAGCATGCAGTCCCGATCTCAACCCGATTGAGAACCTCTGGGATGAGCTGGATCGCAAAGTGAGGAGCAACCACTCCCCTCCCAGGGATGCCCAGCACCTCTACCAGATGCTGCAGGCTGAGTGGCAGGCGCTTCCACAGAGGATCTTCACCACCCTGGTCAACTCCATGAGGACTCGCTGCGTCGAGTGCCAGAACAGCCATGGCGGATACACGCATTACTGAACTTTTGGGAGCATCAGAATGCCCTGTCTTGTGATTTCAATGACTTTGGGAAATCAAATTTCGATACGTACCCACTTTGATCAAATGTACAGACCAAACGATTGCTCGAAATTGAAGGCAATTGTGCATCGTTATCACTAAAGCATTGAATTAAATGTTGGCCAAAATTCAACGCATTGGCTTTCTTATTTGGAAAGTTATGAATTAGTTTGCAAGTGATCCTTAACTTTTTGTGGATAGCTTATTTAAAAAGTCTTCTGGACAGCAATCAAAAATGTAAACAAATGTTTTTTGAATATGATGAATATCAAAATTATAATGCGTATGCGCAACTATAATAAATGTACAAAAAGAATGAAGGGGACACTTGATAGGCCGCGAGGCCTAGGCTTATGAGCCAGTCCCCCACTACTACTAGGGGAAGACGGGGTAAAAAGCGCATGGGCGGGTAAGAAGCCCACCCCAATTATCTCATGAAATAAAGAAAATTTCAGTCAAATTTGCCCATGAGACGAAGGCTAGACATTAACGCTCGTCTCATGGGCAAAATGATACTGAAATTTGCTTCATTTCATGAGATAATTGGGGTGGGCTTCTTACCCGCCCATGCGCTTTTTACCCCGTCTTCCCCTACTACTACTACCCTAAGAAAATAGAAGAAGAAGGCAACAGCAAACAAATCTCTGCTGTCCCACACTTACCTGTATCAAATCAACAGTCTGTTGTGTGTTTTTCCTTTCTTTCAAGGGCGCAAAGCCGTGAACTCGAGCATCAAAGACAACGAATGTTTCCTGTCCCGCAAGCCAGCCCACTATCAATACAAAATGATAAGCTAGTTGTGAGAAGTGTTCACGGAAACTACACTGCACACCGGTCCGTGGTCAAACGATGTTCACGTGCGCACAAATGTCGTGTGTGTACTGTAATATAGCGTTACAGTAAATTAAGGAGACCTCTTGTCTTCAAACCAGCCGAGGAAAAACAATCGCTTAAAAAAATGAGGTTGTCCGTGAGAAGTGTTCATATTTAATGCACACGCCTGTCGTCGACAGACGATTGTGCGAGTGCACGTTCTACCCGGCTCAAGGGTCTTGCATAAGCATAGCGCCGTATAACGTTCGGCACTAACTCAGTCTAACCTATAAGCGCTCCAAGATTCCCAGTTCTTCTCTCCGAAACATTGTTCCTTGCGAACTATCTCTTTTAAAATAATTTACATTTATCTTTTCTTCTTATGAATAGGACTTATGGTTCGGGGTTTTGATGTCGTTGGCGTCTGTTTGTTTCTTTACTTGTGTGTTTGTTTTAGTCTGGTTTTGTTTATTGTTTTTTGTTGTCACCAATCAGCCACAAAGTCACATAACAATTCGTTACCCGTTTTCAGATTGTTTATCAATTCCATGATCGCTTCGGCTCTGTTATTATTAAACAATACTTGAAAAACTTTGTCACAAACAAACAAAACGATTTTATATCTTTCTTGGAACAAAATGTTGCATTCATCTGGCCCAGCACAACACTAGAGAGTGAACATAGTTCAGCAAAACGCTTTGCCTGCGCAATAATCCCAAGGTTTCCATTTCAAGTTGGCAAGATTGTGAATGCAAAACGTTTTGGACCGACCGACAGACAAACAGACAGACAGACCGACCGACCGACAAAGTGAGTTATAGGTAACCACTTCTTTGTTTTTTTTACCTACACAACGGGAACGCTTCCAGTTTCTGAAGCAGCCTCCTGTGGTTGGAAAGATCTTCGAGATGGCGGCCATCTTTGTTGCACATTGAATGTCGTGTTTGCAAATCAATATCGCTGTGATTTGTTTAGTTGAACTGTTCAATCAGATGTGGGCCTTGCTGGTATCCACTGTCCTTTTGCTCATTTCATGAAACAGGCAATTTCACAAATTAGTTTTAGTTGCACTGTTGCTTTTTCATTTAAAAGAAATTGTTAAGGAAAGAAAGGAAAATATGATCGTGAAAGAAAAGTATTTTTTCTTGTGGGTTTTTTTTTCTTCTTTTTTTTTGACAGTTTAAAATTGTGAAGTGTGCATCATGCCAGTGACAGTCAGTCATTCCCGACTATGATCTCCAGATGGCAGAGAGTATGCAACTAGGGGAAGACGGGGTAAAAAGCGCATGGGCGGGTAAGAAGCCCACCCCAATTATCTCATGAAATAAAGAAACTTTCAGTCAAATTTGCCCCTGAGACGAATGCTAGACATTAACGCTCGTCTCATGGGCAAAATGATACTGAAATTTGCTTCATTTCATGAGATAATTGGGGTGGGCTTCTTACCCGCCCATGCGCTTTTTACCCCGTCTTCCCCTACTGTTCTTAAAGACCCATCATCCCTTGCTTTTTTCTGGGTAGGTGTGACCCGCATACAAGTTCCCCCATGCACGGTCGAGGCTGCTTTTTAATGTGATGTCTCGTATTCATGTATAGGGGAATTTGCATGGGAGTCAGACCTGGTCGAAATAAGATTTCTTACCAGCGAGAGAGGGAAACACGTGATAAACCCGTGACTTTCACTCTCTCTCTCTCTCATTACACCCAACTAAGAATATCGCACGCTAAGCCCCTACTGGCTTGACTGCCCCCTGGCGGTCAAACCATCGTCCTAAGTTGCCCACTAATCCCTAATAGATCTTCAGCACCAAGAGCCAGTACAAATAACAGGACTTCTTGTTTGAAAGTTTTTGTCATTAACAAAAGGCTAAAATTTGATCTATGTATTCTTTATACGATTTTCCATAACTGTAGAAAATCATTTATCGTACAGCTCCCATCTTCTGCCTTTCTTCGTTGTTATCATAGACTGGTATTTGTCATTGATTGACATTCTGCAACACAAAAATGGCACCAAAAATCGGTGTTTCATTTTCATTGATAGCTGCAAGTTAAAAAAAAAAAATTTACCTTCTTCAGTTCAGAGTTCAAAAAGCTACTCCTTATCTTTTTACCTTTGTCTGTTTGGACTCCAAAAAAAATGTAGAGGAGAAGTATTGTTTCTTGTTTTTTTATATTGTTGTTTTTTTGCTCCTTTTCTTGCCTGCTTTTTGCTTCTTTTGCTAAATTTTCTGTTTGCTGTTTTCTTGTTTGGCTATGTTGATAAAGGCGTATTCGCCGAAATGTCCAGTAGTTTTGTTTTGTCTCTTGTGAATAAAATAACGTCTTTTTTTTCGTCTTTTTTTTTTTTGCTGTCCCATCTTTTAGGCCTTACAGTGGCATTTGTTCCCACGCCGCTCATTCCGAGTCCCAATTCGCAGCCACACCTCCGCACGTTCAGGTCGCAGAATCCGAGACCAGCAGTCCAAGAAGAGCGGATCTATGTTAGGCCGTCAGGAGGCAACCAACCGAGGAGACACTGCACTGCTGCGAAACGTCACTTTACACTTGTGTAGTTGTTTGTTTGTTGTATGCTTGGGCACAGTGTATAACTCAACATGAAGGCCTTATTGATTTTGGAATAAATTTGGAGATGAGTTAAAGTAGGGTATACCGTAGGTCCTATTACTATGCAATGCTGGAGTTAAATAAGGTTATCATTTTTAACTGCTTATATGAATTCTTGGTTTATAAAATAAACGTGTGTGCGTGGCATTATACGTCTGTATCGTTAACAATTTGGGACTTTCCTGGAGTTGCACTGCCTCCGGGCATTGCCTCCAGGATTTATCTCTGTTTAACACCTTGACTGCCATATTAACGTATCACGTACTGACTTGATGACATCACTGATGACGTCATCAGATGTAGAGGAATAACTCTGATATTCTGGCGTTTGCTCTTGCACAGTCAAGATAATTATATCCCCAGACCATTTTGCCAGCCTGGCTCTTTCAGTTGTCTTTTTCAATTCATGATCCGTACAATTTTGTTTTTTCTTTAATTTTCTCTGCCAGTCAAGGGGTTAAATGGGATTAGGTGAAGACGGGGTAAAAAGCCCATGGGCGGGTAAGAAGCCCATGCCAATTATCTCATGAAATAAAGAAAATTTCAGTCAAATTTTGCCCATGAGACGAGTGTTAATGTTCGTCTCATGGGCAAAATTTGACTGAAATTTTCTTTATTTCATGAGATAATTGGCATGGGCTTCTTACCCGCCCATGGGCTTTTTACCCCGTCTTCCCCTACAAAGTTTAGTTGATTGACTTAGCCTTGTTCAAAAGGGACCTAATTACTGCAGTGTCATTGACATGACCTCCGGTGGTCCCTGACGGTCCAGTGACAGCGCTGCTTGCCCTACAATAGTCGGTTGGCAATGGATGTGGGCAGAAAGCTGAGATTCAAATTCAGTATATTTGCTATGGGTGATGATATGTGTGTCCTCAAGCTCTGCGCACTCTCAGATCAGCCTTACGCGGGCGGTTTCCAAT
This sequence comes from Phymorhynchus buccinoides, assembly GCA_017654935.2. Classification (NCBI taxonomy): domain Eukaryota; kingdom Metazoa; phylum Mollusca; class Gastropoda; order Neogastropoda; family Raphitomidae; genus Phymorhynchus; species Phymorhynchus buccinoides. Next base: position 13,195,684 of record CM065693.1, read on the forward strand.
GGTCTGGTCTGGTCCAACAATTGGTGTGGCCAGTGGAGTGCCTGCGCCGTAACCGACGGCGTGGTTACCGCTACACCTATCTATAATGTTAAAAACTCGTGACTTTACTGGTGTTGCACTGCCTCCGGGCATTGCACCCAGTATTGTTCCCACCATCTTTGTATTTACAAATGTCCCATATGTGTCTATTACAAACGTACTTGGAATGATGCCTTAGAGTCTAGTAATACATGTTTATTTTACAGAAATTATAAAACCGATTTCTGCCGTGAAAGATATATTGAAATGTTGCCTGAGAGAGAAAGATAGTGTTTTACGTCCTCTCGACCCGGCAAAGTACATATGGGACATAAACGAAATGTTGCCTGATGTTTATATATATCCTCTCATACGGTTTCGGTGGTGTAATCATAAACTCATGATAGAAATTGGCAGAAGACTTGGAATACCCCATGAAGAACGATTATGTAGAGACTGCAATCAGAATGACCTTGGTGACGAGTTTCATTTTGTAATGAAATGTCCCAAATACAATGATATCAGATGTCAGTTTATTTCCAGAATATTTACATGTGTAAAGTCCATCTTTAACTACTGTCGATTGCTCTGTGGTGGTAAAAAGGTGTTATTAAATGTAGCTAAATTTGTAAGGTTTAGTAAAGTTGTGTGACATTTTGGTGTGTTAATTACATTAGAGTTATCTTTTGTAACCGTTTTCAATTGTTGCATTAATTTTGTATTTGCTTGATTTGCTTCAAGTCCTCCATGAACCAAAAGGGGTCAAAGGATTAAACAATCTTTGAATCTTTGACCGAGAGGACGTAAAACACAATTTTTCGTTCGTTCGTTCGTTCGTGCCTGCACCATAGAGAAGATTGATAAGAAACTATCCAGGGGATGGCGTATCCCTGAAGGTCTCTGTACACATGAACATGTTTCACTCTTTCCCCATAGCAACACAGTAACTGGCCTGTCATAATATGACTTGCATATAAAAATAATAATAATCATTAGCATTTCTAGCGCCTAATCTTTAAAAAGCCTTAAGCACTTACAACAATAATGAATAAACCAGCAAGCAATCGAAATAAATGAACGTCAATAATATCACACACACACACACACACTCAGTACATGCGCGCGCACACACACACACACTCAGTACATGTGCGCACGCACACACACACACACACACACACACGCGATCGCACACACACACACACACACACACGCGATCGCACACACACACACACACATGCACACAAACCAAGCACAACACACACACACACACAAACAAATGAGAAGACTTAAATGAAGAAAGGGAGTTGTCAGAACGGAAAGGTAAAGGGAGTTTATTCCAAGTGGAGGGGGGCTGGAAAGAGAAGGAATGTTCGCCAAGGGTCCTGGTGCGGTAACGAGGGATCTGGAGGAGAGAAGTGTCAGAGGAGGAGCGTAACTGTTTTGCTATGGTGAAAAAGTGAAAAATGTTCAAATGTACAGAAACCTTAAGCATGCAGTATTAACTCGTGGTCTGCCAACTCGCAGCTGGTCATCAAGCAGCCAGCCAAAGCAATTGAACACTATGGTACACATACACCGGCTAGGGATGAGAACATTACATGTGTGACCGTTTTTTATTACCCCGCCACGTGAGCAGCCACACTCCGACTTCGGAGGAATGGCATCTTTTAAAACAGTTTATTAGTATCTTTATTAAATGTTTTACTTTAAAAGGGAATGTATGTGAATGTGATAGAAAAATATCACACACACATGTACACACACATACACACACACACTAATACACACACACACACACACACACTGTGCACAGCCATACCTCTTTGTGCAACATATTCTTTGTCATAGAGAAAGGATTTCTTTACTGCCTATAGTTGTTTTTTCGTGAGCAAATAAGTGCATTGCTGAGCATTTTATATACAGGAAATTAAATAAAAGCAAACAGCGTGAAGAAATTAAAAGGAATATACATACACAAAAATAGTTTTCCTGTCTTGTATCTCATACACATCCATGATCTGAAATGAACTTACATCATATAAACAAAAATTATCAAAATAAAGTTTTCACAATCTGATTCACTTCTTCAGAATATTATAAACAATTTCATCTGTATAAAAAGCAAATCTAAAATCGTTTGTTAAGTAAAGCAGCAGAGACGTATGATTTCATATCACATAAATGCTCATAATATTCTCGCAAATACACAGAACACAACACTTATAATATGTCTTTGTATTTACATTGACGTATATATCACTAATATATTCACAGAATGGCATTAGCGTTTTGTATGCAGGTGTTTTCCAAGCCAACTTAATGTTGTTTAAACTAATGGGGCTTTTTACTACTTCTTGACAATGGGCAAGGGAGATTATTTTATGACTGAATCGATTACGCCATCTGGTGACAAGTCAGGGGCAGGTAATTGTCAGTGGAAATACACTACTACTTTGTGATATGCAAGAACGATAATATTATGTAAGTGGCGCATGTGTTTCAGTGCACGAGACAGGGGCAGATAATTTTCAGTATAAAGCCTCATTAAAAGAGAGTGGCGATAACAATAAAGAATTCCTTGCAGAAAAGAATAATTATTCCTTTTCTTCATGAATAAAAATCTACTTTCAAATTCATGATGATAAACAGCAATCAGGTCAGTGTCCGGAACGCCTGACATTTCAAAGCAAGCAACAGAAGCTAACAAACAAACAAGTAAATGAACGGACATAAAATAGCTGTAAATAAAACATTAAGTACCAGATACAAACATTGTGACTTTTCGTTTGTATGAAGATTGTATGAAAGGATTAAATTTACAAACATTTAACATTGCATGCCACTTTTTCAGTACCAGCAGCAACTAAAAGACTGTATCACAGCAACTTACGCAATAAAACAACATCCCCTACCAAGTTGATTGAATAATGTGCATTAAAAGAAAACATTTCACGTTCGCCTCTTTCGAGCTTCACTCGAGCATTTCACTAAAATGTCATTTCTTCACCTGCATACCAGGTAGGTAGAGGTGAAAAGAGAATGAGACAGAGACTGACAAACAGGCAGACACACGGTGGTTGCCGGAAAAAAACCAACATCAATTCTAAATCCCTCCTTCCCA
>CM065693.1:13203825-13211325 GCA_017654935.2 Phymorhynchus buccinoides
AAAATCCTGCTTCAAGCATTCCATCACGAGAGCTGTAACATTCACGCTCAACGCTACTTCATTTGCTGGAAGGCAGGCGCAATGCCGGGCGCAGTCATCTTGTCCCCGCCGACGTACAAGCCCCGGGAGGCATCCCCGCAGGCTTTGATGTGCGTGATGAGCTCCCCCTGGGCGTACGGCTTGTGCTCGTCCTTGCCCTTCCAGATGTCGATGACCGACTCCATCATGTTTCCGCCGTAGGAGAAGGTGAGCGTCCAGGGAAGCCTGTCCTTCAGCTTGTTGACGGCATTCACGCGCATGGCGGTCGCCTCGTCCTCGTAGCGGCCCGACGAGAAGAACACACCCGGCACAGCCGGGGGGAGGGTGCGCGACAGCGCCGTCAGCGTGGCCTTGGCGATGTCCTTGCTGGAGTAGTCCTTCTTGCAATCCTGGCCCTCGATCACCAGGCTGAGCTTGAACAGCGTGCTCTCCAGGAAGACGTGGTGGTCATTCAGGGCCTTGACCACGAAGGACACCACCTGCTCCGTCACGGCCTGTGCACAGTCCAGGTCGTGGTTCCCCTCCATCACCACCTTGGGCTCCACCACGGGCACCAGCCCAGCCTGCTGACAGATGCTGGCAAAGCGACCCAGAACCACGCCCATTTCCGACAGCGCCTGGTACGATGGGGTGTGCTCGGAAATGTTCACCAAGCATTTCCACCTGGCGAAGGTGATCCCTTGCTTTTTGTACTGCACGCAGAGGTCGGCCAGGTTGTCCGGAATGTCCGAGGTCTGCTCCTCATGACTCCCGGCCAGAAGAGTGACCGGTTGGTCCAGTCGGACCCCCGTCTTTATTTCCTTTGCGTTGAGACGTCCGACCAGGCGTTTGTTGGAGAGTGAATCCACCTGGTTCACGGCATCCTCCGACAACAGCACCCCCGATATGGTTCCAGCCATGGATTCCGTGCAGGTGATCACCAACTCTCTGAAGCGGCAGCGGTTTTCCTCAGTGTTCTCCAAGTCTATGACTTCGAGGCGTTTGCCCAGGGCAGCGATGGACTCATCTGCTGCCAGGATGCCTTTGCCCGGAGCCAGCAGAGACTCTGCAATGCTCTGCAGCTCCTTCTGCTGTCTGGGATCCAGGTTATCGCCAAATTTGTCATAATACGATAAAGGTTTCTGCACAATTAAAGGACAAAGGGACAGTGTTCATAACAGTCTCTTCATTTTTTCCCAGCTTCTCTCAGTTTGGTCTCTCTCTCTCTCTCTCTCTCTCTCTCTTTCTCTCTCTCTCTCTCTCTCTCTCTCTCTCTCTCTCTCTCTCTCTCTCTCTCTCTCTCTCTCTCTCTCTCTCTCTCTCTCTCTCTCTCTCTCTCTCTCTCTCTCTCTGTGCATGTGTGTGTGCTTGTGTTTGCACGTGTGTGAGTAAGTCTTTAACAGGACATGATGCCTTGCTGCCCAGATTTTTTTATCCCTAAGGAGGCTGTGGTTTCGACTTTACTTGTCTGTCTGTTTATCTGTCTGTCTATGTCTGCCAATTACAGCCCGACTCAAAATAGGTTTGACAAGATTTACTGTAAAATGCAGATTTTTTTTCCATTCTACATTTATCAGTATGATTAAATCTGTTTCTGGTCACATTCTTCAACCTTTTTTTAGTTTCTTAGACTCAAAACTGGGTTTAGTAATCAATAGATTCAAATATCATGTTTAAAGTATCCCAAAACGTTAAATGCTCACGTTCTGATAGGAGACTTTCCATATTTAGGTTGGTTTGTGCACATACAATTTTCTCTGCGGCTTATAAACTGGTGCGGCTTACATGTCAATAAATACATAACACTTTGTCAAGGAAGGAATAATAATGTTTTACGCCCTCTTTGGCCTTTCGGCCATGTGGGGCATAAAACACTTTGTCAATTTAAGGGATGCGGCTTACATACAGGTGCGTCTCATAGTCCAGTTTTTACGGTAATTCAAATTTTGTGGAGAATCTACTTAATTATTTTCCATTTGATTTTGTTCTAATTCTTCATTCGGCTGTGGTGGTTTTGTTTATGCACTTCTTTATTGGAGGTAGAATCTTGGATTATTGTAGAAAATGGCATCTCGTACAAAAGAAAAAATGCTTTCTTCTTAGTTACTTTGTCTTTCAAAAAAAAACAAAAAAACGTTGACTTAATAATAGTGCACAGTAACCTCATTTTGAACCCAGAGTGATTGTTCCACATGGTTTCAACCCTTTCACCGCCAGACATATTTAAGCCAAAAATGTCCATTAAATTTAAATCCATCTGCAGTATTGTGGATTATTCTGTGACATATATAAAATACGGTCTATCCTTACTTCCCAAAACTAAAACAACAGGGTCTTTGGATAATAGACCCCAACTTGATGCCTTTTAGTAACATAGGTGTTAAATCACTGTGGTGCTAAAATGCGACTTTGGCGGTGAAAGGGTTAAGCCTTATTTCCTAAATGAGTTAAACCAGAAGATATCACCATCTCTTTCAGACAAAACGACCAAAACAGATTGCTAGAAAAATCTACATTAATCAAGCCAAATATTTCTCATATTTAAAATCAGAATTATTTTCTCCTTTTCAAAAATGCTTTTTATTTCTTCTTTTTTTCTTCTTCTCCTTTTCAAACTCATCAAACTGCAGCTAAAACATTACTTTTTTAAAATTGTTTTAATGTTCAATTACCTCTTTGGTTTTAGATTATAAATATTTCACATTTAAGAATGAAATGCAGTGGATATTCAGCTACCATCATCCAAGCACCAAAAAAAAAAGAAGTACAAAATTCACTTGATTACTCAAACGAGATCAGAAAAAGGTTAATTGTGTAGCAAACTAAAAGCACCCTGTTAGCAGTCACTAGTGAACAGAAGATGGATAGTTTTGTTAAGTAGCAAACTAAAATTGGGATTAAAAGCATTCTATTACTGTTTCACAAAAGACCAGACAATTAGATGGCTTTATTAGGAATCAAACTTCTAATTTTGAGTTGTTTGAGCACTCTTGTATATTGGTCAAAAGTGAGTTTTGTTACGTAATGAACCAAAACTGCGATTCGAAACAACCGGTATTAAAACACAGTCATGTAAGTTGTGGAACCAAACAAAATTTCTGATTAGAAGCACTCTCTTAACCTTTTCACCGCCAATGTCGTATTTGTGCACCACAATGGTTTAACACCCATGTCCCTAGAAGGCATCAAATCAGGGCCTGTTATCCAAAGACCCTATTTTCTTAATTTGGGGAGGTAAGGTTAGGCCTAATACCATACACGTCAAAGAGGAATTCCCAATATTGAAGAATTTTGTTCCCTCTACCCAGTTAAAGAGGGGTTTTGTTGCTGAAAAATGGTTGGCGGTGAAAGGGTTAATGGTCACAAACCCCCCGAATTAGCTAGTTAGCAGCAACATTAAAAATCTGTGGTGCACTCTTTTTACCGGCTATGTCTCAACCTAAGCTTCTGCCTGTTGCTCTACTTGAGCCGCGCCCTGCTGGCTCTCTTCCGCCTCTTGCTCTGCCTTTTCCCCTTCCTCTTCTCTCTCTCCTTCTTCTCCTTCTTCATCTTCTTCCATTGATCCCGGGAACATGGGGCCTAGGTACTGCTCCGCCTGTGTGTAAATGCACGCAGTTTACCAGGTCATCCGTAAACCGGCAGCGTTTCCTAGTCTTTTTCTTTCTGTCAGTAGCAATTTTGTTCTGTCCTCAAAATCCTTGTGGCCAAGAGAATGGGAATGTACCCTGGGCAAGGCATCTCCACTCGTAAACAAATTCTATCCCAGCCATTCAGAATAGCATCGGCTCCCTCTTGTACAAGATTCTGCCATGCGTTTGTTTGTGTAGGATTTTGGTATGTGTATATTGGCATCAGACTTAAAGGCTTAAAAGCATCTGAAATCACAAAACAACTCTCTGGGTTTTAAAAAAATGAGATTAATGCAATGTCTACTTTCAACTGAGATCAATGTGTGCTCTAGTTAACAGCTTTGCTTTCTTTCTCGTGTCCTTTCAGCCTTCTGCTTCTTCCAGTGAACTCTCTTTCATACCTCTTTTATATTAAGCGCTTAGAGCTTAACCCTTTCACCGCCAATGTATTGTTTTTGCACCACAATGATTTGACACCCATGTCATTAAAACCCTGGAAATTAGGGTCTGTTATTCAATGACATTGTGTTCCTAAATTTGGGCAGTGAGGATTGACCCTATTCTAAATGAGTTACAGAGTAACCCACAATATTGCAGACAAAATCTTTTTTGTGTCCAAGTAAGTTTAATGGACATTTTTGGCTAGGCTAAAAGATGGCTGGCGATGACAGGGTTTTAAATAAATACCTTATCATGGTTTTATAACAGAAAGTTCTTCCCATTGTCTCTTTTCATAGTCCTCCATTTCTTGCCACAAAAATGGTGTTCTTCAGTGGATGTCCCACCAATTAGTCTTATCCATTTGGAGATGTTCATCCTTCTAGGTAGTAGGTAGTAGGTACTTTATAGTCACAGAGGCATCTCTGTGAAATTCGGGCTGCTCCCACATAGAGAGCGCATCGCAGCCTGAGGCGCACCATCAAATGTTTTTAATTTTTCTTGCATGAGATTTTGGTGACTGGTGAGGAGGAAGGTGGTGGTAAATTTTGACCAAATTACAACTTTTTCATTGCCACTGGGATTAACGTGTGCTAAGTGCATGGGCACATGGGACCTCGGTTTATCGTCTCATCCGAAAGACTCCTGCCCCACACCCAGTGGTCTACACCATTTCCGGAACACAGGATGCATGTGCTAGTGTGAATTTGTGTCATCCATCCAATCGGTAAAACACGACCTACTCTTACAGAATGGTGGAATGGGATTTTAACAGGTGCGCAAGATCTTGCTCACGCATTTGCACATGGGACCCTTCCCTCGAGCCTCACTTCTATGTCTCTCCCCACCCTGATGATGAAAGTCCGTTTAACGTCCTCCGGCCTGGAACAGGCACATAGGGGACATTAATAACTATAAAGATAGTGGGGTGATCCTGGAGGTACAGCAATACCAGGAAAGTCCTGAAGTTCTTTTTAATAATCAAGGTGTATTAACAACTCCCCACCCGTTATCATCTCTCTATAATCTGTACCTTGAGTCTTCGTTTGGTGTTGAACTCCTTGATCCTTTCAACAATTGGCCTCCATGCTGTCGTTATTGGTGACCTAATTCTCCCTTTCCCTCATCTCTACCTTTGTCCCTACCCTTTACTCTCTCTCTCTCTCTCTCTCTCTCTCTCTCTCTCTCTCTCTCTCTCTCTCTCTCTCTATCTATCTATCTATCTATAATCTGTACCTTGAGTCTTCGTTTGGCGTTGAACTCCTTGATCCTGTCAACAATTGGCCTCCATGCTGTCGTTATTGGTGACCTAATTCTCCCTTTCCCTCATCTCTACCTTTGTCCCTACCCTTTACTCTCTCTCTCTCTCTCTCTCTCTCTCTCTCTCTCTCTCTCTCTCTCTCTCTCTCTCTCTCTCTCTCTCTCTCTCTCTATCTATCTATCTATCTATAATCTGTACCTTGAGTCTTCGTTTGGCGTTGAACTCCTTGATCCTGTCAACAATTGGCCTCCATGCTGTCGTTATTGGTGACCTAATTCTCCCTTTCCCTCATCTCTACCTTTGTCCCTACCCTTTACTCTCTCTCTCTCTCTCTCTCTCTCTCTCTCTCTCTCTCTCTCTCTCTCTCTCTCTCTCTATCTATCTATCTATCTATCTATCTATAATCTGTACCTTGAGTCTTCGTTTGGCGTTGAACTCCTTGATCCTGTCAACAATTGGCCTCCATGCTGTCGTTATTGGTGACCTAATTCTCCCTTTCCCTCATCTCTACCTTTGTCCCTACCCTTTACTATCTCTCTCTCTCTCTCTCTCTCTCTCTCTCTCTCTCTCTCTCTATCTATCTATCTATCTATCTATCTATCTATAATCTGTACCTTGAGTCTTCGTTTGGCATTGAACTCCTTGATCCTGTCAACAATTGGCCTCCATGCTGTCGTTATTGGTGACCTAATTCTCCCTTTCCCTCATCTCTACCTTTGTCCCTACCCTTTACTCTCTCTCTCTCTCTCTCTCTCTCTGTCTCTCTCTCTCTCCTCTCTCTCTCTCTCTCTATCTATAATCTGTACCTTGAGTCTTCGTTTGGCGTTGAACTCCTTGATCCTGTCAACAATTGGCCTCCATGCTGTCGTTATTGGTGTCTCATTCCTCCTTCCTCCCTATATTCCTACCCCCCCCCCCTCTCTCTCTCTCTCTCTCTCTCTCTATGTATGGTGAGGATACGTGAACCAGTCTGTTAGAAATGTTTGTACGAATGGTGAGTGAAAAGCGCACTGAGTTGCTTTGCAAGATTATGCGCTATATAAGCATTATCAATTATTATTATCATCTGTACCTTGAGTCTTCGTTTGGCATTGAACTCCTTGATCCTGTCCACGGTGGCCTCCATGCTGTCATTCTTGGTGGCCTTGCCCTGCACCCAGGGATGCTTCAGGGCGTCCTCCGCCTTCAGCCTCTTCCTGGGGTCCAACACCAGCAGCTTACGCACCAGGTCCTGAGGAACAGACGAACCAACCTTCTTCTTCTTCGTCCCCAGGCCATATGGCCATTTTGAATTAGGTACATGGCCATATGGCCATTATGAATTAGGTACATGGCCATATGGCCATTATGAATTAAGTACATGGCCATATGGCCATTATGAATGAGGTACATGGGCATATGGCCATTATGAATTAAGTACATGGCCATATGGCCATTATGAATGAGGTACATGGCCATATGGCCATTATGAATTAAGTACATGGCCATTATGAATGAGGTACATGGCCATAATGAATGAGGTACATGGCCATATGGCCATTATGAATGAGGTATAAGGCCATATGGCCATTATGAATGAGGTACATGGCCATATGGCCATAATGAACGAGGTACGTATGTGTCCGGGTTTTGAGTTTTCACCGGTCTCCCCGCTTGCGTGCAGCCGACACGTTCCGATTTCGGAGGAGCTCAGAGGAGAAAATTATTTGGAAGATTTTTTTTGTGTGTAAAAAAAAAAGCAGGTGAATGGGCCAATAAGGCAGAAACATAGTAGATGATAGTAAGAAAAGGAAAAGGCAGAGTCATAGAGTGTTAGATTAGAGGAAGTTTATAGCACAGAACTTCCAGAAGGTTGGGGAACTATTTATACAAACAACACCCCCACCTCAGCATCACCACAGGGAGACAAAACCGGATGTGTAAAGTGATAAATGATACAACAAGAGAAATGTACCAAATTAACTCTTGTGCGGTGAACGGTCAGGAACGTTAAAAAAAAAATCGGATCGGAAACGTCTAGAACGTTCGGGAACGTACCGATTCCACGTGGCCGGTTTGGGTGCTTCCATTTTGTTTCTATCACATGGCAGTCACATGAGCGCTTCAGCCTCGCTTTCGCTATAGATTACACTTCCGTCCTGTTGCTTGCAATGG
>CM065693.1:13221325-13276325 GCA_017654935.2 Phymorhynchus buccinoides
TGAGTTTCCCACACTAAAGGAAACTCACAGCTCTGATCCCCGGCTTTAAAAAAAAGAAAAAGAAAAAAAAGAAAAAGAAAAAAAAGGTAAAAGCAAGATGGAAAGAACGCAATGATCCAAGACTGTGCCAGGGGGTGTTGATCTGCACCTTTACCCAATAAGTCATTGACGTTAAGGACTGACCTGTCAAAGAGTTCTCCCCCTGTCACCAGCTCCAACACCATGAAGATCTGTGTAGGGGTCTCGTACACTTCTTTCAGACGTATCTGAACAGAGACAGAATAATTTCACGTTGTAACTTTTGCAGTTGAAATACTTGTGGCGGTACCATAGCCGATGAGGTTTAACCGAGGCATGGTTACCGCTACACCTACAGACAAGCCCCTATTTTACGACCCTCTGTTAAGCGACCACCTCTCATTTGAGACCGGATTTGTTGGCACGGATGCATTTTACTATGTAAACGACCTCTCTTAAATGACTTCCTCTAAAACGCGACTTACGACCGCCAATTTGTTGGTTTCTACGACCGTTGTTGTCGTCTGCATAGACTTCGAGCAAAGGGAAACAACCACGGTCAAGGGCCTGAAAGCGGAGTCACTTCCCTTGTTGTAGAAAAGATGGCGGAAAGCGTAGGAAAAGCACGAAAACCACTGACTTTGAAAAAGAAAACTACTGACTTTGGACGAGAGTGGAGGTGATTTTTTTTTTGGGGGGGTGGGGTGAGTGGTGGTGATGGTAACGGTGTGTGTGTGTGTGTGTGTGTGTGTGTGTGTGTGTGTGTGTGTGTGTGTGTGTGTGTGTGTGTGTGTGTGCGTGTGCGTGTGTGCGCGCGTGTGTGTGTGTATGTGTGTGTGTGTATGTGCCGGTACGTGCGTGTATGTGTGGGTGGGGTGTGTATGTGTATGCCTATTTGCATGTGCGTGAGCGATTATTTCGTGTTGTTGAATTTGCTTCTTAATTTTTGTTGTTGTTAAGCGCATAGAGCTCCACATTGGTGGAGGAATGCGCTATATAAATGATTCACTATTATTATTATTATTATTATTAACAGAAGTCGGCGAAGTGAAACTGTAATACATCAATTGCACAATCCTATGGAGTTGGAAAGACCCAAATCCAGTTTTAATATGTCATTGTATGTGTGCATGAAGAAGAGAGTATGAACTGTGCTGAACTTTTTCTTTCTACGGCTGCCAGTGAAAACCTCCGTCATACGACCCCTCCAATTTACGACCGATTTTTCCGGACATTTTGGAAGTCTTAAAATAGAGGTTTGTCTGTATCTGTATTGTTAAAAAAATCGGGACTTTACTGGAGTTGCACCGCCTCCGGGCATTGACTCCAATCTGGTTCCCACCATCTTTGTATCTACAAATGTCCCATATGTGCCTGTTCCAGACCGAGAGGACGTAAAACAACATTTTTCATTCGAACAGAGACAGACATAGGACAATAGCTTACCGTAAAATACAACTTTGGCCCATGCGGCTTATAAACTGATGCGGCTTATCTGTGGATTTTTTTCCATTCTACATTTATCAGTATGATTAAATCTGTTTCTGGCCACATTCTTCAGATTATTTTGAGCTACTTTAAACTCAGAACTGGTTTAGGTAATCAATAGATTCAAATCTCATGCTTAAAGTGTCTGAGAACATTAAATACACATGTTCTGATAGGAGAATTTATACATTTGTGTTGGTTTGTGCACATACAATTTTCTCTGCGGCTTATAAACTGGTGCGGCTTATATGTGAATAAACACCTGATCTTTTGTCAATTTAAGGGATGCGGCTTATATACTCCAGTTTTTACGGTAACTCTTCTAGCACCATGGGCGAACACATTCACCCAAGCATCACTCTACACTTCCACCAAATGCAAAAACATTCACTGCCAAGTACCCTGCCATGTGTTTGTTTATTTTTATACCTTAACGAACAGTTTCTTCTGCTAAAGCAAAATGTGCACGCCCGAAAAAAATTGTTACTCCTCTCTTGTTGGTTGAGATGCAACAAAAAATTTGGTTTGTTCGTTCATTCTTCAAAAACAACCTTACCACATAGGGATTGTCCATGTGCAGCAGGATCCCAATCTCAGAGCACACCACTTTTTTATCCACCTGAAAAACAACAAAAACAGATTTTATAACAGTTTAATAATAATACTGGACACTTGTAAAGCGCTTTACCCCTGTGCAGGGAGCTCAAAGCGCTGTACAAAGAACTAAGCACTAGAATACAAATGAGTAAGCATTTATACATTAAACACAATCCAAGAATAAGTGAATAACAATCAACATAAAAACAAGCATCAGTCAACACAAACGTTAGAAACAATAATTAATAAATGAGTTATCAACATGAAAAGAAGCACCTATCAATACAAACATTAGAAACAATAATTAAAGAACTTGATATATTTAATCAGGTAAATCCCCAGCCCTCGCTTCTTGTGTTTGAGGAGACACGCAGCATGTAGAACGCAGTGCGTCATTCTGAAATGGATGTAATTTATATTTTTGCGTCACAGTTTGCAATTTCTATCACTTTATAGCAACTGGTCACCCCTTATTTTTCTAAAAAAAATGTTAGCAAGTCGCTGACTCGCATCCTGCGGTTTCAAGTTTCGATGCCATTGTTGCATTGTCGCTATGGTATTTGACCGAGTAATGGAGTCTAATTTTCACAAAGTGCTCTCCCCTAGTCTTTTTCCGAAAATCGTCTATTATTAACCCTTTCACCGCCAGCCATTTTTCAGCCCCAAAAATACCATTACACTACTTAACTGGGTACAGAAAAAAACCCAATCTGCAATATTGCTAATTCCTCTGTGACATATATAACATTAGGCCTATCCTTACCTCCTGATAACAGGCCCTGATCTTATGCCTTTTAGTGACATGGGTGTTAAACCATTGTGGTGCTAAAATGCGACAATGGCGGTGAAAGGGTTAAACTCACATTTTTGTTGATGATCTTGACAGCCCAGTTCATGCTCGTGCCCCTCTGTTCACATTTGTACACACAGGAGGTGGCCCCTCTGCACAACACAGACAACAGAGGGTGAGCCAAGAAGACGACAGAAAAAAAACGTAAAGGTCAAGATGTGCCCCCCCTCCTACATTTCTCAGCTCTCCCCGCATTTTCACACTTGCCTTTCTTACCAAACATTAAGCTGTATTTTATGAACCTTTTCAGCTAATTATCTTTGTTGAATAATTAATCGCAGTCATGATAAAGGCCATTATCTAATAGGATCCCCCCCCCCATGTAGTGCAGTACACACAACAGCCGCGGAGCATTTGTCACAGTCCTGGTTCATTGCGTTTTTCCGTCTTGCCTTTATCTTCTATTATTATAGAATGCATGTGTTTAATTATGTAAGCGGATGAAAATTAGTGTTAAATATAGCAAATGATAGAGGATGAAGTACTCAATCTGCAGTAAGAAAGGCAAGACTGAAAAAGTGGAAACAACCGAGAAATGGAGGAGGGGGGGGGGCACATCTTGACCTTTACCAAAGAAACAAACCATACAAGTTCACACAAGTTTATTCACTTGTCTTTGAATTACGAAGAACATCATTGTCCAGGATGCACACAAAACATACTAAAGCAATAAAAAGTATTCCTTACATAAGCCACACAAATAAAACGCACGGAAGCAACACACACACGACGCACGCACACAAGAAGTTTTGCTAAGATTTTAAACAAGATTTCTAGGGATAAAGACACAGAGGGTACTATCACTTCTTCTTTTTTTTTTTTTTTTTTTTTTTGCTGTCCCATCTTCTGGGCCGTACAGTGGCGTTGCTCCCACACCGCTCATTCTGAATCCCAATTCACAGCCACACATCCGCACGTTCAGGTCGCAGAATCCGAGACCAGCAGTCCAAGGGGAGCGAATCTATGTTAGGTCGTCAGATCACTTTTTCTTCTTCTTCTTCTGCATTCCCAGGCCAAGTGGCCATAATGGGTGAGGTACGTATATGTGTCCGTTTTCAGTCATTCACTGGTCTCCCTGCTGCATTCAGTCGGCACATTCCAATGTCGGAGCTCCTGAGCTCAAAGGAGAAAATGATTTTGAAGATTTGTTTTTTAAAATAAAGGCGAAAGAATGGGCCAATAAGTCACAAAAATTGAGAGTCAAATGATAGTTGGAAAAGGATAACACAGCTCTAGTCAAAGATAGTGATAGATTAGAGGAAGTTGCTTTGCTAGCACAGAAGTTCCAGAAGGTGGGGGAACTATATTTATACTGAAAGACCCCCTGGTATCCCCATGGGGGAGTAGTATATTGCATCACAAACAGAATTAAAAGAAAATTGGTATTATCCTCTTGCTCCACACCCACTCCCCATCCCCAACCCATGTTGGTCTCTTCTGAAAGATGAAATAGATCAGATTGCAGTGTTTAATATGAGTGTCAGATTGCAGTGTTTAACATGAGTGTGTGTCACCCCCCCCCCCTCCCTCCTCTCTCTCTCTCTCTCTCTGTGCGTGTGTGTTTGGCTTCTAAATTTAGCAAGAATAGTTATTTCTTTTCGTGCTGTAGTATGCATGATAAACTAAATTACTATTCTTGCAAGTCACAAAATAAAACATTCAAATCTGCATGCAATGCAATGATTATAAACAAAGATAACAAGAAATATTTTAAACACTAAACATAAAACATTAAGGATCAAAATACTTGTTCATTTCATACAATTACTTTCATCAACTTAGTAGTTGAGTACTTTTTTTTGTTAATTAAAAAAAAAATATTTTGATTTTTGTCAATTTTAAAACACAATCAAACCAATGCAGAACACATGCTTAAACGTGAAATAATTGTAAACATAGAAAAAATAACAAGCCATATTTGATTGTAAAAAAAACAAATGGAATACTTTCTTCATCTTACATATGTACAAACAGCCTCTCGACGATCTTCCCAGTGCTGCAAAATAATTTTATTAAACGTGAGCTAACTTAATAAATTTCATAAAGACTACATGTACTTTTAAACCTATTCTTCTTTTTCTTCTTCTTCTTTTGGTGGTAGCCAACTTCTTTTTACAGAAGAAAATGCACACACTTGGCATGACAATATATTTAATTGTTAGAGTGAAACAAAATCTTTTTTTCTTATTTTGTATGTGTATCCGAGCCTCTCTCTCTCTCCCTGTGTGTGTGTGTGTGTGTGTGTGTGTGTGTGTGTGTGTGTGTGTGTCCGTGTGTGTGTGTGTGTGTGTGTGTGTGTGTGTGTGTGTGTGTGTGTGTGTGTGTGTGTGTGTGTGTGTGTGTGTGTGTGTTGTGTGTGTGTGTCGGCGCTCTTTTGCTGTGTCAGGACCGACCTCCTGGAACAAACTTCCTCTCTCCCTCCGTCAGCGACCGACTCTCTCTGCTTTCAAAGCTAACCTCAAAACCCACCTGTTCCCCCGTCATTAAAGCTCCTCTCTCTTTCTCTTCTCTCTCTTGCCATTAGGTCTGTTTCTGCTATATTCCATTTATGTTATCCGTGCGTGTTCGCTTTGTATTGCTTTTGTGTTTGAATGCGCTTTGAATGCTAACGTGTGTGTGCGCTTTGATTTGATTTCTATCAAGATTCAGCGCCGTATAAATACTGTATGTTGTTTGTTGTTGTTGTGTGTGTGTGTGTGTGTGTGTGTGCGTGTGCGTGCGTGTGTGTGTGTGTGTCCGTGTGTGTGTGTGTGTGTGTGTGTGTGTGTGTGTGTGTGTGTGTGTGTGTGTGTGTGTGTGTGTGTGTGTGTGCGTGTGTAATTAACCTTCTTCAAGACCTACAGTCAAAATCACGTATTTCACATGTTTTCCTTCTTATAGCTGGTAAAAAATCTTATTTTGACCAAGTGTTGCTCCCATACACATTGAAAACGTGGCATCACTTTAATGAGCAGCCTCGATCGTATATGAGGACAGTCACGAAAACGAGGCATCACTTTAAAGAGCAGCCTCAATGTCAGTCTAAATGCGGACCACACCGACCCAGAAAAAAACCAAGGGACTTAATCCAGCCGGCTCTGTGGGACTGGGACTTTAAGGGAACTTTAAGGGAAGTTGTATTTTTTGTTCATAGCTTTAAAGTGACACTTAATGGAAACTTAAATTTTCCTAGAAAGTCATATCATTGAGCAGATCATCATTTCTAAATTAATTGCATTTATAATGGTGTTTTACATTTTGGCAGTTCTAATCAAGAGAAATCTGATTACATGAAACAAAATGAGGAAAATTATCATATAAATTATTTAACAGAAGAGAAATATCTGGATATCACCTTCAATAGTAAGTTATAATTTGACCCTCACATTCAGAGAGTAATTAACAAGGTTAACCAGACGTTAGGTATGATTAAAAGAAGTTTTGTGTTTTTGAATAAAGATACATTTCTTAAGCTGTATAAGTCCTTCGTTAGGCCTAATTTAGAATATGCTAACATAATATGGTATCCATATCTAAAGCGGCAGTCAGTGAAAATAGAAAGAGTACAGAGACAAGCTACCAAATTACTTAACCCTTTCACCGTCAACCATATTTCAGCCAAAAACTTCCATTAAATTTACCTGGCCGGGTAGAGAACAAAATCCATCTGCAATATTGGGGATTCTTCTGTGATATGTATAAAATAAGGTCTATCCTTACTTCTCAAAACTAAAACAATAAGGTCTTTGGGTAATAGACCCCAATTTGATGCCTTTTAGTGATATACATGTAGGTGTTAAATCACTGTGGTGCTAACATGCGACTTTGGCAGTGAAAGGGTTAAAGAATGTAGAAATATGTCCTATTTGGAAAGATTAAAATATCTGGAACTGCACCCACTTAAAGGTAGGCATCTAAGAGGGGATCTCATTCAGGCGTATAAAATGTTCAATGGCTTTGTTAACACTCCAGTTGAATCACTTTTTTTCTGTTTCTCATTGCACTAACACAAGAAATTCAGAAGGTAATATTTATATTCAATACAGCAGGACTAATACTAATAAAAGGTAAGTTTTCATTTTCGCACCAAGTCGCTAATCACTGGAATAACCTACCTACTAACATTAAATTTACATATAATATTAACAATTTCAAGAACCTTTCGGATGAAATTCCAAAATATAGATTTTTTTTTATGACTGCTTCAGTGATTGATGCTATGGAATTGCTTATACATTAGTGATGTATGCAAATCAGTGATGTATGCAAATACATGATAAAGATTGTACAGTGGAACCTCTCTTATAAGACCTCCAAAAATCATCCAAAATGAGGTCTTAAAAGTGAGTGGTCTTATAAGGGAGGCAATTTTAATACTTACAAATAAGGGCAATGTGTCAAGGTAGGTCTTATGTGGGAGGGAGTCTTATAATGGGATATCTTATAAGGGAGGTACCATGCACTGTACCAATGATGGGGCGTTTAATAGGCCGCGAGGCCTTGGCCATGATGACTGTTCCTATCACTACTACTACTACTACTACTACTACTACTACTACTACTACTACTATATTTAAGTTCAACTAGTTGAAAAACGCAATACTTCTTCTTCTTCTTCTTCTTTCTTTGAACAACCACCATCATCTTTTTTATCATTGATTTGATTGATTGATTATGGTTCTGTTGTTGTAGTTCTTCTTCTTCTTTCTTTAAACAACCACCATCATCTTTTTGATAATTCTGTTGTTGTACTTACCGACCAAGTTCCTTCCCAAGACAATAGAACTCTTCAAAGGCTTTGTCTCGGATGCTTTCTTGCACCCAGTAATCTTGCTTCTCACAGACGGGCATTGTGGAGGTTTGTACAGTTCGGGTTGTCGACAAAAACGGGATGCGAGTGTGTTGCTACTGCCAGACCGCCATTTGTAGACGTAGCGACGGGAAACTGTACGAGTCTGCGCAGTGAGCATTTCCTTTGGGGCCCTGTCAAGGATGTGGGCATCTGTGAGAAAAATACTATGAGGCCCTGTTCAGGGAAGTTTTATTTTTAAATAAATTATCTCCGCCAGAAATATTACATGTACATGTGGTAATTTTTTCGTTTTCATCTGTTATTAACTAAGGGTCGGTAAGAACACCCAATCGGACCCAACCAAACTTATGCCAAATGAACTCTCTCTCTCTGTCTCTGTCTCTCTGTCTCTGTCTCTGTCTCTCTCTCTCTCTCTCTCTCTCTCTCTCTCTCTCTCTCTCTCTCTCTCTCTCTCTCTCTCTCTCTCTCTCTCTCTCTCTCTCTCTCTCTCTCTCTCTCTCTCTCTCTCTCTCTCTCTCTCTCTCTCTCTCTCTCTCTCTCTCTCTGTGCATGCATGCATGCGTGCACTGATGATGTGTGTGTGCGTGTGTAAACATCTTCACTTCACTCTGGATGATGCGAGACAGACCAAAGTCAGGTGAAAATAACACACACTGTCAATTAGCATCCCCACTAGAGACACCAAAATGTCCTTGATATCTTGAAGAGAAAAAAAGTTACATATCATCACTACTTGACGCCAACCGTGCATCTGCAAAATCAGTGATTTTACAGGAGCATCAAAAAACATGTCGTCATCTGCTACAATGTCATTCCCCATTTGATATACGCTTGACTCTTCTACAGATCGCACGATCAAAGGGCAGAAAGGACGATTGACTTGCTGGGTACCGTTGTTACTTGGCCCGAGTATCATTTCTTTTTTTTTCTTTTTCTTTTTGTTCCTTTCTTTTAAAGCCTTCCACTGTCCCCGTCTCTCTTTTCATTTTTTTCTTGTCTTTTTTTTTCTTGTCTTTTTCTTTTTTTTTCTTTTTTTTTTTTCCTTCACTTCTCTCATACCTATGTCTGTGTGATGATCTAAGATGGACATTTTTCTTCGGTATAGTTTAGTGTTTTAGTCTCAGGATACTGTGACATAAGTGTCTGGGTTTCTGTATGAGTTTGGTGTACTGACCATTCATTCTGTGTGTGTGTGTGTGTGTGTGTGTGTGCGCGCGCGTGTGTGTGCGCGCGCATGTGTCACGAGAGCGCGCGCGCGCGCGCACGTAGGGGAAGACGGGGTAAAAAGCGCATGGGCGGGTAAGAAGCCCACCCCAATTATCTCATGAAATGAAGCAAATTTCAGTCTCATTTTGCCCATGAGACGAGCGTTAATGTCTAGCATTCGTCTCATGGGCAAATTTGACTGAAATTTTCTTTATTTCATGAGATAATTGGGGTGGGCTTCTTACCCGCCCATGCGCTTTTTACCCCGTCTTCCCCTATATGCAACATAAAACTATTATGCACGTAATATCAACCATTAACACACTATGCCGAGTATCATTTCCACACTGACTTTACCATGTTCGTTTTGCCGGAGCCAATGATTGCGGTCTGTCCATCTGTAAGTCTGTCTGTCTGTCTGTCTGTCTCTCACAACACTGGCACTGACTCATAGTCACATTCAATGCTCTAGCTCTCTCTCTATCGAACCTTCCCCTCCCTAAAGATTAATTAGTAAAAAAAAAACACCAAAAATCACATTAGCAAAATCTGTACAGCTGGGGAAAAACTAACAAAATCATGGCAAGCACTGTCGCAGTCAAAAAAGTCGCTCGTTCAAATAAATCGCCCGGCTACTATGAGAGTGTGTATTTGCGACATTTTGCGACATTGAGCATGAACCACAAATTTCACTTTTTTCTAGGGTTAGGGATAGGGTTAGGGTTAGGGTTAGGTAAATGGTTCAAGTAAAAAAAAGAGTGAAATCTGTGGTTGTCGCAAATACTGACACACTCTCATAGTAGCGGGCGATTTATTTGAACGAGCGACTTTTTTGACTGCGACAAGCACTATATATAGGCATCCCACAATTAGAGATGGGCAATAAAACCGGCTTGAACAGAATTAGGCTTTATATATACGTCCTCTCGGTCCACTTGGACACATGTGGGACATTTATTCCAATTTCGTTTTCAATCAATCAATCAATCAATCAATCAATCAATCATTTTATTGTCCTGATCTTTTTAAAAAAAACAAGGGAAAAAATACAAAAAGCAAAAATAGAATCAAATACAATAGAGGCGAACACCCTAATAGGGGTGTCTGTACATGTGAGCACCCCCACCCCCACCACGGCAACAGAGCGACAGGCCAGTCACAATGTAACTTGCCCATCACCGTGCCACCATGTGAAAGAGTGAGAAATGCTCACATGCACAGATACCCCAACATATTAAACATCTTCACACACACACACACACACACGCACGCACGCACGCACGCACACACGCACGCACGCACACACACACACACACACACACACACACACACACACACACACACACACACACACACACACACACACACACACACACACACACACACACACACACACACACACACACACACACACACACACACACACACACACAAGGGACAGATGGTGTGGGGAGACTCAGTGGCAAAAAATCAGGGCCATGCAGTATTGAAATTTACAGTCGCCCATCGGGCTATAGGGGAAGACGGGGTAAAAAGCCCATGGGCGGGTAAGAAGCCCATGCCAATTATGTCATGAAATGAAGCAAATTTCAGTCAAATGTTGCCCATGAGACGAACGCTAAACATTAACACTCGTCTCATGGGCAAAATATGATTCAAATTTGCTTCATTTCATGAGATAATTGGCATGGGCTTCTTACCCGCCCATGGGCTTTTTACCCCGTCTTACCCTAGTGACTTTTGAAAACTGGATGGAAGTTCAGTTTAACGTCGCGTATCGGCTTTCGCCATGTACGACGGGCTGAACAAACCAACCAGGGTATAAACAAACATTTATGTTCCTGAATCACTGTCTTAGCCAAAAGGCCGAGAAGCGATCAGAATTTTTAATATTTTGAAAACTCTACTAACCCACACATTTATACTAGCCAATGGCTACCGAGCTAGTAGTTTTGACCAGCCCTGTGTGTGTGTGTGTGTGTGTGTGTGTGTGTGTGTGTGTGTGTGTGTGTGTGTGTGTCAGGTCAGGTAGTTAGGACATTAGGCCTCGCGGCCTCTTCACTGTCCTGTCATTTTTGTTTGAACTTTTGCACAGCTGAGAGGTTTTTGTATTTTGTTTTCGGCAAATCTGCCTTTTAGTCATGCTCATATTGAGGTTTTGATATGTTGGTGTATCCACCAAGGAGGTTTTTGAATTGTGTTAGATTCTGTGCTCGTTTAATATGTGCAGGAAGAGTAGGGGAAGACGGGTTAAAAAGCCCATGGGCGGGTAAGAAGCCCACCCCAATTATCTCACGAAATAAAGAAAATTTCAGTCAAATTTGCCCATGAGACGAATGCTAAACATTAACGCTCGTCTCATGGGCAAAATGAGACTGAAATTTGCTTCATTTCATGAGATAATTGAGGTGGGCTTCTTACCCGCCCATGCGCTTTTTACCCCGTCTTCCCCTATTCCCAAACTTTATTACTCTGTTAGAAAAGATTTTTTTTCTAATATTAGTTCGGCTATACTGGGTTAGTATTTTTAAATCACTGTTACGGGTTCTTGAGTCAGTTGTGTGTGTGTGTGTGTGTGTGTGTGTGTGTGTGTGTGCGTGTGCGTGCGTGTGTGTGCGCGTGCGTGCGTGTGTGTGTGTGTGTGTGTGTGTGTGTGTAGAGAGAGAGTGACAGATTAGTGGAAGTTACAAGCACAGAACTTCCAGAAGGTCGGGGAACTATTTATACAAAAGACCCCCGGTATCCCCACGGGGGGAAGACACCGACGTGTGGGAGAAGAGGGTAACGTTTATCCGGAAGTGCAATGACTGTTTAGAGTAGCCCCCCTTCATGACGAACTTTCGAGGGAAAGAAAAAGAGAAGAAAACTACGAAGAACTTCACAAGAAAAGTTTTTCACAAATTACAACAGCATTCTTGGTTTCATACGCTTATCGTAGAATAATAGACAATTTTAACGTATAAAACACATAACTCCGTGACAGCATCTAATGATCTTTCATGGTTTGTATTTTAAAATGTGATTTTACTTGGGCAATGCCGCAATAATGTTGCAAAATAAGTTGTGAAAATGATATCAGAACTAAAGAAAACACAAGTAGAAATAAACTGTAAAAGGAACATTTATCGAATATTTATGCTATGGGCTTTATGTGTGTTAGAAATTCCTGAAACCAAGAAAACGTAGCAAAAAACATCAGCAGAATGATTGAAGTTGGCTGTACAATCGCATACGGTTGCTGTTTGCATAGTCTAACCAACAACACGTTTCGATTGGGTTTTTTTAAATTTGTTTTTAATATTTTTTTGAGCTACGAAAGTGCAAAAACAAAGTTGTCATCATCGTCGATGATCATTGAAAAACAATTTGAATACGTTTATAAGCTCTATTGGTAAAGGTCAAGATGTGCCACCCCCCCTACCTATCTCGGTTAATTCTATTTTTCCGTTATTGCCTTTCTTACCATACATAAAGCTGTAGGTAATATTTGTAGGTAATAATTTTTTATATCCACCGATGGCGCAAATATCGATCGATATTAACACCATCAGTGGATCGCTCGTCAGCGCAAGCAAATCGATCGATCATACCAAGCCGAAAGTTAGTTATCTTTCGATATAGTTCGTCGCTCAAACGCGCATGACACCAGTACAAAATCATATTTACGGGTGTGTCTAAACACCGGGAAATGCTGAAAGGTGAATCGACTCGGAAAATTAGAAATAACACACGGCCCAGGCCTAGGTCGCTACGTGCCCGGTTACGATCTCAGCCTGTGTGAACGGTGTGTGATGCCACAAAACCGCATCTACTTAAAAATAATTGACATCTACTCATTGAGTTCTTTGATATATGTTGAGCGCCGATGTGTTTGTATATATGTACGTGTGCGCGAGCTGTTTTGTTTGTAAACACGTCGATATGATGCGGTATCACATGAATTATATTCTAGTGTGCGGGATAGCCGAACTACGGAAATGTGTCATCTGGACCGTGTTAATCACTTTACTATTCGGCAATTTCACTTTCCATTGTAATAAATTTTGGGGTTTTCTGTAGAAAACTAGAATGTTTTCATAATTCAGCCCTACCATTCGGTGTTTTGATCATTCTGCCTTCACCATTCAGCAATTTTCTGTATGTTTTGACCATTCTGCATTCACCATTCGGCATTTTCCGGTGTATAAACACACCGCATATTTACTAAGAATTGCAACAATGATTAAAATTCAGAGAAGAAATAAAAATAGTAAAAAAAATAACATTAGTGGCTAACTGTGAATGTTGCACGCGCAAAATAAATCAGGTCACATGATTCTCACCTCACACGGCGCACTACCCCACCACTATTATTCACCACCACCCCTAATATCCCCCCCCCCCCCCCCCCATCAAGCAAAGCTCACAAATATCACAACTCTAATCATGATAACAATTGAAGGATAATGGGGAGGGGGGGGGGGGGGGGGGGTGACAGCTAAAGACAAGTGAGAGAAAGAAGGAAGGGGGGAGTAAGGAAGGTTAGTGAAAATAAGGGAAGATAACTAGTGTGTAAACTGCACATGAAGATGAAGGAAGAGGAGGAGAAAAAGTGTGGGACAGAGAGAGAGGGGGGGGGGGTGGAGAGGAGGGAGGGAGAGAGAGAAAGAGGGGGGGGGGAGGAGAAAGGGGAGAGAGAGAGAAGGGGGGTTAGAGAGGAGGGAGGGAAAGAGAGGGAGAGAGAAAGGGGGGGGGGAGGAGAAAGGGGAGAGAGAGAGAGGTATAGGTGACCTATCGATCAAAATGTATGCATAAAGTTCTGTATAAGTTGCTAGTTAGCCATATCCAAAGGCCAGCCACACACTAACCATAGGAGATGATAGAGAGAGAAAATGGAGTTTTACGTCCTCTTGGTCTGAATCAGACACATATGAGACATTTGTAAATACAAATATGGTTGGAACAATACTGGAGGCAATGCCCGGAGGCAGTACGAAACCAGTAAAGTCCCGATTTTTTTTATTAATACAGATAGCTGTAGCGGTGACCACGCCTCGGTTAAACCTCATCGGCTATGGCACCGCCACAAGTAGTGTAAGATGAATTAATATAGGAGATGATAAAGGAAAACATGTCATTTTATATTATGCACCCATATTATTTTAGATAATACTGATGAATGGTGTGTATTGAAGTGTTTTATCAAGATGGATTGACCGAGCTCTTTTAGGCCTTAAATTGATATGAACAGAGTAACACCAATAACACACTAGACTATAGAAACTTGTCAGGATGGCAGGCTCTTTCGGGCCTTGTCCCACACTCTCGACTCTGCTGTTAACCCTTTCACCGCCAGCCATTTTTCAGCCATAAAAATTAAAATACCATTAAACTTACCTGGGTAGAGAAAAAAATATCTGCAATATTGCGAATTCCTCTGTGACATGTTTATAAGTTCTTTAACATTAGGCCTATCCTTACCTTCCAAAATTACGAAAATATGGTCTTCAGATATGATCATACAGGCCCTGATTTGATGCTTTTTAGTGACATGGGTGTTAAACCATTGTGGTGCAGAAATGCAACATTGGCGGTGAAATGGTTAATATCACCAACACAGGGACTGGGGAGTCACACGACCAACACACAACACAGGGACTGGGGAGTCACACGACCAACACACAACACAGGGACTGGGGAGTCACACGACCAACACACAACACAGGGACTTGGGAGTCACACGACCAACACAAAGACCTACTTTCAGTTGGGAGCCATATCTCTTGGCAGGTCCATACACCTTGGGGGCTAAGCTCTGACTGCACCCAAAACTTACAACTCGCGTTGCAAGTTAATCCACCCACGTGAAATACGTGCACATAGCAACCAGAGCACAACTTCCGGTTATCTAGTGACCGCTCGGAATCCCCGTGCGTCACTACAGTATAATTTAATACTATAAATAAGTGTTTGCTACTAGCATTGGGGACCTGGGTTGATCATCTGGGTAGCAAAAATCTTGCATCTGTTTGAACCCCTCCTAAAGTACATAGCGTCAAAATGATGATGGCGGATGCTGAGAGAAAGAAGAAGGACTAACTACTAGTAGGTGTTAAGCCCTAATGCTGGTGTGGATCACCTGAGGCAATAACATCTGCCTCGGTGGAGGTCTTCAAAGCCCAGATTCAAACTCCCCCCACAAAGTCAATGAAGTTCTGAACAAAGAATTTTCACTAACAAGTGCAAAAGGCTTATACAGCCTATAACCATTCGTGATCTGTGAATCTGTGAAAAACTACTGACAGTGACGGCCCACTTTCTTTATGAGTAGATACATCGATAGTGCTCAGCTTGATAAATATGGCTAGTCAATCATAAAATAAGTATGCACATGTAATTAGACTTTGTGTAACATATTATTTTGTATAGGTCTTTCACAGACTTTATTTATTTATTATCATCTTCAATATCATAACCACAAGAGAGTGGGGATGTGCTGTGGGCAAGGCATCTCCACTATAAACAAATTCTAGCCCAGCCATCCACAATAGCAGTTGCCCCCTCAGCTATCTCAGTATCTGGCAGTCAAAGTCAAACGACAGAAAGACACAATAATAATAATAATAATAATAATAATAGTACATTTATATAGCGCTTTACCTCAAATGAGCTCAAAGCGCTTTACAATCGAATATTCATTAAATAGACAACAAAAATAGTGTTTAAGAATGACACAAACCAGCAACAACGCATATATATATACAAAGCATCTCTCTCTCTCTCTCTCTCTCTCTCTCTCTCTCTCTCTCTCTCTCTCTCTCTCTCTCTCTCTCTCTCTCTCTCTCTCTCTCTCTCTCTCTCTCTCTCTCTCACACACACACACACACACACACACACACACATTTATCGACACCGACACATTATTCATCTTTCATTCAGTAAGCCGTAGCAACCGAGTTGCATGGATTGACCACATACACCAACACGCATACACAAACTTACACAAATATACCCACTAACCACAAAAGCCATCTTGATGCTGTGACCAATGTGTGTCCAAGCTCAAAGGAGAGAAGTGACAGGATGATGGAAAGGGGACACTTGACACTTGTCAAGTAGATGGGATACTTGTTGTCTCAGTCCTCTGCTGTTTCTGCGTGGGTTTCTTTTTGTGTATTTAGGCTTAGAAAGATTGTGAGATAAGTGTGTGACATATTGATATTTTTGAGGAAAAAAAGAGTGAGTGAGAGAGATAGAGACAGAGAGAGAGAATATGAGTGAGAGACAGAAAGAGAGAGAGTTTGTATGTCACTGTGTGTGTGTGTTTGTGTGGTGTCATTCTCACTGTTTGTCTCTCTTTTAGTACATGTATTACACATCACGACTTTTTGTTTTCTAAATTCGGTCAAAACATATATATAATAATGAAGCATGTTAAATACTAAGTTAAAACACCATTAAATCAGAATTGACAAGAAAAAAGAACTTTGTGGGTTGGTGTGAAAAAAAGAATATAAATGTGATTTTTTGTTTTACTAATGTGATTTATCATATATCTTTATTTGATTAAGAGTTTGTTTGTCAAAGAGCCAAAATGTATGAAACTAAAAAGATTGTGAAATATTCATATGTACCTAACACACTTTTTTGTGTGATCAATTAACTCAATTGAACTTTGTTGAAACGACTATGTTACTGTTACAAATGTTACATTTCCATTGATTTTATTATCTTCTCACTGACTTTTTTGGTTTCTACAGATTTTCCTTGGTCCCGAGATGTTGGGTTTCACCCCAAACTGATCAGCATTCAGTGAGTGGGAAAGCACTCCAATTCCATTACCAGTGAAAGCCAGTGGATCCAAAGATGGCAATAGAAAAAGATTCAGAAGAGATCCAGCAAGATCAACATGTTCGATTCGATTTTGGGTACTCCGACAGCGAATCGGAGAGTGACTCGGCTGCTGAAGATTTGAACAGGTGATATGGATTCTTTGTTACATGTCTTTCGTGTGAGTTTGATTGTGTATAAATTTATCAGTTTGGTTGTGTGTATTTTAAAAACTGACATACATTGTACATGCGGGCTTGAGCGTGCACAAACGCACACACACACACGCACACAAACACACACACACTTACACATTTACACACACACTTAAGCACACACACACACAGTGACACACACACAATAAAGATCATTTTGACTTGACTTCACACACACATGCGTGCGTGCACACGCATACGCACACGCACACGCACACACACACACGCACACACACTTAAAGATGTTGCTTGTATGTAAACTTAGACTTAGTGATTACCTTATACTTGAGTACTAAACTATGTACAATTATGTATTAGAATGGTATTGTAGCTATTAATAAAGATAATGCTTTGTGTATTGTGTAGCAATACATTTTTCAGCTATTCATCAGGATTTTGCCATTGCAGCGGCTATTATTTATAAGTCTCTTTTCTGTGTTGCAGTACAAATCCAGTGAAGTTTTTCACCCATGAGCGATCATTGCGGGCGAGACTTCGTCGATACTTTGTGCGCAACCCTAGATCACGTAAGTCAGCCACGTCAGGGCTCCCAATCGTCCCGCAAAACAAGGGGTCCCAGGGACTCGTTCATTTGCAGTATAGAGGGTCCTAATGGCGGGATAGAGAGTCCAAGCGGCATTGCGAATGCTAAAAATTATTTTTCTAGTGCATCCCTGAGACATCCCTGCACATTGTTTTAGACGGTCCTTTAGAATTTTAGCACTTCATTGACCCCCAAATTGGGGTCCCTGGGAGCCCTGCGTGTGAATGACTGTAATGATTACTGGTATCTTCAGTTCTACTTTCACCGCCAATGTCGCATTTATGCACCACAATGGTTTAACACCCATGTCACTAAAAGGCATCAAATCAGGGCCTGTTATCCAAAGACCCTATTTTCTTAATTTTGGGAGGTAAGAATAGGCCTAATGTTAAACATGTCACAGAGGAATTCTCAGTATTGAAGATATTTATTTTTTTTCTACCCAGACAAGTTTAAGGGTATTTTTGGGCTGAAAAATGGCTGGCGATGAAAGGGTTAAAAGTTAAAGTTATGCTTGTCATAAATGAATTGCTTCAAATGTCAGATTCCTTCAGTTGTAAATCCCCATCCCCCCGTGGGAATACCGGGAGGTCTTTCGTACAAATAGTTCCTCACCTTCTGGAAGTTCTATGCTTGTAAGTTCTTCTAATCTGTCACTCTTTTGACTCTGCCTTTTCCCTTTGCCCATTCTCCTGCCTTTTTTTCAAGAAACTTTTACAAAGAATTTATCCAACCGAAGACCGATATGCTGAGCCTATTGTTTAATTAGATGCATAACAGTAGCATGACGCATCTGCATTCATAATGCAAACAACATTACTAAATTAAAGAAAAAAATCAAACATACCAAAGATATTCTAAAAGGGTAAGATGGATTACTTAAGAGCTCGGCGAACCGGGCTGATAGAGTTATCGTTAGTGGGGCCAGTACACTTTTCACAGTGGAGGCTATCCAAAAACTCAGACTGGAATTTGAACGGAGAATTCAACTGGCCTATCGATGTGTAAAATGTGTCCTGTTTAAAAGGGACATAACCAGTGTTTCTGTCCTCACTACTCATATAGGGAAAAGAGACCGGATGCTTATCTTCCCCTTTAGAATATCTTTGAACATACACAACCCCCCAACAACCAAATAAACATAATAGAATCAACGACCATGTTTTCCTGTGTGTGTAGTTGAGAGAGAGGGAGAGAGAGAGAGAGAGTGGCGGTTGGATGTATACTACTTTCTTTTCTTTCATCATTATGTACAATATGATGTATGATTTATAGCGGGTGCGTTTTTGTTACAGGTCTGATCAGTACCTACATTGAACTGATTCTCACCATAGGAATCTGTATTACTTATGTGATACGAGTCAGCTTGGATCAACCCTTTAAATATGCCTGGTGAGCTCTCACTCCCTCTCTCTGGCTCTCTATCTCAGTTTCTCTCTGTCTCTGTCTGTCTTTCTCTCTCTCTGTCCCTGTGTCCGTCTGTCTCTCTTTTTCTCTCTCTGTCTGTCTTTCTCCCTCACTCTTTTTCTCTCTCTTTCTCTATTTCATTTTCTTTCTTGTTCATCTGTACAGTGGAACCTCCCTTATAAGACCTTAAAAAATCATTTAAAATGAGGTCTTGTAAGGGAGGGGTCTTATAAGGGAGGTAATGTTAATACTTACAAAGAAGGGCAATGTCTCAAAAATTCTGGGTAAAATAATAAATTCCGGGTGAACGCTGAAAATCCCGGGATTATTTGTTTCCGTTTGTATGAAAAGACGCAAGGGTTGACTGAAACCTTGGAGTTCTGAGACGCGATGCTCCATTGGTCCGTGGACCCCCCTCAACCAATGATAGTATTTCTTGTTGGCAGAGATTGTAGTTTTGCGCCAAACATGTCGTCAGGCAAGTCAACCGCAGGCGGCAGGCACCAGAAATCTTTGACAAACGACAGCAGTGATAGGGTGAAACGGCCAAAAGTGAAGCAGAAGTTTTCTCAAAAGTATTTGAAAGTGCCAGGAATAACAAGTTCGCGTTTGGGAGACGAGCAGGCACACTGCAAGTACTGCAACGTGGACTTCGAAATTTCGCATGCCGGCATAAGCGACATTGCGATGTGAATTCTGTGGTTTTTTCTCAAATTCCAGGTTTTTTCTGTGGCAAATTCCAGGTTGTTCATTATAAGGGTAAACAGGTCTGCAGATATTTTATTTTCTCTATCCAGTTAAGTTTAATGGTATTTTGGGGCTGAAAAATGGCTGGCGGCGAAAGGGTTCAAACATTTTTATTGACGGTTATTTATCCCATGTATGGCTTTTTTCCATGGTAAACATTGCATTGTTGTTGGGGTTTTTTGTTTGTTTTTTCATATTTTATCATTTTATTTGATACTGTCATTATATGATAACATATTCACCTCTTTTTTTCTCCAGCCATGGTGACCGATGTACAAACGCCACACTCCCTGACTTGACTTCTGATGATGTCATGGTGTTTAGCTCCACACAGATCAACTGGTAGGTGGTCAATAGAGTTGAGAACCAGTTTTAAAAAGCTGAACCGGTTTTAACCATTTTTTCCTCTTCGAACCGGTTCTTTCGATTCTTGAACTTTGTTTTAAAGCTGCTGATTGTTTCAAAGCATATGTTGTGTTTTAATTCTTCTAGCGCCATGTACGTTTTGACCTTCTTGGTTGTCCAGTGCATCTCATCCAACAAGCGGGGCATAACTTTTTTTCAAGTGCGCATGCCTTGCTTTAACCCTTTCGCAGCCAACGTCGCATTTCCGCACCACGATGATTTAACACCCATGTCACTGAAAGTCCTCAAACCAGGGTCAGTTATCCAAAGTCCCTATTTTCTTTATTTTTGGAGGTGGGGATAGTCCCTACTTTACACATGTCGAAGATGAATCCTCAGTATTGCAGACATTTCTTTTCCTATGTAGGTATATTTAATAGAATCTTTTTTGCTGAAAAATGGCTGGCGGTGAAAGGGTTAATGGAGAAAAAAATAATCAGACATAAGCTCTGAAAACATACAAACGCATAGCAGGCAGTGAATGTCTTTGCATTTGGTGTGGGTACAGCGTGATGTTCTGGGCAAATACATTTGCCCATTTCAATTCAATTCAAATTCAATTCAAATTTCCTTTATTGTCTTCAAATGAAGAAAATATTTTTTCAGTGTGCACTTCAATCTAAAACTGACGAGACATTATATTATAAACTAAGACATAAAATACATGTATAAAAGCACATGTTATTCACATAGACCAATTTAGTTTGTCACACATACTCCCACATACAAATAAGTAAACATTAACCCCTTGACTGCCACCAACGTATTATGTACTAACCTGATGACATCACTGATGATGTCATCAGATGAAGAGGAATAACCCTGACATGCTGGCTTTTGCTCTAACACAGTTAAGAGAGTTATATCCCCAGACCATTTTGCCAGATTGGCTCTATCAGTTATCTTTTTCATGGCATGATTTGCCTGATGATTTTTTCTTTGATTTTCTCTGGCAGTCAAGGGGTTAATAAAGAACATCATAATGATAACATCACAGCAAACAGTAAAATATAATAAAGTACACGCACAAGCATGCACACACACACACACACACACACACACACATGCGTGTGCGCACGCGCACACACACAAGATACATAAATAAATGTGTTCATAAAATGTGAAAAGGCATAGAAATAATGAAAACAGTGCAAAGGTGCTAGAAGAGTTGTATCCCATGATCGTTGCTGCAGTGTGCTGTGTGCAGGTACGTCCTGATGTGGGTGCATCGGCCGATGTGGCTGTGGATCATCCAGGTGATCCTGGCCTTCCTGGTGCTCTTCAAGTTCGTCTTCTTCATCATCGTCATCCCCAAGGTGGGTCTGTGTCAGCTTGTCTTTCTGTTAGCCTGTCTGTCTGTCTGTCTTTCTGCTTTCTGTCTGTCTGTCTATTAATCATCATCAGGTCTGTGCCTCTGTCTGTCTGTTTTCCTGTATATCCGTCTGTCTATTTTAATACATTTCATCGTCATTCTTAAGGTCTGTGCCTCAGTTTGTCTGTTTCCTGCATGTCTGTCTGTTCATTATCATCCCTCCTAAGGTCTGTGCCTCAGTTTGTCTGTTTCCTGCTTGTCTGTCTGTTCATTATCATCCCTCCTAAGGTCTGTGCCTCAGTTTGTCTGTTTCCTGCATGTCTGTCTGTTCATTATCATCCCTCCTAAGGTCTGTGCCTCAGTTTGTCTGTTTCCTGCATGTCTGTCTGTTCATTATCATCCCTCCTAAGGTCTGTGCCTCAGTTTGTCTGTTTCCTGCATGTCTGTCTGTTCATTATCATCCCTCCTAAGGTCTGTGCCTCAGTTTGTCTGTTTCCTGCATGTCTGTCTGTTCATTATCATCCCTCCTAAGGTCTGTGCTTTAGTCTGCCCATCTGTTTTCCTGTTTGTCTACAACAGGTCATTATGTTAGTGTATTGTGATGTGATGTCAGGATGAACCATTACTTTGTCACAGTTTGTGCATATGTCTTGGCCCACTCCCTGTGAGTGAGGGGGTCTGTGTGTGGTTAATGTGTATGCAGTTTCAAACCTCTTAACTCTGTTGTTTAGATGGCAAGAAGAATTTTAACACCTTGACTGCCACCAACGTATCACGTACTGACCTGATGACATAATTGATGATGTCATCAGATGAAGACGAATAACCCTTATATGCTGGCTTTTGCTCTAACACAGTCAAGAGAGTTATATCCCCAGACCATTTTGCCAGATTGGCTCTATCAGTTGTCTTTTTCATGGCATGATTTGCCCAATTATTTTTTTCTTTAATTTTCTCTGGCAGTCGTGGGGTTAAACAATTTCTCTCTAGCAATAACTTAGGGCTCACTCTGAGCTTTTGGGGGCATCTCGCTCCCTTCGTCAGCGCCGTCTGCTGTGAGGCCACTGGCGGTTCAGTGCACGCGATCGTGGGTACCGCTCAAGGCTGCACCCATGGCGCATGACCGATCCAAGGACGAGTAAGCCACTGGCAAGGCGTGTCTCCCACGGTCCCGATTCAGCATGGGCTTGGAGGCTGCAGTGTAGATGCCCTCCTTCATCCCTCTCTGGAACCATCTGCAGCATCGGTCCAGCACAGAGATGTTGTCGGGTGAGAACCAGTGGTTGTAGTTGGCCATGTGGGACGCAACCGGTGAAGACTCCCGTCTGTGCTCCGTGACTCTCTTCCTGGGGCTGCTCTCTGTCTCCCCAATGTAGACCCCCTTGTCACAGTCCTCGCACTCAATGCGGTAGACGACTCCCGACTAGTCGAGCTTGTCGGTCTTGTCTTTGGGGGCAACAAGCTTGCTGCGGATGGAGTTGCAGGGCTTGCTGTGGACTGCGACTTCAATCTTTCTTGCGGCTGAGAGCCTCTGTGATGCCACGGACATAAAGGATGGAAACGTGCCCGCGGCGTGGGGTCTGGCGCTGCTTAGAGGGGTAGGGAGTGATCTTTGTGCTCCTTGGTTGATTCCATGTCCACTTGGGGTACCCTGAGATGGAGAGCACTTCTTTCAGGTGGTGTTGTTCCTGGTTCAGGGCTTCTGATGTGGAGCAGATGGTGTCTCAAGGTCTGGATTAGTGCTGGAGCGAGAGTGAGATGCCCCCGAAAGCTCCAAGGTGAGCCCCAAGTTATTGCTAGAGAGAAATTGTTCTTGTCATGTCATCGCCTCAGCAGTTAAAGCTACCTCTTCGTCTGTTGTTTAGACTTAAGGGCCAGCCACACGTCCACTAAAATTGTACAATGCGATTCGATCACATGGTCTCCAAGAACAAGTGTGATTCGCGCTTCGAGATCACGTGATCGAATCGTATCGTACAGTTGTGTGATTTTAGCTGACGTGTGGCTAGCCCTTTAGAGAGGTGTGTGTTGTCAGTGCAGCTAAGGCATCCTCTCTAAATAATCAAATTTCAACTCAGCTTTCCACACAGTTGCCTCTTATGTACATATGGAGGTCATGGTTGGATGTGACTAGACTGGCACAAATTTGAAAACACAGGTGGTTTTTTTATGCGTGTGCAGGTTATATTTTTGTCATTGCTTTACTCTCTTTGGCTGGACAGGGTTCATAGGGGCCTTACCAGTCCTTATAAGTCTTGACCAATTGAAATCTCCAAGTAAGGCCTTACAAGTGCTTACATTCACTTCAAGGTCCTTACAAGTCCTGACAGCTGCCCAAAACTGCCCTGAGCAGCAAAATAGATCGCAGAAGCAGCACTTTTACACTTGAGAAACATCGCTCAGCACCTACTCCACCTTACCCCCATCCCACACCTTCCCGTTTCAAGTGACCGCTTAGCAGACGAACGATGCATCACGAGTTGTCAAGAGAAATTGGACTGAAATCTCGTTCTTTATCCTGGTGTCGTTTTGTGAGAAAACGCGTATATGTGTGTCAGTCATAGTTTTTGTAACTGCTTAGACATTGTTCACAATGCTGGGAAAGTGTTCCTTTCGAGATCGTTGGCTAAAAGATGGACATTATCCTTAGGCCTACAGGTCCTTACAAGGTCCTTACTTGGGGATAGCTGAAAGCCCTGGGAACCCTGCTGGAACTGTGGTGCTTGTTGAGGCTTGGCTAGGGTCATGTGACCGTTTTCATCCCACTTAACGTTCGGTACCCAGATTAATCGTCGGGTGAAAGCCATATAATATAATAATGTATTATCACAAAGGCATGGATGCTCCTGCTTTCAGGATGTCCTGAAATGCAGGATTTTTTTTATTGCCTGGAGCCGGCATCGCCGGATTATGAGAATTTGAGAAGCAACGAATGTCATTTATAAACGTTTTGTTGGTTTCTCTCATGTGCACAATATAAAAGAAATGAATACAGATAAATATTGACATGCCTTTACCAGGAACTTTGTATTTTTAGCATTGTTCAAGTCAAGTTGTTAACTGGACCCCTGCCTTGCAGGATTTTTTTAATTTCCCAAGAGCACCCACGCAAAGGTAATGAAGAAGGTTGATAGTACCTCCTGACTTTCACCCCATGATTTCGTCTTCTGATGTTTTCCAGGGCCACCGCAGAGAGCAGATCCTCAGTGTGCGCTGTGCCCTCATCGTGGTGTCCGTGGTCCCCATGCTCATCACTGTGAGTCTGTACATTTGGTATAGCTGGATTTGCCATCCTTGAAATACAGGAGGCTGTGAGGAGACCTGATAAATGTTTATAAATTTTTTAACAATACTGACTTTACTAACAAAAGATTGTTTCAGCTCTCGAACTATTCGAAAACTAGAAACTGTGAATTAAAAATACTAATACAATACAGCAGAACTAACATTAGAAAACATTTTTTTGCTAACAGAGTTGCCAAGTATTGGAATAACCTCTCTGCACAAATCAAGCTTGAACCAAACCTTAACCAGTTTAAAAACCTCCTGTACAAAGACCCTAAATTGACAGAATTGAGATACCAACATGACTGATTGAGTCATCAAAAACCGTCACAGCTGTGCCCAATACTACAAAAACTAAATTGAAAGGGCACTTCAGAGGCCGCGAGGCCTTGTTGCCCTCATTACCCTGACCTGACCTGACCTGGTATTTGGTATGTTCTAGTCACAGTGACTTATCTCTGTGAAATGTGGGCGGCTCCTACCTGGAGAGCGTGTCGCCGAAAGTAGCGGAACAAAAATCTTGAACGTTAGTTGAGCAGTGTGATTCTTGGTTAAGCTTTGTTTCAACTCAAAACTGGTAGTTGTAAGTACTATAGTGTACTGGCATCCTAGCATGGACATTTCACAACAAGAAATTCAAGATTTAAACGGGATGCCAAAACTCTCCATAAATTGTAGGAATTGTTGACTTATTTGTAAAAAATTCAGAAATGTTTGCTTTACCTATGTCATTGAGATCCCTGTTACTTACACAAATAAACTTTTCTGTCTTTTTTACATGCTACACAACTTGTCATTTTCAGCAAAATCCTTGCGTTAAAACATGTGTGTTGATTTCCCTGTGCAGTTGCTGCACCCTCCAGTGCTGCGATGTAGAAACGTGTGTTGATTTCCCTGTGCAGTTACTGTACCCTCCAGTGCTGCGATGTAGAAATGTGTGTTGATTTCCCTGTGCAGTTACTGTACCCTCCAGTGCTGCGATGTAGAAATGTGTGTTGATTTCCCTGTGCAGTTGCTGTACCCTCCTGTGCTGCGATGTAGAAATGTGTGTTGATTTCCCTGTGCAGTTGCTGTACCCTCCAGTGCTGCAATGTAGAAACGTGTGTGTTGATTTCCCTGTGCAGTTACTGTACCCTCCTGTGCTGCGATGTAGAAACGTGTGTTGATTTCCCTGTGCAGTTGCTGTACCCTCCAGTGCTGCGATGTAGAAACGTGTGTTGATTTCCCTGTGCAGTTACTGTACCCTCCAGTGCTGCGATGTAGAAACGTGTGTTGATTTCCCTGTGCAGTTACTGTACCCTCCTGTGCTGCGATGTAGAAATGTGTGTTGATTTCCCTGTGCAGTTGCTGTACCCTCCTGTGCTGCGATGTAGAAATGTGTGTTGATTTCCCTGTGCAGTTACTGTACCCTCCAGTGCTGCAATGTAGAAACGTGTGTGTTGATTTCCCTGTGCAGTTACTGTACCCTCCAGTGCTGCAATGTAGAAACATGTGTGTTGATTTCCCTGTGCAGTTGCTGTACCCTCCAGTGCTGCGGCAGATGTTTGTGCCCAGCTTCCTCTGCTGCTGGCTGTCCAAACAGAACCTGGAACGAATCAGGGTAACAGCATGTGTGTGTGTGTGTGTGTCCATGTGTATGTGCAGTTGTGTACCCTGTGTGTGTGTGTGTGTGTGTGTGTGTCCATGTGTGTGTGTGTCCGTGTGTGTGTGTGTGTGTGGCCATGCTTCCTCTGCTGCTGGTTGTCCAAACATAACCTGGAACGAATCAGGGTAACAGCATGTGTGCTCTGTGTGTATGTGTGTGTCTGTGTGTGTGTGTGTGTCATTGAGTGTGTGTGTGTGTGCTGTATGTGTCCGTGTATGTGTACTGTATGTGTGTGTGTGTGTCTGTATGTGTGTGTCCATGCAGGGCTCCCAGGGAGCACTAAAATTCTACAGGACCCTCTGAAAGAATATGCAGGGGGTCCCAGGGATGCACTAGAAAAATTCTTTCTAGCATTCGCAATGCCACTGGGACCCTCTATCCCTCCTCTAGGACCCTCTATTCTGTAAGTGAAGGAGTCCCTGGGACCCCTTGTTTTGCGGGACGATTGGGAGCCCTGTCATATGTGTGTGTGTCCGTGTATGTGTATGTGTATGTGCGTCCGTGTGTGTGTGTGTGTTTCTCTGTCTGTGTTTGTGTGTGGCCATGTTTATATGATAAACGTCTGTCTCATTTTTTAAAAGTTTTGAGAAAAAACGAGGAAAACTAACATTGTCTAACTAACTCACACTAAGACTTGAGCAGTGTTACAAAGTTACATCAGCCAATGATTTTGGATTGATGCATTCCATTATGAATGAAGCATATAATAATAATAATATTAAGCATTTCATTGCGCTTACTCTTAAAAAGCCCTGAGCGCTTACAAAATAATAAGCTACAAAATAATAATAATGATAATAATAAATAGCATAAATAATTGACAAAATAGAGATCACTAGCAAGAACACCATACGCGCACAAACGCACACATGCATGCATGCATGCACACGCACGCACGCGCGCACCCACGCACACGCACACGCACACACAGAGGAGGAAGGTCAGTAGAAATGGAAGGAGGACATAAATTAGGATCGAAATAAGTGGTTCTGAGAGAAGACTTGAAAGAAGGCAGAGAGTTTGAGCTGCAGAGAGAAAGAGGCAGTTTGTTCCAAGAGGTAGGAGCCTGGAAAGAGAAAGAACACTTGCCAAAAGTCCTGAAATGTCGGCTTCAGTCAACATATAACATTTTCAGAAGAGCTCAAAGTAGAAAACTGATTCAAAATGTTCTTCTTTTTTTTAAAGGAAGAAGAATGATCTAATTAGGCTGAAAAATCTTAGATAGTATTAACCGTAAGAATAGGAAAAGGCAGAATTAAAAAAAGTTATGAATTATAGGTTTCTCACACAAAACTTCAAGAAGGCAGGGGAACTATACTGCAAGACCCTAGGTGTCTGTACAGGGATAAATGTTGATCTATGGCATCAACTCATTCAAGTCGTTCCACCCATATATGGCCGGAATTAATACAAAGCTGTCAATTTGATGAATTTGTTTCAAGGGAAGTAAATCAGTGTGCACACCACACTTTGGTCACTTCTAAACTCGCTTCGCTCCCTTAGACCACCCTTTTGCCTCTTACTATGCATTTGTAGTGGTTTGAAGTGGGGAAACTAATTGCTGTAGAGAGTTTTTCTATATTAAGTCTGTATATATAAAAAAAAAGTCTGATCTACCACTTCCCTATGTCTAAACCTGAAGAGAAAAAAAATGTAATCTTTTTCATTTCTCTTTTTGTTTATGTCTGTTTTGTTTGTGTGTATGGCTGGAGTGATTTGTGAGGTTTTTTAATTATTCAAAATCGTTGCGATGTGAATGAATTAAGGATGAATGTTTAACCCTTTCACCACCAGCCATATTTCAGCGAAAAAAATCCATAAAACTTACCTGGGTAGAGAACAAAAACCATCTGCAGTATTGGGGATTCTTCTGTGACAGATATAATTTATAAAATAAGGTCTACCCTTACTTTCCAAAACTAAGACAATAGGGTCTTTGGATAATAGACCCCAATTTGATGCCTTTTAGTGACATAGGTGTTAAATCACTGTGGTGCTAAAATGCGACTTTGGTGGTGAAAGGGTTAATGACGTTGTGTTATTGCAGAACGACCTTCACCAGGCACGACAGCGTTTCCAGACCATCTCTAACACGCTGACCCATCACATAGTTCTGCTGGCCGTCACTCTCTTCTGTGTCATCTTCATCACGTAAGGCTTCGTCATAATGGATAATATTAACCCCTTGATTGCCACCAACGTATTACGTACTGACCTGATGACATCATAATGATAATATTAATACTGAAGAGGAATAACCCTGATATGCTGGCTTTTGTGTCTCTAACACAAGTCATGGATAATATTAGAGTTATATCCCCAGACCATTTTGCCAGATTGGCTCTATCAGTTGTCTTTTTCATGTTATGATGTCTTCTTTAATTTTCTCTGGCAGGCAAGGGGTTAATAAATGATGTTCTTCATTACGTAAAATAAGAATTGATGAGTATCTCCAACATGCTGACCCATCACATAGTTCTGCTGGCCGTCACTCTCTTCTGTGTCATCTTCATCACGTAAGGCTTCATCATAATGGATAATATTAATAAATACTGTTCTTCATTACGTAAAATAAGAATTGATGAGTATCTCCAACACGCTGACACACCACATAGTTCTGCTGGCCGTCACTCTCTTCTGTGTCATCTTCATCACGTAAGGCTTCATCATAATGGATAATATTAATACTGTTCTTCATTACGTAAAATAAGAATTGATGAGTATCTCCAACACTCTGACACACCACATAGTTCTGCTGGCCGTCACTGTGTCATCTTCTGTGTCATCTTCATCACGTAAGACTTCATCATAATGGATAATATTAATAAATGTTCTTCATTATGTAAAATAAGAATTGATGAGTATCTCCAACACTCTGACACACCACATAGTTCTGCTGGCCGTCACTCTCTTCTGTGTCATCTTCATCACGTAAGGCTTCATCATAATGGATAATATTAATAAATACTGTTCTTCATTATGTAAAATAAGAATTGATGAGTATCTCCAACACTCTGACACACCACATAGTTCTGCTGGCCGTCACTCTCTTCTGTGTCATCTTCATCACGTAAGGCTTCATCATAATGGATAATATTAATAGGCAAATCTTAAGAATAACCCCCTCCTCTGCCCCTTCCATTCATTTCAGATGGTTTCAGTTAGGGTTAGAAATAGGGATAATAATAATAATAATGATGGATATTTGTTGCGCTCTTTCTCCAAAGAGTTCAGAGCGCTTACAAAGTTAACTTTAGACAACAACAATAACAATAGTAATAAACACAAAACATTCAAAATATATATATTAAATACAAATCCGATACTTCACACGTGCGCGCGCGCACACGA
Source organism: Phymorhynchus buccinoides (assembly GCA_017654935.2). Classification (NCBI taxonomy): domain Eukaryota; kingdom Metazoa; phylum Mollusca; class Gastropoda; order Neogastropoda; family Raphitomidae; genus Phymorhynchus; species Phymorhynchus buccinoides. Next base: position 13,250,997 of record CM065693.1, read on the forward strand.
ATTTGCACGCGCGCACAAACACGCGCGCACGCACAGAATAGACATTCATGCGTTTTATTCAGGGATAGGATAGGGATAGGTTTAGGGTCAGCACCTACCCTTTTTTGTTGGTTGATAGATTGAGTGACTGATTGCTTCAATGATTGATCGGTTGATCAATTCTTTGCTTATGCGCACAGGGTGTGTGGCATACAGCACATTCACAGGCATCAGAATTATCAGAGGATTAAGAATTTGTGACAGAGGATTGGCTTCTCTTGTCAGAGGTTTTGCCTTTTTATTGAGTGTTATCATTTGTGTTAAATAGCATTTTATAGTGATTTATCACTGTATCAAGCCTTTTCGGTGGTGTTCAGAACTGATTTCAGTGTTGTCCCTCTTCAGTCTGGGGCCTTGATGGCCCTTTTACCGCAGTTTTTAGAGGATTGGACTTCAGACTATTCTGATGCCTGCATGCTGGTGGAAGGAAACGACTTGATTGTTGAGGCGGTGTACTTCATAATTGACATCCCTTCACAGTTGATTGATTGATTGATAGATCAGCTGGTTGATTGGTTGGGTGATTGTCATCTCTACTCTGTTGATTGATCAATTGACAGATTGGTTGGTTGATTGATTGATTGGTTCAATGATTGATCAATCATTTAACACTATTGTGACTGATGCTGCCTCGGCCTATTCTCAGTGCAGGCCTGAGCCTGCTGCTGAGTGGCTCATAGAAATTGGGTGCTTGTAAACAGACGCATCTAGCTAAGCTGAATGATGTCCTATCACGACCACATTTTGCGTACTTACTGAAAAAAAGTCTGCTAAGTTCATCTGTGTACTTTTTAAGTTGATAGGTATAACGCTTTTTGCATGCCGACTTGCATGCCATTTTCACCTGTGCCATGCCCCCCCCCCCCCCCCCCCTGATTGCATTCGACGACACCCCTGCCCCCACCCTCACGACGAACACTCTCAGTCTCTTGACTTGTAGAGGCCACTGACACTAGCTTTACTTTCACGCTCATCCTCGCTGTTTTCGTCTCTTTCCGAGTCAGAAAACAAGCATTCTGGATCTTTATCTTCAGGTTTATCCAGATCGGGAAGATGGACAATCTCCTCTCTTGCTAAACCTCGATGGTTTGGTATTTTTCGTTCGTAACTGGCGTCAAAACGGCGATCTAAGACAAAGAAATTTCAAAAACGGAAGTACTATAAAGGGAAACTACTCTCAGAACGAAGGCAAACTGTGGTCAAAGGTTTTACACAAGTTTTGTACCTTATACCGTTGGGCGACTGTGAACGTGGCCAGGCAGTGGGGGATGTTCTACTGCCCCGAACACGGACGCGGCCCATCATCAATGTGTTAATCCATTGCCTGTGCCGACAGGGTGTGTGGCATTCAGCACATTCAGCGGGGCAGCTGGCAGAAGCGGCTGTCGATCTTTGAGGCGGTGTACTTCGTGATCGTCACCTTCTCCACGGTGGGCTACGGGGACATCTCACCTGACATCTACCTGGGCCAGGTGTTCATCATGCTCATGATCATCATCGCCTTCGCCCTCTTTCCGCACCAGGTAAGCAGGGATGTGGTGCTATCTGTCAGACATGGATATGTGTCGTCGTTGTTGTCATTGTCAGTTAATGATTCATGAGTACAGTGGAACCTCCCTTATAAGACCTTCAAAAAAAAATGGAGGGGTCTTATAAGGGAGGTAATTTTAATACTTGCAAAGAAGGGCAATGTCTCAGAGAAGTAGGTCTTATATGGGAGGGAGTAGTATAGTGGGAGGTCTTATAAGGGAGGTTCCACTGTATTATTACCATCGTTGTCATCACTATGGTCATATAATCATCAGTATTATCATAATTATTGCTATCATCAGTCAATATTTCATCATTATCATCTGCATTGCCATCATCATCATCATCATCATCATTTTCTTCAGTCTTGTTTGTTATTAGTCATAGTCACCAATCATCTTCATCATCATTGCCATTTTGCCATCATGATGATCATCATCATTAGTTTTGCTCTCTAAATTCATCAGGAAGTAAAGCCATTGTTATCATCTTCATATCTCTCATCATGATCATTGATATTACTGTCAGTGTCATCATTTCATCGTCAGTTCTGATGGCTGCGACAAATGGCTGGAGTGACAGAAGACAGGGGGGGCGTGTACTCCAAGCATCGCGTGACGCACAACAAGCATGTGATCGTTTGTGCTACCTCCCTCACCCTGCTCTGACCTGTAGTTACCTGTGTTGACAGGTGCAGGTGATAACTCTGACATGGCTGGAACAACGGAAGACAGATCAACAAGCACGTGATCGTGTGTGCCACCTCCCTCACCCTGCTCTGACCTGTAGTTACCTGTGTTGACAGGTGCAGGTGATAACTCTGACATGGCTGGAACAACGGAAGACAGATCAACAAGCACGTGATCGTGTGTGCCACCTCCCTCACCCTGCTCTGACCTGTAGTTACCTGTGTTGACAGGTGCAGGTGATAACTCTGACATGGCTGGAACAACGGAAGACAGATCAACAAGCACGTGATCGTGTGTGCCACCTCCCTCACCCTGCTCTGACCTGTAGTTACCTGTGTTGACAGGTGCAGGTGATAGCTCTGACATGGCTGGAACAACGGAAGACAGATCAACAAGCACGTGATCGTGTGTGCCACCTCCCTCACCCTGCTCTGACCTGTAGTTACCTGTGTTGACAGGTGCAGGTGATAGCTCTGACATGGCTGGAACAACGGAAGACAGATCAACAAGCACGTGATCGTGTGTGCCACCTCCCTCACCCTGCTCTGACCTGTAGTTACCTGTGTTGACAGGTGCAGGTGATAGCTCTGACATGGCTGGAACAACGGAAGACAGATCAACAAGCACGTGATCGTGTGTGCCACCTCCCTCACCCTGCTCTGACCTGTAGTTACCTGTGTTGACAGGTGCAGGTGATAGCTCTGACATGGCTGGAACAACGGAAGACAGATCAACAAGCACAGATCGTGTGTGCCACCTCCCTCACCCTGCTCTGACCTGTAGTTACCTGTGTTGACAGGTGCAGGTGATAGCTCTGACATGGCTGGAACAACGGAAGACAGATCAACAAGCACATGATCGTGTGTGCCACCTCCCTCACCCTGCTCTGACCTGTAGTTACCTGTGTTGACAGGTGCAGGTGATAGCTCTGACATGGCTGGAACAACGGAAGACAGATCAACAAGCACGTGATCGTGTGTGCCACCTCCCTCACCCTGCTCTGACCTGTAGTTACCTGTGTTGACAGGTGCAGGTGATAGCTCTGACATGGCTGGAACAACGGAAGACAGATCAACAAGCACATGATCGTGTGTGCCACCTCCCTCACCCTGCTCTGACCTGTAGTTACCTGTAATTACCTGTGTTGACAGGTGATAGCTCTGACAAGGCTAGAACAACAGAAGACAGCTCAACAAGCACATGATCGTGTGTGCCACCTCCCTCACCCTGTTATGACTTGTAGTTACCTGTGTTGACAGGTACAGGTGATTGCGCTAACATGGCTGGAAGGACAGAAGACATGGGGGGAGGGTGTACTCCAAGCGCAGCGCAACAAGCAAGTGATCGTGTGTGCCACTTCCCTTACTCCCTGCTCTGACCTATAGTTACCTGTAATGACCTGTAGTTACCTCTGTTGACAGGTACAGGTGATTGCCCTCACCTGGCTGGAGCAACAGAAGACAGGTGGGGTGTACTCAAAGCGCAATGCGACGCGCAACAAGCACGTGATCGTGTGTGCCACATCCATCACCCTGCTTTGACCTGTAGTTACCTGTAGTTGCCTGTAATGACCTGCAGCTACCTGTGTTGACAGGTACAGGTGATCGCCCTCACCTGGCTGGAGCGGCAGAAGACAGGGGGCGTGTACTCCAAGCATCGCGCGACGCGCAACAAACACGTGATCGTGTGTGCCACCTCCCTAACTCTGGAGACCGTCATGGACTTCCTCAACGAATTCTACGCTCACAGAAAACTAGAGGTAAAGCCAGGGAATCAATAAATAATAAAAAAAATTAATAGACAGAAATATATATAACGAGCATGTGATCGTGTGTGCCACATTCCCAGGGTTCCCATGGGCTTTGAAAGTCTTTGAGAAATGAAGTGCCATTTTCAAGTCTTTGAAAGTCTGTGAAAATTGGCTTTGGTCTGTGAAAATTGTGAAATGGTTTGTGAAAAAGTCATTGACGCCATAATGTTTTTTTAGCTTGCTTCCAGAATTAATAAAGGAGCAATTTAATTTGGCTTATTTTCCAGTCTCTTTATTTTAACGATCTTGCTCCATCTAGCAGATGTCCTCGACTTGTGATGAGATACTTCTCTTCGCTGTATCTGGGTCCTTTTGGCTTCACTGGTGCAACTTGAGTGATCGTGATCGAAGCAAGCTTCTCATTGCATGTCGCGAGAGGTCTTTCTTCTTCTTCTTCGATCGCTCAGACAGTTTCCTGTCAATTATGAGCGCAGATGCATCATGCTGCCGTTATGCGCCTAACTAAGAAATAGATAGGCCCAGCAAGTCCGACTTCGGCTGGAGGAAATCTTTTTGAAAGTGTTTCGTGAAAAAAGGCAGGAGAATGGACCGGTAAGGCAGAAAGATAGTAGATGACAGTAAGCAAAGGGAAAAGGCAGAGTCAAAGAGAATGACAGATTAGAGGAAGTAACTAGCACAGAACTTCTAGAAGGGGGGGGGGGGGGGGGGGCGGAGTCTTTGAAAATAGGTAAAGGGTCTTTGAAAAGGTCTTTGAAAGTTGGTGGATTTTGGTATTATAAATCTGTGCGAACCCTGGAGGTTCCTCACCTTGGAGACTGTCGTGGACTTCCTCAACGAATTCTATGCTCACAGGAAACTGGAGGTGGGCAGGGGAAAATGCTGTATTTTTTAGACACATACACGCAGATGTTCCGTGTGGAAACCCGTGCGCAATCCGTAAGGAAAATTATCCTTGTTTTTATGAGGACAAAATAAAAGTTGAGTTGAGTTGAGTTGAATAAGTAAACGAAAGAAGGGAACAAATATGCACGTGTCCGAATTTCCCCTAATCCGTATATTTGTTTCCTTCTTTTGCTTATTGATTATTTCCACGCGGAAAATCCGGATGAACTCATGTACAAGGCCTTAGGCGCATGTGAGAAAGAGCACTATATAAATTCACATTATTAGTATTATTATAATTTGTAGAAATCATTTATGATGTGTGTGTTGGTCAGCGTTACAATATTATTATAATCATTTGTGATCCTGCTCAGTCCCCAGGAGCTGCTGGACAGCAACATCCAGATCATCCTGAAGGACCCCAAGTGGATGCAAGGGTCAGGGGTCACAGAGTATTATTATACTTTGTAGACATATTATGTGTGTGTGTGTTGGTCAGCGTCACAACGTGATCCTGCTGAGTCCCCAGGAGCTGCTGGACAGCAACATCCAGATCATCCTGAAGGACCCCAAGTGGATGCAAGGGTCAGGGGTCACAGAGTATTATTATACTTTGTAGAATCATCCATGTTATGTGTGTGTGTTGGTCAGCGTCACAACGTGATCCTGCTGAGTCCCCAGGAGCTGGACAGCAACATCCAGATCATCCTGAAGGACCCCAAGTGGATGCAAGGGTCAGGGGTCAACAGTGTAGTATAATTTGTAGAATCATCCATGTGTGTGTGTTGGTCAGCGTCACAACGTGATCCTGCTGAGTCCCCAGGAGTTGCTGGACAGCAACATCCAGATCATCCTGAAGGACCCCAAGTGGATGCAAGGGTCAGGGGTCAACAGTATAGTATAATTTGTAGAATCATCCATGTGTGTGTGTGTGTTGGTCAGCGTCACAACGTGATCCTGCTCAGTCCCCAGGAGCTGCTGGACAGCGACATCCAGATCATCCTGAAGGACCCCAAGTGGATGCAAGGGTCAGGGGTCAACAGTGTAGTATAATTTGTAGAATCATCCATGTGTGTGTGTGTGTTGGTCAGCGTCACAACGTGATCCTGCTCAGTCCCCAGGAGCTGGACAGCAACATCCAGATCATCCTGAAGGACCCCAAGTGGATGCACCGCGTCATCTACATCAGGGGCTCCGCCCTCAAGGACATCGACCTCCAGAGATGCAGGTCAGGGGGCAAAGGGTCAAGGATCAGGGGTCGCAGTGCATAGGAATGACTTCTTTTTTTTTAAAGCTAGAGATCAGCCCTTAATTTTATGAAGTTCTACTAAAGCTTAAGTGGGAAACTAAACGTTGTTACTTTCTAAATTAAGTAAACCGATTTACTTAATTTAGAATGTAACAACGTTTAGTTTCCCACTTAAAGCCCTACCAACCGATCCATAGGATTGGTAACGATATTCCGACACATCTGACGCGGCAAGCGAAACCTGTTGTCTCTCACAATACAGGGAAAAGAGGGGAAAACCCGCTTCTGTGGCTGCAGCGATTCGAATACTGAGCGCGCATTGCCCCTACCCTCCTTCTATACTCCGGTTGCCGGTTTAAGCTTCAGTAGAATTTCATAAAATTAAGCATAGATTTGTACTTTCCTCCAGTAGGACAATGTGGTTACCGTATGTATATGTATTGAGATTTCATTACAGATATTACGGATTTCATTTGTGTCTTTACTTTTTACACTGCATTCTTAAAATGTACTTTAAGGGGGCTTAGTAGGTGGTGTCCTGAACAGGCTCTACTGAACTCCACCGAAGTGACTCAGCAGCAGTGCAGTGTCTCCTCGGTTGGTTGCCTCCTGACGGCCTAACATAGATTAGCTCCCCTTGGACTGCTGGTCTCGGATTCTGCGTCCTGAACGTGTGGAGGTGTGGCTGCGAGTTGGGATTCGGAATGAGCGGCGTGGGAGCAACGCCACTGTACGGCCCAGAAGATGGGACAGCAAAAAAAAGAAAAAAAGTTTTAAATGCACTTTAACTTGTGAATGAACCTTGTGTGTACCTATATGTATACTTTACTTTTGCGGTCATTGTGAATGTGTAACTTGTTTATGTAAATTGAAAATTGATTTTTTAATGTAATCTGATTGTAAATTGTTATTTTATGGTGTATATGTATTGTATCTATATTTAGTTACCAACCGTGATCGTAGAGAGCGGAGTGGTAATGTTTTCACTCGTGTCTGAGGTGGTGTTTGTATGTTTGTATGTATCCTCTCTAGCGTTTGAACGGATGGACTTAGGGTGCTCAAATTTTGCATGCGGGTAGGTAGTAGGAAGATCTAGGCCAAGTTCGATAATGAAGGTTATGGGTCAAAGGTCAAGGTCACTGGAGCCGAATAACGCTGCCACGCGGTTGGTGATTTAGCGTCTTAACGCTCTAGTTAAATATGTACATGTTTCTTTGTGTGTGTGTGTAAGAATTTGAAGGATAGTGGGGAGGTATGTAAGCGGTTGTTTTTAATATAAATAATTTTAGTGCAATTGTAAAGCGCTTAGAGCTTATAGGTGAAGCGCTATATACATTTTCTTAACCCCTTGACTGCCACCAACGTATTACGTACTGACCTGATGACATCACTGATTATGTCATCAGATGAAGAGGAATAATCCTGATATGCTGGCTTTTGCTCTAACACAGTCAAGAGAGTTATATCCTCAGACCATTTTGCCAGATTAGCTCTATTAGTTGTCATTTTCATGGCATGATTTGCCCAATTATTTTTTCTTTAATTCTCTCTGGCAGTCAAGGGGTTAAATAAATAAATAAGTTAGATGTGTGTGTTTCTTTCAGACTGCGTGAGGCAGAGGCCTGTTTTCTGCTGCCCCCTCGACTGACCAGCGACAAGGACAAGGCGGTCAGTGATTTTGAAATGTACAGTATTACCATATGTTTGTTCTTTTTATTTACTATAATGCGCACATTGTGGCCCTTTACTCAAATGGCTTTTATCATTGGTTGACATTAGCCTGTCGAAGAACTGCCGCACTCCCAAACCCACTGGATTATGAGCCAGCGACTCTAACCAACTGAGCCTCAGCGCCTCCCAGAGAAAACTAGTTCAGTTCTCTCTGACAGAAGGGGCACTTCTTCTTCTTCTTCGATCGCTCAGACAGTTTCCTGTCAATTATGAGCGCAGATGCGTCATGCTGCCGTTATGCGCCCAATTAAAGAAATAGCAAGGCCCAGCAAGTCCGACTTCGGCTGGAGGAAATGTTTTTGAAAAGTGTTTCGTGAAAAAAGGCAGGAGAATGGACCTGTAAGGCAGAAAGATAGTAGATGACGGTAAGCAAAGGGAAAAGGCAGAGTCAAAGAGAGTGACAGATTAGAGGAAGTTACAAGCACAGAAGGTGGGGAAACTTTTTATGCAAAAGACCCCCCCCCCCCGCCCCTCGGCCCCCCCTGATCGCTTCTCGGCCAGTTGGCTAAGACAGTGATTCAGGAACATAAATTTTTGTTTATACCGTGGTTGGTTTGTTCAGCCCGTCGTACATGGCGAAAGCCGATACGCGATGTTAAACTGAACTTCCATCCCCCCCCCCCCCCCCGGTATCCCCACAGGGGGAAGAAGGGGCACACTAACTGGTTTTTGTTGTTATTGTTTTTGCACAGGACCAGCACACTGTCCTGCGATCCTGGGCAGTCAAGGACTACTCTCCCCGCTGTAAGCAGTACATTCATCTCTTCAAGGCCAAGAACAAAATGCACGTCAAATTTGCTGGTACGTCATTCCCTCACATTAAAGACCCACCACGCCCATGTGTGAAAATCAGTGTTTGTGCATGTTTTTCCCTTCTCTCGTTGGTAAGAAATTTTAAGAAATCTTCCGAGCAAGAGAGGGAAAATGCACATCGGCGTAGTGGGTCTTTAGAAATAATATTTTTTATTTACCGCACTTTTCGGACTATAAGGCGCACTTTTTAAAAGGTGCACCTCCGAAATTATACTCCAAATTCTGATTTTGTTATTATACTCTATCGCTATTATTATTGGGACTTTTGGTTTTGAAATGTCACAAGAAGTTTTTTTCACACGATGGCATGCATATTTATCTCTTTTGCGTTAATTTGAATGTACGACTATACTTTTTGGTTGAAAGTGATGTAAAATTTGAATTGTTGTTGATATGACCACAGGTATAAGAATTTGTGTGTGTGTGTGTAAGTATGTGTGTGAGCGTTAATGTGTTTTGTTACGTGTTGTGACTATTTGATTTGTAAAATGCAAAAAAAAGAATTAAAAAAAAAAAAAATTCAATTAAAAATTATTATTAGGACTTAAAATTTATCAACCAAAAAAAGGAATGGTTCCAGCAAAAAAATTGTATAAGTGCATGGCTTTGTACATCAATTTCTCTGCAAATAACATATAAGGCGCAGGAGTCTCAGTGAGGGAAACAAGTATGACCTTATAGTCCGTAAAATATGGTATGTCTCTTTTTTTTATTGGAAGAGTGTAGAAAGCATCTTAATGTAATTAGTGTTCAGGAAGATAAATAAAGGGCTCTCATGGTGACCTCAGTTTCGGTTTCCAATCCAGTCTATGCCTTGGTGCGTTCGGGTCAAAGTCATGGGGATCAGTGTGTTCTGGGGATCTGTCGGTGGACAGTCGTGGTGGCGCCATCGGGGGAGGACCTCACTCATTCTGGCTCCGCGACTAAGAGAATAGTGTCGTCAGTCGGGGGCGTAGTAGGTGGTGTCCTGAACAGGCTCCGCTGAACTCCACCGAAGTGACTCAGCAGCAGTACAGTGTCTCCTCGTTTGGTTGCTTCCTGACGGCCTAACATAGATTCGCTCCCCTTGGACTGCTGGTCTCGGATTCTGCGACCTGAACGTGCGGAGGTGTGGCTGCGAATTGGGATTCGGAATGAGCGGCGTGGAAGCAACACCACTGTACGACGCAGAAGATGGGACAGCAAAACAAACAAAAATTAATAAAGGGGGAGGAAGAGGGGAGGAGTGTGTGACACGACAAAAATAAAGAGAGGGATGAGATTAATAACGAGTGCTGGAACTTGTCAAATTTGTAATTTAAAAAAATGGTAAAGGTCAAGATGTGCCACCCCCCCTACATTTCTCAGTTAATTGTATTTTTCCGTGTTTGCCTTTCTTACCATACATAAAGGTGTATTTTAGGAACATTTTTAGCTAATAACCTTTTTGGAATACTAACCCTATCCCTAACCCTAGCCCTAACCCTAACCCTACCCCCCACCCTATAAGACGGAAAAACGCATCGAACCACAACTGTGACAAATCGCAGTGTACTGCAGTACATAGTGGGGGGTAGGGTTAGGGTTAGGGATAGGGTTAATATTCCAAAAAGGTTATTAGCTAAAAATGTTCCTAAAATACACCTTTATGTATGGTAAGAAAGGCAAAAACGTAAAAATATAATTAACCGAGAAATGTAGGGGGGGTGGCACATCATTACCTTTACCAAAAAAATATATATTAACAAAGGATGTTCCAACTCTTCCAATGTGTCAGAAATTGGGTTTAAAATAATCAACAAAGAAGGTACAAGCTCTGGCAGGATTTCAGAAATTAGTGACAATGAAATGCTGGAGCTCCTCTTGGGTTTTCAGAAACTTTGTGATAAGAAATTAACCAAGGAGGCAGAAACTCACTGAAATTTTGTCCAAAGAAGTTGACAGAGGGTGTTGGAACCCTACCTAGATGTAAGAATGTTACCAAACAACAAAGAGAAAACAAAAAAAGATAAATAAGGATTGATGGAACTCAATTGAATTCTGTTTAAAAAAATATTGAAGGATTCCTGAATTATCACATGATTTAAGAACTGTTGTGTTAAGTAATTCACAGTGAAATACTGGAACGTTACTCGGAAATTTAAGAACTGTTAAGTAATTCACAATGAAATGCTGGAACCTTCCTCTGAAATATAAGAAATTTTGTGTAGAAAGATTAACAATTGTCCTTTTCATGGCATGATTTGTACAATTTTGTTTTCTTTGGCAGTCAAGGGGTTAATAATGGCTTTTGTTGTTGTTGTTGTTCAGAGCACCTGGTATGTGAGGACGAGTTCAAGTACGCTCTTCTGGCCAACAACTGTCTGTACCCCGGTCTGTCTACGCTGGTGTCCTTGCTTGTGCATACCTCCACTGGACTGTAAGAGACTGAGAGAGAGAGAGAGAGAGGTAGATGTAGAATTAGAGGGGGATAGACACAGAGTGTGTTACCCCGGTCTGTCTACGCTGGTGTCCTTGCTTGTGCATACCTCCACTGGACTGTAAGAGAGAGAGAGAGAGGGAGAGGTAGATGTAGAATTAGAGGGGGATAGACACAGAGTGTGTTGCCCCGGTCTGTCTACGCTGGTGTCCTTGCTTGTGCATACCTCCACTGGACTGTAAGAGACTGAGAGAGGGAGAGAGAGAGAGAGGTAGAATTAGAGGGGGATAGACGCAGAGTGTTACCCTGGTCTGTCTACGCTGGTGTCCTTGTTTGTGCATACCTCCACTGGACTGTAAGAGACTGAGAGAGGGAGAGAGAGAGGGGGAGAGAGAGAGAGAGGTCGAATTAGAGGGGGATAGACACAGAGTGTGTTACCCCGGTCTGTCTACGCTGGTGTCCTTGCTTGTGCATACCTCCACTGGACTGTAAGAGACTGAGAGAGAGAGAGAGAGAAGTAGATGTAGAATTAGAGGGGGATAGACACAGAGTGTGTTACCCTGGTCTGTCTATGCTGGTGTCCTTGTTTGTGCATACCTCCACTGGACTGTAAGAGATAGAGAGGGAGGGAGAGGGGGAGAGAGAGAGGGGGGGGGATGGAGAGAGAGGTAGAATTAAAGAGGGGGAGGTAGACACGGAGTGTGTTACCCTGGTCTGTCTACGCTGGTGTCCTTGCTTGTGCATACCTCCACTGGATTGTAAGAGATAGAGAGAGAGAGAGATGGAGATAGAGAGAGGTAGAATTAGAGGGAGGTAGACACAGGGTGTGTTACCCCGGTCTGTCTACGCTGGTGTCCTTGCTTGTGCATACCTCCACTGGACTGTAAGAGCTAGAGAGAGATGGAGATAGATAGAGGTAGATGTAGAACTAAAGAGGGGGAGGTAGAGACTGAGTGTGTTACCCTGGTCTGTCTACGCTGGTGTCCTTGCTTGTGCATACCTCCACTGGACTGTAAGAGATAGAGAGAGAGAGAGAGAGGGGTAGAATTAGAGGGGGATAGACACAGAGTGTGTTACCCTGGTCTGTCTACGCTGGTGTCCTTGCTTGTGCATACCTCCACTGGACTGTAAGAGAGAGAGAGAGAGAGAGAGGGGTAGAATTAGAGGGGGATAGACACAGAGTGTGTTACCCTGGTCTGTCTACGCTGGTGTCCTTGCTTGTGCATACCTCAACTGGACTGTAAGAGATAGAGAGAGAGAGGGGGGAGATAGAGAGGGAGGGAGAGAGAGGTAGAATTAGAGAGGGAGGTAGAGACTGAGTGTGTTACCCTGGTCTGTCTACGCTGGTGTCCTTGTTTGTGCATACCTCCACTGGACTGTAAGAGATAGAGATAGAGAGAGAGAGATGGAGATAGAGAGAGGTAGATGTAGAATTAAAGAGGGGGAGGTAGACATGGAGTGTGTTACCCTGGTCTGTCTATGCTGGTGTCCATGCTTGTGCATACCTCCACTGGACTGTAAGAGACAGAGAGAGAGAGAGATAGGTAGAATTAGAGAGAGTGAGGTAGACGCAGAGTGTGTTACCCTGGTCTGTCTACGCTGGTGTCCCTACAAATGAGAGAGATGGAGAAAAAGAGAGGGACCTTAGGACTTGGAAGAAGCAGCAAAGGACTAACACCACTGGGTGGTCCCAAAGATGAAACTGGGGAAAACTGTTGTTTTGTTTTTAATGTCGGATCATATAATTAATTAAGTAAGCCACCCAGCCGAAGACAGACATGCTGGGCCTAAAACTAAGTTGGGCGCATAAAGGCAGCATGATGCATAAACTGTCTGAGCGATCGAAGAAGAAGAGGAAGAAGAGGAAGAAGAAGAAACCAGCCACAAAATTGTTGCTTTTTACGGACAAAGTCGTGATACAGGTGGGCCACAAAATTGTTGACACTCGGTTCTGTGGTTGGCAGAAAAAGCTCCAGTGCAAAGACATCAATGATGCACTTATGTGACAGTGGGTGAGTCCATTGACACAACAGACTGTGTGCTCTTGGATTTGGTGCAGTTCCTAATCTTCCATCTCTCTAATCTTTTGTTCTAAGGAAGTTTGGCTCTCTTATTATTGTAAGGTGGGGTGGCCCGCTTTAAGTTTTACGCAAAACATGAGTATGTTTTGAATTTGAATTGGTAATTACACTCTTCCTTCTTGATTGTGGACACAAGAGCAGTCAATGTGAATGTAATTTCATTGTTATGAAAGACCTCAGTTTTCACCCAACTCGTTTAACTCATTCGCATCGCAATGATTTTGAATTATTAAAAAAACTCACAAATCACTCCTGCCATGCACACAAACAAAACAGACATAAACAAAAAGGAGAAATGAAAGAAGATTACAGGTTTTTACTTCAGGTTTAGTTAGACATAGGGAAGTGGTAGATCAGACTGTTTTATATATCGACTTTCAACTTTATATAGAAAAACTCTACACCGATTGGTTCCCCCACAACGAGCCACTACAAAAGCAAAGTCAGGGGCAAAATTGTGGTCTAAGGGAGCGAAGCAAATTTAGAAGTGAACAAGGTATGTTGTGCACACATATTTACTTCTCTTGAAGCAAATGCATAAAATTGACAGCTATCTATTAATTCCGGACATATATGGCCCAAGCGACTTGAATGAGTTAAAAGATTATGTATGATAATTCTGATGATTATGACTTGTAATCATTACTTTTAATTTATCTGCATTGAGGTAATAACATTTTCTTGACGTGAAAATGTTTGATTTTACAGACGAAAACACTTTCCATTACGGTATAAATTGGATTGACAATATTTTATTTTGATCGAAGTTTGTTTCTTAATTCTTGTTAGTTGATTGTCCAAGTTGCGTATTCTTCTCCTTCAATTACTTTTGACAGTTTGCTATTGTTCTTTATGTTCTTCTCTCTTCAGAGTCCGAGGAGTTTTCATGGTATTGACTTGGATGTCTGTAATTGTTGATTTCAGTTGATAGTTTTAGACATCATTGTTGTTTTGGCTGATTTTCCTCTCTCGTGGTTGGCTTATGTAGCATACTAATACTCGTTGACGTTAACCTAATGTTGTTGTTTTCTGCAAATCATTGGCAGCAGCATGAAAGACAGAAAACATCTGGCAATCATGGTATTTTTTAGGCATTCATTTTTACGTGGTTAATTTGAACAATAATTGGTGGGAAAACCAGGGTTCTGTTTTATAGTTTTAAATGTCAGTAGTGTTTTTGACCCATGGGGGGGGGGGGGTATTTATAGAATGTTGAACTTGAGACGTGATTGAGGCATCAATTGATGCCTGTTCACCATAATATTGAATTACTTTTTCTTAACCCTTGCACTGCCAGCCATATTTCTGGCAAGAATTCCCATTAAATTTACCTGGGTAGAGAACAAAATCCATCCGCAGTATTGGGGATTCTTCTGTGGCATATATAGAATAAGGTCTATCCATACTTCCTAAAACTAAGACAACAGGGTCTTTGGATAATAGACCCCAATTTGATGCCTTTTAGTGACATAGGTGTTTAATCACTTGTGGTGCTAAAATGCGACTTTGGAGGTGAAAGGGTTAAGGTGTTGTTTTGTTTTGAAGTGTGGGTATGTTTTGGGTTTTTTCTTAAGGCAGGTAAGTTACAACTTAAAGTTTAAGCCTTGAAGTGACCTTATTTTGTATCTATTTTATCTGATAAGTGATATTAGTACATTTACATTACATTTACATGCTACTTGCTAGATGCACTTTTTTGTTCATCATGCACACACACACATAATATGTCGCAAGTGTTGTGCTGTGCAGATCCCGTTTGTAGCACTTGTTTATGTTTCAGTAGTTCCTTGCAACATTGATGAGTTAAAAACAAAACAAAAACGGGAAACCCAACAAATTAAGATTAAAATAAGATTTGTTCTTGCAAACTTTGTCTATTGTAATTAGTCATGTAATTGGTATGTCGATGGCAGTATGATTTTATTTCAAGTTGCAGTATTGTATCCAAACGTGATTGAGAATGTGAATGTGGTCTATGTTTTTTCTTAGAATGTTCATATTGTAACTATTTTACTCTTGTATAATTAATTGTGTGTGAGTGTGTGCGTGCATGTATGTGTGTGTATGTGTGCGCGCGTGTGTGCGTGCGTGTGTGTGTGTGTGTGTGTGTGTGTGTGTGTGTGTGTGCGTGTGTGTGTGTGTGTGTGTAAGGAAGTAAGAGAACGTTGCGTGCAAGCATCATGCTTATTTTACTTTCTAATGATTAATTATTTGTTTGCCTTTAATGTTCTTGTTATCAATGTAAAGTGCACTGAGCTCATGTGAGAAAGAGCGCTATATAAATTCCCATTATTATTATTATGATAGCCCCGTCGACAACTAAGGCCATGTCAGGGCTGTTACCACGTTAAAGCTTACCACGTATCCCCACGTAAACCCAACGACTTAGCATTATGCGGATCGTGTTATCTTGTAATTTTATGTATGTTCCTTCGACGTGTATTTCGTACGCTCATCTTCTGTTTTTCACTTCATGTCTTGTGTTTTATTTATATTTGAATTTGTAAAGCGCATTGAGCATGCTTCTTGTGTGGAATGTTAGCGCTATAGCAAATACAATTATTATTATTATTTTTATTATTAAAGAAATAAAGGAAAAAGATAGGTAAAGATTTGAAAGTGTGATAGCTTGAAGTTATCAATTTTGGTTTCAGGAAAAAAAAAAAAAAAAAATCCCCAACACTTGTAAAACACAAATTTTCGATTGTAACCCCTTGACTGCCACCAATGTATTACGTACAGACCTGATGACATCACTTATGATTTCATCAGATGAAGAGGAATAACCCTGATGTGCTGGCTTTTGCTCTAACACAGTCAAGAGAGTTATATCCCAGACCATTTTGCCAGATTGGCTCTATCATTTGTCTTTTTTTTATAGCATGATTTGCCCAATGATTTTTTTCTTAAATTTTCTTTGGCAGTTAAGGGGTTAATATCTTCTTCAGGACAACTTCCTTAAAAATGTTAGCAATTTTGTTTTATCGTGCTGTGTTTCAAGCCCTGTACCCTGGTGTTCATTAAGTGCATGTTCTTGGTTTGTGAGTTAAGTGTGTACTTCCGTGGAATGAAATTTTGGTCAAGGTAAAGATGTGCCACCCCCCATGCATTTCTCGGTTAATTGTATTTTTCCGTTTTTGCCTTTCTTACCATACATAAAGCTGTATTTTAGGAACATTTTTAGCTAATTACCTTTTTGGAATACTAACCCTAACCCTAACCCTACCCCTAAACCTAACCCTACCCCCCACTATGTACTGCAGTACACCGCGATTTGTCACAGTTGTGGTTCGTTGCGTTTTTCTGTCTTATACGGTGGGGGGTAGGGTTAGGGTTAGGGCTAGGGTTAGGGTTAGTTAGTATTCCAAAAAGGTTATTAGGTAAAAATGTTCCTAAAATACAGCTTTATGTATGGTAAGAAAGGCAATAACGGAAAAATACAATTAACCGAGATAGGTAGGGGGGGTGGCACATCTTGACCTTTACCGAAATTTTTAATCAACTTTAGATTTTTTACATCAATTACTGTCGGTAATAAAGTTATAGACTTGTCTAACAAAGCAAATGTTGATTCACTTTTAAGAAGACAATTCGATTAGCAATCAGTCAGAGACTGAACACTTTAGAAACTTCATGAGATAGTAGAAGTAGCAACATTTAAATTGGCAATGTTTGTAGAGCACTTTGAACAGAAAAATTACCAAGCATATAAATATTTATAATGTGCGCATAACCAAATTCGCCATGGAACCAAACGGACACAAAAAATAATGTCATAATTTGGTTTGGAGAAAGTGGACACAAAAAAAAGAATATTTCTACCATATTTCTCAGTTTAGCTTTGCAAAATTTTAACTGATGCACATTTTTTAGCCGTTCTTGGATCTGTTTGCTTCTGTACAGTACTTAGCCATACGACTTAATGGAGAAGCTTTAACCTTTTCGCTGCCAGTCATTTTTCAGCCAAAAAAGACCATTAAACTTGTCGGGGTAGAAAAAAACAAATCTGCAATATCAGGAATTCCTCCATGACATTGTATTACATTAGGCTTATCCTTACCTCCCAAAATTAAGAAAATAGGGTTTTCGGAAAACAAGCCCTGATTTGATGCCTTTTAGTGATATGGGTGTTAAACCATTGTGGTGCATCAATGCGACATTGGCGGTGAAAGGGTTAAACAGTTTCTCTCAATCAAAGCCTTGGCTACTTAAGCATAGCTTAAGAATCTTTATTTATCCACAATACAACATGAACATGGAACAGTCGTTTTCACTTTAGAAAGAAAAGTGCGCAACGTAACAATTCAAATAAGAAATTTGAAAAAACAACAACAGCATCCAGCTAAATTATGATTTTTTTTTAAATGAAGCTTTTGAATGCTCTTTGTGCGAGCTAGACCTCCGTTCTTTGTGGGTGTATGTGTTGTGTGTGTGCATCTGTGTGAACTTATCCTGCTTTCCTATCCCCAGTTCGTAAACATTGTCTCTTTTTTTTTTAGAGCTATGCGTCCCCTCTGTGTATTTGTAGTAGTAGTAGTAGTAGAGGGACTGGCTTCTGCCTAAGCCTCGCGGCTTATAATATGTCCCATCCAGAATATTTTCTCTAATAAGGTTGCATTTGCATGCGAAAACAATCAAACTATGATTGCAATATCAATCATCATAATTATTTTTGTCAAGTAGATTTTTGAAGGCGTTAATAGATGGTGCATTTTTTAGTTCAGGTGGCAGTGAGTTCCAGGAGTTAGCAACTCTGTTACTAAAACAATGCTTTTGTTTGTTAGTATTAAACCGTTGAACTTGTACTTTCCCCTCTTGGTTTCTAGTTGTGTCAGACAAGGATGGTGAGAAGAGAGATTCAAAACTGATATCAACTAAGTTGTGAAAACATGTGTACAGTTTGAATGAGGTCACCTCTTATCTGCCTACCCTTTAGTGAATGTAAGTTCAACAGCTTTAATCTATCACTGTAGGTTAAATCTTTACAACATTTTGTAGTTTGTGTTTGTTGTATCTTGTTTTGGTTTTGTTTTGTTTTCGTGTGTGTGTGTGTGTGCTTCCTATTCGTGATTGATCATCTTGTCTTCTTTCTTCATCCAATAGGAATGTTTGTGCGTGTTGGGCTTTCACCATGCCTGTTGACACAATTTCAATATGATCTGTAGCACTTTTGACATTTGCATGGATGCTCCTTCTTGCAGAATGTCATGAATTGCAGGATTTTTTAAATTGCCTTGCGCCGGCAATGAAGTTATTATACATGCTGTTGTGTTGTTGTTTTTTTAAACGGGGGTGCGGGGGGGATTTTGTCTCTGGGGGGAATTGACCTCGGGGGTGATTGTCCTAGAGGGGAATTGTCCAAGGGGGGGAAATGTCCGGGGGGGAAATGTCCTAGAATCGTGTAACGTATAACTATAGTTCTGAAATACAGGTTTGCGCTTGAGAGTGATTATCCTACTGAAATATTCTTTTATGCATGAAATGAGCTCTTCGGGTGGTCCTATTGGAGATAACTCTCCGGGCTCCGGGCTTTCCCTTGATCAGATAGAAGGCGTAATCAGTTAGTGTTGCTTGTGCGTGCAAGAGAAATTGAGACGAAAGAGAGAGTGAGCTGACGAAATGCCTTCGAATGGAACGCCACCTGGTGTCAGTGTGTGGTAGTGGTGTGTCTGTGTCAGTGTGTGGATGTCTGTGTTGGTGTCTTTGTGTGTGTGGATGTCCGTATGTGTTTGTGTATGTGTGTTTCTGTGTGTGTGTGTATATCTGAACATCTGTGTGTGTGTGTGTGTGTGTGTGTGTGTATCTGTGTGACAGTGAAGGGGCCATAGCCCCACATTACTGGCAGCAAGTGTACAGCCATCACTCAGGCAATGAGATTTACCACAGTGTGTGTGTGTGTGTACCTGTGGTACAATGAAGGGGCCATAGCCCCTCATTACTGGCAGCAAGTGTACGGGCATCACTCAGGCAATGAGATTTACCACAGTGTGTTTGTGTGTGTGTGCATATGTGTGTGTGTGTCTGTCTGTTTGTGTGTGTGTCTGTTTGTGTGTGTGACAGTGAAGGGGCCATAGCCCCACATTACTGGCAGCAGGTGTACGGGCATCACTCAGGCAATTAGATTTACCACAGTGTGTGTGTGTGTGTATGTCTGTGTGCGTGTGTGTTTGCATGCGTGTGTGTGTGTCTGTTTGTGTGTGTGTGTGTGTGTGACAGTGAAGGGGCCATAGCTCCACATTACTGGCAGCAGGTGTACGGGCATTACTCAGGCAATGAGATTTACCACAGTGTGTGTTTGTGTGTGTGTGTTTGTCTGTGTGTGTGTATCTGTGATACAGTGAAGGGGACATAGCGCCCCATTACTGGCAGCAGGTGTACGGGCATCACTCAGGCAATGAGATTTACCACATTCAGCTGGGCAAGAGTCTCTTCTTCAAGCAGTACGAAGGATGGAGCTTCCCCCATGCTTCGGCTGATGCCCATCAGAGGTCTGAGATAGTCGTTTTGTCTGTCTGTCTGTCTGTCTGTCTTGTGTTTCTGTCTCTTTGTCTTCCCGTTGATCAGCCTCCTTCATCAAGTTGAAGATTCTGCCGATGTTGGAGAAAAAAACGATCGTGCGCACAGCCAAGCCAAAGCAAGTTAGAAACGAATAATAAGTAATTAAATAGACGTAAATCATTAAATGATTAGAAGAACTAAATGCACAAAAACACAAAACAGACAAAAGAGGGTGCGGGGAGGGATGCAAATAAATAAAAGGTACAGTGTCCCTAGTCTGATGTGCCCAGCATTAATGGAGCTGTCTCTCTCTATTTCTCTCGCCTGTGTGTGTGTGCGCACATGCATGTGTGTGTATATGTGTGCGTGTAGCTGTTGTGTTTATGGCTGTGTGGATAATTGGTATTTACAAATATTTGTCATTCATGTATTGATCTGTTGTTGTTTTTCCTGATATGTTCTTCTTTGTTGTTGGCGAGATGTAAACAGGCCTGTATTGTGCTTATTCTTTTCCAACATTAACCCTTTCACCGCCAATGTCGCATTTTAGCACCAAAATGGCTTAACACCCATCTCACTAAAAGGCATCATATCAGCAGAGGACATTTTCTTAATTTTGGGAGGTAAGGACAGGCCTAATGTTATGCATGTCACAGAGGAATTCCCAATATTGCAGATTTGTTTTCTTGCCCAGTTAAATGTCATGGCATTTTTGGGCTGAAAAATGGCTGGCGGCGAAAGGGTTAAAAAAGATTTGTTTGTTCGTTCGTTCGTTCACTCACTCTTGTCTCTGGGCTAAGAATTTTTGTAAGCTCCAGTTCTTCCTTCCTCCCCCCCCCCCCCCTCTCTCTCTCTCTGTCTCTTTCTCTCTCTCTCTCACACACACACACACTTTTTTTTTAATTATCAGATCAACATAAAATTGAATACAAACATTTTGTTCATTGCTACTGTAACTTCTTTTCCTTTTTTTTCTATTCCTCACATCGCCCAAAATGTATATCTTTCGCCTTAAAAAAACAGCAAAAAATCCCAATAAAATCAGTTATGCATGCGCCTTGGCTTGAGGCTGTGCCAGACCAATTTACATCGGCTAGAACACCAAAGCTACATCAAAATGTTGTTATGCTCTGCATAGTTATGCAGGGATTGTTTTTAGCCATGACAAGCTCCTAGTATAACATCATCAGTCTCCCAAATCCCCTGAAGTCGGAGTGTGGCTGCCCACGTGGCAGAATAATCAAAAACGGTCACACACGTAATGTTCTCATTCCTAACCGGTGCATTTGTACCATAGTGTTCAAGTGCTTCGGCTGTTTGGATGATCCCTGGAGTCTTTGTAGCCAGGGTGCAACACCAACAAATTAACAAGTGGTGTGATGCTGTTAGCGGTGCTGGTCGGTGACGGAGGGTCGACGCCCAGACTACAGCTGAACCCTGGGAAGAACCGTGTGGTCTCCCCGCTGCGTTCAGCCGACACATTCCAATTTCGGAGGAACACCAACAATAAAATCCCAGACCTGCCTACTGCTACGATTTGGCTGTAACAGCTGTGAAAAATAAAGCTTTGCTACGGAGCTACGGCAACCTCAACGTTGTTATGGGAACCAAAATAGTGCAGATGCCTTTTATTTTTGCTTGTGTCGTTCCCGGTTTTGTCTGTTTCCAAGAGCAGACGTGCGATAACCTAGTCACTTCCGTGGCGCATGTGTTCTTATTGCTTTCTCTGAAAAAATGGCGGACTCCAGCAGCAGTAGCGATCTGGGAGATGTTTCAAATGAAGAAAAACGAACCCAAACCAGAAAACGAAAATCATCTGGCGCACCATCTTGTTCTAAGAAAAAACCATCAGCCTGCCACACAAGTTTTCAAGATAGCTTACACAGAGGAGTGGCCTTGCATCGTCAGAAGTCGACTTGGTGCGAACCATGCTCACTGCAACTTCTGCCATGCAGACTTCTCTGTGAATCATGGCGGTAGAGACGATTGCCGTCGACACGTTCAATCGGCGAAGCTTAAGCAGTACGTTTCGGCCGTCATTTGTGGATGCTACTGAAAAATTTGCCATGCTACTGAAAATTGATGGCTGGGCTACTGTTTGGAAACATTCCAAGTAGGCAGGTCTGAAATCGTTATTTACACGTGTGCTGTGCAGGTTTGGAGTGACGCTGCTTGCAGTGTTGGTCGGTGACGGAGGGTCCAGACTGCAGTTGAACCCTGGGAAGGATCACATGCTCAGAAAGGATGACGTCTGCTTCTACATGAGCGTCACCCGCGAGGAGTACGCCAAAATCAGCCCCGCTGCTTTAGCGAGGACGCCGCATCACATGCACAACATGGGTAGGTTATGACAGTGAGGATTTTAAAATAATAAAATTAACCCCTTGACTGCCAGAGGAAACTAACGAAAAGATCATTGTACAAATCGTGCCGTGAAAAAGACCAAAATCAGCCCTGCGGCTTTAGCTAGGACACCACATCATACGTCTGTGCCTATTTGATCATTGCGCATTCATTTGTTTATTCTGTTATTTTACCATTGTTGCACTACAGTTCTTCTTCGTCGATCGCTCCGACAGTTTCCTGTCACACGAGCGCAGATGCGTCATGCTGCCATTATGCGCCTAAGAATAAGCCCAGCATGTCTGTCTTCGGCTGTAGAAAATATTTGTAAGAATTTTTAGAAAAAAGGGGCAGGGGAAGAATGGACCAGCAAGGCAGAAAGATAGTAGATGACAGCAAGCAAAGGGAAAAGGCAAGAGTCAAAGTGAGTGACAGATTAGAGGAAATTACAAGCACAGAAGGTGGGGGAACTGTTTGTGCAAAGGACCCCCCGGTATCCCCACAGTTTATTTTACTATCATTGTGTTCCATCCAGACCAGTTAGCTAACGCCCTGCAAAAGTACGGCTATGTAGCCACGGACACCGGAGTCGACTTAGAAGCCAGCGCCTACGATACCGTCACAAACCTGGAGGGGGACCGACAGCCCCGCCCCCATCTCCCCTTCACCGACCCCCTCCACACCGCCCACATCCCCTGGAAACGACGCAAAGGATCGGCTAATCCCACATCTGTAGCCACTGCCGCTACTAATAATAATACCGAGGAGGAGGAGGACGAGGGAGGTGGAGGAGGGGAGAGGGAGGGGGAGATTTTGGAGACTGCGCCCATGCTGAGTGTGGGAGAACCGGAGGTGAGAGAAATGCTGCGTGTATACAGTGGAACCTCCTTTATAAGACCTTAAAAAATCATCCAAAATGAGGTCTTATAAGGGAGGGGTCTTATAAGGGAGGTAATTTTAATACTTACAAAGAAGGGCAGTGTCTCGGAGAAGTAGGTCTTATGTGGGAGGGAGTCTTATAAGGGAAGTTCCGCTGTTGTTTTATGTTTGTGGCAGATGTGTGTGAATAAGGCTTTATACTACTTATTGCCGACACGAAAAGGGCAATACTTTTAGGCCTGAACTGCCTATGCCACCTAGTGACAAGTCAGGAGCAGATAATTTTCTGTGGCTATAAACTGCTGCTTCATGGCAGGCAAGGACGATAATCTTTTGTAGATGGCGCACACATCTCCATGCACAAGATAGGGGCAGAGAATTTTCAGTATAGAGCCTCATTGACGAAAGAACAAGCACCGTAAAAAGAGAGAAGTTTCCGTACATACATCAGCTGTCTTGTACTTTTTGCACACACACCCTTCCCTCAAATTTTCGCCTTGAAAATTTTCTTCTTTTTTTTTGTTGCTGTCCCATCTTCTGGGCCGTACAGTGCCGTTGCTCCCACGCCGCTCATTCCGAGTCCCAACTCGCAGCCACACCTCCGCACATACAGGTCGCAGAATCCGAGACCAGCAGTCCAAGAGGAGCGAATCTATGTTAGGCCGTCAGGAGGCAACCAACCGAGGAGACACTGCACTGCTGCTGAGTCACTTTGGTGGAGTTCAGTAGAGCCTGTTCACCGAGAAGCAACATTCTGCCATAGGGATAGGGATAGGATCAGCCTAAGACTTTTCACGAAACTGAAAGAAGCAAACTTTGAGACAGATCTATTGGTTCTATGGATTGTATAAGTGAAAGGGATTGCGTTTGTGTTTGGAATGACATATTATGTATGAAATCAGAACTCCAAAAGACTGACCCAAAGGTTGACGGTAACAGTACTTCTGACCATTGACTGACGTGTTCTGAACAAACTGTAAATAATGTAAATACTGATGTTTCTGTACTTTTATCTAGTGATAGTTTTAGCAATAAAAATATTTGTCTTAACAACAAAGGTGATGGTTTTAACAGTAAAAGGGAAGGTCTTAACACAAAAAGTTCTAACTGTAAGTCAGATTCTGTTGATTCTGTCACGGTCTTGTACAGTAATGTAGATTTTTTTTTTAAATAAGAAAAGTATGTGTTGTCGCATATTTGTGACATTGTGTGTCGAAGCATATTTGTGACATTGTGTGTGGAAGCATATTTGTGTAACTGTGTGCTGTATGTGTCATCACATATTTGTGACATTGTGTGTGGAAGCATATTTGTGTAACTGTGTGCTGTATGTGTCATCACAGATTTGTGACATTGTGTGTGGAAGCATATTTGTGTGACTGTGTGCTGTATGTGTCATCACAGATTTGTGACATTGTGTGTGGAAGCATATTTGTGTGACTGTGTGCTGTATGTGTCATCACAGATTTGCGACAGACATTTTATGTGTATGGATATATTCCTGCTTATTTCATGGATGCGTATGTGAATATCCCCTGGAGTGGCGCACATCACATACAGGCTTGATGACGTCATCAGACACAGGAGAATAACCCTGGGATACAGTTTTGTGCTTTAAAACAGTAAAGGGCTCGGCACACGCTGCAACTTTTTAGTTGATACAACTAGTTGCATACAATAAGTTGCAGTTAAAATCGCAGAGCTTGGGGCACACGCTGCAACTTTGATGCAACACCCTTGCAATCCCGTGCCATATATGGAAAATTCTCGCGATAGACTTTCCGTGACTTCCTTTGGTTTACATTCTAACAAAATTCCTCCAAGCGCGATGAAAATGAACACGACGATCTGATCATTGCTGCTACTGTTGTTATTTTGTCGGGTCAGAGCTCACGAAGAACAATGTGGGCGAGATTTTGGCTTCTCGAGCCAAGTCCCGATTACTGTAATCGGCACAATGGACATCCCAAATGCATGGAAAATTGCGAATTAATTCGACAAGTTTGCTGTTTTCGCACCTGTCTCCTCCGCCATTGTGATGCAAAAAAACACGTGATACGAATCGACGCTCTGATTGGCTGCAACCTGCAACATGTTGCAACTCCGAGGAAAAACTAGGATCGTTTTCTATCGCCCTACAACATACAACTGCAACCCTACAACCACAAAGTTGCAGGTACAACTAGCAAAAGTTGCAGCGTGTGCCGAGCCCTTAAAGATGGTTATATCTTTAGACCTTTTTTTTGGTATTTGGTATATTCCAGTCACAGAGACTTGTCTCTGTGGAATTCGGGCTGCTCTCCCCCCCCCCCCCCCCCCCCCCCCCGGAGAGCTGGTCACCACAAGTGCAGTGCCTTCCCAATTTTTTTTTTTTTTGAGGGGGGGCACAGGGTGAGTAGGGGGTGTGGACACACTTGGAAAACTCC
>CM065693.1:13281325-13323825 GCA_017654935.2 Phymorhynchus buccinoides
TATTTGTTTTTGTTTTGTTTTCAGCCCAGAGCCAATCTTTCTGGATTTTATCGCCATGTTCCCTCTGGTGTTCTGGATGAAGGGCTCCATCACCAGGTGTGCTCCTTGGTTGTTCGTCATCATATCCATGGGTGCTACTCTTTCAGTTTTATACTGATTTCAGTATTTTTAATTTTACCAGAAACTGCACTTCAGTTTGGTTTTTTAATTCATCAAAAACATGTTTTTGACCACAAGCAATTTGGGGCGTTTTGAACTTAGTCTAGTTGTTCTATCTTGGAAGTTTACAAAGGCAATGTGAGAGAGAGAGAGAAAAATAGAGATTTTACGCCTTCTGGGTCAAAAGACCATTTGGGGCACTTGAAATTATACAGATTCCGACAAAGGCAATGTAATAATGTTACAACGCTTATCAGACTCAAAATGTCTCTGTCTATTATTGTAACTGTTTGTCTGTCTCGTTATATATCTCTCTTAAGTTGCCCCTCTGAATCGTCTGACGGGGCTCTGCCCCTGTACCCTGCCGGGGCCATGGGTCCCTGGACCCCGGCCTTTCATTTTTTTTCATTTTGGGGAGAAGCACCCATGCATATCTCTGGATACGCTATATTGCCAATGACGATGTCATGACTTGTATTCACATCATTTTGTTTGTTTACTATTCTCCAACAATGTGCCTCAAATATGCTAAAGTCAATGTTTAAGCTTGTCCGCATTTTATTGCTAATTGTTACCGGTTTCATACCCTGGGCTGCATTTGTTTGCCCTATTCTATAATGTATAGTTCTTTTATACGTGCTTCAACATGTCTCTGTGCGTATGTGCATGTATGCTTGCGTGTGCGCGCACGTGCGTGTATGGTTACACGCATGTATGCACGCACAGGTATTAACAATTATGCATGTGTGTATGCAAGTTTTATAAATCCATATTTCAACCTATCTTTTATCATAATAGCACCTGCTTTGCTACCTTTATGTTCAAATCTGTATGTGTAATAGTATGCCTTGCCATGTTTGTATTCTATGTTCGTATATGTATCAAGGACAGATTAGAAGACTAGGCGTTGCCTAAAGTTTTCAAGTTTCAAGTCGTTCTTGTTATCTGTGCACTTTTATTTGTTCAGTATCATTTTTTCCTTCTTCATTGTCAATTTAATACTGTAAATACTGTAGAAGTCCTTGTCGTTGTAATCAAGCATAAGCAGGGTTTTACTAAGTCTATCTTTCTCATGGTAGAAGTCCTTGTCGTTGTAATCGAGCATAAACAGGGTTTTACTAAGTCTATCTTTCTCATGGTAGAAGTCCTTGTCGTTGTAATCAAGCATAAACAGGGTTTTACTGAGTCTATCTTTCTCATGGTAGAAGTCCTTGTCGTTGTAATCAAGCATAAACAGGGTTTTACTAAGTCTATCTTTCTCATGGTAGAAGTCCTTGTCGTTGTAATCAAGCATAAACAGGGTTTTACTGAGTCTATCTTTCTCATGGTAGAAGTCCTTGTCGTTGTAATCAAGCATAAACAGGGTTTTACTAAGTCTATCTTTCTCATGGTAGAAGTCCTTGTCGTTGTAATCAAGCATAAACAGGGTTTTACTAAGTCTATCTTTCTCATGGTAGAAGTCCTTGTCGTTGTAATCAAGCATAAACAGGGTTTTACTAAGTCTATCTTTCTCATGGTAGAAGTCCTTGTCGTTGTAATCAAGCATAAACAGGGTTTTACTAAGTCTATCTTTCTCATGGTAGAAGTCCTTGTCGTTGTAATCAAGCATAAACAGGGTTTTACTAAGTCTATCTTTCTCATGGTGGGATTTTTTTTCCTTGTCTTTTCTTTCTTGATTTTATTCTTATCCGGTGTCTTGAGAAATAAGTACCTACCGTGAAAAAGGTAGCCTTCAAAAGCGCACTAGAACCATTCTTCTTACATGTGAAAAATAAGTCGACTATTATTTAAAATATTGATATTTAAGTGCTCAATCTATTATAATCATACTGTACCAACACTCAAAACAATAGCATATCATACCAATTGGCTGGAAAAACCTTAAGCGTGAACGCTTAGTTACCAAATAACAAAGAGCAAGTCACTCCAGTGACCGTGGGGTTATCCCCCCTTTCCCACTTCCGGTCACGCATATCCACTTCCGGCCCCAACTCATTCTCTATTTACCATGCTTCAAGGCTGTTGATGATAAACCTTTCTCCCATTCTTTTTCCTTTTCAAGTGTTCTTGGTGGGTTTGTTCTAGTTCTGTAGTTACCTTGTTACTAGCCTTCTCTTAGTGGCTAGCACACGTTTTCTTTTTATTCTTCATTACTTAGTTTTGAAGTTTAGAAAATTAATTATAGTGTTTGGCCTAGCCGGTTTTCACACTGGTTAGTCATCCATTTTTTGGGTTTATTCTTGCCACTGCGGTTTTTCAAGTTTTAACTCTGCAGTCTTTTTATACATGTAGTTAACTTTGTTTAGCTACTCAGTTTATTTGATAATTTTCTTAGTGTTTGTTGAAAACTTTGTGAAAGATTTTTCATTTAGTTTTCCTTCGTCGTCATGAACGATAATTTAGGGGACCCTCCGTAGGGGGTCCCGCGGGTTTCTTCTTCGTAGACTTCGAAGTTTGTTCTTCTTGTCCTTTACACTCGGGCGTTCCGTTTCGCCCAAGTCTTTTTCTTCAGGTTCGCCCAATTTTTTCGGTTTAAAATCGGCGATTTCTGACTCTAAATTTTTTGGCACACAATACATCCTTCGGACGTTTTTTCGTCTAAACTGTTCTAGTATCTTCGTTTTCTTCTCCTATAACAGAGCCTATGGCCTCTGTGTATACTCAGGCGAAGTTGGAACAAAATTCATCCGCACAATTTTCCGGAAAATTCGTTGCAATTATCCGTCGCCCGCAGAATAACGGACTCATTGTTTTTGTACCTGCAATTACTTCCGTTCCTCCCCGGTTGGGGAGGTTTCTGTTATCTGTCCTTCTTCACAGATCTCCAGGTCCCCTCCGTCTGAGCTTCTACGGATGAGGACGTTTGTAGACGGTCTGTCTACCGTTCCGACCAGGAGGTCGATGCCGGCCAGGAGGTCGAAGGCACCACGGACGGTGGTGCAAGTAGACGGTCGGTCTGCTCGGTCACAAGGGCGAAGCATCCTCTCTCGCGTAGTTCGGAGAGGTGTCATAGCCTAGGCAAGAGCGACAACCCCCACGGCGGGTTGTCGGCTGGCTTTGGCTCTACAGGTCGACACCCGGACCGGGTTGTCAGACCACGCCATGTTAGCCCAGCCAGCTCAAGGCCTTTAGAGAGGGTCGGTCGACGGGATGGCTCTACTCCCGACCCTCTCTATGACCGCCGGGGGAGATATTCATCCGTGGATATTCTCCCTTCGGATTATCAGCGTCCGCTGGCAGTGACCCATCTGTACGGCCACACCCGGAGCGGGGTGTCCGCCACGTCACTTAAGCCCAGCCCGCTCTTCGCCCGGCAATCCGTAAGCCCGGAGGCCCTGACGCACCTCTACACACCCCGAGATAAGGGGTGCCGGTGTGGGCTCGCTCCCCCCACCGCACGTGTACGCAGTACCCGGCGGTTGGGCCGGACAGGTTTTCCCGATGACCGTACGGACGGTACGGCACCGGTCGAAAACGGATTACGGCTACAGGCTATGTCCAGCCCGGCTGGTCTGGTCTACGCTGTCCGGTGAAGGCGCGAGTTCTGTTCGTTCTCGCCCTTCCCTCCGGAGGGAACGCTCCCCGGTTCGATCTCCACGTGTATTCTACCGTGGCTGACGTTCTTGAGCGACGCCTCACGTTCCCCCGGTCCAGAAGTGCCCGGCGGTTGGGCGGATGGATCTTCCCGGTGACCGCATGGACGGTACGGCGCTGGTCGTAGCGGGTTACAGCTACAGGCTATGCCGAGGCCGGCTGGTCTGGTCTACGCTGTCCAGTGAAGGCGCGAGTTCTGTTCGATTTCACCCTTCCCTCCGGAGGGAACGCTCCCCGATTCGATCTCCATGCGTATTCTACCCTGGCTGACGTTCTTGGGCGGCGCCTCACGTTCCCCCGGTCCCTGCGTTTGCCGGTACCCGGTCTCACATCTCCATGTGGGGTACTTCTACCCGGTACTTTACCGGTATGTGCACAGCGAGGCTCCCTCTGAGAGAGAGGAGTACTCACAGACGGCCTACCCAGTTGCGGGGTCCCCCCCCCCCACGGATTAAGGCCCCTCGACCTCGCTCTGTCTAGTCGCAGGCTGTAGGGTCGCCCAGATGTAGTTCTCCGGTCTCTGCCCTTGGGCACTGTCGGACCTTCCTCAACGCCCTGCTTCGTTGTCGTAATCGGACCTACAGAAGCTTTCCAAGCCACGGTGTTTTGACGTCGTGACTAAGTCTACGTCGGTTCCCGTTCCCCTTCGTCAGGAGTGGTCGTCTCCTTCGGAGCACCCAAGGAGTCCTTTCGATTCAGGTGCCCGGTGTCCACTCTTCATGCCCTTCTCTAGACGGAGTTTTCTCTCCCAGCAGAAATTTTTTTCACACGGAGCGGCGATCAGTCTCAGAACCTGACATGAACAGGATGCTCCGTAGGCTCCTTCAGGGCTCTGCGTTTTGTGTCTCTCTTTTTGATCGGCACTGCGATACTCCCCCTTGAGGAATCTTCGTTCCTCTCCACTCTCCTCAGAGATCAGGACGTCTTCTCCTCTCTGCTACGTCGGCTAAGGCTCTACGGATGTCGTTCTCTAACGCACCCAAGTCGTACTATGTGTTTTCTACCTTGCACTCCTCTTGGCGTTCAGGTCCTACTGACGTCATACTTCGTTTCGTCGGAATTTCAAGCCTGTCTCCTCCCAGCCTATCGGTCATCAGTCTGACGGAGGGATTCTCCTCTTTCCGCAGGGGGAGGTCTTCTTGGCCTCCCAGGCTGCAACAGCAGCCTTTGCGGTGGAGCCCTCATACTCCCAAAGTCCGTCTACCGCCCCTACTTGCTGCGTAGGCGCTCTGGGCGCAGTGCTTCCCTCTAGAAACACCTTAGTAGGCGTTGGTTGGACTCTTCGGTTGGTACGGCAGGGTTCAGGTTCATGTTCCTTCAAGAACCTCCTCTCTCCACGATGTCCATGGTATTGGACCACTGGACCGTTGTTCATATACAACGATGGATAGACAAAACAGATTTTGCCGATTCTAAGGCGTAGCAGCGGGTAGTGGCCCGGCCCGGCCACTCTCGCTTGCTCTCGGTATGGTGGATCACCCACCTTTGGTGGACCATATCGTGTCGGTGGACCATGATTTTTTGGTCCATTATATGGTTTCTACGGTATTAACCTGCACCGTTCGGTCCGGAGGTGTTGGTCTAATATTTGGGAAGTTTTTCGCTTTTCTCAGCCTGTATCCAGTTGGCCACAGGTTGACCCTTGAAATTTCTTACAAGAGGTGTTTGTTTGTTTTTTCTCGTACCCTCTTATCTTCTGGCTAGATCTGCTCGATCTGCCTGTCTTGAAGTTTTGTTCTACCAAGGGATCACTTCTTGATCCATTTAACAGAGTTGGGGCAACGGACCGGCAGATAACGTCCCGGTTCTTCTAGAACCCCCTGATTATTTTGGCCTTCCGTGCTCAACCGTCTTTTTCGCCGTTTGACTCGTTTGAGTAATGTCCAGCGGTTGCTTCAACGGCTCCAATTAAAAATAATCTCACCAGTCTCTAACTGGCCCGCGATCACTTGGTTGTTCAACTGAGTGATCTTTGCCTTTCTTCAGGCCTTAATTGTTTCACTTTGGCTTCTCGTTGCAAGTCAAGGCCGTTGAAACGGTTTTCTCTGCTACACCGAACCTAATCTTCAGTTCCCATCCGTTAGTTCTCCTTTTCTCGTCATTTGGGTTTTCATTCCCTTTCAACAGGTCAATGTTGGTTTTTGGCGAATCGTTCCAAGTCAGTACCATTTAAATGGATTTTACCGCGGTGTCTTGACGTCACTTGGATACAATGTTCCGGTGTCTTGACGTCACTTGGATACAATGTTTCGCTTCTCGCCATCTTGTTGCAATCAGCAGGATGAGCTTTTCGGCGTCATCTGCTAAGTTTTTACGTCAGACGATTGCTACTTTGTTGCCTTTTCTGTTCGTCTCTACGTCACGTTTCCATCTTCCAGCGAGTATCCTTTTAGTCTGCTTCGAACGTAAATCTTTTTACGTAGTGCAGAAACTCTGTCGTATCTGCACTTCAGCAATTTTTTGGAATATGCCACGTTGTGGCCCTGTCAACTTTGTATACAGAAGCAAAGAAGCAGGGTTTTTTGCACTTTATGATTGGGACAATTGTTTGCTCCACTCTTTCCAATCCTTTGTGCGATTTGCGCTGGAAGGCATGGTTCTTTTCTGCGCGCGCAAGAAATGGGACGCTCTGCTCCTCCAGTTTGTGGAGTCCCTGCCCCACTTGCGCAGGACTAAGGACCTCTCTGCTCAGACCCTCTCTGACTACGGGGCTTCTCTGTTTGACACCGTTTTGTTGGCCTTAGGTTTTGATCGAACCTCTATGCTCTCCGCTCCGCGGGTGTCCCACATTTTGGACACAGTGCTTTTGCGGGTCCCGCAATGGTACGTGTTTCTTCTTTAGAATTATCTAAGGGATCGCTGTGAACCTCTCGCTTCCCTCTCTCTCAAGGTCCTTACTTTCAGGATGGTGTTCTTGATTGCTCTCGCGTCTGCCAGACGGGTCAGTTGCCTCCACTCCCTTAACGGGCTCTCCAGGGAAGTCGAGTTTGCGGAGGATTTATCGACCGTTTTGCTTTGCTTTTTGCCCGGGTTCAGGACAAAGAATCAGCCCGGCGATGTTGAGTCTCCTCTTCTCTCTATCTCCGGTTTGCGGACAATTCTCTGCTCGTGCGTCGCGGACCGTTTTTTCTGTCCGGTCCGCGCGCTCAGATCCTACCTGTCTAGAACCCTAGGTTTTAGGGGCTCTAGAAGAAGATTCTTTCTTTCTATTAGCCCTAAGTACGCTAAAGACGTGGTTGTTAGACTGTGTCAGGCTAACCTACTCTCAGTCTCTCGTTAGCCCGCCATCCGGCTCTATCAGGGTTCACGAGCCGCGCGCAATCAGCGCCTCGCTCGCTCTCGTTGAAGGGGTTCCCTTGGTTAATATCGTGTCAGCCCCCTACTGGAAGTCGGTCAACACGTTCTTCAACTTCTACCTGAGGTACGTGGCGCGGTTATGTCTCAGAGATTCACATTTGTCCAGTTCTCTTTCTAGGTACTATCTGTCCCGCACTAGCTCCTTCAGGGGTTCTAGGAGGCGTCTGTTCTTTTCTCTGAACAACGGTATGGCAAGGACCTATCCAAGTCTACTTTCTCTAGGTGCCTGGTAGAAACTGTTAAGCTATCTTACGCCATCTCTAGTTCTTCTTTGCCGGACAACCCCATCTGAGCGTATGAAGTTCGGACAATCAGTTCTTCCCTGGCGCTCTCCAGATAAGTCCCCCTCGCCAAGGTCATGGAGTTGGCCACATGGCGTTCCGTCAATACGTTCCTTAGTTTCTACCTGGGACGTATCCATCAAGAGGTCAGATGACCTCTTGTCTGCCATCAGGCGGACTGTCGTACTCCCATCTCCTGTTTAACTATCGAGAGTAGTGTTTCTCGACCGTTCCCTTCTGGGGTAAGTCATGTATGACCTATGGGGGAAAAGAGATTGGAGTATTATGGAGTTTTAGATGTGATGTTTAGGGAGTTTGAATATATATACTGTGTGTTGGTTTTCATTCTTCCCTTGTTCGCTTGGGCGCATCACCCTCCTCCTCGTTGGTAGTCTGCTATTGTTTTGAGTGTTGGTACAGTATGATTATAATAGATTGGTAGATTTTTATTAATCTTACTATCTATATAATTAAGTACTTACCAACACTCAAAACAACCAAAGGTTCCCACCCATCCTCCCTCCTGATGCTAGGGTAAATAGGAATGAGTTGGGGCCGGAAGTGGATATGCGTGACCGGAAGTGGGAAAGGGGGGATAACCCCACGGTCACTGGAGTGACTTGCTCTTTGTTATTTGGTAACTAAGCGTTCACGCTTAAGGTTTTTCCAGCCAATTGGTATGATATGCTATTGTTTTGAGTGTTGGTAAGTATTTAATTATATAGATAGTAAGATTAATAAAAATCTACCAATCTACACGAAAAGAACCAAGAAATAGAGTGGGAGGGTGTAAATCTACATCTTTGCCGAGAAATCAGTGTACAAAGCCATGTCACTTAGTTTTGTATTTTTCAAAATGGCGGACGATATAAACAACCATCCGTGCAAGCAAAAATAGATAATAATAAATATTAGAAAAATATCCCTGACTTCTCAATATTTAATGATGAATCTTCTGTTCTTCCTGCATGCCACAAGACGCCTCTGAATGTATTTAGGGGCGAATCTTTCCCAAACAGCAAACAATTTGAATGAGGAAAAGAGTATTTATTTCATGGGTAAAATATTTTGTGCAACACCGGGCATCAACAAAGCCAACTATTTAGTGTTGCCAACAGAGAGCCATGTAATAAATGTAAGAAATCACTATTATACCAGTGGCGCTGTGGTAACATCGCGGACTACTGGCTGGGAGGTCACGGGTTCAAATCCCATCACAGGTGAGGGTTTGGTTTTCGGTCCTGGACAGACTCCTACCCAGAGTGAGTGGCTATGGGCTCAATGGAAAGACTGAAACCATGCAGTCGAGCTTCATCCGCTTAATAGATGCAATTCTGAGAGTGTTGCTCTCATTTCAAGACCAACACTGCAGGTGTCTGTAGTTCTCAGGCCTGGTTAACACCGGGATATCATTATGAATGGAAGCGTAGTCTCAGACTGATACAGAACTCCATAGCAGCAGCATCATCATTGTCATCCGCCTCATTTCCATCAATCATCAAAAAGAAAAAATGTCTCAAATTCTGTGGCCTTGCATGCCCTGCTCATGGTAACCTCATTTTCAATTTCCAATCCAGTTTATGCCCGGGTGTGTTCGGGTCAAAGTCATGGGAATCAGTGTGTTCTGGGGAGCTGACCGGTCACAGATCACCCATCGAGGAGACACTGGTCGACAAGCCAGGATCATGGTCGTGGTGGTGCCCTCGGAGAAGGGCCTCACTCACGCTGACTCCACGACTAAGACATTATTGTCGTCAGTAGGGGGCTTAGTAGGTGGTGTCCTGCGTATGTTAGCTCAGAACAGGCTCCACTGAACTCCACCGAAATGACTCAGCAGCAGTGCAGTATCTCGATTGGTTGCCTACTGATGGCTTAATATAGATTTGTTCCCCTTGGACAGCTGCTTTCGGATTCTTCGACCTGACAAACCAGGATGTGGCTGCAAATTGGGATTCGGAGTGAGCAGTATGGGAGCAACAAAACTGTATGGCCTAGAAGATGGGACAGCAAAAAAACCCAAATCACTGCAGTAGAACCTCCCTAGTAAGACCTTCAAAAATCATCCAAAATGAGGTCTTATAAGGGAGGTAATTTTAATACTTACAAAGAAGGGCAATGTCTCAGAGAAGTAGGTCTTATGTGGGAGGGAGTCTTATAATGGGAGGTCTTATAAGGGAGGTTCCACTGTATTAGTGTCCATATTGATAAGCTTGGTGGTGGTGTGTCCAGTTTGGATGACCTGCTGAGGGCGGGCATCAACAAGGCCAGTCACCTGGTGGTGGTCAACAGGGAGCCCAGCCACAGGGACAACGGCCACAGGTCACCCATCGAGGAGACACTGGTCGACTCCGAGACCATCATCGCCGTGCAGACCATCTTCAGGTGGGTGGGTGTGCATGGTGGTGTGGGGGGGGGTGGATGGTATGGGTGACGAGAGAGCATGTGAGAGACAGCGGCCTTAAGTCATCCATTGAATAGACTGATAGACTGAGACCATAATCACTGTGCAGACCATTTTCAGGTCTGTTAGTGTGTAGGGGGGGTATGTGGTCAACCGTTGAAGAGATACTGATAGACTGAGACTAATTAACGAACAGACCATTTTCAGGTCTGTTAATGTGTATGTGTGTGTGTGTGGGGGGGGGGGGGGGGGGGGGTATGTGGTCAACTGTTGAAGAGATACTGATAGACTGAGACTAATTACCAAACAGACCATTTTCAGGTCTGTTAGTGGAGGAGGGGGGGGGGGGTATGTAGTCAACCGTTGAAGAGATACTGATAGACTGAGACTATGATTACCGAACAGACCATTTTCAGGTGTGTTTGGAAGGGATGTACGTAAGGGGGGTGGAGTGATGAGTGTGTATGTGTGTTTGTTGCAACCACCGCAGTTTGAAGAGACGCTGATAGACTAAGAAAATTGCGGTACAGACCATTTTCAGGTGGGGGTCGGGGGAGGCTGGGTAATGAGTGCTTATGTTTATTACAACCACAACGGGTTGAAGAGACACTGATAGATTGAAACCATCATCACTGAACAGACCACTTTCAGGTGTGTGTGTGTGGAAGGGGATCATGTGTGCATGAAAGGATAGGGGGGGGGGGGGGATTATTATGTGCATGCATATGGGCCACTATATAGCCCAACAAAATCAGACAACACAAAGACGAATTACTTTGTCATTGTTGTTGCAGGCTGTTTCCCAATGCCAACATAATCACGGAACTGAGTCAGGCATCCAACATGCGATTCATGCAGTTCTCAGCTCAGGACGTCTACTGCCACAAAATATCACGTCTCGAGCAGGTCTGCTGATCCATTCTTCTTCTTTAATCCATCATCTTCTGTTTCTTCTTCTTCTTCTTCTTCTGTTTCTTCTTCTCCTCCTTTATCTTCTTCTTTATCGTCATCTTCTGTTTCTTCTTCTTCTTCACTATTGTTTCATACAGTTCTCAGGATGTGTTCTGCCACGAAATATCATGACTGGAGCTGATCAGTTTGGACCACTCTTCTTCTGCTTCTTCTTCATTGTCCTCTTTTTCTTCTGCTTGTTCTTGTTGTTTATGGTGGTCTTATTTTTGTTTTTCCTTATCTTCTTTGATGTCATCGTTGTCTGCTTTTTGTCTTCCGTCTTCTTCTTTTTCTCATTCTGTTCCTCTTTTTCTTCTTCATTATCATGTTTTTTTTCCCTTTTTCTTCTTCTTCCTCCTCTTCTTCTCTTTCTTCTTTGTCTTCTCCTTTCTTCTGTCTGGAAATAGGTAAGTTTTTGTGAGGTTTTGAATGATGATATTGGAGGGAAGAGGGCAGAGAATTTCAGAAAGCTAGTGCCTGAAAGGAAAAAGGAGCGTTGATCGGAAATTGGTAGCTGAGGGGAGGGAAATTAAAACATGCAGGGGGTTTTTCCTCGTTTTTTTTGTTGTTGGTTGTTTTTGGGATTTTTTTTGCTGTCCCATCTTCTGGGCCGTACAGTGGTGTTGCTCCCACACCGCTCACTCCGAGTCCCAATTCGCAGCCACACCTCTGCATGTTCCGGTCGCAGAATCCAAGACCAGCAGTCCAAGAGGAGCGAATCTATGTTAGGCCGTCGGGAGGCAACCAACCGAGGAGACACTGTACTGCTGCTGAGTTGCTTCGGTGGAGTTCAGTGGAGCCTGTTCAGGACACCACTTACTAAGCCCCCTACTGACAACACTATTCTCTTAGTCGCGGAGCCAGCGTGAGTGAGGTACTCCTCCGAGGGCGCCACCACGACCATCCACCGACAGCTCCCCAGAACACACTGATCCCCATGACCTTGACAAAACAGATGTGTCTTAGTAGATAAGTGTAACTCGCAAAATGGATTATAATGATAATAATAAATAAAGCTTCCATAGCGATCTTCGATAGTAAAAAATCATCCTCAGAACGCTTTACAAATATTTCGAGAGAAAACAATCAAGAAGAAAAACATTACAAAACAATATGAAGTATATAAAATAAAATGATTTTTAAAAAATAATAAAAATGCTCACGCCGTTCATCCCCACCCACCCACCCCTTTCACATACGCATTATAGACACCATTATGTTGGTGAAGAAAGTAAAAGAGACATAATAAAGTCTGATCTTTCATTTTTTGCGTTGTCGGTTGTTGTCACAGAAACTGAAGGCGACGATGAACTCCAACCTGAGCCACATTTTCCGTCTGCCCTTCGCCGCCGGACATGTCTTCAGCGCCAGCATGCTGGACACACTGTTGTACCAGGTGAGGGGGTAGGAGGGCGTGTGTGTGTGGGGGGGAGGTAAGACTGAAGATAGAGAGAGGGTGGTGGCGGTGCAGTGAGTCCTATTTAGCGCGTGATATTCTTAGTTGGGAGTAGTGAGAGAGAGAGAGAGAGGGAGGGACTTTAAAGTTGTGTGCTTGGTAGTCGTCCCCCCATGGGGATACTGGGGGTCTTTTGTATAAATAGTTCCCCCACCTTCTGGAAGTTCTGTGTTTACCAGAATAAAACGTCAACATAAACGTAAACATAAAGTGCAGAGACAGCAGTGCAGAGATAGCCTCTGCATTACTTATTGTGGTGGTACCATAGCCGATGAGGTTTAACCGAGGCGTGGTTACTGCTACACATATCTGTATTATTTTTAAAAATTGGGACTTTACTGGTTTGGCACTGCCTCCGGGCATTGCCTCCAGTATTGTTCCCACCGTCTTTGTATTTACAAATGCCCCACATGGCCGAAAGGCCGAAGAGGGCGTAAAACCCTATTTTTTCTTTTGGAAGTTCTGTGCTTGTAACTTCCTCTTATCTATCACTCTCTTTGACTCTGCCTTTTCCCTTTGCTTACTGTCATCTACTATCTTTCTTCCTTGCCACCGGTCCATTTTCCTGCCTTTTTTTTATGAAACACTTTCAAAAAGATTTCCTCCAGCCGAAGTCAGACATGCTGGGCCTAACTATTTCTTAGTTTGGCCGCATAACAGCAGCATGACGCATCTGCGCTCATAATTGACAGGAAACTGTCTGAGCGATCGAAGAAGAAGATTGGTAGTCGTTAGTGAATAAATTTTAAGCTTGCCGTTTTTAAACTTGGTGGGTTTTGGTTTCTTTTCTCGTGTTTTTTTTGGGGGGGGGGGGGGGGGGGGGTATTCTGAAAATGAAGGTGTTCTTTTTTTTTTCTTTCTCAGAAACTTTGAAGATGAAATTGTTTCATTGTTGATACGGGGCTTGAATATAGAGGACATGACTGTATAGTGTTTTCTTTACACCTCAAATGAGGTGAGCAATTCAGTTAGGTATCCAGGATAGAAGCTCTTTTTTGTTCATGATTTGCTTTCTTTCGTTTAAAGCAATTGTGGACACATTTTTATAGAATGGTTGGTTTAGAAGGCTAAAGAAGTCAGTAGCAACAAAAGAGTTGTCAATTGGTCAAATTTGGGAATCCAAACCTCTGGAGCCTTGAATGGTCAACTTAGGACGCTCATTTCACAGCCAGGGGGCAACCAAACCAGTAGGGACTTAGTGCGTGATATTCTTAGTTGGGAGTAGTGAGAGAGAGAGAGTGGGAGGGACTTGACTCATCTCCCTCTCTCTCTCTACCCCCAACTAAGAATATCACGCGCTAAGCCCCTACTGGTTTGATTGCCACCTGCCGGTGAAATGTGCATACTAAGCTGCTCATTGGCAGCTAGCTATCTTTACTGCTTGGTGTATGTGTTTTTTTCAGACGTTTGTTAAGGGGTCACCTTTGTACCTTACTGCTGGACGTGTGTTTTGTTTTTCAGACGTTTGTCAAGGGGTCACCTTTGTACCTTACTGCTGGACGTGTGTTTTGTTTTTCAGACGTTTGTTAAGGGGTCACCTTTGTACCTTACTGCTGGACGTGTGTTTTGTTTTTCAGACGTTTGTTAAGGGGTCAACTTTGTACCTTACTGCTGGACGTGTGTTTTGTTTTTCAGACGTTTGTTAAGGGGTCACCTTTGTACCTTACTGCTGGACGTGTGTTTTGTTTTTCAGACGTTTGTTAAGGGGTCACCTTTGTACCTTACTGCTGGACGTGTGTTTTGTTTTTCAGACGTTTGTTAAGGGGTCACCTTTGTACCTTACTGCTGGACGTGTGTTTTGTTTTTCAGACGTTTGTCAAGGGGTCACCTTTGTACCTTTACTGCTGGACGTGTGTTTTGTTTTTCAGACGTTTGTCAAGGGGTCAACTTTGTACCTTTACTGCTGGACATGTGTTTTGTTTTTCAGCCGTTTGTCAAGGGGTCAACTTTGTACCTTTACTGCTGGATGTGTGTTGTTTTTCAGACGTTTGTCAAGGGGTCACCTTTGTACCTTACTGCTGGACGTGTGTTGTTTTTCAGACGTTTGTCAAGGGGTCAACTTTGTACCTTACTGCTGGGTGTGTTTTGTTTTTCAGACGTTTGTTAAGGGGTCACCTTTGTACCTTACTGCTGGGTGTGTTTTGTTTTTCAGACGTTTGTTAAGGGGTCACCTTTGTACCTTACTGCTGGGTGTGTTTTGTTTTTCAGACGTTT
The DNA here is from genome assembly GCA_017654935.2 of Phymorhynchus buccinoides. Lineage (NCBI taxonomy): Eukaryota > Metazoa > Mollusca > Gastropoda > Neogastropoda > Raphitomidae > Phymorhynchus > Phymorhynchus buccinoides. Next base: position 13,295,739 of record CM065693.1, read on the forward strand.
GTTAAGGGGTCACCTTTGTACCTTACTGCTGGGTGTGTTTTGTTTTTCAGACGTTTGTCAAGGGGTCACCTTTGTACCTTTACTGCTGGATGTGTGTTGTTTTTCAGACGTTTGTCAAGGGGTCACCTTTGTACCTTTACTGCTGGATGTGTGTTGTTTTTCAGACGTTTGTCAAGGGGTCACCTTTGTACCTTTACTGCTGGGTGTGTTTTGTTTTTCAGACGTTTGTTAAGGGGTCACCTTTGTACCTTACTGCTTGGTGTGTGTGTTTTTTTCAGACGTTTGTCAAGGGGTCACCTTTGTACCTTTACTGCTGGATGTGTGTTGTGTTTTTCAGACGTTTGTTAAGGGGTCACCTTTGTACCTTTACTGCTGGATGTGTGTTGTGTTTTTCAGACGTTTGTCAAGGGTCACCTTTGTACCTTTACTGCTGGGTGTGTTTTGTTTTTCAGACGTTTGTCAAGGGGTCAACTTTGTACCTTTACTGCTGGGTGTGTTTTGTTTTTCAGACGTTTGTCAAGGGGTCACCTTTGTACCTTTACTGCTGGGTGTGTTTTGTTTTTCAGACGTTTGTCAAGGGGTCAACTTTGTACCTTACTGCTGGACGTGTGTTTTGTTTTTCAGACGTTTGTCAAGGGGTCAACTTTGTACCTTACTGCTGGACGTGTGTTTTGTTTTTCAGACGTTTGTCAAGGGGTCACCTTTGTACCTTTACTGCTGGACGTGTGTTTTGTTTTTCAGACGTTTGTCAAGGGTTCAACTTTGTACCTTACTGCTGGACGTGTGTTTTGTTTTTCAGACGTTTGTCAAGGGGTCACCTTTGTACCTTTACTGCTGGATGTGTGTTGTTTTTCAGACGTTTGTTAAGGGGTCACCTTTGTACCTTTACTGCTGGATGTGTGTTGTTTTTCAGACGTTTGTCAAGGGGTCACCTTTGTACCTTTACTGCTGGACGTGTGTTGTTTTTCAGACGTTTGTTAAGGGGTCAACTTTGTACCTTTACTGCTGGACGTGTGTTTTGTTTTTCAGGCGTTTGTCAAGAGCTACCTGATCACCTTTGTACCTTACTGCTGGACGTGTTTTGTTTTTCAGACATTTGTCAAGAGCTACCTGACCAACTTTGTTCGTTTGCTGCTGGGTATCGACTCTGAGGAGGGTTCAGGACACCTGTCCAGTGTGAGTCTCTGTGTGTGAGAGTGTGTGTGTGTGTGCACACAAATGTGTTTATATTTGTGTCTTTCTGTGTCAAAAAGTGTGGTTTGTACCTTTAAAGACCCCCCACGTCACGTGTCACATTCCTTCTTATGCTAGGAAGATTTCTTAAGATTTCTTACCCAGCTATAAGAGGGAAAACACGTGAAAACCGTGATCTTGACACGTGACGTGGTGGGTCTTTAAGTGTGCTTACATATAGATGCAAGTGTCGAAAAGACAGCAACAGAGAGTGAAAGAGAGAATGGAGAAAGAAAGTTTAAGGCCAAAAAATATTTTTAAAGAAAAACAAAATCTCTATGCACAGATCATAATTATTATTGTATTTGTTGAAGCAATAAAGCTTTTAAAGGAGATGATTGTATGATAATATATTACTCCATTTTATATCTAACATGCTCCTCCGACATTGGAATGCCTTGGCTGAACGTAGCTAGGAAATCAGTGAAAACTGAAAACGGGACATTCCTATTTCACACGTTATGGCCTGGGAATGCGGAAAAAGAATATCCACTGTGTGCGTTCTGTTGTGCCAGATCCGAGTGACGAAGAGCATGAGCAGGGAGTACCCGACATTTGGCGACATGTACCGACGCCTGTGCCACTCCTCGGGGGAAATCCCCTTCGCTCTGTACCACACTGAGCTGCACAGCACCGACAAGAATGTCGACTCCGAGGAGAAGAACGACAAGACCAAGAAGAAGAAGAAAGGACAGGTAAGGAGAACAATTCATAGAACTAAGTCCATTTTCTGGTAGTTTTCAGTGTAAAAATTACGTCTCAGTGCTATCATACTGCGCTAAATGGATCGAAAAAGTAGGTAAAGGTAAAGATGTGCCACCCCCCATGCATTTCTCGGTTAATTCTATTTTTCCGTTTTTGCCTTTCTTACCATACATAAAGCTGTATTTTAGGAACATTTTTAGCTAATTACCTTTTTGGAATACTAACCCTAACCCTAACCCTACCCCTAAACCTAACCCTACCCCCCACTATGTACTGCAGTACACCGCGATTTGTCACAGTTGTGGTTCGTTGCGTTTTTCCGTCTTATACGGTGGGGGGTAGGGTTAGGGTTAGGGTTAGTATTCCAAAAAGGTTATTAGCTAGTACTTTGAAGGGAAATGTTTTTCCTTTGAGCTCCTCCGGAATTGGAATGTGTCGGCTGAATGCAGCGGGGAGACCAGTGAAAACTGGACACATACGAGCCTCATCCATCATGGCCATGTGGCCTAGGAACACAGAAGAAAAAAGAAAGGGAAGTAGTTTGGCACTTCAGCAGGAAGTTGTGGAGTGAAACGGAAGGGAGCTTTCATACTTGACACCATCAAACCTTGGACTAAAGATTCCCAATCATGGAGAAAGTCTGCTTAAGTTGCAGTGAATTGAGTTCTAACTACGTATTTTACGGACTATAAGGCGATACTTTTTCCCCAGACTGAGACCCCTGCGCCTTATAATGTGACTGATAATATAGTAAGAAACTATAAATACAAAATCAGAATTTTGTGTAAAGTTTGGGGGGTGCGCCTTATAATCAGGTGCGCCTTGTAGTCCGTAAAATACGGTAGTCATTTTGTCAGCAGCCTTAACCAGTGCTATCTATTGGCCACTGCAACTAGGGTTATTAACGCCCTTGATGGCAAGAGTTAAGCCCTTGTTGGTCAGTATCCGAAAGGGCATTAACTCTTGCAAAAGGCAGCCATTCGGTGGCCTCAAATAGGGTTATTGGCGAGAGTTAATGTTGTTTGGTCAGCACTCAAGCATTTTCCCCCACCCACCAAGGGCATTCACTCTTGCAAAAAGTGGTCTTTGCAGTGGCCAATACAGAACAGTATAAACTCTATCCTTCAGAACAAACCAGTATGATACAGTATTGACATGTTCATATTGCTAACGACCACCAATGAGTCTTTCATTCGGCCAGACCTTCATGTGTACAGAAAATTGCTCAGTTGATTTATGCAGAGCAATAAAGGTAACGTAATGTTGTCGTTCCCTGGCTTAAAGACTCCAGGGATCATCCCAACAGCCGCAGCACTTGAACACTATGGTACAAATGCACCAGCTAGGGATGAGAACATTACGTGTGTGACCGTTTTTGATTACCCCGCCACATGAGCAGCCACACTCCGACTTCGGAGGATTTTGGAGTGATGATGTTATGCTAGGAGCTTGCCATGGCTAAAGACAATCCCCGCATAACTATGCAGAACATATCAACATTTTGATGTAGCCTTGGTGTTCTAGCTTATGTCAATTGATCTGACACAGCCGTATGCCAAGGTGAAGGTAAACGTAGTAAATATGCTTAAAATCTTTCACACCCCTCCAGGTAGCTAGCTATAACACACTAAGCCAACACCAACAGTCCTTATATAAAGAACAATATAAAATTAAAAATGACATAACCTTTCTGGAGAACAATGCAATCAATGTAATAATAATAATGCTTATATAGCACATAATCTTGCTAAGCAACTCAATGCGCTTTTCACTCACCATTCGTAAAAATGATGTAACCTTTTCTGGAGAACAATGCAATCAATGTACATCTCTATGAATTAATAATGCTTACATAGCACATAATCTTGCTAAGCAACTCAATGCGCTTTTCACTACCAAAAAACATTTCTAACATACTAATCACGTATCCTCACCATGCATCTAACATGACCTCCCTACATTAGACCCCATTCACCCCAAAAACGCACCATATAATCACCCCACACAACACACACACACCCACCTCACGCATTAACTTTCACCTCATACTCAACGTCATTGAGCTGGAAGACAAGAGTGAGGAAAGGATCATAGACTTTACAGAGAGAAAGCTTTCCTGAAGAAGTGGGTTTTTAGTTGGGACTTGAATGAAGGTAGAGTGGACTGGTTGCAGGTATGGTCAGGGAGAGAATTCCAAACGCTTGGTGCAACAAAACTAAACGCCCTCTCACCCGAAGATTTCAAAAAATAATGACTTACTGATGTTGTTTATTATCCTAGGTGGCAGCGACCCATTCAGCCAACAGCAACCCATTCAGCCAATAGGTGGCAGCGACCCATTCAGCCAATAGGTGGCAGCGACCCATTCAGACCAACACCAACAGTCCTTCTCATAAAAGAACAATATAAAAATGACGTAACCTTTCTGGAGCACAAAGCAATCGATGTAATACTGACTTACTAACATTGTTTATTATCCTAGGTGGCAGCGACCCATTCAGCCAATAGGTGGCAGCGACCCATTCAGCCAATAGGTGGCAGCGACCCATTCAGCCAATAGGTGGCAGCGACCCATTCAGCCAACACCAACAGTCCTTCTCATATAAAGAACAATATAAAAATGACGTAACCTTTCTGGAGCACAAAGCAATCGATGTAATACTGACTTACTAACATTGTTTATTATCCTAGATGGCAGCGACCCATTCAGCCAACAGCGACCCATTCAGCCAATAGGTGGCAGCGACCCATTCAGCCAACACCAACAGTCCTTCTCATATAAAGAACAATATAAAAATGACGTAACCTTTCTGGAGCACAAAGCAATCGATGTAATACTGACTTACTAACATTGTTTATTATCCTAGATGGCAGCAACCCATTCAGCCAACAGCAACCCATTCAGCCAACAGCGACCCATTCAGCCAATAGGTGGCAGCTACCCATTCAGCCAATAGGTGGTAGCGACCCATTCAGCCAACACCAACAGTCCTTATATAAAGAACAATATAAAAATGACGTAACCTTTCTGGAGCACAAAGCAATCGATGTAATACTGACTTACTAACATTGTTTATTATCCTAGATGGCAGCGACCCATTCAGCCAACAGCGACCCATTCAGCCAATAGGTGGCAGCGACCCATTCAGCCAATAGGTGGCAGCGACCCATTCAGCCAACAGCGACCCATTCAGCCAATAGGTGGCAGCGACCCATTCAGCCAACAGCGACCCATTCAGCCAATAGGTGGCAGCGACCCATTCAGCCAACAGTGACCCATTCAGCCAATAGGTGGCAGCGACCCATTCAGCCAACACCAACAGTCCTTATATAAAGAACAATATAAAAATGACGTAACCTTTCTGGAGCACAAAGCAATCGATGTAACACTGACTTACTAACATTGTTTATTATCCTAGATGGCAGCGACCCATTCAGCCAACAGCGACCCATTCAGCCAACAGCGACCCATTCAGCCAATAGGTGGCAGCGACCCATTCAGCCAATAGGTGGCAGCACCCATTCAGCCAACACCAACAGTCCTTATATAAAGAACAATATAAAAATGACGTAACCTTTCTGGAGCACAAAGCAATCGATGTAATACTGACTTACTAACATTGTTTATTATCCTAGATGGCAGCGACCCATTCAGCCAACAGCGACCCATTCAGCCAATAGGTGGCAGCGACCCATTCAGCCAATAGGTGGCAGCGACCCATTCAGCCAACACCAACAGTCCTTATATAAAGAACAATATAAAAATGACGTAACCTTTCTGGAGCACAAAGCAATCGATGTAATACTGACTTACTAACATTGTTTATTATCCTAGATGGCAGCAACCCATTCAGCCAACAGCGACCCATTCAGCCAATAGGTGGCAGCGACCCATTCAGCCAATAGGTGGCAGCGACCCATTCAGCCAGTCCTTATATAAAGAACAATATAAAAATGACGTAACCTTTCTGGAGCACAAAGCAATCGATGTAATACTGACTTACTAACATTGTTTATTATCCTAGATGGCAGCGACCCATTCAGCCAACAGTGACCCATTCAGCCAATAGGTGGCAGCGACCCATTCAGCCAACACCAACAGTCTTTATATAAAGAACAATATAAAAATGACGTAACCTTTCTGGAGCACAAAGCAATCGATGTAATACTGACTTACTAACATTGTTTATTATCCTAGATGGCAGCGACCCATTCAGCCAACAGCGACCCATTCAGCCAACAGTCCTTCTTATGTAAAGAACAATATAAAAATGACGTAGCCTTTCTGGAGCACAAAGCAATCGATGTAATACTGACTTACTAACCAATCAGGCAGCGACCCATTCAGCCAACAGCGACCCATTCAGCCAGCGACCCATTCATAGGTGGCAGCGACCCATTCAGCCAACACCAACAGTCCTTCTCATATAAAGAACAATATAAAAATGACGTAACCTTTCTGGAGCACAAAGCAGTTGATGTAACACTGATTTATCGACGTTGTCTATTTATCCTAGATGGCAGCGACCCATTCAGCCAACGCCTCCAGCCCTTCTTATATAACAATGACTTTCTTGTGTTGTTTATTATCCTAGATGGCAGCGACCCACTCAGTCAGCGCCTCCAGCCCTTCTTATATAACAATGACTTTCTTGTGTTGTTTATTATCCTAGATGGCAGCGACCCACTCAGTCAGCGCCTCCAGCCCTTCTTATATAACAATGACTTTCTTGTGTTGTTTATTATCCTAGATGGCAGCGACCCACTCAGTCAGCGCCTCCAGCCCTTCTTATATAACAATGACTTTCTTGTGTTGTTTATTATCCTAGATGGCAGCGACCCACTCAGTCAGCGCCTCCAGCCCTTCTTATATAACAATGACTTTCTTGTGTTGTTTATTATCCTAGATGGCAGCGACCCACTCAGTCAGCGCCTCCAGCCCTTCTTATATAACAATGACTTTCTTGTGTTGTTTATTATCCTAGATGGCAGCGACCCACTCAGTCAGCGCCTCCAGCCCTTCTTATATAACAATGACTTTCTTGTGTTGTTTATTATCCTAGATGGCAGCGACCCACTCAGTCAGCGCCTCCAGCCCTTCTTATATAACAATGACTTTCTTGTGTTGTTTATTATCCTAGATGGCAGCGACCCACTCAGTCAGCGCCTCCAGCCCTTCTTATATAACAATGACTTTCTTGTGTTGTTTATTATCCTAGATGGCAGCGACCCACTCAGTCAGCGCCTCCAGCCCTTCTTATATAACAATGACTTTCTTGTGTTGTTTATTATCCTAGATGGCAGCGACCCACTCAGTCAGCGCCTCCAGCCCTTCTTATATAACAATGACTTTCTTGTGTTGTTTATTATCCTAGATGGCAGCGACCCACTCAGTCAGCGCCTCCAGCCCTTCTTATATAACAATGACTTTCTTGTGTTGTTTATTATCCTAGATGGCAGCGACCCACTCAGTCAGCGCCTCCAGCCCTTCTTATATAACAATGACTTTCTTGTGTTGTTTATTATCCTAGATGGCGGCGACCCACTCAGTCAGCGCCTCCAGCCCTTCTTATATAACAATGACTTTCTTGTGTTGTTTATTATCCTAGATGGCAGCGACCCACTCAGTCAGCGCCTCCAGCCCTTCTTATATAACAATGACTTTCTTGTGTTGTTTATTATCCTAGATGGCGGCGACCCACTCAGTCAGCGCCTCCAGCCCTTCTTATATAACAATGACTTTCTTGTGTTGTTTATTATCCTAGATGGCAGCGACCCACTCAGCCAGCGCCTCCAGCCCTTCTTATATAACAATGACTTTCTTGTGTTGTTTATTATCCTAGATGGCGGCGACCCACTCAGTCAGCGCCTCCAGCCCTTCTTATATAACAATGACTTTCTTGTGTTGTTTATTATCCTAGATGGCAGCGACCCACTCAGTCAGCGCCTCCAGCCCTTTCCAGGGGTTCAGGACGTCAGAGATGGTGGATGTGAAAGGGCTGGTCCAGAACAGAATGCGCACCCTGAACATCACAGACGACTACTGTGAGTTGTCCGTGCAACGTATCTATTTGTTTTGTGTGTGTGTGTCTATGTCTGTCTGTCTGTGTTTGTTATCCTTTTTTACTGGTTTTTTTAACCTGGATTCGATAAGTAGAGTAGAGTGGCTCAACGTTTCCAGCACTGTGTGGACTTATGAGCTATAGGGTGCAATGATGGAGGTGTCATGTTATGAATTGTACTGTATGTTTTGTTGTTTACAGGTTGTTGAACTTTGGTAAGATCAGGCATGGGAATTGTCCGCGAATTCGCGGATTTCCGCGAAAAAAAATTGAAATTGTTACTAAATACTTCGTTTTTGTTACTAAATACTTCAATTGGGGGGCTTTTCAAAGTTTTTTGTCTCTGACAATTCCCATGCCTGTACCATAGCGTTCAAGTGCTTCGGCTTATGGGATTTGTTTGTTTGTCTTACCCTGGCTTAAAGACTCCAGGGATCATCCCAACAGTCAAAGCACCAACTAGGGATGAGAACATTACGTGTGTGATCGTTTTTGATTACCCCGCCACGTGGGCAGCCACACTCCAACTTCAGAGGATTTTAGACTGATGATGTTATGCTAGGAGCTTGTCATGGCTTAAGACAATCCCTGCACAACCATGCAGAACATAGCAACATTTTGATGTAGCCTTGGTGTTCTAGCTTATGTCAACTGCTCTGACACAGCCTCATGCCAAGGCGTGACTGATGGGATGATCCCCGGAGTCTTTTAGCCAGGGTACGTCAACAACAACATTTAACAATAGATGTGTGTATTGATTTGATGTTGTTTTTACGTTGTCTTTCAGCTGAAGTGAAGAAGGTGCCCAACGCCGTGTCGTACGTCATTACCAACCCTTCCCCACAGCGCCGACTGAAGATGGGGGACATCATGTGAGTCGGACGCGTACTGTCACTTCTTCGTTGATCGCTCAGACAGTTTCCTGTCAATTATGAGCGCAGATGCGTCATGCTGCCGTTATGTGCCTAACTACGAAATAGTTAGGCCCAGCAAGTCCAACTTCGGCTAGAGGAGGAAATCTTTCTGAAAGTGCTTCGTGAAAAAAGGCAGGAGAATGGACCAGGCAAGGCAGAAAGATAGTAGTAGATGACAGGAAGCAAAGGGAAAAGGCAGAGTCAAAGGGAGTGACAGATTAGAGGAAGTTACAAGCACAGAACTTCCAGAAGGTGGGGAACTATTTATACAAAAGACACCCCGGTATCCCCACTGTCACAATCCAGCAGACACACAGGGAAAGTGAAGAGCGTGGTCAAAGCAATTACCCGAAGAATCAGTCTTCCAGATAAAAACAGAGGCGTGAAATACTACGAACTTGATAATATAATATTTGAATAAAGAATCTCCCTCGTGAGGATACAGGGGGGGTCTTTGTATAAATAGTTCTCCCACCTTCTGGAAGTTCTGTGCTTGTAACTTCCTCTAATCTGTCACTCTCTTTGACTCTGCCTTTTCCCTTTGCTTACTGTCATCTACTATCTTTCTGCCTTATCGGTCCATTCTCCTGCCCTTTTTTTACAAAGCACTTTCAAAAACATTTCCTCCAGTCGGACTTGCTGGGCCTAACTATTTCTTAGTTAGGCACATAACGGCAGCATGACGCATCTGCGCTCATAATTGACAGGAAACTGTCTGAGCGATCGAAGAAGAAGAAGAAGAAAAATAAAGAATGAAATAGTGTGCACATAGAAATAAACATGATTAGGAAAAAATAAAATAAAGGATTACTGTATTTTATGGACTACAAGGCGCACCTGATTATAAGGCGCACAACCTAAATTTTACACAAACGTTTGTTATTATAGTTCCTTACTATAATATCAGTCACATTATAAGGCGCAGGGGTGTCAGTCTATGATAAAAGTATCGCCTTATAGTCCGTAAAATATGTTAGTCAAACTAAAAGAATAATGAAACTAAAACAATAATCACCCTACCAGAAAGGAACTCACATTCACTAACACACCCTGCCTGCCTGTCGGGGCTGGGTGGAAAAAAGCATTTAGCTTGCTTATCTCATGTTCCCTGGTTAAATAAAATTTTGTTTTGAGTCCCACACACACTAACTTCAGTCTCCACCAACTTTCTAGCCACTCTCCCGCCAAAATCTGTCATCCAATCAAACGAGACGATTATCTCCACCAAGTCACAAGCACAAGCACACACGTTCAAAGACATGGCTGCACCTAATACTAAGCAACAGAATAAAAAAAGTCACTTTTGTGACCCCCCCCCCACCTTGACCTGATAGTGATTTCCCCTTTTCACCGTCAATGTCGCCTTTTGGTGTCACATTAATTTAACACCCATGTCCCTGAAAGGCGTCAAATCAGGGTCTGTTTTTCCTATGACCTTATAATAATAATAGTAATAATAGTACAGTAATTTTCGGGTTATAAGGCAATATTTGTTTCTCAAATTTCGACCTACGAAATTTCGACCTACACACTCTTAATTTACCCCCTCTTTCCACTCCACAGCTACGTGATTCAGCCCAGCGGCATGATGGCCAAGCCCAACCGACCCAGACTTCCCCTGCATCGCACACGCACACACACACTCTCTCTCTCTCTCTTAATTGACCTCTTTTCCACTCCACAGCTACGTGATTCAGCCCAGCGGCATGACGACCGACCCAGACTTCCCCTGCATCGCACACACACACACTCTCTCTCTCTCTCTCTCTCTCTCTCTCTCTCTCTCTTAATTGACCTTCTCTTTTCCACTCCACAGCTACGTGATTCAGCCCAGCAGCATGACTGCCAAGCCCAACCGACCCAGACTTCCCCTGCATCGCTCCAACAGCTTCAGCGGGGGGCTCAACCTCACCTCCGCCATGTTCGCCTCCCCCTCCCCCTTCTCCTTCCCCTTCCCCGTCAGCAGCAGCGCCACCTACTCGGGCGACCCGCTTTCCCACAGGAGGGCAACTGTGGAGCAGGACAGGAAGTTCTCCCTGGAGCCGTTGGTGGAAGAGGGGGAAAAGGAGCAGATTCAAATTGGGCGGTTCAACCTGAAACGCTACATCAGGAAAACCAGCTGTCCCGCTACAGAGACCACGAAGATTTAGGGAAGAAAGGGGGTTGATAAAAGGGAAGGGGGGGAGTATGGGGGAAGGGATGGGGGGGGAGGGGTGAAAAGAACAGGTGGAAGGGGGGGTGCAGTTGTGGGAAGAGACATCTGAGTGCGTAGGATTCAGGAATGTGAACTCTTTTGAGCAAGTAAAAAATAAAAATCTTTTAGCAAGTAGTGTTCTTTTTAGAAGTCAAGATATAGGGAGGTGTGGGGGGGGGGGGGAGGAGGAGAAGAGATGGGAAGAAGAAAAAAAAAGAAGGATCTGGTTGGTATGCCTGAGATTCAGAGATGTTGGGTCTTATTTCGTGGATGATTGATTGTGCCTGAGATTTGGAGATGTTGGATCTTTTTTCTCTTCTCGCTGAAATCAAATGGGTGGCTGCTTATGTTCAGGCATCAGAATTGTCAGAGGATTCAGAATTTCTGACAGAGGATTGGCTTCTCCTGTCAGAGGTTTTGCCTTTTTATTGAGTGTTATCCTTTGTGTTAAATAGCATTTTAAAGTGATTTATCACTATATTAAGCCTTTTTGGTGGTGTTCAGAACTCATTTCAGTGTTGTCCCTCTTCAGTCTGGGGCCTTGATGGCCCTTTTACCGCAGTTTTCAGAGGATTGGACTTCAGACTATTCTGATGCTTGTATGTTCAGAATTAATAGGTTTTACTGGGGAGAGGGGAAGAGGTTGTTGTTACATTTATTGATTGATCGTTTATAATACCTGAGATTTTACTTCACTTTGTCATTGAAATCAAACGGCTGATTGGTTGTTTTCAAGACTCGGGAGTTTTAGTGTCAGAGAAGGGAGAGAGAGGTGAAAGAGGAGAGAAAGGTTTGGTTGGTTGATTATGTCAGACTGACATATTTTAGAGATGTTAGATTGTATTTCTTGTCTCATTGAAACCACCTGGATGGTTAACTGTATTTTAAGGCCTCAAGTTTTAATGGGGGTGGGGGGGTGGGTAGGGAGAAGTGGGGGGGGGTGGGGGGGGGGGGGGGGGGGAGAAATCTGGCTGGTTGAATGTGTCAGCGATTCAGAGATTTTACATCATATTTCCCCCCCTGAAGACGGAGTGTGGCTGCCCACGAGGCGGGGCAATCAAAAATGGTCACACGCGTAATGTTCTCATCCCTAGCTGGTGCGTTTGTACCATAGTGTTTGATGCACCATGAACTTTGATGCCGATATTATGAACACAAAAACAAGGCATCTTCATGCAGCTAAAGCTGAGGTTTTATCGTATTTTTCAGACTGTAAGGCGCACCTGATTATAAGCCGCACCCCGCGAATGTTACACACAATTCAGATTCTGTTATTATATTTTCTTACTATTTTAGTAGTCATGTTATAAGGCGCAGGGGTCTGAGTCTGGGGGGAAAGTATCGCCTTATAGTCCGACAAATACTGTAGTCAAAGTTTTGATGTTCAGTTATTGATTGCTTTGTATGAATATAAACAATAGATAATAGTGTATATATAACAGTCATGTTGTCATAGTTGTTTGCTCGTTAACCAGGTTTGTTTGAGAACATATCAAAGCCATAAGTATTTTGCACAAAAAGGTATTATTATTATTATTATTCCTTGGAGCTGACTTGCCAGTATTACGCCACCAAAGGGGAGCTTGTAGCGAATGCACAAAGAGTCGCTGTATTTCAGAACGCCTTCACGAGTGTCTGTTAGCGTTAAGTTCATAAAGAGACTAAGAAAGAGAGAGAGAGAGATTATTTTTACATCATCAGATCAGCTTGAATTTGTGTTGTGCTTGGTTGGAAGAATCTCAATGATTTAAATGAGATTGAGAAGAAAAAAAGTAGCAAATTTGTCGCCAATATTTGAATTGCTTGTGGACAGTAAAAATGACTCATGGGTTGTTGGGGATTATGATTATTATTGATGATGATGATGATGATAACAGGTTTTGTAAACATTCCTCATCATTACCATTCCTTTCAGATGTAAATGTCACAAGGGGTTTTGCTTTCTATAGTGTGTCTCACTGATTTCAGTACCCGGTACATGAAAAAGTGCCTGTGTGTTTATTTTTATTTTCTTAAAAAGACTGTCTCTAAGGAAAATAGTCTGCTGTCTTTCAGATTGCTTTGAAGCAACAATTGTAATTGACATGAAGTTCAGAAATGTGCCTTGTGTTCAGATACTTATGTGTTAACGTCAACAACAAAATTCTAAATCTTTGTTTCAAAATTGTTAAGGAACTGTTGAGCATTAGTGCTTCTCTGAATTTTCTCTGGATTTATCTACTTGTTTGATTTGTGTGTGTGTGTGTGTGTGTGCGCGTGCGCGTGTGTATAAAATTATATTTTTGAGGTGTAATGGGAACAAAACAGAACCTGTTTTATATTCATTTGTTTGTTGTTTCCTCATTACGAATATACTTATATTGTTTCAAAGTATGGTGTACTTAATTCATCAACATTCCTGTTGTTATTGACCAATATATCGTATTGCATTTTACATATTTTTACACACATAATCAAGATTTTCCTGTATATGTTTTATTCATACAATATATCAAGTGCTGAGAGTTACTGTTTCTATTTCTTTGAGGTCATACATCGAATTTTCATGCTGCTGCTTACTGATTATTTGTGTATTATTTTATGCATAACATTCCCTTCATAGTCTGGTATTTTGTTTTAATTTGCACACAGGTCCAGAAACAGTGTGTGGACCAATAAGTAAAGGGTGTATTTTAAATAAATACAGGGTCTGTGTAATTGAGATTGTTTTAACTTGCGGTGGTAATAATTCCATTATTTAAACTGTGTAATTTGACTTTTTTTTCTTCTCTCCCCGTGGGGATACCGGGGGGTCTTTTGTAAAAATAGTTCCCCCACCTTCTAGACGTTCTGTACTTGTAACTTAAAATCTTTCAAATAATTTTTCTCCTTTGAGCTCCTCCGAAATCGGAATGTGTCGGCTGTACGCAGTAGGGAGACCAGTGAAAACTTAAAAACGGACATGTATGTACCTTGCCCATTATGGCCATATGGCCTGGGAATGCAGAAGAAGAAGAAGAAGACTTTTTTTTTCCTTGATTCACTGATTAACTAATACTTCGCCTCTTAAAACAACCATAGCATTCAATCGCTGCACGAGGCGAGTACATTGGGCGGGAGTAACTTCCTGTTTGTGTTTGACCGATTCTGACAAGTGGGATCACTCACAATCACCATGAAATTACTCCCCTTAGTTAGTTGCAAACATTTCCTACTGAGACTAAATGAAGGTTTTAGTGTATTATTTATCAGCTTATGAGATTTAGACCACTGCTAATTTCTGTAGAAATTTTTGTTTATGGTCACACTTTTTGTGTGTGTGTGTGTTCTTTATTGAGTTGAGGCCACCGATATTACATCAGTAAGAAAATGGTGGATATTCTGCAGAAAATGGTGGATAATCTGCCAATACTCCGTGACTACTCCAATACTCCATGAATGAAAATAGTCACAGACAGCATACCTATTAGTTTAAAAGCGCCCACATAATATGTCAGTGAATACTGCTTTTCTTTAGAAATGTTGCAAAGATTGACTTGTTCGAACCACATATGCCTGTCAGGTTTTTTTCTCAGATAACATAGTTGTATCCGTATTACTAGATCAAACAGCTGATTGTTTTATTTGTTGTAGTTTTTATTTGAATGTTTTCTTGTAATTTTTATTTTTCATTGAACAGTACAATTCAGACCTTGATTACCATTGAATTACTCGTTATCTACATAAACTATGACAATGTGTATGTTTTTTATTTTGAATCTGCATTATGTGTGTTTGTGCATATCTTCCCCATGCAGTAGTTTTTCATGGTGTGGTGCTGGCCTATGCAATTCAGAGATCATATTATTTTATATACAACATTTTGTTAATTTGGTGCCTTTGTGTAGAACAACATCTGGCTAATGTTAAGATCAGCTCCCTCCGCTGTTCCAGGGTGAAGGCTTAGGGTTAGGGCCAATCAGCTCCCTCCGATTTACCTTTTCCGTTAAGCTGATTGGCCAACTTCACCATGGAACAGCGGAGGGAGCTGATCTTAACATTTGCCCAACATCTGATATTTTTTCAATAATGAATATTCAGCTGAATGTGAAATTATTCATTGTATTTCATTTACTTACTGAATATCGTCGGTGAAATTCAAAAACCTTGTATCTCGATTTTTGGGGGGTTTGAGTTAGATATATAATCAGCTCTCTAATTTTTCCCACCACCTTCCACCAAAAGCTCGTATCTCTAACGACTTTCTATCTGGGGTAAATGAGGTTGTGAAAATAGAAGAAAAACTCGCAAGTCCCAAATTCAGATCTAGTTAAAAGACAAAAACCTCGTATCTTCGTTCTTTTCAAGTCTAAAAAAAAAAATTTAAAGGTAATTTTAACGAAATGCAGGACTAAACTCGCAATGTCTTGAACAATTCAATAGTTAATCAATTGTGGTTCAACGCGGTTCATTTTTAAAACATTTTTTTTTTTTTTTCAAAACTACCAAAATTGAGATACGGTCAAAAACTACGCGGTTTTTTCATTTTTCTCAAAACTACCAAAATTGAGATTTTTTTTCATTTTTCTCAAAACTACCAAAATTGAGATACAAGTTTTTTTCTAACTACAAAATTGAGATACAAGGTTTTTTTCATTTTTCTACAAAATTGAGATACAAGTACTCAAAAATGAGATACAAGTTTTTTTCATTTTTCTCAAAACTACCAAATTGAGATACAAGGTTTTTGAATTTCACCGACGATATGCATCACAATGTATAGTTACTCATTGTATTCCATTTACTTTCTATACAAATACTGGTTCACTTCGGTAAACACAAATTTATAACCAGAAACAATATTTCTCTATTTCCTGTTGGCATTCCATTTTTCTTAAATTGTTATTCTTACATTCAGTCTTTTAAATCAAGGTTGCTGACAATTATGATCACTAATACAATACTCAAGCTTGTTCTATTTTCTTTGATTTTGAGTTCAAATCATAATAAGTTGTGATTTATGTTTCTATTTGTTGATGCAAAGTGCTTATGTAATTGTGCATGCATGTATATTGGGTGTGTGTGGTTGTGCATAACATTTTTTTTAGAGAAGATGAACGTTCCATAGGAGGTTGCCGTGGGGGGGGGGGGGGGGGGGGGGGGGGGGGATTTAATTTCATTATTCTGTCTCTCCAGTCAAATGAACAAAAATTATGTGTTGCTATAAAATTATCCTATATATTGATGGTGCTGGAGAAACAGTTCAAGATTACCTAGTTACGAACACACACACACACACACACACACACACACACACACACACACACACACACTCACACACACACTGAGTATAATTACACATGCATAAGCAATCACTACTTTTGTGTGTGTCTAATATCACTTAAGGGTGAACAGACGTTAAACTAAAGAACGAACACATGCGCACACACGCACACACACACACACACACACACACAAATATACATGCACATACACACACACAAGCATGAAAGTGACTCAAATTTGAAGATTTCTCTTCCAATACATTGCTCAGAATCAAAACGGATTGAAAATCTGATGTCCAACATTGAAAATCAAAACGGGTCAGGTAAAAAAAAAAAGGGGGGGTAGGGGATGGGAGACAGGAAGGGTGAGGGAGGGGTAAGATTTTTTTGGATGAACTCGCAAAGTAAAAAAAGAGGATATGTGCGTTTGTGTTGGTGATGGGTTGTTGTTGTTTTTGTTTGTGTGTGTGTGTGTTTGTGCCAAAGATGTTAGAACAATTTCACACAATGTCCAAAACTGTATAATTCTTCTTTCTTCATCTGAAGCGATTAATATTCTTTCTAAGTCAGTTTGGAATATGCGTCAAAAGCAATATTTGGAGGACTCAATTCGTAAACAAAGATGGGATATTAGTACGCCCACTGCGTCTTGCACTAGTCCACCAGGATCAATTCCAAACAGAAATCTAAGTCACAGATTGGGAGTTAATGGATGGCTTTGTAGATTTCTGAAACCTACCCCGATTTGTACATGTGGGCAACCAATAGATGGGTTTCATTTTATATTTGATTGTGTTAGTACAACACATCATTTTCAGCCACTTCATGATAAGATTTCTTCATCAAATCTTCCGTTAACAATGTCCAGTGTTTTCCATTCTAATAAAGAAAATGGATGGAATCTTGCTTTGCTGGCCGTTCGGCTGATGAAATCTCACCATATCGGAATATTTTTTTATTTAGTCGTTAACTTATCATATATTCCCTTAAAATCAAATTGGACTGAGCATTTATTATTCTTGTAGGGCAAAGCTTTGTAAGCAGTTTGACCCTTATAAGTAAGTTTAAATTGTCTTGTCCTGAATTTTTCAATTTCTTTACGTACTTTTCATATATATATTTTGTTATTTTATATTATTGGTGGTTTTTTAAGTGTCATTTTATTGATAGAGAAATTGTTCATGATTTTTTCCTTTTGAGAGAGACAAGAGAGAGGGGGGGTGGGGTGGAGAAAGATAGAATGAGAGTGATTGTGAGTGTGTGTGTGTGTGTGTGTGTGTGTGTGTGTGTGTGCGTGCGTGTGTGTGTGTGTGTGTTTGTGGTAGTGAGTTGGCTGTAGAATAAGGAATTTTACAAATTGATTGTGATGAATTGTCAGTGAGAGGGTTATTGTGTGTGTGATTGAGAACCAAAGTGATTGAGTAAATGTGATATGGATTAAGATATAGGGGGTGAGTGATTTAGAGAGAGAGGAAGAGTGAGAGAGAGTGAAAGAGAGAGAGAAAGAGAGATATATATATTAATAGAAATATTAATAGAGATTTTTTGTTTGCGATTTCATTCTTGTTCAATTTGTTTGTTATTTCTTGAATTTCATTTTTTTGTTATACAATTTTTTGTCAATGCCAGTAACACTTTTATAGTTAATCTGACAATCAATTGGTTCCAGTTCAGTCCAGTGTGTGGGGGGGACGGGGCTAAATGTGTTTGCTTCCTCAATGCCACGGTTTCTTAGGAAAAGAACAAATTCGCTGCATTCTCGTTTTCACAAGTTGTAACTATTATTAACTGTGCAGCTTTTCAACCTTCAGTTTTGACAAAGAGCTAAGCTTGAAGGCTTAACTGTCTTCTTCTCCCCTATGATCCAACCTACGGCAGTGTACACACATAAGCGGATATTCCATGCGGAAACCCGTGCGCAATCCATAAATAAGTGAAGCAAAGAAGAGGGTTTTTGCGTTCTATCATCTGCTATCTTTCTGACTTATTGGCCCATTCTCTGCCTTTTTTTCAGAAAAATCTTCCCAATATTTTTTCATTTGAGCTCCTCCGAAATCGGAATTTGTCGGCTGTACGCAGTGGAGAGACCAGTGAAAACTGAAAACCGGACACCTTACCCATTATGGCCAGCCATATGGCCTAGGAACGCAGAAGAAGAAGAAGATGAAACAAAGAAGGGAAAAGATTTGCGCACGTGTCCGAATTCCCCCTATATGCGGACACATTTATCCTTCTTTCTTCCACTTATTTAGGGTTTTCCGTACGGATCTTACGCGTCTATTGTGAACCCGGCCTACCACCACTACCAAGGTCAGTTTTCTTACTTGGATCAGCAGTCAGCAATTTATCTTTTCATAGCTGTACAGCGTTAACCCCTCTACCCCAGTCCCTCCATCTTCACCCACAATTATTTTTACCCCAGTAGTTGGGGATCTGTTTGTTCTGTCTTTGTTTGTCTTTTTGGTTGGGGCTTGGGCATTGCCTTATGGAGTGTCTAGGGTCGGCTAGTTCCCAGCTTGCTGGGGGCGAACGTGAAAATTAGTAGCTGCCGGCAGCTCCCTGTAGTTTTCCCCTTCCCAGCCCAGAACTAGGTGGGGGGGTTTTGGGTTGTTTTTTTAATTCTGTTTCTTTCACTTGATTTTTCCTATTGATTCTAAGCCAATCTGATAGTTTGTATGTGTATTCACTTTCTCTTCCTCTCTCTCTCTCTTCTGATTCTTTTTCTATGGTCACCCCACAGAAAGTGTGTACAATTACTTTTCTGTATAAATGAAGTTGGTCACCACCACAGAAGAAGAAGAGGAGCATTTGGTATTGTTGTATATTACATATGGAGAGTGTTGTCAACGCTTTCCGTCATGATTTACACTTGGGCGTTCTAGTCGTCAGGTCAGTGGTGTTGTATATTACATACAATCAATCAATCGATAGTTTATTGGCTTCAAATAAGATTTCATCTTGTGCGTGGGGATAAAATGGAGAGTGTTGTCACAGCTTTCTGTCATGATTTACACATGGGCGTTCTAGTCGTCAGGTCAGTGGTCATAAATCAATCAATCAATCGATAGTTTATTGGTTTCATAAGAAGGATTCATCTTGTGCGTGGGGATAAAATGGAGAGTGTTGTCACAGCTTTCTGTCATGATTTACACATGGGCATTCTAGTCGTCAGGTCAGTGGTGACTGTTGTTGTATATTGCATACAATCAATCAATCAATCGATAGTTTATTGGCTTCAAATAAGAAGAATTCATCTTGTGCGTGGGGATAAAATGGAGAGTGTTGTCACAGCTTTCTGTCATGATTTACACATGGGCGTTCTAGTCGTCAGGTCAGTGGTGACTGTTGTTGTATATTGCATACAATCAATCAATCAATCAATCAACCGATAGTTTATTGGCTTCAAATAAGATTTCATCTTGTGCGTGGGGATAAAATGGAGAGTGTTGTCACAGCTTTCTGTCATGATTTACACATGGGCGTTCTAGTCGTCAGGTCAGTGGTGACTGGTGTTGTATATTGTATATTTTATTGGCAAATAAGAATCAATCAATCAATCACATAGTTTATTGGCTTCAAATAAGAAGTTTATTGGCTTCAAATAAGAAGGATTCATCTTGTGCGTGGGGATAAAATGGAGAGTGTTGTCACAGCTTTCTGTCATGATTTACACATGGGCGTTCTAGTCGTCAGGTCAGTGGTGACTGTTGTTGTATATTGCATACAATCAATCAATCAATCAATCGATAGTTTATTGGCTTCAAATAAGAAGGATTCATCTTGTGCGTGGGGATAAAATGGAGAGTGTTGTCACAGCTTTCTGTCATGATTTACACATGGGCGTTCTAGTTGTCAGGTCAATGGTGACTGGTGTTGTATATTACATACAATCAATCAATCAATCAATCAATCGATAGTTTATTGGCTTCAAATAAGAAGAATTCATCTTGTGCGTGGGGATAAAATGGAGAGTGTTGTCACAGCTTTCTGTCATGATTTACACATGGGCGTTCTAGTTGTCAGGTCAATGGTGACTGTTGTTGTATATTGCATACAATCAATCAATCAATCGATAGTTTATTGGCTTCAAATAAGAAGAATTCATCTTGTGCGTGGGGATAAAATGGAGAGTTATCACCGCTTTCTGTCATGATTTACACATGGGCGTTCTAGTCGTCAGGTCAGTACTTCACCATCTCTGGTCTCTTTTTCTGCCCCTCCACCAACTCGTATCATGTTCTCTCCCCCGTGGCAGGCACCAAAACAGCTCCGTTGTTTCCGCCGTCTCCGACGAAAAAATTACGAAATGGAGCGATCTCCGCCGAAAAGAAAAAAAAATTAACCAAAATTATCTTTACACAGCACAATCTTCATTTCGCACCTTTTTGCTATTCCGCCGTTGTAATCTCCAAGATGGCGTCCGCCGAGAACGCATGTATCGAGTTGGCGAAACCAAAATGTAAGTACCTTCCCTAACCCCCCCCCCGCTCAACAAAACTTCTGACGTTAGCTGAAAATCCGGGTGGATTCTCGGCTGAAAAAAATCTCCTCTTTTTTTGGGAACAGTAGTTTTCATGCCTGCCGTGGGCTTCCACCTTGTCGTGGTGGGGGAGCTTTTAACTAAGAGTAGCCCCTTATCCCCATGTTTCATTCTCTCCATCCTCATTTACAATTTATGACATGCCAGGTGGGTGTTTTTTTTTAATTGTTCACTGGCTTTCACGCGTGAGGCCTTACACACTTGAGTGGGCACATGTTGCCCATTCTGCAGTGCATATTTGCCTGTATGGCCTTTTTCTTCTCTTTTTAACTAGGATGTGTTTGTTATCCTTTTATATATTTTTTTTAAGCTGGATCCGATAAGTAGAGTAGAGTGGCTCAACGTTTCCAGCACTGTGTGAAATTATGAGCTATAGGGTACAATGATGAAGATGCCATGTCGTGAAATTGTACTGTTTATTATTTTTAGATTTCAGGTTTGGGGACGTTGTTAGGAATCGTTGATGTGTGTTTTGCTATGCGTGGTCGAACTTTACGCGGTGACAGTCCTGAGATAACCATACGTCGCTGTCCGACGCTAACCGTGTACCTACACAATCGGTGATTTTACAGGAGCATCAAAAACCATGTTGTCATCTGCCACAATGTCAATTCCCATTTGATATACGCTTGACTCTTCTTCTTTACCGATGAGTAAACATGTGAAACAATATAAGTTGCATTAACACCCAAAATGTTCATGATAATTCAGTTACACGGTTAGTGCAATGTCGTCACAATGGGAGATACGACAGCTGCCGGCAGTTACACGATTAGCGTGATGGTTACACGCTTATCGCGTCAAAACCAGCGACAACCATCCACATACACGATGATTTCCGCTGTATAATGTGACAAATTTGATCATTTTCATTGGTCGCAGACACAAGATATTGATAGAAGACCTGTATGAGGTCACTGGAAGGAGTTTCAGTGAAAAATCTATTTCTGTCAAATTTTGAAGATACACGGTTAGCGTCAGACAGCGACGTATAGCTGTTGACGGGACTATGACAGACTGACTAACTAACTAAATCATGTTCTGCCTGCAGTCACATGTGTGCTTCTGAGTTTTGGCTTTGAAGCCACATGCGCATTCACCGATAAAGACACTGCGAGAATGTCATCCTCATACCCGAGGGACAGCCATGACCAATCAAATCATAATGCTGTTTGGTTTTTAGACTACTACTGATGTTTCTAGTTTCCAAACATTTGCGAGCAATGGTGTTTTACGTCCTCTTGGTCTGAATCAGACACATATGGGACATTTGTAAATACAAATATGGTGGGAACAATACTGGAGGCAATGCCCGGAGGCAGTACGAAACCAGTAAAGTCCCGATTTTTTAAATTAAATACAGATAGCTGTAGCGGTGACCACGCCTCGGTTAAACCTCATCGGCTATGGCACCGCCACAAGTAGTATGATTTTAAAGTTTTTCCAAACATTTGCGCCCTGTGGTTTTCAAAGTTTTTTTGAATCACAACACAAAGAAGTTGTTTTGTATGTTTGAATTTTGGGTTGGTTTGGCATTTTGTATGTGTGGGGTTTTGTTTTTTTGGGGGGAGTTAACAATGATAATTCTCTTTGGTTTTCAGATTATTTGTTGTTTTGTTTTTCAACCATAGCTACTGTTCATTCTTTGAGATTTGTTTTAACTACAGTGTCCTTTGGTTTCAGTGGGTTTTTTTTAATCATGTCCCTTGGTTTTCTTTGTTCTTGGGGTTTTTTTCTGCAACTATATTGCCTGGTATTTAAACCATGATATGGTGGTTTTTTAAACATAACTTCCTTGGGTTTTCAATGTTTGGGTTTTATTTTCCAGTCTTTTGGTTTTCATGCTTTCCCCCTTCAACCATAGTTTCTTTTAGTTTTCATATCGTTGATTCTCGATATTATTTTTACTCAGCAACATCTAGTTTACAGTGTCATGATCTAGTCTCATGCTTTGTCTCTATTTTCTCATTCATTCATCGTACTTTTCTTTTCTTACATTCTCATTCTTTAACCCTTTCACCGCCAATGTCGCATTTATGCACCACAATGGTTTAACCCTTTCACCACCAATGTCGCATTTTATGCACCACAATGGTTTAACCCTTTCACCGCCAATGTCGCATTTATGCACCACAATGGTTTAACCCTTTCACCGCCAATGTCGCATTTATGCACCACAATGGTTTAACCCTTTCACCGCCAATGTCGCATTTTATGCACCACAATGGTTTAACCCCTTCACCGCCAATGTCGCATTTATGCACCACAATGGTTTAACCCTTTCACCGCCAATGTCGCATTTATGCACCACAATGGTTTAACCCCCCTTTCACCGCCAATGTCGCATTTATGCACCACAATGGTTTAACCCTTTTCACCGCCAATGTCGCATTTATGCACCACAATGGTTTAACCATGTCACTAAAAGGCATCAAATCAGGGCCTGTTATCCGAAAACCCTATTTTCTTAATTTTGGGAGGTAAGGATAGGCCTAATGTTATACATGTCACAGAGGCATTCCCAATATTGAAGATTTTTTTTTTCTCTACCCAGTTGTTTAATGATATTTTTTTACTGAAAAATGGTTGGCGTCGAAAGGGTTAATTCTGTACTCAGATGAAACAGACATTGTTATGTGTTGCATAACTCATGTAAAACTAATGTTTACCATGGATCCTTGAAGTTTGCCATTTTCCCGCATGTACCTTGAAGTTAGTTCTGGTAGTCGTTAGCTGTTGATGTTTGGAAGTGGAATAATATGTCTGAATCGGTGAATGATTTTAATCACCTTGATTGTCTGTCACCTTGAGAGGCAAAATACTTCTGCATTCCCAGGCCATATGGCCATAATGGGTAAGGTACGTATGTGTCCGCTTTTCAGTTTTCACTTGTCTCCCCGCTGCATTCAGCCGAGACATTCTGATTTCGGAGGAGCTCAAAAGGAGAAAAATTATTTGGAAGATTTGTGGTGTTTTAAAGGCAGGAGAATGGGCCAGTAAATCAGACTGATAGTAGATGACAGAAAGCAAAGGGAAAAGGCAGAGTCAAAGAGTGGCAGATTAGAGGAAGTTATAAGCACAGAACTTCCAGAAGGTGGGGGAACTATTTATACGAAAGACTCCCCTGGTATCCCCACTGGGAGAGACTTGTGGAGGGGGCGGGGTCGTCCAGCTCCCCGTATGAAGGCACGAGGCATCCACCCACTGCCCCAGGCAAAATACATATCTGCACCCATTCAAAACCTTCTACAGCTGACTTCTTTTTTCTGCAAAACTGGACCGTTTTATGTATGTGAGCTATTGTCCAATTGTCTACATGGATACAACTCTTTCAATTTTACACTGATTTCAGTTTTTTAAATTTTACCAGAAACTGAACTTCAGTTTCTTTAAAAAAATTATCCCCCAAACAAATTGACCACGCGATTTGGGGCGTATTGAACTTGGTTGTTCTATCCTTGAAGTCTCTCTCAAGGAATTGTGAAAACAGCATGGTGATGCCATATTGCTATCAAAGGCAATATAATCATTTTACGAGGCTTATCGGACTCAAAACTGTCTCTGTCCATCATTGTAGCTGTCTGCCTGTCTCGTTATATAAATCTCTCTTGCGTTGCCCCCCTGAATCCTGCAACTGGGTTCTGCCTCTGTACCCCGCCGGGACCCTGGGTGGACCCTGGACCCCTGCCTTTCAGGGTTTTTTTCATTTTGGGGAGATCTTCCTCTTCGCAGTATGTGGCCACAATCAACACACTGATTATTATGCCACGGAACAGGGGAGGTTCATCCACATATGCCGGAAGAAAGGGCCAGGAGGCCAAAGATAAAAGAAAGAGAAGAGAGGACAGACGAACCCATGTGTCTAGTAGCTTGCCATCCAAAAGAAATAGTTGGATGAAAATGTGTCTTTCGATTATTCACCACACATACACATGTATGATTGAATGAAAAATGGTATTTTACGTCCTCTCGGTCATAGACACATATGGGACATTTGTAAATCAAAGATGGTGGGAACAATACTGGCTGCAATGCCCAGAGGCAGTGCAACACCAGTAAAGTCCCACAGTAGGTATTATTGCCCATACCACATGTATGATTATTATTTTGAGTTTCTATATTACTGTCTTATCACTTCATTTTGGGGGGGGTTTATTCTCTTTTTGTTTTTATGGAAAAGAATCTTTTTAAATTCACAAACAACGAAATGTACAAATGATGGATTTTTTTTTACTTGTTGTAACTTGATGTTTCTTTATTGTCATGATGATGAAAATTGCTTCATGAAATTGCTGAACAACAAAATAAAATGTACATTTTGTATTTCGTTTTTTTGTACATGGTCGTGTAACTTGTTACCCAAGATAGATCTTCATGAGTATGTGTAAAGTCTGATTGCTGGTGTTAAGAGCAAACTGTTGTAACTTTACGCACAATTTGGTTTTTGGCTCTCACTCACGAAATGAGTCTATAGTATGATAGTTGTTCGGTTGTGTCTGTGTGTGTGTGTGTGTTGCGTCCGTGGTCCAATCTCCAAACTTTAACGTTGGCATTTTCTCGGGAAATAGGTGTACATTGTTCAAACTTTGCACACATATAGATGTCTATGCAAGCTTTGAAACATTAATGATTTTGATAATTAAATACTTAAAGCAACACTGTAAACAGATAACAAACAAATAACATTTTAGATTAGTGGGTTAGAGAGTATTCAACAGGCAACATGAGTTAAGAAAGTATTCCACAGTGAAAGACTCAATAGCTCATTGCGTAGAGCTTCTGTCTCTCATGCCAATGGTTCTGGGTCCGATTCTCGGCACGGGCACTTTAAAAAAAAAAAAAAAAATTTTAGTTGTATCCATTAACGATAGTTTCATTTGTACTTTAAAATGTTATTGGCAATCTTGTACTTTAGACACCCCCCTCAATCTGTGTTTGTTGTTGTCCCACATGTGCCTGTTCGAGTGAGCCTTGAAGGCTTTGCCTCTTGTTATGTTTTAAAGCTGCGCATGCACAATCTTAGTGGGATCTATGTGGGTAAAGCAGTGTGGGTTCTGTGAAGCAGCACGACGGGTGTAAAACAGCGTGGGATTGTAAAACAGCGTGGGGTTGTAAAACAGCGTGGGGTTGTAAAACAGCGTGGGGTTGTAAAACAGCGTGGGATTGTAAAACAGCGTGGGGTTGTAAAACAGCGTGGGGTTGTAAAACAGCGTGGGGTTGTAAAACAGCGTGGGGTTGTAAAACAGCGTGGGGTTGGGGTTGTAAAACAGCGTGGGATTGTTGTAAAACAGCGTGGGGTTGTAAAACAGCGTGGGATTGTAAAACAGCGTGGGGTTGTAAAACAGCGTGGGGTTGTAAAACAGCGTGGGATTGTAAAACAGCGTGGGGTTGTAAAACAGCGTGGGATTGTCAAACAGCGTGGGGTTGTCAAACAGTGTAGGAACTTTGACTGTTCTAGTGCCATGAATATACTCACCCAAGACATCACTCTACACTCCCACCAAAAATTCAAAGACATTCACTGCCAGACACCCTGCCATGTGTTTGTCTGTTTTTAGAGCTTTTGTCACTGTAGCTGATCCATTAGCTCTTCTAGTACCATAGGCGAATATATTCGCCCAAGACATCATCACTCTACACTCCCACCAAAATGCAAAGACATTCACTGCCAAGCACCCTGCCATGTGTTTGTCTGTTTTTAGAGCTTTTTTTGTAAAGCAATCCTATGCGCACTCGAAAAAATAGTTACTTCCCTCTTTGTCAGTTGACATGCAGCAGACAACCAAGAACGTCAAAAAAATACATGGAAGAGTTAAAACACTGGGAATTGTATAACAGCCGGGGGGGGGGGCTGTGAAACAGCATACCGGATGAGTTTGTAAAGCAGCATGGAGGTTGTAAAGCGGCGTGGGGACAGTTCTTCTTTTTCTTCTGCGTTCCCAGGCCATATGGCCATAATGGGTAAGGTACATATGTGTCCGGTTTTCAGTTTTCACTGGTCTCATTCCGACATCATGCGTACAGCCGACACATTCCGATTTCGGAGGAGCTCAAAGAAGAAAAATTATTTTGAAAAAAGGCAGGAGAACGGGCCAATAAGTCAGAAAGATAGTAGATGATAGAAAGCAAAGGGAAAAGGCAGAGTCAAAGAGTGCGGTAGATTAGAGGAAGTTACAAGCACATAACTTCCAGAAGGTGGGGGAACTATTTTCACAAAAGACCCCCCGGTATCCCCACGGGGAGGGGACTGTAAAGCCGTGTACACATTAGACGCGGAAACCTCGTGCACGTATCCGCAAATAAGTGAAAGAAAGAAAGAAAGCAAGGGGGTGGGATAAGCGTAATGCAGAAACTTGCACGCTTACTTTTTCTTTCTTTTACTTATTTGGGATAAGTGCATGATGTGATCAAATGAATTTTAAAACAGTTTCACTCCCTTCGTCAGCGTCGACTCTTTTAGCACCGTGTGCATGATGTTTCCGCGTCTAATGTGCGCACGGCCTAAAGCAGCATAGAAGCTGTAGATCATCTTGAATGGCTGTTAATCAGTAAGGGACCCGTAAAACAGCTTAAAGGGAAAACAACCGATCCCAGGGATCGGGTCGTTTCTTGCCAGGAAAGCTCTGCCTCGCGGTGGCTCGCACAACGGGGAACAAAGAAGGGCGAACCGTCTCTCTCTGAGTGAAAATCCGTTTAACGTCCTCCGGTCTGAAACAGACACATATGGGACATTGGTAGATATAAAGATGGTGGGGATGATCCTGGAGGCAATGCCCGGAGGCAGTGCAACTCCAGGAAAGTCCCGAATTTTTTACGATACAGATGTATAATCAAGATGGTTATTGATGTAGCGCGCGCGAGTGCCTCCCCTCTTTTATAGTCCGGCTGTGCCTTTAAAGACTGTAAAGCAGCATGGGGACTGTTGTAAAGGAACATGGAGGTTGTAAAGCAGCTTGACTGTAAAGCAGCACAGGGACTGTTGTAAAGGAACATGGAGGTTGTAAAGCAGCTTGACTGTAAAGCAGTAAGGGGACTGTTGTAAAGGAACATGGAGGTTGTAAAGCAGCTTGACTGTAAAGCAGCACGGGGACTGTTGTAAAGGAACATGGAGGTTGTAAAGCAGCTTGACTGTAAAGCAGTAAGGGGACTGTTGTAAAGGAACATGGAGGTTGTAAAGCAGCTTGACTGTAAAGCAG
>CM065693.1:13331325-13433825 GCA_017654935.2 Phymorhynchus buccinoides
CAAAATGAGGTCGAATTAAAATCTGTTTAACGTCCTCCGGTCTGGAACAGACACATATGGGACATTAGTAGATATAAAGATGGTGGGAACGATCCTGGAGGCAATGCCCGGAGGCAGTGCAACACCAGTAAAGTCATGAATTTTAACAATACAGGTAAACATGATGAGGGAGGTAATTTTAATACTTACAGAGAAGGGCAATGTCTCAGAGAAGCAGGTCTTATGTGGGAGGGAGTCTTATTGTGGGAAGTCTTATAAGGGAGGTTCCAGTGTACTACACTTAGCTATACGAAAGCATCATTTGATTAACGGTAAATATTGTTCAAAAAATTGTTTCAACTACTAGGCCCTAGTGGCAACGACTATAGGTCTATTACTACTGCTGCTGTTGGTGCTACTGCTACTATATTTAATGGTCAACCTATGGCGATATTTTTCACGCCAGAGGGCAGTCAATGCACTAGGGGCTTATCACGCGATTTTCTTACTTGGGCGTAGTGAGAGAGAGAGTGATGGTAGGACCACTCACTGTCTCTCTCTCTTTCTTTATCCCCAACTAATAATATAGAGAGGATTAGCCCCACACGAGCGTCATGCCCTCTGGTGTGAGAAAAATCGCACTAAGTCTCTCATTGTATACTGTCCTAGGGTCTACTGCTTCACAATCAACACACTTTAATTAAAGATATCTTCTTCTTCTTCTTCTTCTTCTTCTTCTTCGTCGTCGTCGTCGTCGTCGTCGTCGTCGATCGCTCAGACAGTTTCCTGTCAATTATAAGCGCAGATGCGTCATGCTGCCGTTATGCGCCTAACTAAGAAGAAATAGTTAGGCCCAGCAAGTCCGGCTTCGGCTAGAGGAAATCTTTTTGAAAGTGTTTCATGAAAAAAAAAACCCCAGCAGAATGGACCGGTAAAGGCAGAAAGATAGTGGATGACAGTAAGTAAAGGGAAAAGGCAGAGTCAAAGAGAGTGACATATTAGAGGAAGTTACTAGCACAGAACTTCCAGAAGGTGGGGAACTATTTATGCAAAAGACCCCACAGTATATTCCCACGGGGTGTGTGGGAAGTTTCATAAGGGAGGTTCCACTGTACTACAATTAGCTATACGAAAGCATCATTTGATTAACGGTAAATATTGTTAACCCTTTCACCGCCAATGTCGCATTTTAGCACCACAATGGTTTAACACCCATGTTACTAAAAGGCATCAAATCAGGGCCTGTTATCCACATACCCTATTTCCTTCATTTTGGGAGGTAAGGATAGGCCTAATGTTATACATGTCACAGAGGAATTAGCAATATTGCAGATATTATTTTTTTCTCTACCCAGTTAAGTTTAATGTTTTTTTGGCTGAAAAAATGGCTGGCGGCGAAAGGGTTAAAACAAAATGTTCAACTACTAGGCCCCAAAGACTCTCAGTGTCTTTGTAGGCCCTAGTGGCAACGACTATAGGTCTATTTCTGCTGCTGCTATTGATACTACTGCTGCTATATTTCTACTGTCCAAGGGCCTACTGCTTCACAATCAACACACTTTAAAATTATAATATTTATGATTTCCGACTAACCTGCGTTCACACCCGTCTTGTGGTCACCAGCAGAAGATCTTACACCTCCTCGGAGCCAAAGCCACATTCATTTATATACAGCACAAAAGAAAGCAGAAAACTAAACATTTTGCCATTCCATCTGCGCTCTACAAACAACACTGCCCTACTTACCCGCAAACCCAGATGTCCACATAGATTATGTATGTTAATGCGGCCAGTAATTACGTCTTATGTCTTTCTAACAGCTGCTCGGTCGGTCCTGACGTTTTGCCCTGTCCCCTAAGACATACCTCACACAAGTCTGACCTCCCTCACCCTAATGGCAATCATATTTTCAGTTAGGCTCACGATGGTCACTCCCCCCCCCCCCCCCCCCCCCCCCCCCCCCCCTGAAGTTGATGTATGCAGCACACAGTATATTATTGTCACGGTGTGCGAGTCGTCCCTCCAGCAGGTTTTTAGCCAGTTACAAAACAGGTTTTGATCTAGCATAGGTGTTTGCGGCGTGTGTTTCCAGAACGTAGTTGACATTAGAGACTGGTCACCGTTTTGTTCGTAAGCGTTACTCCTTCTCTTATTCCCCCACCTTCACTCCTTCCCCTTTTCTGCCCCCCCCCTCCCCATACACCCATCCACTCCCCCGTTCTTCTTTTTTTGGGTTACCATGTCCAAGTTTCGAGGCACGTGACAAGATCTTGAAGGATGTAGGCTAATCGCCTAATTACGGTTAAGCCGTAGCAAATGTAACTTCTTCCATCACCACCCTTAACGCCGACCCGCCGACCCACCGTCCCACTCCCACAACTGGGCTGTCAAATGTTTTGAGCCAATATCAGTGAAATTTCAAGCACAAAAGAAAACCCACTGGCTGGGTCTCTCTCTCTCTCTCTCTCTCTCTCTCTCTCTCTCTCTCTCTCTCTCTCTCTCTCTCTCTCTCTCTCTCTCTCTCTCTCTCTCTCTCTCTCTCTCTCTCTCTCTCCAGATGTATAGAAGGCAGAAAGGAATATTGTAGAAGAACAAAAAAATATATTGTCCTTCTTTATAACTGACCATTGTATTTTTTTTCTCAAATATGTAATTAATACGGTATCGTCTTTGTTATTGCAAACATGTAATGTTTACGTAACATTTTGCTCATACGTGCTTCGTTTTGGTTTCATTACTATATTTTTGTTGCAAAATTTTTATGCGATGGATTGCGTCAAGCCTTTCCCAGACCGGCCTTTAAATTGTATTGTGGCCAATGGCCGACGTACAATAAAAAAACAGACAAACTCTCTCTCTCTCTCTCTCTCTCTCCTCTCTCTCTCTCTCTCTCTCTCTCTCACTCTCTCGCTCTCTCATATCTCTCTCTCTCTCTCTCTCTCTCTCTCTCTCTCCTCTCTATCTCTGGAGATGGAATCAGAAAGATTTTTTTAAATTCCATTAACCAGATATTTACCATTCAGAATCTGAAATCTGTATAGTCTTGAAATAAATAAAACAAGAATATATACAAGATTAAACAAGGTCACGACGGCAAAATGGTTTGCGCCGATCTCTTCAAGATAAGTCTGCAGGTAATACTGTTCTCTCCCTTTCTAAGGGTCCTGGGTCGAGTTTCTCTAGATAACGGTCGCCGCGCGAATAACGCTTACGCCAAACGGGGCCTAAGAAACACTTTAGAAAACGTTTGCGGAAGAATATTACAAGCTCTTGTCTGATTGGTCAATTTTGTTTTATTATTTTAATATTACAAGCTCTTTATTGGTCAATTTTGTTTTATTATTTTAAACAAACTTTAAGGGACCAATCAACAACAAGAAACGTATTCACCCCCTACTAGTTCCGGATAGTTCGCCGCTTGCTCGGTGTTTGGCAAGAACAAAACGCCACGCGAACTATCGGCAAACGAAGGGTGTTTCTTAGACCGTTTTCGCCGATTTGAGCGAGCGCAACGTAACGTTAGCCCTTGTGTAACGGACCCTGTAGACAAGGCCCTGTCCAGTGAGGCATTGAGCAAAAAGAAGTGACCAGTGACCAGTGACCGCTGCAGGGGGTCCCCTTCCCTTGTTGACATAGCCACACCCCACCGCACATGGCTGGTCATCAGAGTGGTGCACTACTGTACGTTTAACCTCAAGAAACGTATTGTAGTAGTAAGCCTAATACACTAAAGGCAGGAACTTGAGGTAGTAGGAAACGCTTCATTTAAAAGATGCGTATCTTATATCAATGAGGCTTTATAGCGACAATTCTCTGCCCCTGTCTCGTGACCTGAGATGCGAACGCCACCTACTTAGGATTATTGCCCTTGCCTGTCAGGAACTAGTAGTATAATTATAGCCACAGAAAATTATCTGCTCCTGACTCGTCACCACCAGGGGGCATCGGCAGTTCGGACCTAAAATTATCGCCCGTTCGTGTCGCCGTATTTCTTATGTGGCAGTGACTACATTCAAATAGTTGATAGTTATAAATATCTTGGCGTAATATTCCACAGAAATGGAAATTTTCATGAAGCTGAAGAACATCTAGCCAAACAAGGAAATAAAGCATCATATGCTCTCAAACGATGTTTACGTGGGGATGAAATAAATATTAATGTCACAATGCGTCTATTCGACACGTTAATAGTCCCTATTGTCAACTATGGAGCTGAGGTATGGTTCCCATTTAATTATATATCAAAGAACAAAACTGCCCAATCAATTTAATTATTTTCTCTCCCTGAAATGTTCATCAGAAAACGCACATATTCGGTTCTGTAGAGGGCTGTTAGGGGTACACAAAAGGACAATGAAAATACCCGTTCTAGCAGAACTAGGAAGATTTCCAATCTCACTTAACACAATAGGACAAGTAATATCATTTTGGGTACATATAATCGAGTCAAAAGAAGACAGCTACATTAAGCAAGCATATAATGATATGATATCAGCTGAAGTTCGAAATAAAGCACCTTGGATAACATATGTTAAATCTTTGCTTCAATCACTGGGCTTCTCACATAATTAATTATATGGAAAAATCAGGGCACTTTTAATATTAAAAGAATTAGATATTCATTAATTAATAAATTGAAAGAATGTTATGTACAGTTTTGGAAAACCATTAAAGGCAGTGGTGCCTCAAGGCTTCAATTCTATAACATAGTCACACGGTCTTACAATATCCAGCCATATCTAACAACATGCAAGAACGTAAAACATAAAACAGCTCTATGTCGCTTAAGATTAAGTCAACACGACCTTCACATTGAAAGGGGTCGCCATCGCAATATCCCAAGAGAAGACAGACTTTGTCAATCTTGTAGCGTGGTGGAGGATGAACTTCATTTTCTAGATGCATGTACACTGTATACCGATTTGCGGCTTGCTCTTATTAATGGTATTAACAGACAGATGCATTCTTCATTGTTAACAGATTTTCAGTCTCCAAGTCTCATAGTGAAATCAAATTCCTTTCAACCTGAAATAGCAAGATACATTTATGAATGCTTTGCTGTCCGCAGTAAATAATTAGCAAGAATATATAAATGTTGTATTATTATTTTGATCTGCTGCATTTACTTTGTCACGAACTTTACCTTGTGTTTTTTTGTTTATTTTCTTTCTTCCGTGGTATGTACTTACTACTTCTGTGTCAATAATTCCTTTGATGGTTTTACGACAAATAAAAGAGTTTGAGTTTTGAGTTTGAGTTTTGTTGGCAAGTAGTATAAAGCCTCATTGTCCCTTTACTCAAATGGCTCTTACTTTACACTTGTTAGTATACATATGTTAGTGTTATAACTTTGTTATTTAACTCGAACAACGATAATTTCCAGCAGTGTATAGGCATCTAAAGTAAATCCCCAATGATCCACATGGCCGAAAGGCCGAAGAGGGCGTAAAACCCTATTATCACTCAAATGGCTCCTATGATTGGCTAACACGTAGCCGGTTACAGCTGGCGGGCCAAAAGTACATGAGAGCTGCACAATAAAGAATTTTCTACAGTACTGGAATATCATGGTACAGCTGTTTTTATTATTTTTCCGGAAGACTGGCTCTCAAACTATAGGGGGCATGTGCTGCAGCAAAAGGGATGGGTTGGCCAGCTGCGGTGTCCTCAAGTCCCTTTGGCCGAGAGAGTGGGGATGTATCCTGGGCAAGGCTTCTACACAATGAACACATTTTAGCCCAGCCCTCCGTAATAGCAGCTTCCCTCCTCTGCTATTTAGCAGTCATAGTCGGAAGCCACAGATAGACGCACCATACAGAGATTTTCTGTCAGAGCCGCCTACAGCACCTGACGCTCTTCATAGCAGGTAGGCCCTATGTGTCTTAGAACAGGTATCATCTCCCGTGGGGATACCGGGGGGTCTTTTGTATAAATACTTCCCCCACCTTCTGGAAGTTTTCATGTGAAGGTTTAACCGAGGCGTGGTTACCGCTACACCTATCTGTATTGTACTTTACTGGTTTCGTACTGCCTCCGGGCATTGCCTCCAGTATTGTTCCCACCATATAATTTACAAATGTCCCATATGTGTCTGGTCAGACCGAGAGGACGTAAAGCACCATTTTCGCCGTCGCCTGGAAGTTTTCAGCAACTTTAATTGTGGCGGTTCCATAGCCGATGAGGTTTAACCGAGGCATGGTTACCGCTACACCTATCTGTATTGCTAAAAAAAAATCGGGACCTTACTGGTGTTGCACTGCCTCTGGGCATTGCCTCCAGTATTCTCCCACCATCTTTGTATTTACAAATGTCCCATATGTGTTATGACCGAGAGGACGTAAAGCACCATTTTTTCTGGAAGTTCTGTGCTTGTAACTTCCTCTAATCTGTCAAACTCTGCCTTTCCCCCTTTGCTTACTGTCATCTACTAACTATCTTTCTGCCTTACCCGGTCCATTCTTTTTTTTTAAGGAAACATTTTCCCCAAACATTTCCTCCGCCGAAGTCGGACTTGCTGGGCCTAACTATTTCTTAGTTAGGCGCATAACGGCAGCATGACGCATCTGCGCTCATAATTGACAGGAAACTGTCTGAGCGATCGAAGAAGAAGAAGAAGAACAGGTATCGATGACCCTGATAGAAGACATGTATCTCTTAAATGTTTTCAGAGACCAAATAATTCGTGAAGGGGGGGCGGTCCGCGAGAAGTCCAGGGAGCTGCATAGGTCCTAGGTTAAGGTGGTGTAGTGGTCTTGTGGGAGCCCGGCGAGTGAAGCCCACGGAAAACTGTGCAATTTAGTGAATATTAATATTAAAGCACAAATTTTGAGCAATTTTTCTTACATTTTACACTTGTATAAGGTACATGTTTGGGGCAAGGGGTGGGGGGGGGGGGGGGGGGTCCGGAAACCCTGGACCCCCCTCCCCCTCCCAGATCCGCCCCTGTTTTTCTATCTCTGATCTCTCTAGCACTCTCCCAGCTTCAATGTTTCTATGTAAGCAACGTAAATGGCTATAGAGTGTTTCGCCCACAGACTGTTTAATATAAGCATAATGTTAGGTATTAGGTAGTCACAGAGGCGTCTCTGTGAAATTCGGGTTGCTCCCACCTGTGGAGAGCGCGTCACCCAACATTGAGGTTTTTTGGGCATGCGATTTTTTTGTGTGACTGATGAGGAAGGAAAGGGAGGGGTGGGGGGGTAAATGTTGACCACAATGACAACTGTTTCGTTGCCAGTGGGTTTAACGTGCGCTAAGTGCATGGACATTTTAGTGCTATTCTACTTTCTGTGGCTTCCCCTTCTGGGCGGACTACTCGGACTGTGTGGTGGTCAGTCGTATCTGCATTGTCGGACCTCCGGATAGTAAAGGAGGTAACAGCTGTTCTGGAGAGTTGGGCTGGAATTTGTTTGTAATTTGGCATTGGTATATTCTAGTCACAAAGACTCATCTTTGTGAAATTCGGGCTGCTCTCCCCCGGAGAGCGCGTCGCCGCAAGTGCAGCGCTTAACTTTTTTTTTTTTTGGGGGGGGCACAGGGTGAGGAGGGGGGGGGGGGGGGGGGGAGCACGCTTGGAAAACCTAGCTATCAATTTGGCCATACCAGGCAGCGGGATTTCTCCCTGCTCTTACCGACTTTAAACTGCCGTGGGATTTTTCCGTGCGTAAAGCGCACGGGTCGCTTTAATTCCCCATCCGAAGGACTGGACGTTCAGTTCGATTTTCCTGTCAAACTAGAAAGAAAGGGCGAGGCCGGGATTCGAACCCGGGTCACTCACGCTGCAGTCACGCACTACATTTGGCAGGCGAACGTCTTAACCACTCTGCCACCTTTCTCCCTAATGGAAGTGCCTTGCGGCCCAGCGACGTTCCTATGAGGTCCTTCAGTAAAGGGCAGTTGGCGTTGTGGAAGGCCACGTCATCACTAAAGCTGTTTTGCAATGTCAAGTTAATAATGCAATGTAAATTTTTTTTGTCACACTCACTCCATTGTATGAGCATGGCCTAACAATTAAAATGTTCCTCTCTCTCTCTCTCTCTCTCTCTCTCTCTCTCTCTCTCTCTCTCTCTGAGTGTGTGCAGCGTGTGTGTGTGTGTGTGTGTGTGTGTGTGTGTGTGTGTGTGTGTGTGTGTGTGTGTGTGTGTGTGTGTGTGTGTGTGTGTGTGTGTGTGTGTGTGTGTGTGTGTGTGTGGCGCGCGCGCGCGCGCTGCATACAGTATTCTGAAACCCTACAAATCAATGTGAAATTGCTTTGCATTTGTGTCTGGGAATTTCGAGGGCAAAATGGCTATTGCCGGATGGAAATCTGTTTAACGTCCTCCGGTCTGGAAAGACAATGGGACATTAGTAGATAAAAAAGACGGTGGGAACTATCCTGGAGGCAATGCCCGGAGGCAGTGCAACACCAGGAAAGTCCTGAATTTCTAACAATACAGAGACACATATGGGACATTAGTAGATATTAAGACGGTGGGAACGATCCTAGAGGCAATGCAACACCAGGAATGTCCCGATTTTCTAACAATATAGATGTGTATACAGTCTGGACATTGCAAAATGGCTATTCAAATTGATAGTCTCTTTTATAGGCTTTATACTACTCCTTGCCGACACGAAATAAAAGAGCGATAATTTTAGGCCCGAACTGCCGATGCCCCCTGGTGACGAGTCAGGAGCAGATACTTTTCTGTGGCTATATACTGCTAGTTCCTGACAGACAAGGGCGATAATCTTAAGTTGGGGGCGTTCGCATCTCAGGTCAAGAGACAAGGGCAGATAATTTTCGGTATAAAGCTTCAATGTCTCTTCATAGTGTGCCTTAAAGACCCACTGACCCACCACGATTAAGTCCCTTGGTTTTTTTCTGGGTAGCTGTGACCCATATGCAAATGCCCCCAACTTGAAATTGAGGCTGCTCTTTAAAATGATGTTTCGTTTTCAATTTGGGGGCATTTGTATGGGAGTCAAATCAGGCTGGTCAAAATAAGATTTCTTACCAGCTATAAGAGGGAAAACACGTGAAATCCGTGATTTTGACACATGATCTGGTGGGTCTTTATCACCTTATAATCGGTGAAAAGAAATTTAGAAATGAGGTGGCGAAAAGAACATGAAGAACTTGGTGGGTGGTGCCAGCCAGTATAACGTGTAATCAGAGAAGGGGGGTCTTTGGCACTGTAACCAAGGAGAGTGCAGTAACATAGGCTTGACTTGCTCTCACAATCGAAAGAGTTAACTATAGGTTTACTGACGACGCAAAATGAAAGGGACTTGTTGTTAGAAGCTCGGCAGTATTGTCAACATTGATTCAAAAGTTTTGGTTGCACACCCCTCCCCCCCTCCCCCCCCCCCCCAAACACATACCAGCCTTTCATTAACACACACACACACACACACACACACGCACACACACACACACACATACCAGCCAGGCGGCTTCATTAACACACACACCACACACACACACACACACACACACACACACACACACACACACACACACACACACACACACACACACACATATATATACACACACACACACACACACACACACACACACACACACACACACACGCACACACACACACACACACACACACTTTTTCTTTTCTTTTTTTATTCCACATGATCTTTATTGACGATAAAAGAATAAGCTTGAAGCTTTATCAAGCTTATCTTTATTGACGATAAAAGAATAACCTTGAAGCTTTATCAAGCTTATTCTTTTATCGTCAATAAAGATCATCTTGACTTGACTTGACTTGACTTGACACACACACACAAACATGCGCGCGCACGAACCATTATTTCGGTCATAGTTTGACATCATCAACGGTTGGTCATTACATTTTGCCGTATAGCCAATGTCCACCGACTCCTAATTGTATTGTCGTTTCGTGCACACACAAAAACACATTTGACCAGAGCGCACATGAAAAGCGCAGACCTCTCTCTAGCTTTATAAGTTATTTAATTGCTGTTATGTTACCATTTACTAATGGAAATGAAACATTCAAAACCCATCCAAAGTTTTGTTATCTTATTCGACAGAATGGACTATTTTGAGTCCTGTTTGTCTTGTGTAGCCTACTTTCTTGTGTGATCAGCTAAAGTCTGCTTCATTTCCTTTCAAAGTACTTTGTCCCTTCCATGCACGTGTGTTTGTGCGCGCGCGTTTGTGTGTGTGTGCATTTATTGTGTGTGTGCATGCCTGCGCGTCAGTTCGTGGGTGCGCGCGCGCGTTTTTGTGCGTGTACATTTAGTGTGTGTGTGTGTGTGTGTGTGTGTGTGTGTGTGTGTGTGTGCGTGTGCGTGTGTGTGTGTGTGTGTGCGTGCGCGTGCGCGTGTGTGTACATGTGTGTGTGTGCTTGTGCTTAACATATTTTTGACGTTCACTTGTTTCTATTGATGGTTTATTAATTTATTAATAACTTATTTATTATTGTAAGCGCTTAGGGCTTATTTAAGACTAAGCGCTAAAAATGCCCATTATTATTATTATATTCTTCTTCTTCTGCGCTCCCAGGCCATAAGGCCATAATGGGTAAGGTACGTATGAGTCCGGTTTTCAGTTTTCACTGGTCTCCCCGCTCTGTACAGCCGACACATTCCGATTTCAACTCGGAGGAGCTCAAAGATTGGAAGATGGGTTTTTTTGGGGAAAAGGCAGGAGAATGGGCCATAAGTCAGAAAGATAGTAGATGATAGAAAGCAAAGGGAAAAGGCAGAGTCAGAGTGAAAGAAAAGAGGAAGTTACAAGCACAGAACTTCCAGAAGGTGGTGGACTATTTTTACGAAAGACCCCCCCGGTATCCCCACGGGGAGATTATTATATAAGTTCCAGAATTAAGGAATTGTCTCGCTTCGATGATGTTTGCATTGTGTCAGTGTTTTCTGTTAATTCGCCTACATCACTTTACAATAGGTTGTAGTGCAGTAGTAGCCGTCTCCAGGCCAACTGTTGTAGGCAGTGAAAAGAGAAAACAAGCTGGTAAGCCAAATAAACGCCCTCCCCGATGTTCGTTAGTCTAGCAATATGCATTTTGTCATTAAAAACACACACACAAAAACTCTTCAATCATCAGTTTGATTCAATATTATATACTGTCAAGGTTCGGTCATTATATATGATTGGTTCCCTGTGGTATGATGATTGCAACAGTTGTTTTTTATTCAGTTCAGCTAGTTTAGGCTTTGGCGATTGGAACATATTTTTTCTTCACACGCACACACACACACACACAGAGGCAAACGCAAAGGCCCTCCTTCAACTCCAAACATACACCCGTTCTTATAGAACTGAAAGTACTTCTTCTTCGATCGCTCAGAGGTTCCTGTCAATAATGAGCGCATGCAGATGCGTCATGCTGCCGTTATGCGCCTGAGGAAATCTTTAGGCCCAGCAAGTCCGACTTCGGCTGAGGAAATCTTTTTGAAAGTGTTTCTTTCAAAAAAAGTCAGGAAAATGGACCAGGTAAGGCAGAAAGATAGTAGACGACAGTATTAAGCAAAGGGAAAAGGCAGAGTCAAAGAGTGACAGATTAGAGGAAGTTACAAGCACAGAACTTCCAGAAGGTGGGGGAACTCTTTATACAAAACAAAAGACCCCCCCCCCCCCCACCCCACCCCCGGTATCCCCACGGGTAGGGAGAACGGAGAGTACAAAATGTAACGGTGGGGAAATGGTTTCCTCGATTCCAGTGGTGTGCCAGGAACAATATTGGGGTTAGTCTCCCTCCCCCCCTCGTGTTGATGTAAGGCCATCAGGGGTCAGAACTCCCTTAACTTAATCCTGGGAACAATGAATGCACTGGGGGGAATGGAACCGTGCTGTCTAGGAGCTGTGAAGTGTGGGCTGAGAAGTAAAAAGGGTGTGGGGGTGGGGGTACCGCAAAATGATGTTTGTATACAGGATTAACTTAACTGGAGAGAGAGAGAGAGAGAGAGAGAGAGAGAGAGAGAGAGAGAGAGAGAGAGAGAGAGAGAGAGAGAGAGTGAGTGAAGGTGGTGAAATTAACATTAAGAGTGCTTTTTACTAAGCACACAGTGATCTGCAATGTATGTGTGTGTTTGTGTGTGAGTGCTTGTCCGTCCATGTAATAATACATGACATTCATAAAGCGCTTTTAAGAATACAGCCCTAGTGCTGTACAATCGATGTGTATGTGTCAGTGAGTGTGTATGTATGCGTGCGCATGTGTGTGACTCACTGCATTGACTGCCTAACGTAATTCTTGTTCTTCATCATAGCTCAATGTGACTCGATTAGGCTTCTAGCAACTCACCAAAAACGTTCAACTTGAAGCTGAGGACTGGGGTCTTGTGCATTTCTTCTTCCTTAAGATAAAGGTGCACCCTGACGGATGAGTTTTTGCGAGAAACACGTCGAGATCACAAGAAAGACAGCCTTTTCAAGGATCGGAACACTCAATTTGCTCTGGTTTCCTAGAAATCAAACCGTCAAAACGGCGTTTCCTCCTTGGCGGATATGCCGGAGAGAGAAGCCATTTTGGATGGGGTGGGTGGAGGTCACTCATTGTGGTTGAAGCTTTTTTTTGTAGTGCAGTAAAAACAAATTGGAGCTATATTCTTTGTTGTGAGCGAAACTCCTTTAGGTAAACTGCATAAAATTTTAAAAAACAATAATACAAAGGCTTGTATTATGAACATTTCGTGCAAACGATTTGGTCTAAACTCAGGCGGCCATTAAAAAAGAGAAGCCACATGTCTTCTCTTTCACTGAAATAATTTGACTTCCAGCACCTCCGCCAAGGAGGAATCGCCGATTTGACTTATAGGA
Organism: Phymorhynchus buccinoides; assembly: GCA_017654935.2. Lineage (NCBI taxonomy): Eukaryota > Metazoa > Mollusca > Gastropoda > Neogastropoda > Raphitomidae > Phymorhynchus > Phymorhynchus buccinoides. Next base: position 13,344,107 of record CM065693.1, read on the forward strand.
AACCAGAGCAAAGTGAGTGTTGCGATCTCTGTAAAGGGTGTTTTCCTGGTGATCTCGACGCGTTTCTTGCAAAAATCCATCCGTCAGGGTGCCCCTTTAAATTCCCGAGGCGTTCTCTTCATTTAGTTCTAAGCTTCTCTTTCCCATAACCCCTCTCGAAAATCTTCTTAAAAATTTGGAGCGTGAAAACGCTAGATCAAGCAGCTGCGCTTTTGGCTCCAGTGACCTTTGACCAATGACCGTCGTCTTCGCACTTGGCCTAGATATCCTAACTACTATCTGCAGGCTAAATTTGAGGGTCCTTGGTCCCTCTGTTCAAAAGCTATCACGTTAAAGCCGGCGACAGACTATGTGACTGCCTCATGTGACTCGATCAGGTCGTGACGTTTCACCTCATTTGCATACCATCCTACTCGATCAGTCTGACTCAGTCGGCCCCAGTCAGGTGACAGGGCCGAATAGGGCGGGTTCTAAATCGAGTCAGATGGCTTGTGACCTCTTCTGTGCGGGAAACAAAATTTGATCTACGTCACAACCTGATCGAGTCATATGAGGCAGTCGCATAGTCTGTCGCCCGCTTAGCACAAATAGTCGGTCAGTCAGCCAGCCAGGAACAAAGAGCGGTGAAAACATTAAAGCGGCTGCAAATTAATTGTGAATGGTAGGCCTACTAGGTGTATGAAAGCCCAGCGACTGGGTTTTACTACACACATCAACAAAAGTTAAGGACCACCAATTCAATTTGCTCGATTTTCTATATTTGCATGCTCAAGTGATGTTAAATGTTGTGGGAAATGGGGGCTTAATATGTAGGCACGGTAAAGGTCAAGATGTGCCACCACCCCTACATTTCTCGGTTAATGGATGATTTTAGTTAATATAACTATCTATTCTATCTATATACTTACCGTTTCACTACGAATGAGTTATCTCTTCCAATTTGGAGCTAATGCCAATTACCAAAGACCAAAAAAGTCTTAGTCTTCACAAGACTAACTTACTTCCCTTGGTCTGGTTTAGCAATACCACTGAGCTGCTGTGGATCCCCTTCCTGACGTCACTTCCGGGGAGCCAACTTTGAATCATGATAAATTTTTTGACTACTCGACTCGCAACGATGTTTTCGTCGGAGGGAGGTGGGTGGGAACCTTTGATCGTAGTGAAACGGTAAGTATATAGATAGAATAGATAGTTATATTAACTAAAATCATCCAATCTATTCTATCATGTTACCGTTTCACTACGAATGAGTTGTTTCCCAACGAGGAGGTGGGTAAGAAAAAACATTGTTGAATTTTTAACTTTCCAACAAAGAGCAAACATTTCATACCCATTATATCCAAAAAGCGGGATTACCCAGGGTATCCCCGTGATAGCACCGGAAGCATCCGTATGAACATATAATTTCATTCCCCCAACAGGCATATACATATATATGCATCCCAATAAACAATAACAACATAAATTACCGTTAGACCAAGGAGACAGGGGTCTGTGCCAGCACCAGCTTCCTGATGCCGTAGGTATCATTTTGTCTCCTGGCGGAGAAATGTCGTAGATAGAAGTTCAAGAACGTGGTCTCTGACTTCCAGTAGGCGGCCTCCAAGACGCTGGATAAGGCCACACCCTTGATCATGGCCAAGGAGGAGCTGATAGCCCGAATTTCATGGGCTCTCAGGGGGTTTTGGGGCAAGGATTTGTCAGCGTTTGAGTATGCTAATTTTATAGCATCTATCAGCCAACTAGAAATGGTGGATTTCGAAATGTCTTTCATGTATTTGTCATTCAGTGAAACGAACAGGCGTCGTTTGTGCCCTCGGAACTGAGAAGTTCTCTTCAAGTATAACCGAAGGGCTCTAACTGGACATAGGAATCTGTCGGTGTCATCAGGAGCCAGAATGGTGCAAAGACTCTGAACTGTCACTGAAGGAGAGGACGCCTGAGCGGACTGGTTCTTAGCACGAAACTCCGGAAGGAAAGACAGTGTCATGGATTGATCCGAAGAATTGAACTCAATATCCGAACCTAGACCGCTAAGAGCATGGACGCCACTAACCCGCCTAGCAGTAGCTAAAGACAATAGAAAAACTGTCTTGTATGTCAACAACTTGAAAGACAACGATGCTAAAGGTTCACATTGATCCCGAAGAAAGGACAGAACAACGAACAAATCCCACTGAGGAAGGCGAACGCCCGAGGACACAGACTTGTTGCGGACTGCATCAATCAGATGTGAAAGTTCAATAGCTAAGGAAAAAGAAGGATTTCTCTTGCCCGTAGCTACCGTTATAGTATGCACAACAGAAGCCTTGTATCCATTTAACGTCTGAGCGGATAAGCCGCGGTTCTGGTGGAGGTGAGCCAAAAACTGAGTAAACTCCGGACCGGAAGGATCTAACGGAGAAATGCCATGGGACAAACAGAAACCATACCATGAGGCCCACCGTATGTCATATAGTTTGTTAGTACTCTGTCGTCTCGCCTTGAGTACTAAGTCCACAGTTTGTTCTGAGAGTCCGCGTGCTCGCAGGCCTGACCGCATAGTAGCCATGCGGTCAGCTGAAACAGTTGGGGGTTGGCGTGGCCGACTCCCGTGCGTGGCTGAAGCAGAGTGTCTTTTGTGAGACGAAGAGGGACGCTTGGAACGTGTGAGAGGCTGGTGAGCTCCGGGAACCAAGGGCTGGTCTCCCAGAATGGGGCGATGATGATCAGCCGGGGTAGATCGCGGCTGTATTTCTCGAGTACCTTGGGTAGGAGAGACGTTGGAGGGTATGCATACGCCGACATTCCTGTCCAGGGCATCGAGAAGGCGTTGCGCGCTAGTGCCTGAGGGTCCCTCATAGGTGATACGTAGACCGGCAGCCTGCAGTTGAACCTCGTGGCGAACAGGTCCACGTGCGGTTTCCCCCAGAGGGACCACAGTGGGAGGAGAGACTGATGTGCAATAGTCCATTCCGTGGGTAGGATCTGGCCCTTTCTGCTGAGCTGGTCCGCTAAAACGTTCAGTTTTCCCGGGACATACTCCACCGACAGGGAGATTTGTTTGGCTTGAGCCCACAGAAGGATCTCCTCCGCTTTTCTCGAGAGAGCAGGCGATCGTGTTCCACCTTGACGGCGCAGGTAAGACAGGGCTGTCGTATTGTCGCCGCAAACGGTGACCCACTTGCCGGTGAGACAAACTGCAAACGACTTGAGGGCCCTCGCCACCGCTTCCAATTCCAGCAGATTGATGTGAAAGAGTGTCTCTGCGAGAGTCCACTTGCCTGAAGCCTCCCTGTCGTCGAGGTGTGCACCCCAACCAGTTTTGGAAGCGTCCGTGTGAAGGAACAGTTGTTGCTGAAGAGGTCTGATAGGAACCGTTTGGTTGACCCAGGCACGGTCTGTCCACTGTTCGGTTGCCTCTAGAAACCAGTCCCCTAGCATCACTTGGTGTTCCAGCTGAAGGCGAGAGATCTTTCTCTGAGCCAGCAAGCGTTGCAGTGGCCGTTTGTGGACCCGAGCCAGAGGAAGAAGGTCCGCTACTGATTCCATCAGCCCGAGTAGACGGAGTAACTGGCGGGCAGAAGCTGAGGTTTTCTGTCTGAGGGCAGTGACCGACTCCACGAGGGCTAGAATCCTGCTGTCTGACGGCCGAACGGTGAATTGGACGGTGTTGAAAGACATGCCCAGGTAGTTGAAAGAGGTTGATGGAGTCAGATCCGATTTGATGTCGTGGATACGAAACCCCAGAGAAGCGGACAGTTGAACCAGGGTTTCCGTTTGACTCAAGCAGAGTGCGCGAGAGGACGCCAGTAGAAGCCAGTCGTCCAGGTAGACGCGAAGGCGGATGGATTGTGCCCTGGCAATCCGCACAAGTTCCTTGGTGACTCTCGTAAAAAACCAAGGGGCTGGCGACAGGCCGAAGGGCAGGGCCACAAACTGGAACGTCTGTTGCCTCCAGACAAAGCGAAGGAACTTCTGCCGCGACGGGTGAATGCCCACATGGAAATATGCGTCGCGCAGGTCGATGGATGTAGCCCAATCGTTCTGAAGAATGGACAGACGGATGGAAGCGGCTGTCTCCATCTTGAACTTGTCCGTACGGATGTACTTGTTCAGAGGGGAAAGGTCCAAGACAGGGCGAAACTCTCCGTTCTTTTTGGGGACTACAAACAGGCGAGAGTAGAACCCCGAGTCCACCGGGGCCACTGGAATGATGGCTCCCTTCTGCTGTAGAGAGGCGACTTCTTTGTCGAGAGCTTCGAATTTTGCCCGGTCTTGGGGTGCTGGGAAGGAGATTGGGTGAGAGGACAGGGGAGGTTCCTGAGTAAACTGGAACCTGTAGCCTGCCCGCACGACCTGAAGGATCCAAGTATTTTCGACCAAACGTTCCCATGCAGGAAGGCATTCCCACAGAGAACCAACGCTTGTATCGGCCGAAAAACCTGGACCCTCCACAGATCGAGCGGGCTTTAATGAAAAGGCTGTTTCCGCCCCGAGAACGCGGTACGGCTGAATCGGGGCGGACCCGAAGCAGCCGATCCACGTCCTGAGAACGAGGAACCACGGGCTGAAGAGGGGGGAGTGGGCTGGAAAGCGGGACGGTGGCGCTGACCTGAAGACTGGTTGTAGGGGAAGCGAGAAACACGACCCCTAGAAGACACCATCCTGGAGGGAGTGTGACTGGCTGGCTTGAACTCTGTGCGTGCGCGCTTAGGTTGAGGAGCGGCAAAACTCTGACTCGCAGCCTTACGAGCCCACATCATGAGCTGTTCCTGAGAGAGATCGTTCCTCCGTTTCTTGGAGCCTTCCAGAACGTCCTTGACCGTGTTCGGGTGGAAGGTGGCGGAAGGATGGGACGGGCAGGAACGTAGCGTGGAGCGTTCTTCGAGGTCCAGTCGGAGTTTACAAGCCCGGACCACAGAGTCTCTGTATGTAGCAGCCAGTTGAACCCTGGTGCTAGAAGCCACTGACGAAATCGAGTTCACTGCTTTGTTGAGCGAAGCCAAACAAACACCCAATGCCCGTTCATCTATGGACTCAAGCAGGCTGAAATCTTCTGGTTTAGCCGTTGTGGTGGAGCCCACTATCTGGGACAGAGTCTGCAGCATGGAGGTAGCGAGAGAAGCGGCTCGGAGAACAGCGTAAGACGATCTTTCCAAGTTGTTAAACGAGGACTGTGAGAAAGAGACCGTCGATTGTCCTCCCTGTGGCCTAAAATCCAGAGATTGTTTCTCTTGAGGAGACACACTCGAGTGCGAAGGCACAGGCACAAAGGTACTGGATAGCTGAAACGGGGGGAAGAAGTCTTTCTTCAGGAATGTCCCCGCACGAGAAGGAATTGGGTCCGGTTGACGTGGAGGGGGACCGTCGTCCTCCTCGGTCAGAATCTGAGGCTGAGTCCAGAGAATAGAGTCGGCACGTCGAAGCTCTTGGCGAATAAACGGCGAAGTGTGAAGAGCAAGTCTTGCTTCTTTCGGAGCCTGTAATTCTCCGAAAAACTGTGGCTGTTCCTTGCTGGAATTCGACTCAGAAAGAGGCATCGGTTTGATGTCCTGACAGTATGGACGGAGAATATCCAAGTATCCTTGGTAGTTCCCGGTAGAAGGAACTGGTTCCACTTGTACAGGGGGCTCAGAACAGAAGCTGCCCTGCTCCACCCGTGAGAAACGATCAACGTCCTGATCTGTTTCGTCACCAGGGTGTTGAAGATCGGAAAATCTCTCGCGCATGACCCGACGAACTTCGTCTCTCACTGCTGAGTCAAATTCGCTGTCATCCTCGGAGTAAGGCGGAAGAAAATCATCTTCGACAGGAGAAACATGTAGACCCAGGCCAGAGTTCCTAGAGGGAAGCCCATGCCGAGTTTCATCCGTTGAAAATCTCTCCGTAGCAGAGACTGTTCTGCGCCGTGACAGCATAGTTCGTTCTGACGGGTCAACGGACGTTGTCCGTATGCGGTCCGTGCCGACAGTGCCCACGGGCACGGTGCTACCGGTACGGGTAGCAGTTTCTAGTGTCACGTGACCGTGTTTCATTGGTTCACGGATGACGGAGCCGTTATCTGCCTCGCCCCACGGGCGGCCGGAGTCCCCATGACGGGTACCGGTTTGGGACCGCACATGACCGGACTTCTTCCAGCCCCGCGCCATGCTGCCGCTCCCGGACAAACCGGGCGGACTTACAGGTCTAGAGTTACGAATTTGCCAGTTTCTGGGAGAATCCATCCGTGGAATCACACACTCACGTGAACGGGAGTCGTAGACCGGTACCGTGTCCGTCCGTGTCCGTTCCCGACGGTCAGAGAAGTGTCCGTCGAGATTTTCATCCATTGAGAAGATCGGTATGCCGGTCTTCCTCTCCAAACTGGCCAGTTGGTCCGTCGAGTAAGAGGTTGAAACAGCCGTTTCAAATCCGTCGAAACTTCGAGAATGGTAAGGCACTCTGTCTCTGAGGTTCTCATCCGCCAAACTTGGCGGTTCATCCAATGGTACTGAGTCACAGTCAAGTTTTGTACTTGTCCTAGTCGTGGTGGGCCTCATTGAACCACCTGACATCGAAACCAAAGAAGAGGACGGGACCAAAACTAAACCCTTGTTCTGTAGTTCTGCCAGCATATCGGAGACTAAAGTAGAGGAATCTACTAAAGAAATGACATGTTCCGTCTGCTCCACAGACGGCTCCGACACAGCAGAAGTACTAGAAGAAGAATGAGTGGGAAGGAGGGGGGGAGGGGGGGGCACTTTCTTCTTCGAAGACGAAGAAGAAGAAGACGACCTAGACTTAGAACTAGACTCTTTCTTCGAACTAGAACTAGAACTAGGGGTAGGGGTAGAAAGGAACTTCCCTTTCTCATCCCTAGACTGCTTAGACGACGAAGTAGAAGCAGAAGGCACAGAAGTGACACCGATGTCCGACATGTTAACAACGAGGGCACAAAACCGGTGTCAAACAACAATCAAATAATTTTCCTTTAACCAAAATTCGATCCCAAAAATCAAATTAAAATTATACACTGACAATACCTGTTACCCAAGGGGCAAAAGGGAACACAAAGAAGGTAGAATGGCAAGGAAAATAGCTTGAAAATGAATTAAATTTGCAGAGCAAAAAAGAACATGGCAGCTCCAATTGGAAAAAATTTATTATGATTCAAAGTTGGCTCCCCGGAAGTGACGTCAGGAAGGGGATCCACAGCAGCTCAGTGGTATTGCTAAACCAGACCAAGGGAAGTAAGTTAGTCTTGTGAAGACTAAGACTTTTTTGGTCTTTGGTAATTGGCATTAGCTCCAAATTGGAAGAGATAACTCATTCGTAGTGAAACGGTAACATGATAGAATAGATTTGTATTTTCCCGTTATTGCCTTTCTTACCATACATAAAGCTGTATTTTAGGAACATATTCACCAAATTATCTTTTTGGAATACGAACCCTAACCCTACCCCTACCCTATAAGATGGAAAAACGCAACGAACCACAACTGTGACAATTCGCGGTGTACTGCAGTACATAGTGGGGGTAGGGGTAGGTTTAGGGCTAGTATTCCAAAAAGGTTATTAGCTAAAAATGTTCCTAAAATACAGCTTTATGTATGGTAAGAAAGGCACAAACGGAAAAATAAAATTAACACTGATTATGACCTAGTATGCAGTTGGCACGTTTATGTTATCATCCCAGTTTATGTATACCAAGCAATAGAACATAGAGATGTTTAGGTGTCCTCAACACACAATTGAATGCATTCTAAAAATTTTTTATCAATTGTCCATTTTTTTAATTATTGCTTGGCATACAGAAATTGGGAAGACCAACAAAACAAAAATGGACATGTTATGTGCAAACTACAATCTGGTCATGGTCTGTGCTCATTTTCGTGCCTACACAGGGTTCGTACAGATTTATCATACCAAAATTCACAAACTTTCAAAGAACGTTTCAAAGACCCTTTATCCTATTTTCAAAGACCGCTCAAGACATGCAATCTCAAGTTTACAAACTTAATGATTTTTTTGCACAGAGTGCAGAACGCCTGTTGTTTGTCAGTAGCATGCTTTCACAGCCACTTATATTGTATTCAACTTTTTTAAACAACTTCTCGTTGAAATGGCAGCTGCCTGGTATTTTCAACTTTTTTTTATTGGATGATGACTGCTTCGATCATAACTGAAGTTGCACTGGTGTAGCCAAAAGACCAGGATATAGCAAAGGGAAGTAACACACGACAAATTGAGGACATGATTTATTCTGCTAGATGGAACTGGATCGTCAAACTGGATATCGGACAATAAGCCAAATTAAAGTAAATTGCTTCATTATCAATTCTGGAAGCAAAAAAACCCCGTTTTGGACGGCATTACTTTTTTTTAGGCGTCAATGACTTTTTCACAAACCATTTCACGATTTTCACAGACCAAAGCCAATTTTCAAAGACTTGAAAATGGCACTCCATTTCTCAAAGACTGTGTGAACCCTGCTACATAATCACGCAGTTCCACAAAATTTAACATCACTTGAGCATGCCCCAATATCGAAAATTGAATAGGCGGCCCTTAACTTTCGTTGATGTTTGTGGAAATGTGCTGTTATTATTCCCGACACCATCAACCGGGTGTAGAGTGGCACAGCAGTAGCGCGTTCGCCTCGTGCAAGTAAACCCGAGTTCAAACCTGGGTACATGGGGATTTTCCCTCTCACTCTGCACTAGGCATTATGGTCTGAACGTGGAGTCTTTCGGATGAGATGATAAACCGAGGTCCCGTGTGCCCATGCACTTAGCACACATTAAACCCAGTGGCAACGAAAAAGTTGTCATTTGGTCAAAATTTACCCCCACCCTTTCCTTCCTCATCAGTCACACAAATATCGCATGCAAATAAAAATTTAAAAAATGGGTAGCGCGCCTCTGGCTGCGACGCACTCTCCAGGTGGGAACAACCCGAATTTCACAGAGACGACTCTGTGACTATAAAGTACCAAATGCTTCTTTCCTTTTCCTTTTTTAAAGAATTAATTCCTTTTGATACTTGTTTTTTTCAAGAATATTTTTTTAGATAACAACTGGAATGACAGCCTATGAACCGAACCTACTATCTGTTGTGTCTCACCAGGATTCCTGAAGGAAGATAGAAGTGTTGTGACCAGTTTCGAGCTAAGCTAAGACCTGTTTACTCCTTACACAAGTCTTGAGTAGTCTGGATAGCTGAAATGAGTAGTTTTGGTGTGAAATGAGTAGTCCTCTTCATTCAACCATCAAACAATGTTCACTGAAAATGAGTAATTAGAGAATTATTTTCAATTTTGAATAGTAGAGGTCCAAATTGAGTAGAATACTACTCGAAAAGAGTACAGTAAACAGGTCTTAAGCTCTATAAATCCTTCCACACACACACACAAAACCATTCAAGCTCACATTCTTCCAACAACGTCATCAAACACCACCACCAACATCACACAAAAACGACGTAAGAAACGCAACCAGAAGTTTATTTTAAAAAACAAAGGCAGCATGAGATGACATTTTGTTGGGGGGTTGTTGTTCTAGTCTCTCTGCATCATCTTCTGTCTCTTGAGCTTCTTCTGGGACACCTTCTTCTTCTTCACGGGTTCCTCCTCGCCCGTGGTGGGCCTCAGCACAGCCTGCTCCTTCTCAGCCAGGATCACCTCGATGTGGGAAGGGCTCGACATGAATGCTGCAACAGATAATCAGCGATACGTGTGGGATTTGGAGGATAAATAATGAAGAACAGAACACCTCGATGTGCGAAGGGCTCAACATGTACGCTGCAACAGACATCACATCAACAATAATCAACCATACATGACATGGGATATGGAGGATAAATAATGAAGAACAGAACACCTCGATGTGGGAAGGGCTCGTGTACGTGCAACAGACATCACATCAACAATAATCAACCATACATGACATGGGATATGGAGGATAAATAATGAAGAATAGAACACCTCGATGTGGGAAGGGCTCGACATGTACGCTGCAACAGACATCACATCAACAATAATCAACCATACATGACATGGGATATGGAGGATAAATAATGAAGAACAGAACACCTCGATGTGGGAAGGGCTCGACATGTACGCTGCAACAGACATCACATCAACAATAATCAACCATACATGACATGGGATATGGAGGATAAATAATGAAGAATAGAACACCTCGATGTGCGAAGGGCTCAACATGTACGCTGCAACAGACATCACATCAACAATAATCAACCATACATGACATGGGATATGGAGGATAAATAATGAAGAATAGAACACCTTGATGTGGGAAGGGCTCGACATGTACGCTGCAACAGACATCACATCAACAATAATCAACCATACATGACATGGGATATGGAGGATAAATAATGAAGAACAGAACACCTCGATGTGGGAAGGGCTCGACATGTACGCTGCAACAGACATCACATCAACAATAATCAATACATGACATGGGATAAGGAGGATAAATAATGAAGAATAGAACACCTTGATGTGGGAAGGGCTCGACATGTATGCTGCAACAGGCATCACATCCAACAACAATCAACAGTCAAGAACTTTGGCAATCGTAAAGACCCCTATTTCTTCACACCCACCCATGGATATGCCTTTCCCTTAGTGAAGCCTTGTAAAGCTAAGAACCCGGTTTCATGCACATGCCTCAAAACCGTACCAATTCAAACCATTTAAAGAAATGTTGCCCTCACAAGACAAAATGAGAATCTAAGATTTGTTGCTGGAAATATATAATGGTAAAACAAATGATTGAGGGTGGGGGGAGGCTTCTTCTCTGAAGAGCCTCTGTTGTCCAGCTCTCCGTAGAGTTTCTTTTCACTGGTCAGCTACTTACGGTTGATTCTGCCGTGAGCCCTGTAGGTCCTCCTCCTCATCTTGGGGGCAGCGTTCACCTGGATGGACTCAATCACCAGGTGGTCAGTGTCCAGACCCTGAAAACAAAATAATAATAATAATAATAATGAATCATTTATATAGCGCACTCCTCCACCAAATGTGGAGCTCTATGCGCTTAACAACAACAAAAATTAAAAGCAAGAAATTCAACAAAAACAAATAATCGCTCACACAAGCAAATAGGCATATATGCCAAGGGCTGTAACTCCTGTGCATCCCAACTTTTTGATGGAAACATTTTAGTTTTGTGTTCAGGACACTCCAAGGAACATTTTGACACCAGTCATAAGTCCTGGGGGGGGGGGGGGGTGCACAGGAGGCCTAGCTGGCTTGCTTATTAATACACATACACACACACCCCGCCCCCCTACCCACACAATTACCATCACCACTATCACCACCACTCAAGAACACAATACATGATACAATCTGTTGAATAAAGCATCAACAATCTCACTCTCTCTCTCTCTCTCTCTCCGTGTCTACCTCTCTCCCTCTCAAAATGCACCATTATGATCATCACGTGATCATACGGTCATTTATCACGTTGTTGGACTTCACGACTAGGGTCGAGCTTAAACAGTTTTACGAGGTCGCCATGCATGCGAATTACGTTTGCACCAAAAGGGGTATAAGAAACGGCTTTACAAAACGTTCTTTCCAAAACTTTGGTGGAAAAATATTACAAGCTTTTTGTCTGATCTGTCCAAAATTTTATTTTATTTTAACCAAACCTTAATGGGCCAATCAACAAGAAATGTACTATTAACCCTGTGCAAAACTTTTATTCGCCTGAACACATTTTGAATTTCACTAGCCCGAAGAAAACAACAAAAATCCTTGAACACACACATGTGCGCACGCGCAAACACACACACACAGGGGAGAGGGAAGGAGAGAGGTGAAGAGAAGGGAAAGGAGAGAGAGAGAAGAAAAGAAAGCGAAAGAAAAGAGAGGGAAAGAAAGGAGAAGTAAAGAGAAATTATGATTTGAGGAGAGGTGGGGGAGAGAGACAAGGGGGAGGAGGAGACTGAGGATACCTTTTCTTTCTTTTCAATGCCAGTGCTGGCATGTTGTTATTTTAGCAAACAGCTGATTGAATTTGATAGTTGTTTGACACTCAGTGGTAAAGAGCAAACCAGGGCCGTGCAGTACTGAAATTTTCAGTCGACCATCGGGCTAGTGACTATTGAAATCTATTAGCACAGATTTTTCTACTAGGCAATGCGAGATGGCTACCAGGCTAGTAGTTTTGGCCAGCCCTGGTCAAACATGCACGAAGAAGAAGAAGAAGAAGATGACAGGTAAAGCATGTTGAAGATCTGATGACTGACTTACGATGCTTTGAATGGTTATGTTGACAGTTGTTCTTGTTGTCATACCCTGGCTTAAAGATTCCAGGGATCATACCAGCAGCCGAAGCACTTGTAACACTATGGTACAAATGCACCAGCTAGGGATGAGAACATTATGTGTGACCGTTTTTGATTACCCCGCCATGTGGGCAGCCACATTCCGACTTCGGAGGAAAATGGTTATGATACAGCCCTAATGAAAGAAGCATGTACTGACCTTGAATTCAGCGTTGCTTTCAGCATTTTTCAGCAGCTGCAGCAGGAATTCAGCACTCTTCTGGGGCCAGCGACCCTGGGTGCACTTGAACTGCTTGGACTGAAAACCACATAGCATGCAAAGGGTGAATTTGAAATACTACATAAAATAAAATTAAAAAAAAATATTTATATAGGATATTCTAAAAGAAAAAAGTTTTCAAATAAAAAGAAGTACCAAATACATTACTCTACTTTTTCCACTTTGATATTGATAGGAAACAAAGAAACAACAAACAAATAAAAGAAGTACCAAATACATTACTCTACTTTTTCCACTTTGATATTGATAGGAAACAAAGAAACAACAAACAAATAAAAGAAGTACCAAATACATTACTCTACTTTTTCCACTTTGATATTGATAGGAAACAAAGAAACAACAAACAAATAAAAAGAAGTACCAAATACATTACTCTACTTTTTCCACTTTGATATTGATAGGAAACAAAGAAACAACAAACAAATAAAAGAAGTACCAAATACATTACTCTACTTTTTCCACTTTGATATTGATAGGAAACAAAGAAACAACAAACAAATAAAAAGAAGTACCAAATACATTACTCTACTTTTTCCACTTTGATATTGATAGGAAACAAAGAAACAACAAACAAACAAAAACAAGTGTTACGCAAATTTTTTGAAATGATACAGACTATCAAAAACGAAGAAAAGCAAAAAAAGAGAAACAACACTTCTTTTTCGGTCTGAGTGTGTGCGTGTTTGTGTGAGGCCATCACATTCTTCAGGCCACCCACTGTGCGAGCGCACATACTGTATACACACATACTCTCTCACACACACACACTGACCTGAGCCTTGTGCCCAGCCCACCCACTGAATCTCCTGAAGGGCATGATTTATTTCTTGGCCATTCTTCAAGTAGCACACACAAACACATGCACACTCTCTATCTCACACACACACCACTAAAACCCAGCCTGAGCCTTGCGTCCAGCACAGCCACTGAATCTCCTGAAGGGCAAGATTTCATCACATTCTTCAAGTAGCACACACAAACACATGCACACTCTCTATCTCACACACACACCACTAAAACCCAGCCTGAGCCTTGCGTCCAGCACAGCCACTGAATCTCCTGAAGGGCAAGATTTCATCACATTCTTCAAGTAGCACACACAAACACATGCACACTCTCTATCTCACACACACACCACTAAAACCCAGCCTGAGCCTTGCGTCCAGCACAGCCGCTGAATCTCCTGAAGGGGACTATTTCCTTCTTGGCCATCACGTTCTTCAAGTAGCACACACACACACTAAAACCCAACCTGACCCTTGCGTCCAGCACAGCCGCTGAATCTCCTGAAGGGGACTATTTCCTTCTTGGCCATCACATTCTTCAGGTAATGCACTAAGCACACACATACACATAACAAACTCACCTGAGCGTTGCGTCCAGCACAGCCACTGAATTGCCTAAATCAAATGGCACGATTTCCTTTCTGGACATTAACATTTTGTGTTCTTCAGGTAACGCACTGCACATATGTATCAACACACACATACATACATACACAAACTCACATGCGCCTTGCGTCCAGCACAGCCGCTGAATTGCCTGAAAGGGACGATTTCTTTCTTGGCCATGACAGTCTTCAGGTATTGCACTGTGCGAACGCACATACACATTTTCTATTTCACATATACATACACACTGACCTGAGCCTTGCGTCCAGCACAGCCGCTGAATCGTCTGAAGGGGACGATTTCCTTCTTGGCAATCACGTTCTTCAGGTAACGCACTGCACGCTTCAGGTGCATGTTCTTGATGGCCTGGGCAGTCTCCCTCGTGTTCTGCACACAGCACAGTACTGTAGGCTTACCCATACTACTCATGGCTTCTACGGAAAGAGAAAAATTAAAAAAATCCCCAAAATTCAGGGAGAATTCTTACAAACTTTACACTAGTGTTAATTCTTTCATGAAAACCAAGGGGGGGCGGGGGGGGGGCAGAATTAGCATGCAAAATAGCGTCGGGGAAACAAAACAAACGTGTATCTCAATTTTTGTAGTTTTGAGAAAAATGTTTTGAAAGTTAACCGCGTTGACGACAAATAATTAACTGTGATGAATATGTTGTTCCAGACATTGCGAGTTTAGTCCTGCATTTTGTTACTTAATTTTTTTTTTCAGATTTGAAAAGAACGAAGATAAGAAGTTTTTGTCCTTATCTAGATCTGAATTTGGGACTTGCAAGTTTTGCTTCTATTTTCACCACCTCATTTATCCCAGATAGAAAGTCGTTAGAGAATAGAGATACAAGCTTTTGGTGGAAGGTGGAACAATTAGAAAGCTGACTATGTATCTAACTCAAAAGACGAGATACGAGGTTTTTGAATTTCACCGACGAAATGCCGCTGGATTTTAATGGGATTACATGGATATTCCAGGGGGTTACCGTCTCTCTTGATAATTTTCAAACATTTTTTTTTTTTAGCTCACATCTCACGAAAATTGGCTACATTTAGGGATGCACTGTTCTGAAAGCCCAGTGTGTCAACTGGGAGTTCTGCATGCATGCAAGCGGTTAAAATAGAATCATCCATAGTTTTAGACTATAACATTACATAATTTCAAGTTATAATCAGGCATGAAAACTACTGTTCCCAAAAAAGGAGATTTTTTCAGCCGAGAAATCCTTCCACCCGGATTTTCACCTAACGTCAGAAGTTTTGTTGAGCGGGGGGAATGCCATCGGCGGAAGAGCAAAAAGGCGCGAAATGAAGATTGTGCCGTGTAAAGATAATTTTGGTTTGGTTTTTTTTCGACGGAGATTCCCCCCCCCCAGCAGAGATCGCTCGATTGTTGCTTTTTTAAACGGCGGAGCTGTTTTCATGCCTGATAATATAAGGCACTTCATATTATACTAAGGGGAACACAGTTGAAATACAACAACAAAACAATGACATATCATTAGGCAGAAAAAGCTAAATCACAAGAGGTTAACCGTTAAGTGTACAATTTTTTTTTTAACAAACATGGTTACATAACAATACCTAGCTTCAATTTCTATAGCAAAAAGAAACAAGCAAATTTAAACAAAAAATCTGAAGAGAATTGTTTTTTTGCCAGTCAAGTTATTAAACTAAAATAGTGTAAAAACATACCACCTTAGACACACATATATGCATACCTTAAAGTGCACACGCAGGTAGGAGCCCCTCGCCTTCGCAGCTGCAAACAGCACAAAAACATTATAATAAACATCATATAAACAATTTATAAAACAAATTTATAATAAACATCAAATAAACTGAAGACAAAAAAGACAGAGAAAAGATTCCTTCATATGAAAAACAGAAAAATAAGAGAACAGTATGTGTGTGGTTGCACAAAAAAAAGAATCACTTAAAATTTTTTGTTTAGACTTTAAAAGAACGAAGATACGAGGTTTTTTGTCCTTAACTAGATCTGAATTTGGGACTTACGAGTTTTGCTTCTATTCTCACAACCTCATTTACCCCAGATAGAAAGTCGTTAGAGAAACAAGCTTTTGGTGGAAGGTGGCGGGGAAAACCAATTGTTGTTGTTTATTATTAGTATTGGGCATTAGGTACTTCATAGTCACTGAGGCATCTCTGTGAAATTCAGGTCGCTCCCACCTGGAGAGCGTGTCGCAGCCAGAGGCGCGCCACCCATGTTTTTTTGCAAGAGATTTTTTGTGTGTGACTGATGAGGAAGGAAGGGGGGGGGGGGGGGGTAAATTTTGACCACATGACAACTTTTTCGTTGCCACTGGGTTTAACGTGTGCTAAGAAGAAACTATAACAAAAACTGAATTTTGTGTAAAATTTGAGGTACGCGCCTTATAATCAGGTGCGCCTTGTAGTCCGTAAAATACAGTATGTTTATTACTGACATGGGCCTCCAGACATCACTGGAAGTTCTTTTCATGCTGCATTTTATTCTAGTCTCAGAGGGGGGGGGAAATCCCAAAGATTAACCCCCAAATATAATTTATTTTTTACCAGCTCTTTCATACACCACTTACACTTGGAGGCATTTTCTGGTTCTCTGGCGTAACGAGTCATGGTTGGTTATCTGCAAAACACAACATGAAAACCGTTAGCACTCAATAACTAGAGCTTCAATTTGCTTTCAAACTTTGAATGCAGATTACGGAAAATGATGGCTCAATTTTTAATATAAGGGGCCAATAAAACATGAGGTAATAATAATAATTTTTTTTTCTTTCTTATGGCGCTAAAATCCATACAGTAGTATGCTCGATGCGCTTTACAAAAACAACATTGGAAGATGAAGAGGATAATAATTAATAATAATAATAATGTGGAACATTTATATAACACCCATCCTATAATAATTATAAACGTTCCACATTATTATTATGTGTAACTGTAGAATACAACTTAAATTTTAGTGCAATCTGCAATTTTATTACCCCCAGCTGCACAAATTGAGGGGTCAACATGACTCACTGCCCCTGAGTTCTGAATGGAACTGGAATAGGAAATATTCACAAATAACTAAGGGGAGTAATCTCATGGTGAATGCGAGTGATCCCGCTGGACAGAATCGGTCAAACACAAACAGGAAGTTACACTCGCCCAGTGAACTTGCCTCATCCTGCGTTTGTTGATTATGTTTATTTTTTTATAAATTAAAATTAATTTAAAAACATTTGGGGGGGGGGGGGGTTGGGGGAGCGAGCGAACTCAAGGCCTAGCCACACTCAATCACTGCATACGATTTGACCCCAATACGATGCGATTGTGACAATGTCTGCGAGTCATCTTTCGGGATAAGCCCGCTATGTCCCAGGCCCGATATGTCTCACTCCTGGTTGATCCCTTTGTGTCCCACTCCCAGGCTCGATATGTCTGTGAGTCATCTTTCGGGATAAGCCTGCTATGTCCCAGGCCCGATATGTCTCACTCCTGGTTGATCCCTTTGTGTCCCACTCCCAGGCCCGATATGTCTGTGAGTCATCTTTCGGGATAAGCCCGCTATGTCCCAGGCTCAATATGTCTCACTCCTGGTTGATCCCTTTGTGTCCCACTCCCAGGCCCGATATGTCCCACTTTTGGCCCAACTGTAATTCTGAAGATTCCTTTAGGTCCCAGGCCCAAGACATTGGTGTAATTATTATTCGTGTGTTATGGTTATGGTATCGATGGTTGTGGTCTACTTGTGTGACAAGTGCATGCGTGCGAGCTCGCACGTGT
Organism: Phymorhynchus buccinoides; assembly: GCA_017654935.2. Classification (NCBI taxonomy): domain Eukaryota; kingdom Metazoa; phylum Mollusca; class Gastropoda; order Neogastropoda; family Raphitomidae; genus Phymorhynchus; species Phymorhynchus buccinoides. The sequence continues at coordinate 13,361,836 of CM065693.1, forward strand.
GTGTGTATGTTGGGGGTTAACTATTAATGCGCGCAAGTGTGTGTGTGAGTGTATGACTATTTCTTTCTGCCCCTCTCTCTCTCCTTCTGCGTCTCTCTCTTATGATAATCTCTCTGTGGTCTATGCCTACTTGTTATAGCCTGTCTATATTCTCTATTTTTATGTGTTTCTGTCTGTCTCCCTCGTTGTCTCTCTGTCTTTGCCCCCCCCCCCCCCCCCCCCTCCCCTCTTTTAACCCTTTCACCGCCAATGTCTCGCATTTTTGCACCAGAATGGCTACCATCCATGTCTCTAAAAAGCATCAAATCAGCTATTATCAGGACCTGTTATCCAAAGACCATATTTTCTTAATTTTGGGAGGTAATGATAGGCCTAATGTTAGATATATGTCACAGAGGAATTCGCATCAAATCAGCTATTATCAGGACCTGTTATCCAAAGACCATATTTTCTTAATTTTGGGAGGTAATGATAGGCCTAATGTTAGATATATGTCACAGAGGAATTCGCATCAAATCAGCTATTATCAGGACCTGTTATCCAAAGACCATATTTTCTTAATTTTGGGAGGTAATGATAGGCCTAATGTTAGATATATGTCACAGAGGAATTCGCATCAAATCAGCTATTATCAGGACCTGTTATCCAAAGACCATATTTTCTTAATTTTGGGAGGTAATGATAGGCCTAATGTTAGATATATGTCACAGAGGAATTCGCATCAAATCAGCTATTATCAGGACCTGTTATCCAAAGACCATATTTTCTTAATTTTGGGAGGTAATGATAGGCCTAATGTTAGATATATGTCACAGAGGAATTCGCATCAAATCAGCTATTATCAGGACCTGTTATCCAAAGACCATATTTTCTTAATTTTGGGAGGTAATGATAGGCCTAATGTTAGATATATGTCACAGAGGAATTCGCATCAAATCAGCTATTATCAGGACCTGTTATCCAAAGACCATATTTTCTTAATTTTGGGAGGTAATGATAGGCCTAATGTTAGATATATGTCACAGAGGAATTCGCAGATATTTTATTTTCCCTACCTAGTTAAGCTTGATGGTATTTTTTGGCTGAAAAATGGCTGGTGACGAAAGGGTTAATGTCCCTGTCTCTCTCACTGTCTCTTGTCATGTTCTTTCTCATTGTCTCTCTTTCACTGCTCATACCTCTGTCTTTTTCCATGTGTTACTGTGTATCTATCTCAATGCCTGGAATGAAAGAAAATGAGTGCCTCCTAGTTCCTTAGCAAAGGCACATTACATTGAGTATTGTTGAAGAAAAGCATGATTTTAATTTTAAATAAACTAGCATTCCAGCTTAGTTTAGCTTGACCGGTAATTTAGCCTACAATGGGGCTACAGGCTAAAGTACCGTGACCGGCAAAATAGCCTGCAGGCTAAGTTACTGTGACTGGCAAAATAGCCTGTAGGGTAAATTACTCCAATTTTTAGGTCTGATTCCTCCGTTGAATAGAACTGAACGGTAAATAAGACTTTAATGAAATTAATAAGACAATAGATTCAACCAATTTGCTACAAGTGTGCCAAATTTGGTGCATGTAGGTTTATAATCAGGTACTTTGCGAGGTTAATCTAATCGGAGGTGTTAGCCTAGTCCGACATTTTGTTTTTCTTCTTGCCGCATCACACTGACGATCGAGTTGATCAACTTTTTCTTATGTAGCTCATGCAAAATAGCAAGGACGAAATCGGACTCGATAGTTTCCCTTCAAAATGTCAAACCCGTGTTTTGGCTTCGTGCCAAATGGTCACTGTCTTTGCTTTGCTTTCATTGGTAGTTATTCTTGTTGCTGACCCATCCGGGCACTTTACTTGTGGAGTGGACACTTGTTCCGTCAGTCTTGACCTGTTTTTGTTTACAAGTGGACGCAAGTTCACGAGTGTCAAGCGCTCCAATTTTTAGGTCTGATTCCTGTCGAATACAACTGAATGGTAAGGATGATTTTAATGAAATTAAGAGCATAATAGTTTTATTAATACTAATAGATTCAACCAATTTGCTACTTGTGTGCAGAATTTGGTGCATGTATGTTTATAATCAGTGACTTTACGAGTTTAATCTAATCGGAGGTGTTAGCCTAGTCCGACATTTTGTTTTTCTTCTTGCCGCGTTACAATTGCTTGACGATCGAGTTGATCAACTTTTTCTTATGTAGCTCATGTAAAAAAGGCTATCATTTTAAAACGTCGTAACTTTCTCAATGTTCGACCGATTTTGATAATTTGGGTATCATTTTAAAGGTCTTTTGGAGCTTTTTCCAATGACATATATATTTCTTTAGGATTTGACAAAAAATAAATAAAATAATATTTTTATAACCATCCTATTCCTAATGTAAAAAATGCCATCATTTTAAAATGTCGCAACTTTCTCAATTTTCGACCGATTTTGATAATTTGGGTATGATTTTAAAGGTCTTTTCGGGCTCTTTCCAATGACATAAATTTCATTAGGATTGGACCAAAAAAATTAAAATATATTTTTTATATCCTTCCTACCAGCGGTGCTCGGTTGTGCACGTCCCCTTATCTGTCTAGATTTATTTTTGTTTTTCCTGCGCTGCATAATTCTTTTAACCCTAGTACATGTTAGTAATTGCCGGTTACGGCAGGTGGACATTATTGGCAGAATAAGAATAATAATAAGAAGAAGAAGTACAAAGCATACCGAACACTCCAAACCCTCGTGTGTGTAACCGGAAAAGGAAGTTAAGTGGGAACAAGTGAAGCATTGTGGGCACAAATCAATGAATATCTAAGAAGTAAAACTTTGTAAGAAAATGTGTGAATGTGGGAGAGAGGTATCTTGAAAGCTTGTATGATCGCCATAAATCAATAAAACAGTAACAAATTGTTTTTAAATTTGATATATATGTGAGGTTTTGAAACTGTTTCTCTTTACATTACCCAACTTTTTTAAAATTTCCTGCTGTAAGACGTTTGTTACAAACCGGATATGGCATTAATATGCGCACGCCTCTGCATCAGAAGCTGCAAGGATTTATTTTGACTAAAGGGAGAACTTGTGCATCATATTAGATTCCAAACTGCACCCTGTGGTAAGGATTTGCAATTTAATGGCTCTTGTTTAGTATTGTTGGATCTGGTTGTAGTTGTACTTGAAAGAACCACATCGTAGCAATTAGGATATCTTTTGGATTCATTCATTGTTGAAATTGTATGATCATAATCAATGTTACTCATTGTTACTGGACATGTATCATTTTCTTTACCTCCCCACCCCTTACACACAACTGACCCTTGTTTCCAACTTCTACCATCTGATCTATGATTGCGTACTCACTGTCCCCATCCTCTCTCACTTCAATTCCCCCCCCCCCCCCCCTTGATTTGTGTTCACACTAATCACAGCCTTGCTCTTTGTGTCAACTTTGTTACAATGGTGCCCGAAATGGTCGCAGTCAAAAATGGTCGCCTTCGAATATGGTCGCGGTCAAAGATGGTCGCGTTCGAATATGGTCGCGGTCAAAGATGGTCTCAAGCAATTGAAAGTAGCTCAGTAGCTCATGATGGACGATTGCAATTGCATCGCTTGCAAAATCGATCGTACAGCCGACATACAACGATGCAGATATCACAAAACAAAAGTAGAATGCTCTGATCAACAAACTATGATTGCAATTTCAATCGTCATAAGCATAAAACATTTCACTACAATTTTCATTGTGTTGCATAAATGCAACATTGGCGGTGAAAGGGTTAAGACTCCCTACCAATTAAAGACCCCCACATCATGTGTCACATTCCCTCTTATTAACTTTCCCTCGAAAGACGGTCTTATGCTAGGAAGATTTCTTAAGATTTGTTACTGGCTATAAGAGGGAAAACACGTGAAAACCGCGATTTTAACCACGTGACGCGGTGGGTCTTTATTCTCCTTGACATTGCCTTTCTTTGTAAGCATTACAAATTACCTCCCTGTTACAACTCCCTCATACTTATATTACATACATATACACACACACACACGTACACACACACACACACACACACACACATTTTCTACCGCGACGAATTTTGACCGCGACCATTGTGGTGCGCGGCCATTTTTGACCGCGACCATTGTGGTGCGCGACCATTTTGGTCATAAACCATTACAAGTATCATTTAGATTTACGCGTTGGACTGTAGAGGGGAAGTATTGTTTTTATTTTTATCTTGATGGTTTTTTGCTCCTTCTGTTGCCTGCTTTTTGCTCCTTTTGCTATATTTGCTGTTTGCTGTTTAATTGTTTGTCTGTGTTGATAAAGGCGCATTCGCCGAAATATCCAGTAGTTTTGTTTTGTCTCGTGAATAAAATAACATCACTTTGCACTTGCCGTGTAGTTGTTTGTTTGTTGTATTAAGTATTATGTTGTTGTAAACTTTTGGAGGATCTGCGGGAATGCGTGAGACAATAAACTATGAAGAAGAAGAAACTGGTCAGAAGAAAAAGAAAATAGAAAGCATGGCCCAGCCAGCCACCCCCATCTCTACATCTAATTTCCTCACTTTAACCCTTTCACCGCCAACATCGCATTTTAGCACCACAGTGATTTGACACCTATGTCACTAAAAGGTATCAAATTGGGGTCTATTAATTATCCAAAGACCCTATTGTCTTAGTTTTGGGAAGTAAGGATAGACCTTATTTTATATATATGTCACAGAAGAATCCCCAATACTTCAGATGGATTTTGTTCTCTACCCAGGTACATTTAATGGACATTTTTGGCTGAAATATGGCTGGCGGTGAAAGGGTTAAAAGGTATCAATAATCAAATCAGTGCCTGAGTGTTATCCGAAGACCCTATTTTCTTAATTTTGGGAGGTAGGGATAGGCCTAATGTTTTGCATGTCACAGAGGAGTTCCCAATATTGCAGATATTTTTTTCTCTTCCCAGGTAAGTTTAATGGTATTTTTTTGGCTAAAAAAAGGCTGGCGGCGAAAGGGTTAAATTGTCAATGGGAATGCAATATTTTGCCTATCTCAGCTAAAAATAGGGTTAGGATTTGTAGGCTATTTTCATGACTTGGATTTGGGAAAGAAGAACAAAAAATTGAAAATGAAAGCTGAGAACACAATCGTGACAATGGAGGGAAAGTATGTGTATATACATGTGCGGTGGTGTTTCACTAATTTTCACCATTGGTACGAGATGAAAGGGAATCTACATATTTAACTATTATTAAAGTATTAATATTAATATTTTTAATTATTATATAAAAAATTATGCACTTCTGGCAATGAATCAAACAATTATGCAGTTGCTAAGAAGAATATGCCTCTATTGGGGAGTATTGCTACGCTGAGACCATGATCAAGGGAAGCTACTCCGATTGTTCTTTATCAAGGAAAACTTTTTTTGTCATATATGTTAAACGTTTTAGAGTTTGATTACAGTCGCAGGGGATTTCGTTAGGGACAGTGTTAGGGTCAGGTTAGATTTTTTTTCAACATGCACTGACATAGTTTATGTGCCTCCTGAGTATCATAATTGCAGCTTAGGGACTACGAACATGGTGCCATAACTGCCGCCTCTGCCACAAGCATCAACTCATGTGATGTAATAATTTTTAAAAAGTTTACTTTTGTTTCAATATTGCAACCTTGCAGAACTAGCATTCGTCACCAGCCATTTTTCAGCAAAACAATTCCATTAAACTTACATGGGTAGAAAAAAAAATCATCTGCAATATGGGGGATTCCTCTATGACATGTATAGCGTAAGGCCTAACCTTACCTCCCAAAATTAAGAAAATAGGGTCTTTGGATAACATACCCTGGTTTGAGGCCTTTTCGTGACATGGGCGTTAAATCATTGTGGTGCATAAATGCGACATTAGCAGTGAAAGGGTTAATACAAAAGGCGTTGTATCTGTATTTCAGATTGAAGACTTATGGCCCATTTTGTGTACCCAGTGGGTACTAACGGGACCTATTCGGCCCAGACAACGTTTGTGGCTGCACGATCGGGGCAGCAACCGGCGTATGGCTCTGCAGCCCCTCGAGCTAACCAGGACTATGAAAACTACCCTGCCGCTCAGGCAACCACCCAGTACACTTACAGTACTCGCTCCCAGGTGGTAAGTGTAAATCTGATCCTTTGAAATCTTACAGGGTACCATTAACCCATATTTGACTGGAAACTGTGCTAAGTCCAACACTGCCTAAGCTGAGACTAGAGGGCCAGACAGATTTTCACTGCAAGAACTGAGCTGTTGTGGACATTTTCACTGATTTCGGGTAGCTTGTGTCAAATAACTTTTTGACACAGAAATGTTTTGTAAACAACCAAGTGTTGCATATCAATAAAATCAGAAATGATTCTTCTGTCTAGTCATCAAAACAACTTTACAAAATATACCCAACACAAAATGTTATGAAAGTATAAAGATAAACAAAAAATGTTTAAAGTGATTTTTCATAAACACGTGCATTTTTCAACATGAAGGAAAACCATTTAATGCAGAACATATACTTATAAAATGTAGCTGAATCAATTTTCTTTCAAACAAACAAAAATTGTTGACAATATCTCCACAAATGTTATAGTTATGCTTGTTTTTCTGAGCACACGTGAAAACCACATTATTCAGCATCCACCATTACTATTCCACTCTACCAAGTAAGTGTACAAACAACATAATTAATCATACAAATATGTTGTTTTTAGATAGAGTTCATTCATAAAACAAATAAGAATGACATAGTATGAAAATCAGAAGTAAATATCCAACAAATAAAAGAAAATATAATGGCAATAAAAATTTTAAAAATTGTGTAGTTAAAAAAAATCATGCCATGTGATCTGATGTATTCAATAAAGTATGTGGGGGAAATACAATGGTGTTATATTCATTCTGCATGTGTGAGAGAAAGAAAGGAAATGTGCATGAGTTCTAATGCAATCACCACGAGAAAGTATGCAATACACAAGAAATTATGCAATCAATGACTCGAATGAGAAAAATGCATAAGAAATGAACACTCACCTTGATTGAACTTTATGAAGTCCCCCCCCCCCCCCCCCCCCCCCCCCCACACACACACACACACAAAATAACTTTTCTGTTCTCCAGTCAAATGTTTCACCCTTGAAAGTTGGCCTTGAAATACTCTCTCACACACACCATGCACCTCCCCCACCCACCCCCCAAAAAAAAATATATAAAAAATCACAAAATCGCCACAGCTATTTTTTTTTCAGTCAAAGAATGTTCATGTTTTTTCTACTTGATATTGTCCTTAGATTCCCCCCCCCCCCCCCCCCCCCCCACACACACACACACAAAATAACTGTTTTCTGTTCTCCAGTCAAATGTTTCACCCTTGAAAGTTGGCCTTGAAATACTCTCACACACACCCATGCACCTCCCCCACCCACCCCCCCAAAATATATATATAAAAAATCACAAAATCACCACAGCATTTTTTTTTCAGTCAAAGAATGTTCATGTTTTTTCTACTTGATATTGTCCTTAGAATCCCCCCCCCCCCCCCCCCCCCCCCCCCCCCCCCCCAAATAACTGTTTTCTGTTCTCCAGTCACGTGTTTCACCCTTGAAAGTTGGCCTTGAAATACTCTCACACACACACATGCACCTCCCCGACCCCCCAAAAAAATATATATATAAAAAATCGCCACAGCATATATATTTTTTTCAGTCAAAGAATGTTCATGTTTTTTCTACTTGATATTGTCCTTAGATTCCCTGCCCCCCCCCCCCCCCCCCCCCCCCCCCACACACACACAAAATAACTGTTTTCTGTTCTCCAGTCAAATGTTTCACCCTTGAAAGTTGGCCTTGAAATACTCTCACACACACCATGCAACTCCCCCACCCACCCCCCAAAAATATATATATAAAAAAATCACAAAATCACCACAGCATTTTTTTTTCAGTCAAAGAATGTTCATGTTTTTTTCACTTGATATTGTCCTTAGAATCCCCCCCCCCCCCCCCCCCCCCCAAAAAAATAACTTTTTTTCTGTTCTCCAGTCACGTGTTTCACCCTTGAAAGTTGGCCTTGAAATACTCTCACACACACCATGCACCTCCCCCACCCCCCCAAAAAAAATATATATAAAAAATCGCCACAGCATATATATTTTTTTCAGTCAAAGAATGTTCATGTTTTTTCTACTTGATATTGTCCTTAGATTCCCTGCCCCCCCCCCCCCCCCCCCACCCACACACACACACACAAAATAACTGTTTTCTGTTCTCCAGTCAAATGTTTCACCCTTGAAAGTTGGCCTTGAAATACTCTCACACACACCATGCACCTCCCCCACCCACCCAAAATCAAAAATATATATCAAAAAATTGTCCTTAGATTTCCCTGTTTTCTTTCTCCCACCCCCCCCCACCCCCCACCCCCAATATATATGAAATACTCTCACACACACCATGCACCTCCCCCCCCCCCCCCCAAATCACAAAATCACCACAGCATTTTTTTTTCAGTCAAAGAATGTTCATGTTTTTTCTACTTGATATTGTCCTTAGATTTCTCCCCCCCCCCCCCCCACACACACAAAATAACTGTTTTCTGTTCTCCAGTCAAATGTTTCACCCTTGAAAGTTGGCCTTGAAATACTCTCACACACACCATGCAACTCCCCCACCCACCCCCCAAAAATATATATATAAAAAAAATCACAAAATCACCACAGCATTTTTTTTTCAGTCAAAGAATGTTCATGTTTTTTCTACTTGATATTGTCCTTAGATTTTTACCCCCCCCCCCCCCCCCCCCCCCCCCCACACACACCCCCCCCCCCCCCCCCCCCCCCCCCCACCCCCATAAAATAACTGTTTTCTGTTCTCCAGTCACCTGTTTCACTCTTGAAAGTTGGCCTTGAAATACTCTCACACACACACAATCACATACACACACCATGCACACACACAAAATCACCACAGCATTTTTTTTTTCAGTCAAAGAATGTTCACTTTTTTTTTCCACTTGATATTGTTACATTCTATCCCATTTTTCCCTTCACATTTCCATCCCTTCTACATATTCATTTTGCCTTTTTTTCCAGTCAAAGAATGTTCATGTGTTTTTTCCACTTGATTATCAGATATTGATAGACCTATTGTCCTTAGATTTCCCCCTCCCCCTCTCACGCCTCTGTCTCTGTCCAAAGTTGACGATCCCACATCAAATCAATGAAAAATAATTAAAAGCTGTGGGATTATCGCCTAAAACTTGTTTGGCAACATCGTTGAGTCCCCTTTGACGAGTAAATAGTTTTTTCCGTCGCTGAACGAAGCGTTGACATTCCGTCACCCACTCGTTTTGGAAGCCCACAAAGTCCTAGTCTTCTTCGTCGTCGCTCCCCAAAATCGTTTGAAGAAATTCATTCATTTCTGCCCGAAGTGCTGGATCATGAACTTCAACAAACTCTCCTCCATCAACATTCTCAAAAAGATCGTTTTCTTCGTCGCTATTGACTTCAATATCGCTGCCGTCGCTCAGTCTTTCTTCCTCGTGGTCCATGATGGCCGACTTGAAAATCACTTGTTCAAACTCCGGTCAAAATCGGAGAAAAACTATCTGATTTCCGGCCTAACTTCGTCAAACTTCGGAGAAATATGTTGCTGAATCACCACACTTTCCAGTGACGTAGTACACTAGATGTGTACAACGTATCCGTAACGTGTGCACATGTTTAAAAATAGCTAACCCCCCGCTACTCGTCGAGGTGTATTCCGTAGTTTCACTTCCCTACTCGCCGGCGTGTATTCCGTTGCAGTTTGTCTCTACGCGTCGGCGCGTATCCAGTCAAATAAGAGTTAAGAGTTGTATGTTATTCACTTAAATTGTCTGCAATGACGGTCAATGTCAATTATCATTATAAACTCACTCTAAAAAAACAAGCATTAAAGAAACAAAAAAACACTGCACACGCACACGCGCGCACACACACACACACACACACAGAAAAAAAGTGTTAGACTGCTATATGTGTTGATACACTCATTTATTTTTATTTTCACTGAATGTAAGTCAGTAACTGATGAGTCAAAGTGTAACTTTAAAAAAAGGATAGAGGGGGGGGGGGGGGGGGGGGGGGGGGGGGGGGGGGGGTGTGTGTGTATGTGTAACTGTGCTTCTTTACTAATAATATAGCATTATATAGCGATGTATATATGGGAATATGAAAGAGTGAGTGTATCAGCGTATGCATGTGTTCTTGCATGCTTGTGTATTGTGTGTGTGCACGCTCAGTATATACACATGTGCATGTGTCACTGTTTGCTTCTTTCCAATAGGCCTGCAGTATTTTGATAGTTCTTTCTCAAGTTTCATCCTGATCAGTGATGTAGCCTTACAATTTTTGCGTGGCTTACTACATTGTGTGTGTGTATACGTGTGTGTGTGCAGCCTGCTGTGAGCTACGACCACCCTCAGCACTCTGCCCGCTATCAGTCAGCTCCACCTGGCACTGCCTTCACTGCAGCAGAAAGCCAGTATCAGGGAGGTAAGGACTGGCCAGTACTGTCAGTTGTTAGGTAAGGTTAGGTACATTATAGTCACAGAGGCGTCTGTGAAATTCGGGTTGCTCCCACCTGGAGAGTGCGTTGCAGCCAGAGGCGCGCCACCCAATTTTATTTTTATTTTTATTTTGCATGCAATTTTTGTGTCACTGATGAGGAAGGAAGGGAGGGGGGTAAATTTTAACCAAATAACAATTTCGTTGTCACTGGGTTTAATGTGTGCTAAGTGCATGGGCACACAGGACCTCGGTTTATCGTCTCATCCGAAAGACTCCACGCTCAGACCGCAAGGCCTAGTGCAAAGTGAAAGGGAAAATCCCCTGTACCCAGGTTCGAACTCGGGTTTACACGAAGCGAACGCGCTACCACTGTGCCACTCTACACTATAGACTTACTACATACACCGGAAGTTTTCATAGCACATATCCAACATTATCCCAACATAGGCAAAAAGTTGTCACAACATAGGCAGAAAGTTGTCACAACATAGGCAGAAAGTTGTCATGACATAGGCAGAAAGTTGTCACAACATAGGCAGAAAGTTGTCACAACATAGGCCAAACGTTGTCACAACATAGGCAGAAAGTTGTCACAACATAGGCAAAACGTTGTCCACAACATAGGCAGAAAGTTGTCACAACATAGGCAGAAAGTTGTCACAACAGTCATAGGCAAAACGTCACAACATAGGCAAAACGTTGTCACAACATAGCAGAAAGTTGTCACAACATAGGCAAAACGTTGTCACAACATAGCAGAAAGTTGTCACAACATAGGCAAAACGTTGTTACAACATAGGCAGAAAGTTGTCACAACATAGGCAAAATGTTGTCACAACATAGGCAAAACGTTGTCACAACATAGGCAGAATGTTGTCACAACATAGGCAAAGTTGTCACAACATAGGCAAAAAGTTGTCACAACATAGGCAGAAAGTTGTCACAACATAGGCAGAAAGTTGTCACAACATAGGCAAAAAGTTGTCACAACATAGGCAGAAAGTTGTCACAACATAAGCAGAAAGTTGTCACAACATAGGCAGAAAGTTGTTACAATTGAACAATTGTACAATAATGGTTTAATTCCTTTAGGCTATTAGCCCTTAGTAACAGGGTCAAGATACAAAAAGACAGTCAACATAAGACTAGACTAGAAACATGGTTAACCTTCCAAATACTTATCCATACGTTTCTGTTTACGAAGGGAATAAAAAATATATAAAGCTAGCATGCAAATTTGAGATACAGATCCATTACACAAAATATCAGTATAGGATCGACCATGTGCGTGTGTGTGTGTTTTATGTGTGTGTATATTTCAGTCTGATGTCGTCATATAGTGAGCAGATATATAGAGTGAAAGTTGCCACCACATAGGTTGTGTGTTTTGTTGTTGTTATGCTGTGACATAAACTTAGACTTAAAGTTACATCGGCATAGGCTGAAAGTTGTCACAACACAGACTAAGTGTTGTTACAACATGACATAGGCTGAAAGTGTCACAAATGGATTGAAAAATTGACTCAACAGACTTAGGTTGTCACAAAATATTTAGACTCAAAGTTGTCACTACATACACCGAAAGTTTTCATAACACAGACTATAAGAGTCATCAGAACACATATCGAACGTTGTCACAACATTGGCTGAAAGATATCACAACATAGGCTGAAAGTTATCACAACATAGGCTGAAAATCGTGACAACGCAGACTGAAAGATATCACAACCCAAAACACAAAAAAACAAAAAGTTGTGACTATGCTGAGGATTATCATAACATAGACTGATTGATGAAGCTTGTTGCCACAAGAGAGTCTCAATTGTGACCTATCTCCACAAAGTGAGTCGTGATGTCCCAGAGGTCACTTTTGAGTTGTTAACAAGTGTCAAGTCATTATTCTGCATTAAAAACGCTTTCCAACAAATACAATTTTTTTAAAAATCAGACTATTTGTTGCAAAGTTATGAAGATTTGAAGTCGTATACTCAGGGAATTGGCGAAATGAGAAAATGCAATCGGAAAATTTCAAAATGTGTAGAAAACAACCAGATGTTTCTGATATAAACACACTTTTAAGGCAGAAAGGATCATTTTTACAGGGTAGATAAAGACCTTTTTTTAAATAATTAGTCAAAAGGGGGGTAAGTGAGCCAGGGACAACACGAGTCATTTGCCGCAACTTTTTTTTTTAACCCCCACCCGCCTGCCGTTAGTACAGTGCCATGGGCTAAACGTTACCGAAAGTGAAAGTAAACAACTCGGTGGCATCCTTGATTCAGACCTTTGATCTGTGGCCTTGTTCACGGTTCATGACATTTTCACGTTTTTCACAATGATGGTCTGTTTCGCGGTCCGACACTTTCGTTTTGGCACTCAACACACCCGGAAACGGACATCGTGCATCGCCACGCTTCCGCGGCTTATGCGTTAACTTTTTTCAGAATTGTTTTAAAAAGTATGGGGTGCAACTTATATTACGAAGCGGCTTGTAGTCCGTGAATTGTTGTGATGAGAGAAACCAAGCTTGCATCCCAATGAAATTTGCTGCGTGTGCAGCAGGCTACGCAAACCAACGAGCCACAAACCCGCATAAACCACAGGACGGCTCAGCCCACCAGGGCTATGTGTACTCCACTCCGGTGTCCACTTCCAGTACCTACCAAGACTACTCCTCTACCTACGATCCATCAACCACCCAGTCAGCTTTTACAGGTGTGGCTTTGTTAACCCCTTGAGAAAATTAAAGAAAAATTCCTTGGGCAAATCATGCCGTGAAAAAGACAGCTGATAGAGCCAGTCTGGCAATTAATGGTCTGGGGATATTACTCTCTTGACTGTGTTATCTAGAGCAAAAGCCAGCATATCAGGGTTATTGCTCTTCATCTGATGACATAAACAGTGATGTCATCAGGTCAGTATGTGATACATTGGTGGAGAGTGAGATTATCGTCCAATTGATCATAGATCCTTATGGACGTTCTCCATGAAGACTGGGCTGTCTTCTCGCAGAGGATGTCAGGTTTTTTGAAGGCGTTTTCAGTGCAGCATACTACAATCGTCAGGCTCGTGAGCTAAGAGGCTGTATCTTGGTCATAGGTTTTAAGTTGGATGGCTTTCCAGCTGGCTTGGCCTTCTCCTAGTCTGCTTTGTTGGCACATCTTCAAATCCTAAGGTTTCGCTTTTCCGAACCACCCCCCTGGTAATAATATGGATCCACGTGATCCAATGGGGGACCCAGTTCGGGTAGAACACCCTTGCTGGGCAATCCCCCGGCCACCCAGGCCAGAGGACAGGTGTTAAGTTTTTGGGTTGCCATGGCCTACGAGAGTAGCATGGGAACCCTTAGTCTTTTTCGGCTTAGGGCTTAACCCTGATCGATTCTTCGAAGTGGATGGCTGCTAGAACCAGGCGCCAAGACCACTCGAAATTAGGCTATCGGTCAGGACTTTCATTGGCTCAATCCCTAGGGAGGGGTGAGGCATGAGAAAGTCATAAGCTTTGAGGCCGTGGGTGTGCCTGTACACCCAGTGATACATTGGTGGCAGTCAAGGGGTTAAAGTAAACATTGCTTGCTTAAAAATAAAAAATAAAAAGTTCTGATTCCACTAACAAACATTTGTTCCAACTTTCTAACTATGCAAAAACTAGAAATAATGAACTGAAAATACTAACTCAATACAGCAGAACTTAATAAAGGAAAACCTTTTTTTTGCTAACCTTTGGAATACCCTTGCAGCCTACATTAAACTTGCACCAAATCTTAACCAGTTTAAAAACCTCCTTGACAAATACCCTAAATTCACAGAATTAAAGTATCAGTTTGCGATGCAACAGACAAGAGGGGGGGGTGGGGTAACTAATTTTTTGGAGTGCACATGTGCTGGTTTAACAGCAAAAATAAATCGCTGACATAAGCTCTGAAAGTACACAAACACATGGCAGGGCGCTTTGCAGTGAATGTCTTTGCATTTGGTGGGAGTGTTCAGTGATGTACTGGGCAGAAGATGTAAAACTAAAAGGGTGGTGAGTCCTGTTGTGCCAGGAGAATAGTGTTATACACACTATGTATGTAGAATTGATTTATTGTTATATTTTTTTAATTTATTGTTATATTTTTTATCAGGGTTTCTGAAAACGTAGAGATGTATTTACGCACTAGAGCTCTCAAATCACCCCCTAGATTGTCAAACCATGCGTGAGATTTACCCTTTAAAATCTCAAGTAGGGGGTGAGATGACGCATTAACCCTTTCACCGCCAATGTCGCATTTTAGCACCACAATGGTTTAACACCCATGTCACTAAAAGGCATCAAGCCAGGGCCTGTTATCCAAAGACCCTGTTTTCTTAATTGTGGGAGGTAAGGATAGGCCTTACGCTATACATGTCACAGAGGAATTTCCAATATTACAGATGATTTTTTTTCTCTACCCAGGTAAGATTAATGGTTATTTTTTGCTGAAAAATGGCTGGCGGCGAAAGGGTTAAAATGATGATTTGTGCGTTAACACAGTCGTTACATTTTAGTAAGCTAACGACATTGCAGGCTGCTGGTCCTATCTATGCTGCTGCCACAACAGTATGCAATCTGAAGTTGCTAGCCTAGATCACAGAGTTAAAAGTTTTAGCTCTGTGGCGTGTACCCGCGCGCGAAGGCAGTGGGGTGGAGTTTCTCCCATGTTTCGTCTTTGCCCTCTAAGATTTGAAAGAGGGGTGAAAATACCCCTTAGTACCCTACCAGTGGGTGAGCCTTAAAAGGGGAGAAAATCAGAAACCCTGTTTATGTCAATCAAGCGACAAACCCAGTTTTATTTTTGCAGCGTATGAAGCAGCGGTGTACTCTGCAGCAGCCTCCTCCATCTACCAGCACCAGCGGAAGCAGCACGCAGTCAAGTCGCTTGGAGCAGGGGGGTGGGGAGCTAAGAAACAGACCCCCAAGGCACCTAAAGCGCCGAAACCCCCTCCCCAGATCCACTACTGTGATGTGTGCAAGATCAGCTGTCACGGACCTCAGGTGAATGGTTTCTTCTTCGTTTTCGTCTTCTTTCACTTCTTTGTCTTTGTGGTCTTCTTCTTTTCTTGGTCTTCTTCTCCTTCTTGATTCTTTGTTTTTTATCCTGTTATTTTCCCCCTTCCTGTTCTTTCTCATTGGTCTTGTTCTTGTTTTTCTTCCTTATCTTGTTCTTGTTCTTCTTCCTTATCTTGTTCTTGATGTTCGTTGTTTCCTTAGTCTTCTTTGTCTCTTTTTCTTCTTTTTCTTTTGCTCATTATCCTTTCTCTTTTTCGTTTCACTTTTTTTTCTCCCTTCCCTATGATGTAGATGACAGTAAGCAAAGGGAAAAGGCAGAGTCAAAGAGAATGACGACAGATTGAAGGAAGTTACAAGCACAGAACTTCCAGAAGGTGGGGGAACTATTTTTTTACAAAAGACACCCCGGTATCCCCACGGGGAGAGACTCGTGGAGGGGGCGGGGTCGTCCAGCTCCCCATATGGAGGCACGAGGCATCCACCCACTGCCCCTTTGTTGTTATTGGGGTATGTATGTGTGTGTGTGTGTTTTAATTCCGCCCTGCGCCCTGGTATGCACTTTTGATTTTGACCATGATTGATGCACCCGATGTGCAGACGTATAGAGCGCACTTGGAGGGCGGGAAGCACAAGAAGAAGGAGGCGGCAGCCAGTGGCCCCGCTCCTCCCCCTGCCCCCTCCAAAGGGTCCAAGACCAAGGGCCCTCCGCCCATGCTGAAGTGCGAGCTGTGTGACATCACGTGCACCAGCGTCGACGTCTACACGGCGCACATCCGCGGGTCCAAGCACGAGAGGGTGAGCGGTGTTTCTTCTGTTCAGTGTTTCTAGTTCTGTTCAGTGTTTCTTCTGTTCAGTGTTTCTAGTTCTGTTCAGTGTTTCTAGTTCTGTTCAGTGTTTCTAGTTCTGTTGTGGTTTTTTTAAACCCTTTCACCGCCAGCCATATTTCATCCAAAAATTTCCATTAAGCTTACCTGGATAGAGACAAAAATCTGTCTGTAATTGGGGATTCCTCTGTGACATATAAATATACTCTAAATTTAGAGTAATGCCTATCCTTACCTCCCAAAATTAAGAGCATAGGTCCTTTCGATAACAGACCCTGATTTGTTGCCTTTTAGTGCCATGGGTGTTAAATCATTGTGGTGCAAAAATGCGATGTTGGTGGTGAAAGGGTTAAAGATACACTGACGCACCACGATTAAGTCCCTTGGGTTTTTCCTGGGTAGCTGTGACCCACATACAGATGTCCCCAACTTCAAATTGAGGCTGCTCTTTAAAATGATGTTTCGGTTTGAATTTGGGGGCATTTGTATGGGAGTGAGACCTGGTCAAAACAAAATTTATTTCCAGCTATAAGAGGGAAAACATGTGATTTTGACACGTGATCTGGTGGGTCTTTAAGCAGAAAAATACTGGAGACTTGAGGTCTTTTTTTAAGCTGAATTCACAGTTGGGTTTTTGTTGTTGTTTATTTGGGGTTTTTTAAACTGTGAAATCAGAGGAGAATCAGAAACAGGATTTCCACAGAACTTCAGATAAATGTTATATTTGGCTGTTTCTTCTCCCATTCTGTGTGTCTCAGTATCTGTGTTGATGGGTTTTTTGTTTTCAAAATGAATTTGTTAAATGTGCCTTCCATGTTTTGTAAATATTTATTTGTTTTGTTTTTTAATGTAAACATTTGTGCTAACTATTTGATGTTGCACTGACTTCTCTTATCAGACTCGGCAGAGATTCAGACCAATAATACGTCAAGTGATTTATTGATTGCCATATTTTTCCGACTTTGAGGTGCATCTTAATTCTTTCACCGCCAGCCATTTTTCAGCAAAAAGATTCCATCAATCTTACCTGGGTAGACAGGGCTCCCAGGGACCCCCATTTGGGGGTCTATGAAGCACTAATATTCTCAAGGACCCTCTAAAAGAATGTGGAGGGGGTCCCAGGGATGCATTAGAAAAAATATTTTTAGCATTCGCAATGCCACTGGGACCCTCTATCCCACCTCTAAGACCCTCTATTCTGTAAGTGAAGGAGTCCCTGGGACCCCTTGTTTTGCGGGACAATTGGGAGCCCTGGTAGAGAAAAAAATCTGTCTGCAATACTGGGGATTCCTGTGTGAAATATTTAAAGTAAGGCCTATCGGTATCCTTACCTCCCAATATTAAGAGGACAGGGTCTTTGGATAACAGACCCTGATTTGATGCCTGTTAGTGACATGGGTGTTAAATCATTGTGGTGCAAAAATGCGACGTTGGCAGTGAAAGGGTTAAGGCGCATCCACCAAATTGTACACAAATTTTATATTTTATTATATTTTCTTACTTTTAGTCACATTATAAGGCGCAGGGGTCTCAGTCTGGGGGGAAAAAGTATCGCCTTATAGTCAGAAAAATATGGTGCGGATGTTGAGTCTAACAACTGAGCTCCATCTTGGCGTAAGGCTTCGTAAGACGAGTTGACATAGGCTAGAACACCAAGGCTACATCAAAATGTTATGCTCTACATAGTTCTTTGGGGATTGTCTTTAGCCATGACAAGCTCCTAGCATAGCATCATCAGTCTCACAAATCCTCTGAAGTCGGAGTGTGGCTGCCCACGTGGTCGGGTAATCAAAAGCGGTCACACACGTAATGTTCTCATACCTAGCTGGTGTATTTGTACCACAGTGTTCCAGTGCTTCGGCTAGTTTTGATGATCCCTGGAGTCTTTTAGCCATGGTACAACGACAACAACAACAACAACCACCAACTGAGCTGTTGTGAGTGGCAGTTCTTCTTCTTCTTCAATCGCTCAGACAGTTTCCTGTCAATTATGAGCGCAGATGCATCATGCTGCCGTTATGCGCCTAACTAAGAAACAGGCCCAGCAAGTCCGACTTCGGCTGGGGGAAATCTTTTTGAAAGTGTTTCGTGAAAAAAGGCAGGAGAATGGATCGGTAAGGCAAAAAGATAGTAGATGACAGTAAGCAAAGGAAAAAGGCAGAGTCAAAGAGAGTGACAGATTAGAGGAAGTTACAAGCACATAACTTCCAGAAGGTGGGGGAACTATTTATACAAAAGGCCCCCCGGCATCCCCACGGAGGGGGGGGGGATTTTAATCTTAATCTCGGCCAAGGGTCCTTGGCTATTCACTGTGTCTGTCCATGTGATGCAAGTGAACTATTTATACAAAAGACCCCCTGGTATCTCCATGGGGGGGGATTTTAATCTTAATCTTGACCAAGGGTCCTTGGCTATTCACTGTGTCTGTCCATGTGATGCAAGTGAACAATTTATACAAAAGACCCCCCCGGTATCTCCATGGTGGGGGGGGGATTTTAATCTTAATCTTAATCTCGACCAAGGGTCCTTGGCTATTCACTGTGTCTGTCCATGTGATGCAAGTGAACTATTTATACAAAAGCCCCCCCCCCCCCCCCCCCCCCGGTATCTCCATGGGGGGGGGGGGGGGGGGAGTGACAGTTCAATCTGATTTCTCTCTTTCTCTCTCTAGGTAGTGAAGCTGCACACCCAAATGGGCCGACCCATCCCCTCCACGGAGCCCATCATCCTGACCCCCCCTACCCCTCCCCCCTCCTCCGTCTCCCTGACCAGCACCACCCTCACCTCCGTGTCTTCCGCTGCCGCCGGAGGCAAGATGGCCACCGGGGTGTCTTCCACCGCGGACAGTGCTGCCGCCATCATCAGGAGGGTGGCTCCCAAGATCCCCTTCGTGGGTAAGCGGAAATTTGCGGGCGATTTTAACCCAGACCTGTTTACTCTACTCTTTTCGAGTAGTATTCTACTCAATTTGGACCTCTACTACTCTTCAAAATTGAAAATAATGCTCTAACTACTCATTTTCAGTGAACATTGTTTGATGGTTTAATGACTAAAGCTTCACATTTCGCACCTAATCTACTCATTTCAGCCATCCAGACTACTCAAGACTTGTGTAGGGGGTAAACGGGTCTGTAATAACTGCTTGACTGCCAGAGAAAATGAAAGAAAAAATCAGAGCGCACTGATTGAAAAGCTTGACAATTTGAGCACACTATAAGCTTCAAGCTTGTTGCTGCTCATTTACGTTGACAATGTATTGATGTATATGTGCCCTGCTGATCTGAATTAAAAAAATATTTAAACCAAAGGAAAAATCATTGGGCAAATCATGACATGAAAAAGACAACTGATATAGTGGAACTTCCCTTTTAAGACCTTAAAAAATTCAAAATGAGGTCTTATAAGGGAGGGGTCTTATAAGGGAGGCATGGGTGAAAGTTTTCTTTCTCAGCAAGGATTTCTTTAATTTTATAATCAGAAAATAAGGAAATCCTTATTTTCAAGAAAAAGAAGAAGAAATTGACTGATTTGAGCGACCATAGGCCATGAAGTGTGTTTGCTCCTCGAACTTTCAACTTAAATGTCATTTTAGAGTTCAAAACATTTCATAAATTTGAATGAAAGACATCAGGAAAGCTCACGAAATAGGCATTTATCTGCAAATTCTTGTCAGCTTCTGGGGGGCTTTGCCCTCCAGACCCCCCAAGCAGGCCTCTGCCCCTACACCCTGCCGGGGCCTAGGCGGCAAGGGACCCAGAAAGTAGGCCCCTGGAACCCACCCACCCACCCTCCGCCTTTTCCTTATTTTCAAAATCTGTCACTTTCACCCATGGGGAGGTAATTTTAATACAAATTACAAAGAAGGGCAATGTCTCAGAGAAGTAGGTCTTATGTGGGAGGGAGTCTTATAATGGGAGGTCTTATAAGGGAGGTTCCACTGTATTACTCTCTTGATTATGTTAGAGCAAAAGCCAGCATATGAGGGTTATTCCTCTTCATCTGATGACATCATCAGTGATGTCATCAGGTCAGTATGTACTAGGTTGGTGGCAGTCAAGGGGTTAATGCTCAGAAAATCGCCTTTGAGCTGTTGTAGCTCGCCTTGGCTTAGCTCTTCTAGCACCATGCATTTTTTGACGTTCTAGGTTGTCCGTTGCATCTCAACCGACAAGAGGGGGTAACTACTTTTTCCTTCTAGTATGTATGTATGTTACTTTATAAACGGAAGAAACTTTGACATAGGCTCTAAAAACAGACAAACACATGACTGTGTGTTTGGCAGTGAATGTCTTTGCATTTGGTGAGAGTGTAGAGTAATGACTTTGGCGAATGTATGTTGTTTTGTTGCTTCTGCTTGTGTGACTTTTTGATAATATTTTCTTTGTGGGACCAAGCGGAAGAAGAATGACAGAGAACTCCGATAACAATGCTCCAAACTTTATACACGGGATAATTCGGTTGCATTCACATCAAACACGCATGGAAATTGCTAGATTTTCCCCCCCACCCTCCACCCCCCTTCATTGGTCTGTGCCAGGCTTCAGTTGTGTACAGAAATTATGACCCAGTATATTCCAACAAAAGTGGAAAAAAAAGGGAAAATCGAGAGGTGAGGGAAATACCCCCCTTGAGTGAGTGACCTGGGTTTGAACCCCGGCCTCACCCTTTCTTTCTAGTTTGACAGGAAAATTGAACTGAACGTCGAGTCCTTCGGATGGGGACTTAAAGCTAGTCTGACCCGTGCGCTTTACGCACGTAAAAATCCCACGGCAGTTGAAAGTCGGTAAGAGCAGGGATAAATCCTGCTGCCTGGTATGGCCACATTGATAGCTAAGTTTTCCAAGTGTGCCCACCCACCCACCCAAATTTGTTTATAAAAAAATTGGGTAGGCGTTGCACTTGCGGCAATGCGCTCTCCGAGGGAGAGTAGCCCGAATTTCACAGAAATAAGTCTCTGTGACTAGAATATACCAAATACAAAAGAAACAAACAAGTCTAATGCACAACTACAACAGATATTCACACATGTACAGTCGACCCCCTCACGAACGGCCCTCTGAATTACGACCTCCCCTCTTTTACGACTGAAATATGAATGACGGATCGTTTTTCTTCTAAACTTGCCTCCTCATTTATGACTCCCCCTCTAACGCGTTTTGCGACCGTAAATCTTGTTGATTTTACGACCGATGCAACACATTCTGACAATTATCAGTCGCAAAAACGATGATATCTATCCTTCTCGGCCTCAGTTCGAGCCGACGCACAGCTGGGGTACCACTGTTGTTAGGTCAATCTCGGTAAAAACAAACCGTTCTCATGCCGAAATTGAAGAATTTAATCAGCGATATCACGATCTGACCACTAAATGTCACCACTTTTATGCACATGTGTCATCACTGAGCAGTTTATGATCAAAGTTTGAACTGAAACGGTCGCGATCGTGTCGATCTTTACGAACTCTGTGCACACGTAGGCCTAAATGCGAAGTCAACTCCGAAGTTGAAACTAGGTGATCGGTCACACTCCATAAGTTGGAACTCAGTGAATGGTCTCACTTTACAAAAAATAAGTTGAAAAGCAGCTCCTTTCCGTTATCAAACTGATAAATCAGCGTTAGTGCGTGCACTGAAACACTCGCTGAATGCAAACAACACACAAAATCCGATAAATGAAAGCAGCTGGCGCATTAGCGTTTGCCGTGATTTCGTATTTGCGGTATGTGCGGCGCCATTTTGTCAGCCGAGTTGTATGCGCGGTAAAAGTTCTGTGTGTGCAAACTGTGATTGAAAATGAACTGCCAGAGCGTAAAATGGCGAAAATTATTAGGTCTGTACTGTTGTTATGTGTAGTTTGTGTGTGAGTGCAACACGGGCCGCAAGCACACTTTCTGTTTTAGCCCGTTTTCGCTCGTTTTCGTATATTAGCTAGACCGCGATGTTTCATTCAAGAATGACGGAGAAAGCATGTTTTAGTTTTAGTGTATGCATGTGCTGTGCGTCATATACGGTGTAGTGAGTCACTGAGTGCATTGTTTTGGTCACCCCTGATTTAAGACCCCCCTCTTTTACGACCGATTTTCCGCGATTTTTTGAAGGTCTTAAAAGAGGGGGTCGACTGTATAAGAACATATAAATGCAATTGACGTTTCAAGTTTCAAGTTACAACAGATATTCACACATGTATAAGAACATATAAATGCAATTGACGTTTGAAGTTTCAAGTTACAACAGATATTCACACATGTATAAGAACATATAAATGCAATTGACGTTTGATGTTTCAAGTTACAACAGATATTCACACATGTATAAGAACATATAAATGCAATTGACGTTTCAAGTTTCAAGTTACAACAGATATTCACACATGTATAAGAACATATAAATGCAATTGATGTTTGAAGTTTCAAGTTACAACATATATTCACACATGTATAAGAACATATAAATGCAATTGACGTTTGAAGTTACAACAGATATTCACACATGTATAAGAACATATAAATGCAATTGACGTTTGAAGTTACAACAGATATTCACACATGTATAAGAACACATAAATGCAATTGACGTTTGAAGTTACAACAGATATTCACACATGTATAAGAACATATAAATGCAATTGACGTTTGAAGTTTCAAGTTACAACAGATATTCACACATGTATAAGAACATATAAATGCAATTGATGTTTGAAGTTTCAAGTTACAACATATATTCACACATGTATAAGAACATATAAATGCAATTGACGTTTGAAGTTTCAAGTTACAACAGATATTCACACATGTATAAGAACATATAAATGCAATTGACGTTTGAAGTTTCAAGTTACAACAGATATTCACACATGTATAAGAACATATAAATGCAATTGACGTTTGATGTTTCAAGTTACAACAGATATTCACACATGTATAAGAACATATAAATGCAATTGACGTTTGATGTTTCAAGTTACAACAGATATTCACACATGTATAAGAACATATAAATGCAATTGACGTTTCAAGTTACAACATATATTCACACATGTATAAGAACATATAAATGCAATTGACGTTTGAAGTTACAACAGATATTCACACATGTATAAGAACATATAAATGCAATTGACGTTTGAAGTTTCAAGTTGAAGACGAGGAGGGTGGGAGGGCATCTGTGAGGTTTTCATTTGATTTTCTTTTTCTTAGACAAACATTTTACAAACTTGTGATAATATTTATGAAAGGGAAATGGGGTTTACAGTGGAACCTCCTTTATAAGACCTTGAAAAATCATCCAGAATGAGGTCTTATAAGGGAGGTAATTTTAATACTTACAAAAAAGGGCAATGTTTCAGAGAAGTAGGCAGTGTAGATACTGAATTCAGTATAGCAATTCTGTCCGACTGGAACATTTAAAGATATCCTTGCTTTCTTTTTCAGTATAGCTGATAATTTTTGTTTCAGTATAGCTGAAATGTGCTCCCACCCATGAGTAGGTCTTATATGGGAGGGAGTCTTATAAGGGAGGTTCCACTGTACCAGGCTTATGGCTGACTTTTGACGATGTCGTATTCGCTGTTCCAGGCGGTAGCAACCTGAAAAGCACAAACATAGGGGCACAGACAGTTTCCAACGGAGGTGCGTATTTATGCTGGGATTTTTTGTTATCCTCCTAGTTTTTTTTATAGATTGGAATTGTTATGTTTTGTGTGTGTGTGTGCATTTCTGGACTGATCGTAGCAAAATTTGGTGCAATGGTTCCTTAGGCTTAGATTCACAGAATGGCAAGCCATATCGTAATTCCAGTGAAACGAATTTGAAAGTTTTAACCCTTTCGCCGCCAGCCATTTTTTAACCAAAAAATACCATTAAACTTGTCTGGGTAGAGAAAACAAATTATTTGCAATATTACTATTATTAGGAATTCCTCTGTGTCGTGTATAACATTAGGCCTTGGCAATGAACGCTGTTGCATTTGGTGGGAGTGTAGAGTGATGTGGCATATCCGCCTATGGTACTAGAAGAGTTAAATAATGACATACATTTGTTTCTTGCTTCAGCTGAAATTATTTTGCTGTTGTTTTTGTGTGTTTTCCATGAAGCAGTGAAAGATGGTGAGCAGTTCAACATTTCGTCGGAAAACGATATTGCTCCTGTCGGTAAGTCACTTAGAAAGCAACCAAACAACTCAAAACTGCAGTTAAAACTTTTATTTGACTGATTAATCTTGATTCTTCTTCTTCTTCGTTCGCTCAGACAGTTTTCTGTCATATGAGCGTAGATGCGTCATGCTGCTGTTATGCGCCTAACTAAGCAATAGTTAGGCCCAGCATGTCTGACTTCGGCTGAAGAAATCTTTGTAAGAATTTATAGAAAAAAGGCAGGAGAATGGACCAGTAAGGCAGAAAAATAGCAGATGACAGTAATCAATGGGAAAAGGCAGAGTCAAAGAGAATGACAGAATTAGAGGAAGTTACAAGCACAGAACTTCCAGAAGGTGGGGAACTATTTGTGCAAAAGACCCCCTGGTATCCCCACGGGGGGAATTATTCAAAAACGTCGCAACTTTCCTGGTATTGCAGTACCTCCAGGATCGTCCCACTATCTTTATAGTTACAAATGTCCCGCATATACCTGTTTCAGGTCAGAGGACATTAAACGGAGTTTCATTCCAAACAAATAACAACAGCATCAACAATACCACATCGCACATTCTTGCTTTTTCTTGGACTTTTCTTATATTTTAAAACTAATAAACAATAACAACAAAAACCAGTATTTTTTTTATACGCCGATTTCTTGAGTAGATCAGTGTATTTTTAGTTTACAACAGATTTTAAAGAAGTGGAATATGATTGAAAATAATGGTAAAAAATGGTGTTTTTTATAATTCACTTTCAATAGGGCATTTGCCACGAGTGTTCGTTCTCTATACTAGACTGCTAATTTGTCCGCGCTCGTTCTGCCCGAGTTTGCTGACCTTTCTAATTCAACTCTCTAAATTCAACTCGGTGAAATTCAAGGTCGCCGGCATGCGGCAAATGCCCTATTGAAGTTTCACTTTCCTGTCACTTGAAGATTGATTGTATGATTCTGTAGCTTCAGATTATGAATAAGAATCTACATTTTGTTGCTTCAAAAACTTGTAAAATATCTTTGACCGTTAAAGCATGTAGAATATCCGGTTGGTCCAGGCTGCAAAGTTGAATGTAAATTTGAACAAAGTTGATCTCGACATTGTTGCCTAAGTCAAAATGTGTTTAGATTAGTGAGCATAGGAGAAAGTAGTTCAGGAATGCTCCTGAAATCAGTAATTTAAACAGCTGATTCAAAGAGTCTTCAAGAATGGCATCTTGTTATCTAGGCCCTGTAGTTATGAGTGTGTCTTAGACAATCAAAACAGGGATTAGGCTTAGTGTGTAAATTAGACTAAACTTCCGAAACCATTGGCTGTTTAGCCTAATTTACATACTAACCCCTGTGTTAACTGTCTAAGACGCGCCCATAATTACAGGGCCTGAACAACAGTTGCAAAGTCAATGCTGGTATTGATGGCAGATAGAAGAGGATGGATATGCTATACTACCTCACACACCTCACACACACAACAACAACAACAACATACAGTGTTTATACAGCGTTGAATCTTAATAGAAATCAAAGCGCACACACACGTTAGCTTTCAAAACGCATTCAAACAAAAACACAATACAAAGCGAACACACACAGATGTAATAAATGGAATACAGCAGAAACAGACACACGCGCGCGCGCGCACACACACACGCACACATACACATACACACACACACCTTCCACACACACACACACACCTTACACACATACACACACACACATATTTTAAAAATGCGTCCACCGCTTTAGGAAGATGGGATATGTTGCTAAAGAATGGAAACATTCAAAAATTTTGAAATGGTTTTTTAACACCTTCAGGACTTCACTGCCTTAGGTAAACTCTATTACTGGTCTTGGGCTGCCTAGAAAAAAAATGTTATGACAGATAAGAAGCGCAACAAACCTCACACTGTCAACGATTCAGTTTGGACAACATTACTGATTGATCCAAGTTTATTTTTCGCTTTGAAATCGTGATTACTTGCATTAATATCGGAATTGTTAGTCTCCTTATTACTGGGCTCATGTAGGTCCGATTATTTTTAACATTGCAAATTAAGATAGCAGGGATGCATCTAGAGCGCGGCATTGCCGCAAAATTGTTGATGTTCCCGCAACAACAACAAAATGCTGCGGGAAAATCCCCCCCAATTTTGTGAAATCCCGCAAACGAAAAAATCATTTGAAAATAACTTGTTTTGCACTAGGCTTAGATTGCATGGCTGCGTGGGCTGTACCGAGTCTGCATTTCCTTTCGACAGTAAAGAACGAGCATTTTGATTGGGTCTTAAAAATAGCATAGCCAATCAACGGCTTTCTCTTTCGTTTACTATTTCCGGGTGCAGTGTAAGCGAGCCCGCTCAAAAATGGCATCGCTTCTGGATTATTTTACTGTGACTTCTAAAAAGAAAGAAAACAGTGCGACTGTGGAATGCAACATTGATCAACAACCTTGTTGTTCCTCATCGGTAGTTAGTGATGACAACGGGGAAATTTCATCGAATGACGAAGCATCGGATCAGGACTGTGATGTCACCGACGATCCCATTGCTAGTAGTGTCGCTCCACCACCTTTCAAAAAGCGAAAGCATGAGTTCATGGAAAGTTGGAAAAAAAGCAGACCTTGGCTAGAATTTGACAGCGAATCAAAAGCAGACCTTGGCTAGAATTTGACAGCGAATCAAAAGCAACTGGTGCTTACAAAACAAAAAGAACAATGCGTTCACCACAGGTTGTAAAAATGTCCGCACTACATCCCTTGATCGACACGTTAACTGGCATTGATTTACCCCCGCCCCCCCCTAACTATTTCCAGATCCCCCCAAATTTCCACACCAAGGGGGGCAATGCCCCCCAGTTTAGAAATTTCTAGATGCATCCCTGAGATAGAAGTTCCAAACGTAAGTAAACCGAAGGCTGGAACAGTGATGAAGGGATGTAACTCCAATAACGTGGTTTGGATAAAAAAACCACAATAACATGGATTTAGACAGGTTTTGGACTACAAAAATCGCTGTTCCGAAAATACTAGTAAGTAGGCCCTGACAGGCGTTCTCCTGTTCTGAGTATACTAGTAAGTAGGCCCTGACAGGCGTTCTCCTGTTCTGAGTATACTCGTAATTCGTCCGGAATGAGTATAAAAAAAATGAAGGAAAAAATCCCAGCAAATCTATGTTGAACCAAGTTTTTGTCTGATTCAAAGACTTTGTCAAGGACAAAGATTATGTGAGGACGTTAAACACCAAATTCCTCCTCATTTCAGGAATTACTCTATACTTGTGGCGGTGCCATAGCCGATGAGGTTTAATCGAGGCGTGGTTACCACTACAGCTATCTGTATTAATTTTTTTAAATTGGTACTTTACTGGTTTCGTACTGCCTCCGGGCATTGCCTCCAGTATTGTTCCCACCATATTTGTATTTATAAATGTCCCATATGTGTCTGATTCAGACCAAGAGGACGTAAAACACCATTTTCATCGTCGTCATTTCAGGAATTTATGAGATAATTAACCCGGGGATTATGTCGCTTCTTTCTCAGTGGATCAGGGTTCCCAATCATCCCACAAAACAAGGGGTCCCAGGGACTCCTTCACTTACAGTATAGAGGCTCCTAGAGGCGGGATAGAGGGTCCCAGTGGCATTGCGAATGCTAAAAAGAATTTTTCTAGTGCATCCTGGGACCCCCTGCACATTCTTTTAGACGGTCCTTTAGAATGTTAGTGCTTCATAGACCCCCAAATGGGGGTCCCTGGGAGCCCTGGTGGATGTTGAAATGTTGTGTGCAGGCCAGGAGTTTGTCCAGGATGTGCTCAACGACTCGGGCAAGTTTGTCAATTTCACATGCACCCTGTGTGAGTGCATTTTCAACGACATCCACGCTAAGGAATTGCACTTGAAAGGGCGTCGCCACCGACAGCAGTACAAGGTAGGTGTGTGTGTGTGAGAGAGAGAGAGAGAGAGGGCAGTTTCAGTGACCTGTGCGTTAAAGATTTGCACTTGAAATGGCTCAGACACATGAACTCATCGAAGACCAAAAGCGCTCATTGGTTCGAGTGTCAAACTGCACTGCAAGGCCTCTGCACGATGTTCAGCTAAACGTTTGCACAACTAAATGCAATGTCAAATTCTTCTTCTTCCAGTAATGTTCACCTGCAATTTATCGGCAATTATTGACCAGTTTTTCCGCAGATGAGAATCAGTTTTAAATTGATCGTTTCAGTGATACGCCCGTGTTTGTCACGAAGAACTTCAAGAAGACAAGTGTCTCCACCGCTTATCTACTCACTGCCCAGCCTTCGTTCGCTCTTACAATCGGAAAACAAATCTCATGCTTCTTAGTCTGAGAATAAAATGCTCAAGGCTCAAACTAATTGCATTAAAACTTTATTGGCCACTGCAACTAGGGTTTTTAACAGCCTTGACAGTGAGAGGTATTCCCTTGTTTGGCAGTACTCAAGCATCTACCAAGGGCATTCACTCTAGCAAAACGTTTTTTGCAGTGGCCAATAACTGTTTCAATGTGAACTGTATTTTGAGAGCAAATTCGAAACTGAAGTTCGGCAGCTGAACGAGCAAGAGTACCTTTGCAGACGACAAACTGTGTAGGACTTTAGAATGCGCATGCGCAGTCCATACCTTTCGACTTCCTACTTGCTGACTAGTGCATCACACAATGTGCAGTAGATGAGGTTCATGATGGATTTTCAAAGTTTGTAATGAAATATTTGCCGGCTCCATTTTATGCTATCAGTACGAACTTTAGTATGATAAATAACAATTGGACCAAGTTATTGTTTGTGTGTTAACCGTATTTCGTATTGTGCTGAGAAAATTTTTGTGTGAAAAAAGATCTTTCATGAATCACAAAGAAGCCTTTCGTCCGTTCAAACAAGTTTTTGTGCATTAACTGATATTTCATCTAATCCGGCTTCGTGTTAAGTGTACTCCACTGTAGTTTCAATGTTGAGTTTTGTTGACAATTTAATTGTTGAAATAAACAATATGTGGGTTTGGTGAAGTGTGCATTAAAACTCTGTGTGTGTGTGTGTGTGTGTGTGTGTGTGTGTGTGTGTGTGTGCACGCACGCGCGGATGTGTGTGTGTGTATGCATTGAAACTGTATAAGGTGTGTGTCAAGTCAAGTCAAGTCAAAATGATCTTTATTGAGGATAAAGGAGTAAGCTTGACAACTTTTTTTCTTCCTGTGTGCGCACGTGTGTGTGTGTACGTGTCATGGTGTGTATGTGTACATGCGTGCATGTTGATGTGTGCACAGAAAAAGGTGGACCCCAGCTTCCAGGTGGAGAAGCCAGGTGGGAAGCAGCGCAAGGAGGACACTCAACCGAAGCGGAAGGAACCGCCCATAACCCAGATCAGGTCTGTGCAGTTATGCAGGAAGTGACAATGATGGTTGGGGCTGTAGCTGTCGGGGCTTGTCCTTGGGGGCCGTTATGATCACCAGATTGCCCTGAATGGAGCCATGAAACGCTGGGGAGACCTTTTTTTTTATAGTTTCTATATTTTTCTGTTTATTTTTCTTTCTACCGCAACGCAGGGTGCTGTATAAGTGTTGGGAGGGACAGCTCAGCGTCACTAGATTCAGATGTTAAACTTTCAGTGAACAGAGATCATAACGATGGCTTGGAGTCAAAACGGACTATCTTTAGATAGTCCATTGACATATTGTTGAACATATTACAAGAACTAATAACTTGTATAAAAAAAGACTGCAGAAATATAAAAAGCATAACCCCTTTTTTATATTTCTGCACTCATTGTTTGATATAAGTTTATTAGATTTTGTAATAAGTTCAATAATATGTCAATGGACTATCTAAAGATAGTCCGTTTTGACTCCAAGCCATCGAACAAAAAAAGAACTCTCCATAAATTTTAAACTGTTAAAGTTTTGGTTTGAATAAGTTTTTATCTGATTTCAGACATGGACTTTACACTACACCTATTCTTTTTGTTCATAAGGGAAATAACTTAGTTGTTGTTGTCGTACCCTGGCTTAAAGACTCCAGGGACCATCCCAACAGCCAAAGCGCTTGAACACAATGGCACAAATGCACCAGCTAGGGATGAGAACATTACGTGTGTGACTGTTTTTTATTACCCCACCTCATGGGCAGCCACACTCCGACTTTCGGAGGATTTTAGACGGATGATGTTATGCTAGGAGCTTGTCATGGCTTAAGACAATCCCCGCACAAACATGCAGAACGTAACAACACTTTGATGTAGCCTTGATGTTCTAGCTTATTTATTTATTTAAGAAAATTTATATAGCGCTTCATCTTTAAGCTCTAAGCGCTTTACAATTGCCCTAAAATTATTCATATTAAAAACGACCGCTTACATACCTCCACACTATCCTTCACATTCTTACACACACATACACATGAGCACACAAAGAAATATGTACATATTAAGCTAAATATAAATAAAATACATATACATAATAAAATAACAAATTTATAATCAGATTACATTAAAAAATCAATTTTCAATTTACATAAACAAGTCTTATGTTAACTGGTCTGACAGCCTCATGCCAAGGCGAGGTAACTTAGTAATAGAAATGAGCTGGTATGGACTGCTATTCTCAGTCAACAGATTATCTTCTCCAACTGGCTAAGAGGCAAGGCAGTACTGCGTTTTTACGGACTATAAGGCACCCCCCCCCAAATTTTACCCGAATTTAAGATTTTGTTATTAAACGTTTTTTACTATTTTATTATTAATAATAATAATAATGGGCATTTCTAGCGCTTAATCTTAAATAAGCCCTAAGCGCTTACAATAATGAATAAGTTATTAATAAATTGATAAACCATCAATAGAAACAAAAGAACGTAAAAAATATTACCGTATTTTACGGCGCACCTGATTATAAGGCGCACCCCCCAAATTTGACTCAAAATTCAGATTTTGTTACTCTATTTCCTTACTGTATTATCAGTCACATTATGAGGCGCAGGGATCACAGTCTAGGAAAAAAGTATCGCCTTATAGTTCGAAAAATACCGTCGGGAGAAAGATGACAGTGGTTAAGACGTTCGCCTGCCAAATGTAATGCGTGACTGCAGCGTGAGTGACCCGGGTTCGAATCTCGGCCTCGCCTTTTCTTTCTAGTTTGACAGGAAAATCGAACTGAATGTCGAGTCCTTTGGATGGGGACTTAAAGCTAGTCTGACCCGTGCGCTTTACGCACGTAAGAATCCCACGGCAGTTGAAAGTCGGTAAGAGCAGGGATAAATCCCGCTGCCTGGTATGGCCAAATTGATAGCTAGGTTTTCCAAGTGTGCCCACACCCCCTCCTCACCCTGTGCCGCCGCCGCCCCCCCCCCCCCCCCCCCCCCCCTTTAATTGGGTGGGCGCTGCACTTGTGGCGACGCACTCTCCGGGGGAGAGCAGCCCGAATTTCACAGAGATAAGTCTCTGTGACTAGAATATACAAAATACCAAATATGGTACAGTGGAACCTTCCTTATAAGACCTTCAAAAATCATCCCAAATGACGTCTTATAAGGGAGGGGTCTTGTAAGGGAGGTAATTTCAATACTTACGAATAAGGGCAATGTCTCGTAGAAGTAGGTCTTATATGGGAGGGAGTCTTATAATGGGAGTTCTTATAAGGGAGGTTCCACTGTACTAGCTTCATTGTGTTGAAACAGTTTTGTTTTCACACTGTGAGAATGGGTTTTCAGTAAAGGTCAAGATGTGCCACCCCCCCTGCATTTCTCGGTTAATTCCATTTTCCCATTTTTGCCTTTCTTACCAAACATAAAGCTGTATTTTATGAGCATTTTTAGCTAATAACCTTTTTGGAATACTAACCCTATCCCTAACCCTAGGCCATTATCTAATAGGACCCCCCCCCCCCCCCCCCTATGTATTGCAGTACACAGCGCCATTTGTCACAGTCGTGGGTCATTGCGTTTTCCCCGTCTTATAGGGGGGGGGGGGGGGTTAGGGAAAGGGTTAGTATTCCAAAAAGGTTAGCTAAAAAGGTTCATAAAATACAGCTTTATGTTTGGTAAGAAAGGCAAAAACGGAAAATTGCAATTAACCGAGAAATGCAGGGGGGGTGGCACATCTTTACCTTTACCGGGTTTTCTAACTGTGGCAAATACATGACCAACTGATTCACTTGATTCCAGGATGGAGGAAGACGCGCCTTTGGAAGGTGAGAAGCAGACGGGTCGGCTCCCGCTCGGCCAGAAGGGGGTTGCAGAACCTGAGTCTTCTTACATGGCACCGGAAGAGGTAACCATCCACATGTTCACAGTCATCGTTAACCCCTTCACTGCCAGAGGAAAACTGAGAAATGACCGATTTTCTAATGACGAAGTTTAACCCTTTCGCCGCCAGATATTTTCAGACCTGTTTACTCTACTCTTTTCGAGTAGTATTCTACTCAATTTGGACCTCTACTACTACTCAAAATTGAAAATAATGCTCTAATTCCTCATTTTCAGTGCACATTGTTTGATTGTTTAATGAATAAAGCTACACATTTTGAGCCAAAAGTACTCATTTCAGCTATTCAGACTACTCAAGACTTGTGTAGGGGGTAAACAGGTCTGCATTTTTCAGCCAAAAAATACCGTTAAACTTAACTGGGTAGAGAAAAAACCACTTCTCCAGGGATGCATCTAGAGCGCGGCATTGCCGCAAAATTGTTGATGTTCCCGCAAAAAATAAAATATGCTGCGGGAAAATGCCCCAAAATTTTGTGAAATCCCGCAAACGAAAAAATCGTTTGAAAATAACTTGTTCGGCACTAGGCCTAGATTGCGTGGCTGCGTGGGCTGTACCGAGTCTGCATTTCCTTTCGACAGTAAAGAACGAGCATTTTGATTTGGTCTTAAAAATAGCATAGCCAATCAACGGGCAAATTTCCGGGCCCGCTCAAAAATGGCATCACTTCTGGATTATTTTACTGTGACTTCTAAAAAGAAAGAAAACAGTGCGACTGTGGAGTGCAACATTGATCAACAACCTTGTTGTTCCTCATCGGCAGTTAGTGATGACAACGGGGAAAGTTTATCGAATGACGAAGCATCGGATCAGGACTGTGATGTCACCGACGATCCCATTGCTAGTAGTGTCGCTCCACCACCTTTCAAAAAGCGAAAGCATGAGTTCATGGAAAGTTGGAAAAAAAGCAGACCTTGGCTAGAATTTGACAGCGAATCAAAAGCAATGTTTTGTGACTGGTGCTTACAAAGCAAAAAAAACAATGCGTTCACCACAGGTTGTAAAAATTTCCGCACTACATCCCTTGATCGACACGTTGTTCTACCTAGTCACAAAGACGCAGTGCAAGACGTTTCACTCAGAAAAGAGTTTGAGGCATCACGGAAAACTGCTTTTGAAAAAAAGTCATTCGCTAACAAGAGCGATTCACAGTGTGTACTGTTCAAGTATGAAACAAACTGGCATTGATTTACCCCCGCCCCCCTAACTATTTCCAGATCCCCCCAAATTTCCACACCAAGGGGGGGGAGGGCAATGCCCCCCAGTTTAGAACTTTCTAGATGCATCCCTGCTTCTCTGAAATGTTGGGGATTCCTCTGTGACATGCATAACATTAGGCCTATCCTTACCTCCTAAGATTAAGAAAACATGATCTTTGGATAACAGGCCCAGATTGGATGCCTTTTAGTGACATGGGTGTTAAACCATTGTGGTGCATAAATGCGACATCGGCAGTGAAAGGGTTAAAAGAGATTTGTTTGACTTAATCTGAAAGAAAATGGTCTAGAGATATATCTTTCCTGACTTGTCAAAAGCCATCATTCCAGGGCTATGACGCCAAAAGTTATGACATCGTCAATGGTATCACACGCTCCATAGTAGACAGGGGGTAGGCAGTGAAGGGGTTAATTCAACTCAACTCAACTCAACAATACTTTATTATCTCAAAAGAGAAATTCATTGTTGTTACGCCTGTGATTCAACATTAAAATACACACATCAAACATTATAACATAACATTCAGAACATGTTAAATACATTCAATACAATAAAATACATATGAACATAAGATTATAAATTAGGCATAAGAAATACTACATGTCAAATATTCAAAAGAGCAAAATAAATAACACCCATATATAATCGTACATAAACACAGACACACGCATAGGGCCTACATGCATGTATGCACACGTGCACCAACACATGTGCATGCTCACATCGCACCCCTCCTACACTGGCACACACTCTAATTCTGTTATTAATACCAAGGGGTCAGAATCATAGGGTGAAATTGAGCTTTAACCCTTTCGCCGCCGATGTCGCATTCCTGAACCACACTGATTTAACACCCATGCCACAAAAAGCCGTGAAATTAGGATCTGTTATCCAATGACCTTATGTTGCTAATTTTGGGAGATAAGGAAAGGCCTTATTTGATACATGTCACAGAGGGATTCACAGTATTGCAGATGCCAACTTTTCTGCACCCATGCAAGTTTGACAGAATGTTTTGGCTAAAAAATGGCTGGCATTGAAAGGGCTAAGGTAATGCGCTAAACAAGGTTTCTGAATAAATAAATAAATGTTTCTAGATTTTGAGGGGGGCTACCACAAAGTACCAGCATTTGGGGGGGTGGGGGGGGGGGGGTGGGGGGGGGGGGGTGTGTGTGTGTGTACTGTTTCTATCATTTTTATAAACTGCATTTTCAGGTGAAAACTTGCTGTTTTGTGATGCACTGGTCTAAAAACCAGTGGGTCAGATTGCAAATTGTTTTGGCATCAAAGACACACATATGCATCAAAATTAATTCTGACAGTGCTGTGGTTTTTTAATCCCGCACTGAAACTGGTTTCTTGTTAACACTAAGAATTGT
The DNA here is from genome assembly GCA_017654935.2 of Phymorhynchus buccinoides. Taxonomy (NCBI): domain Eukaryota; kingdom Metazoa; phylum Mollusca; class Gastropoda; order Neogastropoda; family Raphitomidae; genus Phymorhynchus; species Phymorhynchus buccinoides. Next base: position 13,397,222 of record CM065693.1, read on the forward strand.
CATGCAAATTGATAAATTGTATAGTATGGCGAAACATTTTTATCCCTATAAATTTTTAATATGTGTGCACATACTTCAGTAATGTCTGACGACTAGTTTTCTTATTGCTTTTTGGGTTGTTTTTTCATGCTGTGAATATTTGTTCTTTCTTTTTCTTCATCGATCGCTCAGAAAAGTTTCCTGTCATTTAGGAGCACAGATGCATCATGCTGCCATTATGCGCCTAACTAAGAAATAGTTCAGCCCACCATGTCCATCTTCGGCTGGAGAAAATGTTTGTAAGTGTTTCTTGAAAACAAAGGCAGGAGAATGGACCGGTAAGGCAGAAAGATAGATGACAATAAGCAAAGTGAAAAGGCTGAGTCTTTGAGTGACAGATTAGAGGAAGTTACAAGCACAGAACTTCCAGAAGAAAAATCTGTTTAACGTCCTCCGGTCTGAAACAGACACACATTTATAACTTAAATGTTATAACATTTCAGAATCCCAATTTATCATGAGTATTGTTTTCGTGGTAGCCATTTTAGCTGGCTTCCTCTGTACGTGTGTGTGTGAGTGAACAATTATTTATTGTGATCAGCCCAGAAAACCGGAGTCTTCCGAGGACCGGCATGTGAACGCCAAGCACACGGCGATTTATCCCAAGGAGGCGGAACTGATGGCAGTACAGAGCATGGTGTGCGCCTGTGAGAGGGCCCTGAAACTGGTGTCCGACAGCCTGGCCCAAAGGTGTGTGTGTGTCTGTCTGTCTGTCTGTATCTGTCTCTTCGTAAGCACAAAGCATAGTGCTTGCCTGTTAGAGGGCCCTAAAACTAGTATCTGACGGCCTGGCCCAAAGGTGTGTCTGGCTGGCTGGCTGTGTCTGGCTGGCTGTGTGTGTGTCTGTCTGTTTGTCTGTATATGTCTTCATAAGTACAGAGCAAAGTACATGCCTGTGAGAGGGCCCTGAAACTGGTATCTGACAGCCTGGCCCAAAGATGTGTGTCTGTCTGTCTGTGTGTGTGTGTGTGTGTGTCTGTTCATAAGTACAGAGCATAGTGCATGCCTGTGAGAGGACCCTGAAATGAGTGTATGGCAGCCTGGCCCACGTGTGTGTGTGTGTTTCACAAGTACAGACCATGGTGTGTGCTTGTGAGAGGGCCCTGAAACTAGTCTAGTGTCTTGATTGCCCGGCAAAAAAGTAAGAGTGTGTGTGTGTGTGTACAGGTGTGTGTATGTGTGTGTGAGAGAGAGTGTGTGTGTGTGTGTGTTTCACAAGTACAGAGCATAGTGTATGCCTGTGAGAGAGTCCTGAAACTGTTATCTGATTGCCTAGCACAAAAGTGTGTTTGTGTATGACTGTGTGTGTGTGTGTGTCAGTGTAGAGCATAGTGTGTGCCTGTGAGAGGGCCCTAAAACTCTGATTGCCTGGCACAGATGTGCGTGGGGGAGGGGGTCAGATGTCATTGAGTTTATTATTCGCCCTTTGCATTTTCTCAAACAGCAATGAAGTGTTACGTAGTCTGTGCTTGTGTTCGCTGTCTCTTTACTTTAAAATACTCTTCTTGTTATAATCAAGATCATCCCGGTAGGCAGACTGAAGCGTTAGTAATGCAAGGGAATTAAGAAGATAATGACATCTAGCATTGCTTTGCATGTCTTCTTCTTCTTCTTCTTCTTCTTCGTCGATCCCTCAAACAATTTCCTGTCAATTATGAGTTCAGATGCGTCATGCTGCCGTTATGCGCCTAAGAAATAGGCCCAGCAAGTCAGACTTCGGCTGGAGGAGGATATCTTTTTGAAAGTGTTTTGTGAAAAAAGGCAGGAGAATGGACCAGTTAGGCAGAAAGATAGTAGATGACAGTAAGCAAAGGGAAAAGGCAGAGTCAAAGAGGGACAGATAAGAGGAAGTTACAAGCATAACTTCCAGAAGGTGGGGGAACTATTTATACAAAAGACCTCCCGGTATCCCCACGGGGGGGGGGGGGGGGGGGGGGGCTTTGCATGTGATGGGCAGGATTGGTTCGAGTTTGGTTGTGAACTCCATGTTGATTTTCAGTGACGGGCCAAAGCCAGGGGACGTTACAGCGAAGGAAATGAACCAAAAGGAGAATGATGCTGGCACTGGAAACAAGCAGCAGTAAGTAAATACTACCACCGCTAGCAACAATACATGGGTGCTTCTCTTTCAGTTTTACACTGATTTCAATATTTTTAATTTTACCAGAAACTGAACTTCATTTTTAAAAAAATTCATCTGGAGAAAAAAAGCAACGAATTTGACCGCAAGCGATTTGGGGCATTCTGAACTTGGTTGTTCTATCTTGGAAGTTTACAAAGGCAGTGTAATAATTTTACAAGGCTTATCAGACTCAAACTGTCTCTGTCTATTATTTTAACTGTCTGTCTGTTTCGTTATCTCTCTCTCTTAAGTTGCCCCCCCTCCCCCGAATCGTCCGACGGGGCTCTGCCCCTATACCCTGCCGGGGCCATGGGTCCCTGGATCCCTGCCTGTCAGTTTTGTTTTCATTTTGGGGAGTTGCACCCGTGCAATGATGATGATAGTATTGAACATTTTGCCTTTTTTGTGTGTGTGTGTGTGTGTGTTTCTTGAAATCAGTGCGATTTTCATTTGTGAACGTGTGTGCTATGTGTGTGTGTAAATGTTAGAAGCTATCTACGTCACGTAACGTGGTATTGCAACCCTTGTCTCACTCTTGGGGCACTCAACAATTTGTGAACGTGTGTGCTATGTGTGTGTGTAAATGTTAGAAGCTATCTACATCACGTAACGTGGTATTGCAACCCTTGTCTCACTCTAGGGGCACTCAACAATTTGTGTACAAACCAGACATAACAAGAATTCTTCATCTATGCTAACCATACTGACCAACACTCAAAACAATTGCATAAACACCAATCAACTGGAAACCACACCTGCCATAGCATAAAAACGAAAGTAACAGTCAGGGACCACTCTTGTGGCAGCTATGGGTTACGTCCCTTTAGCCCTTGCCACGTGGTTCAATTTTCAATTTTCCACCATTGTTTTCACTTGGAGACCAGCCTGCCTCCTATGTTTTTTCGGCCTTATCTGGTGGGTTTGTTCTGCATTCCCAGGCCATATGGCCATATTGGGTAAGGTACATATGTGTCCAGTTTTCAGTTATCACTGGTCTCCCCGCTGCGTACAGCCGACACATTCTGATTTTGGAGGAGCTCAAAGGAGAACAATTATTTGGAAGATGTTTTTGAAAAAAGGCAGGAGAATGGGCCAGTAAGTCAGAAAGATAGTAGATGACACAAAGCAAAGGAAAAAGGCAGAGTCAAAGAGAGCTGCTCGTACGATTTTTTTCGCGCTTCCCGATGTGCCTGGGCTGTCTCGATTCGGTGAGCCTCGAACTTGGCAGCTCCCTTGGTGACTGCACCATGCCATGCTGATCGGTTTCGGGCCATTTCCCAGGAGGAAATATTGATGTTAAAGTCCTTCAGGGACACTGTGAAGGTGTCCTTGATGAACACTGTAAGAAAGAGAATAACAAAATCTGAATTTTGTGTAAAATTTTTGGGGGTGCGCCTTAAGTTATAATAAGGTGCGTCTTGTAGTAGGAAAAATGTGGTATACTCTAAGCGTGATTGAAGTGTTTTGTGCGGTGTATTTGCAGGGAGGGTGATGGAGGTGAGGGTCGGGCGCTGAAGGGTGTGATGCGGGTGGGGCTGCTGGCCAAGGGGCTGCTGCTGCAGGGGAACCTGCACGTGCAGATGGTGGTGCTGTGCGCAGGCAAACCCACTGTCACTTTGCTGAGGAAGGTGGCGCAAAACTTGTCTCTGCAGCTGAAGGTAAGCTGACTGTTTATTGATGGAAATGTGAGCGGTTTATTAATGGCAATGTGAGCACAATTCCTGAAGGTAACTAGCGGTTTATTAATGGCAATGTGAGCACAATTCCTGAAGGTAACTAGCGGTTTATTAATGACAATGTGAGCGGTTTATTAATGGCAATGTGAGCACAATTCCTGAAGGTAACTAGCGGTTTATTAATGACAATGTGAGCACAAATTGATGACAATGTGAGCACAATTCCCACAACTAGCTTAGTGGTGCTGTGCGCTGGCAAACCCACTGTGACTCTGCTGAGGAAGGTGGCGCAAAACTTGTCTCTGCAGCTGAAGGCAACTAGCTGTTTATTGATGACAATGTGAGCACAAATTGATGACAATGTGAGCACAATTCCCACAACTAGCTTAGTGGTGCTGTGCGCAGGCAAACCCACTGTGTCTTGCTGAGGAATGTGGCTCACAACTTGTCTCTGCAGCTGAAGGTAACTAGCGGTTTATTGATGATAATAATAAATGAAACTTATATAGCGCTGTTCAATGGCATGCCATCCTCACAGCGCTTTACAAAGATTTAGAAAACAAAACAAAAAACTATTACACCGACTCATATATAACCCCCCCACCCCCACACACACACACAGGGAGGAACCCCTCTCACACTAAGCAGTGTAAACAAACCTGACGCAGAAACAAAAGTAAGCACTTACCTCCCCTTTCCACACCTCCCTCACAGCAATCAAGGGGGGGGGGAGGGGGGGGTGACAAAGACGCAAAAGGATTGATGACAATGTGAGCACAATTCCCACAACTGGTGGTGCTGAGTGCAGACAAACCCACTGTGTCTTTGCTGAGGAAGGTGGCTCACAACTTGTCTCTGCAGCTGAAGGTAAACTGACTGTTTATTGATGACAATGTGAGCACAATTCCCACAACTGGTGGTGCTGAGCGCAGACAAACCCACTGTGTCTTTGCTGAGGAAGGTGGCTCACAACTTGTCTCTGCAGCTGAAGGTAAACTGACTGTTTATTGATGACAATGTGAGCACAATTCCCACAACTGGTGGTGCTGAGCGCAGACAAACCCACTGTGTCTTTGCTGAGGAAGGTGGCTCACAACTTGTCTCTGCAGCTGAAGGTAAACTGACTGTTTATTGATGACAATGTGAGCACAATTCCCACAACTGGTGGTGCTGAGTGCAGACAAACCCACTGTGTCTTTGCTGAGGAAGGTGGCTCACAACTTGTCTCTGCAGCTGAAGGTAAACTAGCTGCTTATTGATAAAAATGTGAGTTTATTCGTTTAATATCGAGCATATTTACTCATACATGCGCGCGCACACACACACACTGGTCTTGCATAAGAACTACATTTTTGTGTGATATCTAGTAGACATTGCAAACATTAAAAAAAAGATTGCTCATTCTCAAAAAAATCTTCTTTTTTTTCTTTTTTGTTGTTGCTCATAGTCTATACCACTCATTGATTTGAAATAAGCATAGTTTTGGTTAGGCACTACCACATTTAAACATTTTCAATAGAATTTCCAAGAGCTTTTGCTGTTATCTTTGTGCATGGGTGCAACTTTTCCTGGTATACAGACCTGCCTACTGCTACGATTTGGCCGTAGCAGCTACGAAAAATAAAGCTTGGCTACAGAGCTACGGCACCCTTAACATTGCTACGGAGAAAACAAAATGCCGCCACATTTTATTTTTGCTTATGCCGTTCCCGGTTTTGTCTGTTTCTAAGAGCAGACGCCGTGTCATGCGCGATAACCTACTCACTTCCGTTTTTATCAGTGACTGCGCATGCGTTCTTATTACTTTCTCTGGAAAAAATGGCGGACTCCAGCAGCAGTAGCGATTTGGGAGATGTTTCAAACGAAAAAACCCGAACCCAAACCAGAAAACGAAAATCATCTGGCACACCATCTTGTTCTAAGAAAAAACCGGCCTGACGCACAAGTTTTAAAAATAGCTTACACGGAGTGGCCTTGCATCGTCAGAAGTCGACTTGGTGCGAACCATGCTCACTGCAACCTCTGCTATGCAGACTTCGCTGTGAATCATGGTGGTAGAGACGACCGTCAACACGTTCAATCGGCGAAACATAAACAGTGCGTTTCGGCTCAGGAAGAGAACAAATTGATTGCCGTCGTTTGTGGATGCTACGAAAAAATTTGCCATGCTACTGAAAATTGATGGCTGGGCTACTAATTGGGAAAATTCCAAGTAGGCAGGTCTGGGTATACAACGATTTCCTGTTTTTGAATCTTACCAGAAAAGGAATTTCCTGTTTTTAAAAACTTGTCAAACAAGATCTTTGTGTGTCTACTGTATTTTTCAAACACTTTCAAACAAGCATTTGTATAAATTGTGGAAAAAGCAAACTAAATTACCTTCATAAATCATGTTTTTCTTCAGCTGCAGGGGGACATTACCCCTGGACCCCGGCCTTTCAGGTTTTTCATTTTGTGTAGTGGCACCCATGTTAGTGGAATCCTTGTGTACCGTAATTTTTGGACTATAAGGCGATATTTTTTTCTCCAATTTCGACCTATGCGCCTAATAAACGAGGGCGCCCTATTAGTGAACAAAATCGTGAGAAGAGAGGCAACGATTGCCGTACTCAGTACAGTCTACTGTGAGTCACAACATCGAAAGTGGTAATGAGTCGCCGATACGACGAATACTCACGTTAAAATGCTTCAAAATCCCTATTATCATCCGAGATACCATCCAACAGATGCCATAACCCTTCATTGGATGTAAAAAGCATCGTTGTAGAGCTTAAAATGCCATAATTCTACCAGTTTTCGCGAAGAAAAGTCCAAACACAACAACAGGAAGTCGCACAAACGGAAGTTCGATTATTTGAGAAGGGAGCCAACTCTCGTTTATGACAGCAGTAATGGCGGTCGGTAAGCGTTTACAGGATGTGTACGGGCTTCAAACTTCGACTTTCTTTTGCGAGGTGTGTATCGCCTTTTACTTTATTTTTTTCAGATTTTTCTTGAAAATTGCCCTATTCGCCTTATACACAGTAGCGCCTAATGATATGAAAAATACGGTAAATTTTCAGGCGGTTTCCAACAGCCAGTACGAAGTGAGTCCGTGCGTGGAGGAGGCATCCATCGTGGTGATTGCTGCCAATGACCCTAACCCTTCCTGCACCATCACGCTGACCTCCCCTGCCATGAAGGAGCCTGTTCAGGGGAAGAGAGACCCGCCCGGTGTTCTGAACAGACAGAAATGCCTGGAGGCTTTGGCCGCCCTTCGTCACGCCAAGTGGTTCCAGGTTCAAGTCTTTTTTAGTTTTCTTTTTTTTTTTTTTGTCTTGCAGACCCGTTTACCCCCTACACAAGTCTTGAGTAGTCTGGTTAGCTGAAATGAGTAGTTTGGGTGCAAAATGTGTAGTTTTCTTCATTAAACCATCAAACAATGTACACTGAAAATGAATAGTTAGAGCATTATTTTCAATTTTGAAGAGCAATAGAGGTCCAAATTGAGTAGAATACTTGAAAAGAGTAGAGTAAACAGGTATGTTTGTTGGCATTTTTCTATTTTTTTTTGGTCTGTTTTATATTTGTTTCCCCTCTGTTCTTCGTTAGGCTTTAGTGATTTGACTGTGATGTCTATTTGGTGGTTTCTGTGTGTGTGTGATTAAACATGTGTATGATTGAGTGAATGTCTGTGTGTGTAAGTGTGTGTGTGTGTGTGATTTAACATGTTTATGATTGAGTGTGAATGTCCGTGTGTGTGTGATTAAGCATGTGTATGATTGAGTGAATGTCCATGTGTGTACAAGTACTTGTGTGTGTGTGTGTTTTCCTTGAAAGGAAAGGAGTGGTAAATTATGGTGTTGCCTGTGCTCTATGTTCCCCAATGCTGCTTTGTTGTGGTCTGTTTCTGTGCACCCAGTGAACAAGAGTGATGCTGTGGTTTTGCAGGCCAGAGCCACAGGCCTGCCCTCCTGTGTGGTGGTCCTGCGCATTCTGAGGGACCTGTGTCAGCGTGACCCAGTCTGGGCCAACCTCGACCAGTGGGTCAGTGGGTTTCACTACTACTACTCCCAGGCATGGTAGACCTCCGCGAATCACGGAAAATCTGCAAAACAGTTTCAAACAAAATTATTAAAAAATGCATTGAAATGGCATGAAAAACTCAAAAAGTGAACATTTCACTCATTTATCAAATTTTCTTCGGCCCCCTGGACCCCCGGCCATTTTCCTTGAAAACCACTTTGCCCCCACTACCATGCCTGTACTCCATGGATGCAACCTTGCCTTGGATACGAGGTGGTGCCTGTTTTTCAAAATTTTAACCACCCCCAAAAAATTGGTTCAAAGTTCAAGGGGGAAAAAAGTGTTGAATTATCACTTTACAAGTGTGGAATAAGCTTCAAATTGAGTATGATTTTGCTTTTTCTTCAGCATCAGGGGGCAACGCCACCCTGACCCTGTATCATGCCAGGGGCCTGGGCGGCCCCTGGACCCCTGCCTTGCCTGCTTTTGGATTTTCTCCAGTTGATGTACCGAAGATCGAAAAAGTGATAGGACAAACTGTCCTGAGACAAGAGAAATCAATAGGACAATGTTCTGGCTCTTGCAGAAATCAATAAGACTGTTAAAAATTAAATCAGACCAGAACAGTGTCTGTGGTGTATAGTCTCTGTAATCTTGTTGGTGTGTGTCAGTAGTGGATTAACCAGAACAGTGTCTGTGGTGTGTAGTCTCTGTAATCTTGTTGGTGTGTGTCGGTAGTGGATTAACCAGGACAGTGTCTGTGGTGTGTAGTCTGTGTAATCTTGTTGGTGTGTGTCGGTAGTGGATTAACCAGAACAGTGAATTGTTACTGATGTAGGTCAGTATTGCATTTATCAAAAATACAGTCTCTGTAATCTTGTTTGTGTGTTTCGGTAGTGGATTAACCCTTTCACCACCAGCCATATTTCAACCAAAAAATTCCCTTAAATTTACCTGGGGTAGAGAACAAAATCTATCTGCAGTATTGGGGATTCTTCTGTGACATATAAAATAAGGTCTATCCTTACTTCCCAAAACTAAGACAATAGTCTTTGGATAATAGACCCAGATTTGATGCCTTTTAGTGACACAGGCGTTTACTCACTGTGGTGCTAACATGTGACTGTGGTGGTGAAAGGGTTAACCAGGACAGTGTCCATGGTGTGTGTGCAGTCCCTGGAGCTCCTCGTGGAGAAGACCCTCAGCAGCGCTGGCCGCAGCATGAACCCAGGAGAGGCCCTGCGACGTGTGTTTGAGTGCATCGCTTCGGGACTCTTCCTGCAAGGTTTGCAACAACAACAACAAATCTACCATCTTTTTCAGACTATTAGGCCGTGTACACACGTAAGCGGATATTCCACGCGGAAACCCGTGCGCAATCCATAAATAAGTGAAACAAAGATTTGTGCACATGTCCGAATTTCCCCTATATGCGCAAACTTGTATCCTTCTTTCTTCTACTTATTTAGGGTTTTCCGTACAGAACTTACGCGTCTAATGTCAACCCGACCTGGGGCGATGCTTTTTTTTCCCCCAGACTCTGTTCCCTGTGCTCTTATAATAACGACTAATGAAATATAATAACAAAATCTGAAATTTGGGTACCGGTAAAATTCGGGGGTGGGGGGTGCGCCTTATGGTCCGAAACATACGGTACTAGTGATGGGTCCGTGCTTCTTGATACAGGGGGGCAGGACTGCAGGATGTGCCCGGGGGGTTGTGGGCCTGTCTCACACGGGCAGTCAGGGGTGTGTGGCAGCCCAAGGCGGTACATGTGGGCACGCAGTCGGCAGTGACCAGTCCGTAGTCGAAACATAGTGGTCTGCTGTTGACGCTGTAGGTGGGGCATCTGATCATCAGATGGGTGGTTGTGTTGATCATTCCAGTCTTTTGTGCTGTCTTTTTACCAGACTTTTGGCTTCCTCAAGGCTGCCTACCATCCCCCCATAGGGGTATTTGTCCCTGGAAGCAGTTAAAATGGGCACCCTGTCCCTGGAATCCACGTTTCTGTTTAGCGTCCCTGGAAACTGAGCAGAATCAACATTTTGTAGAGCAGTCACTTGTCTTGTTAGCTGACCTTACTATTAAGCACAGGAACACCCAAAACAATAAACACTGTTGAAAATGTCTTAGTGTTAGAGGTTACTGAACACCAGAAGATCTTGAATACAGAAGCATGTTGGCACCGAAAAGTAGCGAAAAGATTACCTAAAATAACCAGTCGCAGAAATGTTGCTAGATCACAAAATATATTTCATGATGCATGACGTTGCGATGTTTGTCCCTGGAAATAAGTCTCTGTCCCTGGTTTTTAACCAGTTTGTCCCTGGAAATAAGTCTCTGTCCCTGGTTTTTAACCAGTTTGTCCCTGGAAGCTGCAATAAGGGATAGGCAGCCCTGAGACTGGCAGGTTTGTCTGCTTCAGCCTGCTGCCAGATTTGGCCAATCTGTCCGCCTCCTCATTTCCTGCCAGGGCATAGTGGGCAGGGATCCACTGGACAGCCACCAAAGTGTTTCATGTACCTTTTTTTTTTAAATGTACACAAATGTACACACAGCCTTATATGTCAAGGTCACGACGGCGATAATTTATGCACGGATGCCTTCCTCTCGTGGTGACACACCACCGCACAAAATTTGAAGCGGTTCGGGAGATATCCTTGGGACAGACAGAGAAAAAAAAGAAGAAGAAAAAAGAAACAAACTCGAACGAAAACATACTCTACAAAGTAGATCGCAAAGGACAATGAGAGAGAGAGAGAGAGAGTATGGGCCATGTGTATTGGTGCATTTCTTCCTGTTGCTTGTTTACATTTTCATTAGTTTCTGTGAGGGTGAGGTGTTGTCAGAGAGTGACAGTGCTGGTGAACGAGGGTGGATGTCTTTGTGAGTGAGAATCATGTTATTTTTTGTTACTTTTTTTCTTTGCATTGGAATGTTGGTAGTATGACTTTCTTGCTGATTTTAATACATGTTTTTCATCTTTCAATGTTGCTTTTGAAAGCTCGTCGAGCATACTACTGTATGGATTTTGGCACTATATGAAATAAAATTATTATTATTATAGTGGGTGAAACATGGTACCAATGTGTTAACATGTAGTGTGTTATGCAGATGGACCTGGTCTGTGTGACCCCTGTGAAAAGGAACCTAGGGACACCTTGGCTGCCCTCACCCTGCAGATGAGAGAAGACCTCGTCACCTCCGCACAGGTAGGGGAACGCACACATTCTCCCCTCTCTCTCTTTGTCTCTATCTATTTCTCTACCTATTTCTTATCTGTGAAAAGGAACCCAAGGACACCTTGCCCCCCCTCCTCACCCTGCAGATGAGAGAAGACCTCGTCACCTCCGCACAGGTATGGGAACACACACATTTTCCTCTCTCTCTCTTTGTCTCTATCTATTTCTCTACCTATTTCTGTATCTGTGAAAAGGAACCCAAGGACACCTTGTGCCCCCCCCCCCCCCTGCAGATGAGAGAAGACCTGGTCACCTCCGCACAGGTAGGGGAACGCACACATTCTCCCCTCTCTCTCTTTGTCTATTTATACCTATACCTCTATTTCTTTATCTGTGAAAAGGAACGCAAGGTCAGCCCCCCCTCCTCACCCTGCAGATGAGAGAAGACCTCGTCACCTCCGCACAGGTATGGGAACACACACATTTTCCTCTCTCTCTCTTTGTCTCTATCTATTTCTCTACCTATTTCTGTATCTGTGAAAAGGAACCCAAGGACACCTTGTGCCCCCCCCCCCCCCCCCCCCCCCCCCCCCCCCATGCAGATGAGAGAAGACCTGGTCACCTCCGCACAGGTAGGGGAACGCACACATTCTCCCCTCTCTCTCTTTGTCTATCTATTTCTCTATCTCTCTATCTGTGAAAAGGAACCCAAGGACACCTTGTGCCCCCCCCCCCCCTCCTCACCCTGCAGATGAGAGAAGACCTGGTCACCTCCGCACAGGTAGGGGAACGCACACATTCTCCCCTCTCTCTCTTTGTCTCTATCTATTTCTCTATCTCTCTATCTGTGAAAAGGAACCCAAGGACACCTTGCCCCCCCCTCCTCACCCTGCAGATGAGAGAAGACCTGGTCACCTCCGCACAGGTAGGGGAACGCACACATTCTCCCCTCTCTCTCTTTGTCTGTTTCTGTTTCTCTACCTATTTCTCTATCTGTGAAAAGGAACCCAAGGACACCTTGCCCCCCCCTCCTCACCCTGCAGATGAGAGAAGACCTGGTCACCTCCGACACACGCATTCTCCCCTCTCTCTCTTTGTCTCTATTTCTCTACCTATTTCTCTATCTGTGAAAAGGAACCCAAGGACACCTTGCCCCCCCCTCTCACCCTGCAGATGAGAGAAGACCTGGTCACCTCCGCACAGGTAGGGGAACGCACACATTCTCCCCTCTCTCTCTTTGTCTGTTTCTGTTTCTCTACCTATTTCTCTCTCTCTCTCTGTGAAAAGGAATCCAAGGCCCCCCTCACCCTGCAGATGAAAGAAGACCTTGTCACCTCCGCAAAGGTAGGGGAACACACACATTCTCCCCTCTCTCTCTTTGTCTGTTTCTGTTTCTCTACCTATTTCTCTATCTCTCTCTTTGTGTGAAAAGGAACCCAAGGCCCCCCTCACCCTGCAGATGAAAGAAGACCTTGTCACCTCCGCAAAGGTAGGGGAACACACACATTCTCCCCTCTATCTTTGTCTCTCTCTTTGTCTCTATCTTTGTCTCTATCTCTCTCTGAAGAGAAATCCACAGACATCTTGGCCCCCCTCACCTTCCAGATGAGAGAAGACCTTGTCACCTCCGCCCGGGTAAAGGAAACACACACACATAATAATATTGTAATGATGGTTAATTTGAATTCAACATGCTTCCTTTCACGGATTCACACACAGCCATATCAAACCATTCTCACACATTCTTTCAACTGTTTGCAAGTTGAAAATGAACACCAAAAAAATCAATTGTAAAAAAAGTAGGTTTTAAGTTTAGTTTTGAAACTAGAGTTTTGGTTCATGATGGAGATCAACAGGCAGAGAATTCCAAACGGTTGGGGCACAAATTCCAAAACTGCAATCACTGAAAAACTTTTCGCCTTGTTTTAAGGCTGTGTCAGACCAATTGACATAAGCTAGAACACCAAGGCTACATCATAATGTTGTTATGTTCTGCATAGTTGTGCAGGGATTGTCTTTAGCCATGGCAAACTCCTAGCATAACATCAGTATCCAAAATCCTCGGAAGTCAGGCGTGAGGCTGCCCACGTGGCGGGGTAGTCAAAAACGGTCACACATTAATGTTCTCATCCCTAGCAGGTGCATTTGGACCATAGTGTTCAAGTGCTTCAGCTGCTGGGGACTTTAGGCCAGGGTACGGCATCAACAACAAACAAACAACTAAAAGACTTCAGACCGGATTTAGATTTTGGGCTCACGAAGTGAGTCTATAGTATGATAGTTGTGTGTGTGTGTTGCGTCCGTGGTCTAATCTCCAAACTTTAACATTGGCATTTTCTCGGGAAATAGAAGGCATACATTGTTCAAACTTTGCACACCTATAGATGTCTATGCAAGCTTTCAAACAATAATGATTTGAATAATTATATACTTAAAACAACACTGTAAACAGATAACAAACAGATAACATTTTAGATTAGTGGGTTAGAGAGTATTCAACAGGCAACATGAGTTAAGAAACTCATCAATACTGAAAGCCCTGATAGCTTATTGGTAGAGTGTCTGTCTGTCATGCCAATGGTTCCGGGTCCGATTCTCGGCACGGGCACTTTTTTAATTTTTTTGTTATACCCATTAACGATAGTTTCATTTGTACTTTAAAATTGTATTGGCAATCTTGTACTTTAGACACCCCCCCTCAATCTTTGTTTGTTGTCCCACATGTTCCTGTTCGAGTGAGCCTTTAAGGCTTTGCCTCTTGTCTTGGTTAAATTCAGCGGTTGTTTCCATGGTTTTTTTCAGCATGCTTTGCGGCTGATGGCCTTCCGTCAGTCCCACAAGGTGCTGAACATGGAGCCCCTGGTTCCCAAATTCAAACGTCGCCCCTTCACCAACCGGAAACGAAAACTCAACGATTCCTCTGAAGCTTCCGAAGGTAAGTCTCCTTTATCGGTGTGTATTGGCTGTGTAGGTTTCATGTTTTTATTTCCTTGTTGTTTTTTTTCACTCTCTCACACACACGCGCACGCACGCACGCATTTTAGGAATTTGAGTTTTGTTGCTTTTTTCAGACCTGCCTACTGCTACGATTTGGCCGTAGCAGCTACGAAAAATAAAGCTTTGCTACGGAGCTACGGCAAAACGTTGCTACGGAATTGCCGCCGCATTTTATTTTTGCTTATGCCGTTCCCGGTTTTGTCTGTTTCTAAGAGCAGACGCCGTGTCACGCGCGATAACCTAGTCACTTCCGTTTTTATCAAAGTGACTGCGCATGCGTTCTTATTACTTTCTCTGAAAAAAATGGCGGACTCCAGCAGCAGTAGTGATTCGGGAGATGTTTCAAACGAAGAAAAACGAACCCAAACCAGAAAACGAAAATCATCTGGCACACCATCTTGTTCTAAGAAAAAACATCGGCCTGCCGCACAAGTTTTCAAAATAGCTTACACGGAGTGGCCTTGCATCGTCAGAAGTCGACTCGGTGCGAACCATGCTCACTGCAACCTCTGCCATGCGGACTTCTCTGTGAATCATGGCAGTAGAGATGATTGCCGTCAATACATTCAATCGGCGAAACATAAGCAGTGCGTTTCGGCTCAGGAAGAGAACAAATCGATTGCCGTCGTTGGTGGATGCTACAGAAAAATTGGCCATGCTACTGAAAATTGATGGCTGGGCTACTGATTGGGAAAATTCCAAGTAGGCAGGTCTGTTTTTTTCACAAGTTTTTTCGTGTGACGGCCATTTTATATTCAGGTTATCATCCAGATTATCATGAAAAAAAAACCTGCTACCATGTGCAAAAAATAGTTCATGAATAATCTGAACAATTAAAGAGGCTATTCATGTTTTATTCAGTGTTTTTTGAAAATCGTTGATAAGGTTTATGATTTGGTAATAAAGTGTCTGGTAAAATTAGATGATATTTTATTTGGGTGAATTTATTTGCAACTAGGTTTTTAATTTTAGTCGCATCAGTGCATGATGCATCCTTCCCTAAGTCTGTCTCACAGAAGTTTTTACATAATAAATCTGTTATTTATCAGAAAACAGATAAACGGAATAGTACAGAGTGGCAGGCATTTTCTCATTTCAAATAATTTGGGAGACTTCTTTTTTTTTAAGCTTATTCAGACTTTTTGTTATTGATCAAGATCGTTTATATAAAATAAGTAAAATAAAATGTGCTAGTTGTTATACTGATACTTTTGAATGCGCTTTTTTTTGTTTCGTTATTCAAAAATGAAAGATAAAAAAAGACAATTTCTGAAGAACAATATCATCCGCAATTAACCCTTTCACCGCCAATGTCGCATTTCTGCACCACAATGGTTTAACACCCATGTCACTAAAAGGCATCAAATCAGGGCCTGTTATCCGAAGACCCTATTTTCTTGTGAGGTAAGGATAGGCCTAGTGTTCTACATGTCACAGAGGAATTCCCAGTACTGCAGTTAGTTTTCTCTCTACCCAGTTAAGTTTAATGGTATTTTGGGGGTGAAAAATGGCTGGCGGCGAAAGGGTTAAACGTGAAGGTTGGGTTGTTGTTGTTTTTTAGATGCTGCAAAGAAAGAGAAGAAGAAAGAGGAGAAAGAGGAGAACAAAGAGGAAGAGACGAAGACGGACGCCACATAGAAGCAGACCATTGTGCCTTCCCCAGCCATACGGTCGCCGTTCCTGCCGCAGTTACAGCCCTTGACGTCGTCACCGTGCGTGTTTCTGATTTCTGTATCGTCTCAAGTCTGGCCTGCACTACAGTACAGTGGAACCTCCCTTATAAGACCTCCCATATAAGACTCCCTCCCACATAAGACCTACTTCTCTGAGACATTGCCCTTCTTTGTAAGTATTAAAATTACCTCCCTTATAAGACCCCTCGGTAAAGGTAAAGATGTGCCAACCCCCCTGCATTTCTCGGATAATTGTATTTTTCCGTTTTTGCCTTTCTTACCATACAGTCATAAAGCTGTATTTTAGGAACATTTTTAGCTAATAACCTTTTTGGAATACTAACCCTAGCCCTAAACCTAACCCTACCCCCCACTATGTACTGCAGTACACCGCGATTTGTCACAGTTGTGGTTCGTTGCGTTTTTCCGTCTTATAGGGTGGGGGGTAGGGTTAGGGTAGGGTTAGTATTCCAAAAAGGTTATTAGCTAAAAATGTTCCTAAAATACAGCTTTATGTACCCCTCCCTTATAAGACCCCTCCCTTATAAGACCTCATTTGGATGATTTTTGAAGGTCTTATAAGGGAGGTTCCACTGTACAGCTCTCTTGGTTCACGCTTGTGTCAATAGAACTCAAGATAGTGTTGTTTGTTGTCGTACCCTGGCTTAAAGACTCCAGGGATCATCCCAACAGCCGAAGCACTTGAACACTATGGTACAAATGCACCAGCTAGGGATGAGAGCATTACGTGTGTGACCGTTTTTTGATTACCCCGCCACGTGGGCAGCCACACTCCGACTTCGGAGGATAGACAGTGTTAGTGTGTTACATAGTGTATTTTGTTTGTCAGTTTGGAAAGCAATTCTTTTCTCCTTCTTCTCTTCTTCTTCTTCTTCTTCTTCGTCGGCGGTCGATCCTAGTTTATTTTCCCACTTCTGATGTATGTTGTTAAACAATGATCATACATTTGTCTCTGTTAATTGTCAAATCCAAAGCTCACCCTCGTTTATGAAGAACTTTCATTACCAAAAAAAAAGAAAAATGAATTTATTTATTTTTAAGTCGAGAACAAAAATGGACTGAGAATGAATGAATTAGAATGAAATGGCTACACAAATAACATTTTGGACACGGGCCAATAAAAGGCAACAAACGAAAATAGTAGAAGGAAGATAGTTTTATCGTCCTCCGGTCGGAAACAGCCACATATGGGACATTAGTGGATATAAAGATGGTGGAAACGATCCTGGAGGCAGTGCAACACCAGTAAAGTCCTCAATTTTTAATAATACAGATATTGTAAATACAAAAATAGAAGGAAAGATGGGAAATGTTTTTAACGGGGGGGTGGGGGTGAGAGGGTAAGGGGTATAGTTGGGGAGGGAGAAGATCTGCTAGTGAAGAAAGGGTTAAGGTATGTTTATTAGTATTGCCATTCTACAGTTTAACCCCCCCCCCTCCCCATTTGGTATTGTGCAATTATATATGTATGTGCGAAAGGTGCGAAGTTCATTAATTCATTCGCATTGCAACGATTTTGAATTATTAAAAAAGCTCACAAATCACTCCAGCCATGCACACAAACAAAACACACATAAACAAAAGGAGAAATGAAAGAAAATTACGGGGTTTTACTTCAGGTTTAGACATAGGCAAGTGGTAGATCAAACTTTTTTTTGTATATAGACTTTATATAGAAAAACTACAGCAATTAGTATCCCCACTACAAACGCATACTAAGAGGCAAAAGTGTGGTCTAAGGGAGAGAAGAGAGTTTAGAAGTGACCAAAGTGGTGTGCACACAGATTTACTTCCCTTGAAACAAATTCATCAACTTGACAGCTCTGTATTAATTCCAGCCATATATGGGTGGAACGACTTGAATGAGTTAACCCCTTGCCTGCCTGCTCCGTGTCTACTACGGGCCGTGTGATGTCATGGTCCTGGAATGATGGTTTTTGTTTTAGACAAGTCAGGATGAATGATATTCTGCTTAACCTCCTCTGGTCTGGAACAGACACATATGGGACATTAGCAGATATAAAGATGGTGGGAACGATCCTGGAGGCAATGCCCGGAGGCAGTGCTACACCAAGAAAGTCCCGAATTTTTAACAATACAGATGTATAAAACGAAGATGAGTCAGGAAAGATATACCTCTAGACTATTGTGTTTGATTGAGTGTAACAGGTCTCTTCAATTTTATAGTAGAAAAAAAACAAAACATTTCTCAAATTTTATAAGGAAATGAAAGGGTTAATTTGTCTAAAATAATCTGGCCGTACACTGCATATATTTTTCAATTCTAGGATTTCTGGTATAATTTTCAGACTTGGCATTAATTTTATTTTAATAATCTTTTTCGTGTGTATAGAAGCATTTTGTTTGTTTATTTCCCTTATATTTTCCTATTTTCTCCCCATTTATGTCTTCCAGTAATGGTTGAAAAGCAATAGAAGTTCGGTCTTTTTCTTCTGTGATTTCTAAGTGTGCATTTGTTATCCATGGTCAGTATCTGACTTGATAACATTCACAAACTCTACACATTTTCTTTGGTTGAGTTTATGTGGTTTTCTTGGTGTTAAGCTAAATGAAACGTTTGTTCTCAAATTAATCTTACGAGTTTGAGCTGTCGATATAGTTTACCTCCTTGGCGTTAAAAAAACATTGTTTTACTCTCTTCTTTGTTTTCTTTTCTTGCTTTTGTATTTTGGTTGTTGTTGGAAACATGTATTATATGGAACCTCCCTTATAAGACTCCCTCCCATATAAGACCTACTTTTCTGAGACATTGCCATTAATGGAATTCTGATCGCTTCTCGGCCTTTTGGCTAAGACAGTGATTCAGGAACATAAATTTTTGTTTATACCCTGGTTGGTTTGTTCAGCCCGTCGTACATGGCGAAAGCCGATACGCGACGTTAAACTGAACTTCCATCCAGACATTGCCCTTCTTTGTAAGTATTAAAATCACCTCCCTTTAAAAATAAAAAAAATCACCCCCCTTACAAGACCCCTCCCTTATAAGACCTCATTTTGGATGATTTTTAAGGTCTTATAAGGGAGGTTCCACTGTGCATGTAATTTCAAGTGTTGCCTGTCCAAGCTGTTTTCAGCTAATTATCTTTGTTGAATAATTAATCTCAGTCATCATAAAGGCCATGATTTAATAGGCCCCCTTATGTAGCGCAATACACACAACAGCCGTGGAGCGTTGGTCACAGACCTGGTTCATTGCGTTTTTTCCCCGTCTTGCCTTTATCTTCTACTATTAATGAATGCCTATTTTTAATTATGTAAATGGATGAAAATCGTTAAATATAGCAAACGATAGAGTTTGAAGTGCTCAATCTGCAGTAAAAAAAAAAAGGCAAGATTAAAAAACCGGAAAGAACCGAGAAATCGAAGAGGGTGGGTATCAGGGTGGTGGTGTTGATCTTCACCTTTACCGTTGCTTTGTTGTTGTTGTTTTTAAGTAGTGAGAGACCTTCAATATTAGTGGCTTTTTAAGTTTGGTACATTTTTGTTGCTGTTGCTGTCCCATCTTTTTATCTGTATACAGTGGAACCTCCCTTATAAGACCTCCCATTATAAGACTCCCTCCCACATAAGACCTACTCCTCTGAGACATTGCCCTTCTTTGTAAGTATTAAAATTACTTCCCTCCCTTTTAGACCTCATTTTGGATGATTTTTTAAGGTCTTATAAGGGAGGTTCCACTGTAGTGGTGTTGGTCCCATGCTCTCTTTTCCACTCCCAAGTCTCAGCCACACCAATTTGTTAGGCCACACAGTCTGTTGTTGTTGTACTCTGGCTTAAAGACTCCAGGGATCATCCCAACAGCCGCAGCACTTGAACACTATGGTGCAAATGCACCAGCTAGGGATGAGAACATTACGTGTGTGACCGTTTTTGACTACTCCAACTTAGGAGGATTTTGGACTGATGATGTTATGCTAGAAGCTTGCCATGGCTAAAAACAATCCCCGGATAACTATGCAGAACATAGCATTTTGATGTAGCCTTGGTGTTCTAGCGTATGTCAATTGTCTGACAAAGCAACATTCTCATGAGCAAAAGGTATGTTGTCAAGGGGCAACCATCAGAGGAGATGCTGCACTTCTGCTGAGTCACTTGAGTTGTGTTCAGTGGAGCCTGTGCTGATCTAAATATACAGAACACTAGCTACTAATATGCCCCCTACTGGTGACAATGTGGATCTTTGATTTGTTTTCCTTTTCCTCTGAAATCGGAAATGCGTCGGCTGAATGCAGTTTGGAAACCAGTGAAAACTGAAAACCGGACACATACGTACCTTACCCATTATGGTCATATGGCCTGGGAACGCAGAAGAAGAAAACGTTTTCCTTTGTGCATGTAAATGATTGACTTTTTTTTCCTCAAAGAAATTCAAAGCCTCAGTGTGTTAATATCTAGGCTTCTAGATCAGTCAAATGTAAATTGTAAAAGACTCTGATTACATTGACACTAGGTGTTTTGCCCTGTATTGTTATGTGAGGAGCTTCAAGTGATGTCAAATTGAATTGTAAAGGTAATGAGGTTCTTGTGTTGTTGTCGACATGTGAAAAGCTTTCAATAATGTAAATTTGTTGTGGACAAATTGAAAAAAATGTCAACTGCCAGGTTTTTGTTTCTTCGTTGTTATGTCGTATATCTTTCAACACCATAACTTTCTTCTTTTTTCTTTTGTAAGTGAAGAACTTACAATACTGTGAAAGTGTTGTCATGTAAAGAACTTTTATTATATAAGAATGTCATGAGGGCTCCCAGGGACTCCCATTTGGGGGTCTATGGAGTATTAGAATTCTAAGGGACCCTCTAAAAGAATGTGCAGGGGGTCCCAGGGATGCAAATAAAAATTATTTTTAGCATTTTCAATGTCATTGGAACCCTCTATCCCGCCTCTAGGACCCTCTATACTGTATGTGAAGAAGTCCCTGGGACCCCTTGTATTGCGGGACGATTGGAAGCCCTGAATGTGTTGTTATGTGAAGAACTTTCATTAATGTAGATGTGTTGTGAAAGACACTTGATACTATTGGCGGGTGTATTGTGAGGAACTTTCTAGTACTACTGTGGAAGCAATCTCAGTGTGCGAACTGACATCAATATTGTTCATCTACAGTGTTTTTCATGTCATTAAATTTGGAAGATTATCATCAATGTTTGTGACTTGTTTTCTGAATGCAATGTTTGGAGGGGGTTTTCACACACACACACACATGCATGTTCACATACACTCAACATTCTGCAGTCACTCACAAACACACACATTCTCTCTTTTCTTTCTTTCTTATATTTTGTCTTTTTTGTTAGTTTTAAGTCTCTGGCTTTAAACAATTAATACAGTCACCATCATAAATGAAGTAAACTCTCTTTTTAATCAAATAAACATGGTCAACACAATACTCTCTCACTTCAAACAAAAATAAAGCAACTCTCTCTCTCTCTCTCTCTCTCTCGTGTAATAAAGTTTTTCAGTCTTCAGTTTCTCTCATCAAAATAAAGCAACACTCTCTCTCTCTCTTACTTTAATCAAACAACTAAACACATTCAACACTATAAATGAACTCAACTCTCTCACCTTCAGTTAAATCAAGCAACTAAACACAGATTGGGTGACATACTCGCAAGACTAATGCTCACAAGACAATTTCTCAAAAGGCCAATGCTCACAACTTTAACGAAAAAGATGACAGATGCTCACAAGACATTTTATTGCGTGAAGTGCACTGGTTCTTGTGCTGCAGTCAAAGGGATTAGTTGGCCTTGTGGGACCTTCCCCAATGCCAGGTGTCCCAAATCCCTTTATCCCATAGAGTGAGGATGTGCCCCGCGGAAGGCTTCTACATTATCAGGCATGGGAATTGTCAGTCTTTTGGCTGATTTCAGCTTTTTTGATGGTCCTCTTCAGTCTTTTTTTGCAAGTTTCAGCTTTTTGGATGGTCCAAGAGGACATTTATGAGATTAATATATTAAAAAAAAGAAGCCCAATGAGTAAAACTTAAGTTATTGGTTATAAATGAATGCAAAATGAACTAAATATATCAGTCTTATCTCTAATACTGTTTTTAAGGCTTATATAAACAGAAAAAGCTTCATTTTCTGGGGGCTGTATCCCAACACACACAGTTTTCAGTTGTTGTTTTTATTCCTTGTTCCTATGCCGGCTTCCAGACCCCAATTTTCAGTCTTTTTTGTCTTCTCTAATTCTCATGCCTGATTATAAACAAATTAAGCCCCTCCAACTGGAATAACAGTTGCCCCCTTTGCTGTCACATAATCTGGCAGGCATGGTTGGAAATGACGAGAGGCATACACATACATACACTTTATACACATACATACACTTTATACACATATATACACATACATACACTTTATACACATACATACACTTTATACACATATATACACATACATACACTTTATACACATACATACACTTTATACACATATATACACATACATACACTTTATACACATACATACACTTTATACACATATATACACATACATACACTTTATACACATACATACACTTTATACACATATATACACATACATACACTTTATACACATATATACACATACATACACTTTATACACATACATACACTACATACACTTTATACACATACATACACTTTATACACATACATACACTTTATACACATGCATACACTTTATACACATGCATACACTTTATACACATACATACACTTTATACACATACATACACTTTATACACATACATACACTTTATACACATGCATACACTTTATACACATACATACACTTTATACACATACATACACTTTATACACATACATACACTTTATACACATGCATACACTTTATACACATACACACTTTATACACATACATACACTTTATACACATGCATACACTTTATACACATACATACACTTTATACACATGCATACACTTTATACACATGCATACACTTTATACACATACATACACTTTATACACATGCATACACTTTATACACATACATACACTTTATATACATACGCTTTATACACATACATACGCTTTATACACATACATACACTTTATACACATACATACACTTTATACACATGCATACACTTTATACACATACATACACTTTATACACATACATACACTTTATACACATGCATACACTTTATACACATGCATACACTTTATACACATACATACACTTTATACACATACATACACTTTATACACATACATACACTTTATACACATGCATACACTTTATACACATACATACACTTTATACACATACATACACTTTATACACATGCATACACTTTATACACATGCATACACTTTATTCACATACATACACTTTATACACATGCATACACTTTATACACATGCATACACTTTATACACATACATACACTTTATACACATGCATACACTTTATACACATGCATACACTTTATACACATACATACTTTATATACATACATACGCTTTATACACATACATACGCTTTATACACATACATACGCTTTATACACATACATACGCTTTATACACATATATACACTTTATACACATACACTTTATGCACATACATACTTTATACACATACATACACTTTATGCACATACATACACTTTATACACATACACACTTTATACACATACATACACTTTATACACATACATACACACTCACATCACTGGTTGTTTTCTTTGGTGAGCAATTGTCTTAACCCTTTCAACGCTAGCCACTCCTCAGCCAAAATTTACCATTAAACTTACCCAGGTAGAGAAAATATTTTTGTCTGCAATATTGGAGATTGCTCAGTGACATGCATAAAATAGGGCCTATCCTTACCTCCCCAAATTATTTAAGAACATAAGGTCATTGGATACCAGACCCTCATTTGATGCCTTTCAGAGACATGGGTGTTCAATGGTTGTGGTGCCAAGAGGCGACAGTGGCGATGAAAGGGTTAAGGTTGTGAGCAAGTGTCTTGTGAGCATTCGTCTCAAAACCCCATGAATGAAGTCAACTCTTTCACTTTAAAGTTTAATCAAAATGTCAAAGCAACTCTCTCCAACTTTAACCAAAATGAAGTCAAGTTTCTCTCTCACTTTAATGAAACAAAAAACAGTCACACTGTAAATGAAATCAACTCAATGTAATCAAAATGAAGCAACTCTCTCTCAGTTAAGTCAAAATGAAGAAACCCTCTCTCTCCAAAATGAAGCAACTCTAATCATCAAATGAAGTCAGTCTCTCTCTCTCTCTCTCTCTCTCTCTCTCTCTCTCTCTCTCTCTCTCTCTCTCTCTCTCTCTCTCTCTCACACACACACACACACATACACAATCACAATCTTAATCACAATATTTATTCATCCCCAAAATGGAAATGTGTGTGTGGTGGCACGAAACAGTATGCAATAAAAGATCACAGTTCCAATATTAAAATAACAGATTCATGCAAAACTCAAGCACACGCACACAGCAAGCACCCCCGCTACACTCTCCCCCCCCCCCCCCCCCCCCCATACACATAGAGACAAACAGGCAAAGACTGAGGAAGAGTGGGAGAGAGAGAGAGAGGGTGGGGAGAAAGAGAGGGAGGGAGAGAGACAGGAATAACAAGTGAGAGAGAGGAAAAGAGAATGAGAGAGAAGGAACAATAGAGAGAGAGAGAGAACACACAATCAATCAATCAATCAATCAAAATGTATTGTCTTTAAAAAGATTAAAAAAATCTTTGTCTGGCATGCACATAAAACAAACATAATAAGAAACACCATTTAGAAACTCATCCAAAATCAAAATTTACGCACATTTTTCATTTATAAATATACTATCAAAAATAAACACTAGGAAGCACACACACACACACACACACACACATACACCCCCCCCACACACACACACACACGCACGCATGCACACCCCACCCCCCCCCACCCACACACACAGCTAAAAGTAATACCAACAGTTTGAGTATGATAACATGACAATATTCATAAAACGAATAAAATGAATAATATGAATAGTATCACAAGCAAATGTATAATAGAAGTAAATAAAAAAACAAAGATTAGTCTATGAAAACAACAATAGTGCTAGAACAATAATAATATTAATGTATACTAAAATTAGCATGCATTCACCCAAGCTCTCTCTCTCTCTCTCTCTCTCTCTCTCTCTCTCTCTCTCTCTCTCTCTCCTCTCTCCCTCGCCACCCCCCCTCTCTCTCACACACACATACTCACACATGCACAGACACTCACACACACATAAAGCTTAAACCAACAATTTGTATAAAAGTAGTAATAGGGTAATAATATGCATAACACAAACTAAAGTAAATATCACAATCAAAATAATTAAGTAACAATTAGATTATATGATAATAATGTATAGCTAAAAGTCAACACAGAGTCGACCCTCTCTAACATTACAAGGAATTCAGAATGTAAAATCTACATTGAGCACGGCCGTACTAACAAAAGAAAACTTGACTTTAAGTTGACTTAAACCCCAACCAGAACCTAATAATAATAATAATAATGGGAATTTATATAGCGCTCTTTCTCACGTGAGCTCAGAGCGCATTACATTGATACAAGAACATTAAAACAAATAATGAATCGTTAGAAAGTAAAATAAACACGGTATGATTGCACGCAACGTGCTCTTACTTCCTCACACACACACACACGCAAGAACACTGAAGAACACACACACATACATACACAAGTACACACACACACATGAACTTACGAACAAGAGGTTCACATAGATTCTTCCAAGAAAGGTCAGCCCACCCAGTCCTCTACCATTCCTTCTTCCCTCGCACGCTGAGAGAATGAAACTCACTCCCTACAGCCTTGACAGACACCATCAGTCTAGAAGTTTTCAGGGCCGGCCTCGGTAGCATCACCACCAGCCATCGGGCCTCTTTATGCTAAAAAGTCCAAGCAGAATTGTAATTTTAAGTTAACACAAGACTATTAGCGCAGTATTGCACTGCTTTAAAATCCTGGGCCTGTATTCACGTTGAGATAGCATGAGACTTAGCATGATGCTAACTTAGAAGCTCTTCCAAAAGTCCTATTAAATCCTATAGGACATTGGAAGAGCTTCTAAGTTAGCATGATGCTAAGTCTCATGCTATCTCAACGTGAATACAGGCCCTGGTGTTTTTTGTAAATATATGCCGCCTGCCAATGTGACCAGTTAGGTGGACTTCAAATCTCCGCGGTAGGGCCCTGTCCAGTAATTTG
Source organism: Phymorhynchus buccinoides (assembly GCA_017654935.2). Classification (NCBI taxonomy): domain Eukaryota; kingdom Metazoa; phylum Mollusca; class Gastropoda; order Neogastropoda; family Raphitomidae; genus Phymorhynchus; species Phymorhynchus buccinoides. Next base: position 13,423,214 of record CM065693.1, read on the forward strand.
GAAGAAGACAAACACAATGTACACGAGACATATCACAGTATTAGAAAATAAAAGATTATAAGTAAAATGAAACACGCACGCGCACGCACGCACGCACACACGCACACGCACACACACACACACACACACACACACATAAGTGAACCGCACACATAAGTACATACACGCTTCCGCATACTTGACAAGTCATAATTAATGAATTAAATAAAGTGATAAATATACAACCACAGAAAGCAACAAGGGCAGTAATATCACAGGAAGCTTAAAACAATACAAACCATGAAGAAAGGTATAAAATGCACACGCACACGCACACACACACACACATACCGTTTAGTTAACATTACATTTGCACAGAACACTAACAATTTCAAGAATGTTTTGAATGAGATTCCCTAATTTAAAGAATTGTTTTTTGACTTTGATTATCGATGCCTTATTAGGCTTTTCATTCATGACATGCAAACAGACCAGACAGAAAATACACTATGTATATGAAAATCCGTTTAACATCCTCCGGCCTAGAAGAGGCACATGTGGGACATTTTTAAATGCAAAGATAGTGGGACGACTGCAATACCAGGAAAGTCCCGATTTTTTAAGCGATAAAGATATTATACGCATGATAAATAATACACTATGTATAACAAAGAGGGAGCGTCTTCATAGGCCGCGAGGTCTAGGCTATTTAAAGCCAGTGCCTATGTATGTACTTATACCTATACCTCAGGTTCATTTTCTGCTTTTGTCCTGGCCTCTTTTACCTGGTCTTCTATGTTCTGAAGCTGTTCAGCCCAATAAGGCCGGTAGTTTTTCTTGCACCCCTTGGAATGGTTCTGCAGCTGCTGTTTAGTACTACTGCCTTGTTGAAATCCTTCACCATAGCGTTACAATCTGTTCTTTCCAATCCTGGTGTTGATGTGGGCTAGGCAGCTAAGCATACTCATCCCACTTGGCTTTCTGATCAGTCCACCTAGGGAGAGTGTTGCAGTCCTCAGGATGGTAGTTACGGTTCACTGGTTTGTGGTCACTTCCACCAAGTTGTTCCTGGAAGAAGGTCGTTGGTGACAAGGGTCAAGTCCGATGTTGTTGACGTCAGCCAGCGGCGTGAGAAGTATGTGGGAGGGTCGTCAGGAGCGTTTAGAAGATGGAGTTTGGTGTCTATGTGCCAGTCCTCCACCTCCTCTCCTCTTGCATCCATTTATGTGTATCCCCGGCTTGGGGAATGACTGTTGAAGTCACCTACAACCATGCAGCCTCCTTCCTGGGTGATGTCCATGGCGTTCAGGGTCATGTCTCGATCTGGCGGGCAGTACAGGTTGTAAATCCTGACCATCGCGCGTCTTCTCCTGGACACAAACATCAATCAATCAATAACTTTAATAATCCCTGAGAAAATTGCAAAGCACATTCACAGGTTCGATAACAAAACATTAGGCCTACTAAAACATGAATTATGCATAACTATTTGTTGTGCTCGTATAATTCTTCCTGTCTAATATGACTACTCCACCTGTGTGCATTACCTGTCGGTCCACTCTAGGTCTGGTAGCCTCTTAGTACTATGAAGCGCAGGTTGGCTGTCAGGTGAGTTTCCTGGATGCAGGCTATGTCATTGTCCTCCTTGTGGAGCCTTTCCGCAAGAGGGATTTTCTTCTTGGAAACGCCCTCTGCATTCCACTGCAGCACCGCCAACAGCTTTGGTCTCCTCTCCCTCGACGTGTCGTTGCCAGTCGCTTTTACCCGTGGTTCCCGTCGCCTGGCTCCTCCACGATACGGGGTACGGTGACCACCAGTCGCATGGGGTGGGCCCCTTTGAGGCTCGGGGCACGGCACTCTTCCACCCTGGCGGGTCTCCAATGGACGAGCACCACAACGAAATATCTTGTCATATTGAACGCAGATACGTCGTACTGCCGTTGCGCACATAACTGTTCATAATTAGGTCCAGCATGTTCGATTTCAGCTGGTTTGGATTCAGAGCTTTCCTCTACTAGGAAGGTTGATTGCGACAGCTTTGAGGAGTCCCTCCTGCCCATTTTGGCTTGGAATCAGAGTTTTCCTTCTCCTAGACAGATTGTCTGCCAAGGCTGATGAGCTCCATCTACCCTGCCTGGTCTACAGACAGACAGAGACAGAAACAATACACCACACAAACACAGACCGCCCCCCCCCCCCGTTCACCTCAATTCCTTCACTCCCAACATCCCCACCTGCAAACAATTCCAAATAACAGTGAAAACTAGAAATGCATTTAAAACACTGAAAGGCCCGCCCGATGCAGCACAAACCGGCAGCAATGGTACCAAGATGGTCCTTGGCCTATCCTGCACCATACCTTCCCTGCCCCCCTTACCCCACCCCCCTCTTTGACACCTATACACAACATTTAAAGTGATTTGGTCACGCGCTTCATGAGATACACCCTAGACAGACAAAACAAAAAACGTGCACTTTGCATGAGACGCACCTGCCCGTAGCAGTACACGTCGTCGGAAAATGTAACTCACTAATGTCTTGTGCCTTCTGCACTCTGAAATGCACTCTTTCTACTCTCACTTCAAAAATTAATAACTGATTTACTACCATACTATTCTAGTTACTTTTTTCACAGATGGAGTCAGTGAAAACATGATGATGACATTTATCATCGTGCAAAGCTTGGTTGTGCTATTGTTTGGTGTTTCTGAGAACATTACAATGAGTTTGGGTGGGGGGTTTTAACTAGAAAGAGTGCATGTGTTGTTAAAGGTTTTGACATTTGTACTGGCGATTGACCACACACGCACGCACGCACGCACGTCTTAATGCATGTCCATGGCTGTACTAACATGTCCGTGTTTATATCTGCATGTCATTGACAGTAATCAAACCTTTTTTCGTTTGAAATCAATCATTCCAGTTTTCGATTACACTTAATTAGCCTACATCTGCATGTCTTCTACTGTTTTTGATGGAGAAATACATCGCCATTCTTCTATAATAACAATGTATACCGCACTAATAGCTATCACAAAGCGAAACAACAGCCAAAATCATTGAAACTAGAAATGCTCAAGGCGGTGCTGCTGCTATATTTGCGCTAGAAAAGCACAAGGCGATGCTGCTGCTATATTTGCTGGCATTCAGACTGGAACAGGCTCCTTTACCATTTTTTTCCTTTCCCTCTGACTCATCCACCTTTCTGTCCTTCTCACCCCCACCCCCCTTCAGAACCTCCATTCCTTTCGTTTTTTTCATCCACCACCATCCTCTCCCTCACCTTTGACCCAGCTAAGTCTCTGCTTGACCATCCCATACACTACAGCCCCTCTTTCATCACAGCATGTGGTTAGTTAGGTTCTTATAATGATTACCTACAGCTGATCTCACCACCTCCATCCCCACCAGCTCCTCTTCCCTTCTTTTGCATCCTGTCGTCCCTTCTTGCCCCCCCCCCCCCCCCCCCCCCCCTTGCCCTTAATTGCTTCATAATTAACACTCTTGTTTAAATTCAACTTATCATTCGTAACACTGCTTCTAAGTTCAGCTTAATTAGCCTACATCTGCATGTCTTCTACTGGATCTTCATCTGTGTCTTCTTCTTCTCTGTCTTATTCTGAGTCTTCTACTTCTGCTCTGACTTTTCTGTTTTCTACTCGTCTTCTTCTGACGACTCTGATTCAGAAGAAGACAGAGTGAGTTCAGAGTTTGGAAACACAAGAAGGTAGAACAGAATAAAACAAAGAAGAAGGTGGAGCAGTAAAAAACAGAGAAGAAGATAGAGCAGGTGACTCAAAAAGTAGAAGACTAAGAAGAAGACAGCGAAAAAGAAGACAACAAAGAAGACATAGACTCTGATTCAGAAGAAGACAGTGAGTCTTAGACTCTCTTTTCTTCTTGGTCTTCTTCTTCTTCCTCTACGTCTTCTTCATTTGTGTACTCTGAGAGAAGGTCCTTGAACCTTACCAGGTCCTTCAGGGGTCCTGGAAGGGGCAAAGCATCGATCCTTTGGGACCGCCATGGCTGACATCCGACTCGGTGCGACACAGCTAACCTTGCCAGGTGCTCCAGTCTGAATGGCGTGGCAGCAGCCTCCACCACACACTTATAGCCTTCCTTCCAGTTATGCTTCACTCTTTTTTTCTTGATGAAGCGCCGAAGGCGGCGGTTTTGTCGGATCCTGTGCAGTGTTTTGTGAGAATAGGCTCCGCTGTTCAGTAGCAGTTTCACGGTTGGGATGTGCTGATATGTCAAGGCCCAGATAGGAGGGCCGTTTTGTGCATAGCCAGGATCTTCCTGTGACAAGTCTCTCAGACAAGTGGAGACACCTGATGAGATCAACAGCTGAACCATCTTCACCTTGACCGAAAGGGGTTTACAGTCTGCTGCTAGAGTCAGCAGAGAAATGCAATCTTCGAAACAGTCATTGTAGATTTGAACTTCGCTTGGGTCTACACGTGTTAACAAATGCTCAGTTAGCTCAATCTGACCATTCCTAACTGTTTCTCTCAGGACACACAAAAGAGTGGAAGGATCAAAGCATCTTGCCTGCAGTTCCCAGGTAAGATCCCATTTTCCTGAATAACTGGCTTTGATCAGAACAGTGTCTATCACAGCTGGACTGTTACACTGTCTCGAAAGTTCCTGAACAGTCACTTTCTTACAGTCTTGTAGCACACAGGCCCAGTCAAGAAGACCTCGATCTTCACAAGCCTTACCGAGGTTTTCCCAGTTAATGTATGGGCTATCAAACAAATTTTTATAAGTCACAGGTAAGTGCTTTAATAGTTCAGCTCCTGTGGAATAAGCCCGTCCTACATTAGCCATAAACGCAGCTTCCCTGATTAAATCGTTTGACAGATTCAGACTGGCCTGTCCGCTCACTATCCTCTCCATCAGTGGCAAGTCTCTAGTGACCCTGGCCAGGAAAAAGGCCAGACAGGAGTGACCATTGGCCACACACCATTCCTTTAAATGGAAAAACTCAATCATAGTGTGTAGTCCACACACTTTAAGTCTAAGCACTGATTTTATTTCAGAACGGTTCAGATTGCATTCCGAGGTGAACCACCGGTCCATCACTGGAGTAATGCCGGGCCAAATGGACCGGTCAACAAGCAATTCCTGGACACACCTCGCCAACACAAAAGCAACACCCTGGCCCTTAGATGGCCTTCGCACAACTGGGAAAACACCCAACAGAGCATCCCAAGCTTTTTTTTTGAAGATCACGTTCAAAAGAGGCTGCAGATCTTGAGCATTGAAGTCTCCCTGCAGGACAATGTCCTCACAAATTTTGGAGATGAAATTCACCTTGTTCCCATTTATCGCAGAAGTGTAAGCAAAAGTAAGATCAGCCTGGTCTTCAAGCTTTGTTTTAGTTTTAGGGTTAAGCATTTCACACTGTGCTTTGCATAGAGCTACAAAACGGTCAAGGTAGTCAAACTTCACACATTGCTTGATGGCTGTTTGGAATATTTTACGCTTGAAAGTCGTGTCTTGACAACTTTTGAACTGCCCTATAAAGTCTTCCAGTTCCATACTGGCGTGTGACTTCAGCCTGAAGAAGCCTCTCATCATCCGCTCGAGGGAATCCTTCTGCATACACTTTTTACTGGCTTTTTTCATGGGTATCGCGGATGTTCTGTTCCTACGGTCACGCCTTCTCTTCATAGGGTGGTCGTATGTTCCGTTTATAGATTGGAGACACATTTTCTGTACAGCTTGGTCAATTGGTCCCTCCAAAGCCTGGTCACGTCTTCTCTTCATAGGGTGGTCGTATGTTCCGTTTATAGGTTGGAGACACATTTTCTTTGCAGCTTGGTCACTTGGTCCCTCCAAAGCCTGGTCACGTGCCCTCTTCATGGCTTGGATATGTTTTCTGTTTGTCGCTTGTGTGGGTGAAATTCCCACCCTCGTCATCTTTGTTGTATCTGTCACCCGGACAAAAATACAAACAGCTCAGGTAGGAACGATTTTAAAAAAACCTTCAAACAATAGTAGGGTGGACGTTGGTGACAAGCAAATCTGTAAGAATAACGTGATTAATGGGAAAGCATGCAGTTCTACTTTCGATATAACAGCTTGGTCAGTTGATCCTTTTAAAGTGGATTGCACTCAAGATGGTCTCATCTAACAATGCTGTGCATTAGGCAAACTGTCCCCAAACAGGTCTGTCAATGCGTTTAGGTACACACCAATTGTCCAGGGATCTTCAAGGCAGATACAATTAAGGTATGCTCTCTCCTGACAAATATTGAAACCCAAATAATGTAGCGATAAAAAAAATATGGACACAGAAATAACTTACAAAATGGCCAATTATATAAACAGAAAGGAAGTGTGCAAAAGATTGTCACCTGCAAGGTAAAGTATATACATGTTAATTGTTTTTAAATGTATGTATATACACAATGTACAATGTTGCACAGGGACCCTTAAAATGTGACAGGGAGCATTAGTTTTGCACAGAGGGTCCTGGCAATCTCAGATTTTATCCCTAAGGGAAACACTGACTAAGTAGGGCTATTAGTTAGTTAGTCTATTATAGTCCCATCAACAGCTATGGTCATCTCAGGACTGTCACCGCGTAAAGCTTGACCACGCATAGCAAAACATACATCGAAAACCTGAAAACATAAACAAAATATAGTACAATTCATAACATGACACCTCCATCATTGTACCTTATAGCACATAAGTCCGAGTCCACACAGTGGTGAAAGCGTTGAGCCATCCCGCTCTACGTATTGGACCTTTTTTTTAAAACAGTAAAAAAGGATAACAAACACATACTGATAAAAAAGATTATTAAAAAGGCCATATAAGCGAATATGCACTGCAGAATGGACAACAGCTGCCCACTCAACTGCGCAAGGCCTCACATATGAAAGCCAGTGAACGAGTTGAAATGTCGGACTATTAGTGCCACGTCGAACCATTGTCACGTGTTGAAATGTCCGGATATCAGTTGCCACGCCGAACCATTGCCATGAGTTGAAATGTCGGAATATTGCCACGAGTTGAAATGTCGGAATATTGCCACGTCGGAAAATTAAACTTCAGACTATCGTGATGTAGGGGAAGACGGGGTAAAAAGCGCATGGGCGGGTAAGAAGCCCACCCCAATTATCTCATGAAATGAAGCAAATTTCAGTCTCATTTTGCCCATGAGACGAGCGTTAATGTCTAGCATTCGTCTCATGGGCAAATTTGACTGAAATTTTCTTTATTTCATGAGATAATTGGGGTGGGCTTCTTACCCGCCCATGCGCTTTTTACCCCGTCTTCCCCTACCCTTCAACTTTTAGACAAGAGCTTCAGTAAAAAGACTTTGTAATTAAAGAAAACAAAACAAAACAAAAAACCACCAACACCGGTTCACGGCAACTCGAACCGGTTTTAGAGAGTTGAATTAGAAAGGTCAGCGTAACTCGGGATCGAACACTCGTGGTTCAAACTGGTGTAAAGTGAAATATATCCGCCTTGAAATCCGTCCCATATTCTCTTTCGAATTGTTTGCTGTTTGGGAAGGATACTCCCCTAAATACATTCAGAGGCGTCGGAAGAGCAGAGGGTTCATCACAAAATATTGAGATAGCTTATTTTTGTGAAATTTCCTATTCGCTATTTTTATCTGCATGGTTGTTTGTTTTCATCGTCCACCATTTTCCAAAATACTGAACTAAGTGGCATGGGTTTGTATTATCGTATTTCTATGTAAATGTCTGTAGATTCACACCCTCCCGCTCTATTTATTGGATTCTTTCCGTGTATATTGTGCAATTAAATGTGTACATTTTATAAAACAGTTATCATTAGGCCGTGTACACACATAAGCGGATATTCCATGCAGAAACCCGTGCGCAATCAATAAACAAGTGAAACAAAGAAGGGAAAATATTTGCGCACGTGTCCAAATTTCCCCTACGCGTAAACTTTTATTATTATTCTTTCTTCCACTTATTTAGGGTTTTCTCGTACAGAACTTACTCGTCTAATGTGAACCCGGCCGTACGGTTGTGGCGTACACGCTTATTACCGCGACCGGGATAAATTTCACGCCAGGATATATTTCTCGTCACACCGGTCTTCTTTTCCACCTTTAGTGGCGTGGCCCACTGTGGTTTAGTTTGAAACATCTCTATTCTCTAGTAAATTTACTCAGTTCAACTCATCGATCCCTTCCTCTTCTAACCAACACCAAAAAAGACAAAAAAGACTAATACACAATTAGATAGTTTTCATCACTATACTTACGATACAATCCAAGACGGTGAAAGTCGGGTGAAGCTCTCTTTCAGCGCTCAACCTCAACAACGTGCCTCTTGAGTCTCTTACAACGGAAATGTTCTCAATGACTGGGAGACGGAAGTCACATGGCGTCAGTCACTCGGACCCAACACGTCATGCGCTCTGTGACGTAATACATTTTCCGTGTCTTTGTTTTTTCCCTACTTGTTGATGAATATTCGATTGTAAAGCGCTTTGGGCTCATTTGAGGGCAAGCGCTATATAAATGTACTATTCTTCTTTTTCTTCTTCTTATCATGTTATTATTATTATTATTTTGTCCAGTGTCAGTATCCCCCCCCCCCCCCCCCTCCTCCCCAGGGCCATTACCCTTCTCGCCACATGACCGGGAACGCCCCCTTTTGGTGATAACAGGAGGGAGTTTCACAAGGGCTAACGTTACGTAGCGTGAGCGCAAATCGGCAAAAACGGTACTAAGAAACACCTCTTTCGTCGACGTTTGCCAAAAACGTTTTGTGGCTACTCCGAAAGTATCTCTTGGCGAACTATCACGTGACTTGCACGGGGTGAATGCATTTCTTGTTGTTGATTGGTCCATTAAAGTTTGGTTAAAATAATACTTTTTGGGGGGACCAATCAGACAAGAGCTTGTAATATTCTTCCGCAAACGTTTTCTAATGTGTTTCTTAGGCCCCGTTTGGCGTAAGCGTTATTCGCGCGGCGACCGTTATCTAGATAAACTGAGTCCAGTGGTCCCGGGGCCATTACCCTTCTCGCCACATGACCGGGAACGCCCCCTTTGGGTGATTAAATGACAGTATACTGTCAAGTAGTGCCATTTCGCCATCCTCTGTGCCTTTTGCCGGATCCCGGACAAAAGCCCACCGAACATAAGCCCACCAGACAAAAGCCCACCTCGTTATCTGGGAAAATGGACAAAAGCCCACTCATAAGTGATATGGAATGATTTTCTATATTTCTGTGTCTGTCTCTTTCCAGACATTGTCTCTGTCTCTCTCTATCGCTGTCTGCCTCTCCAGAATTTTTCTGTCTCTGTCTCTCTGGAGGTAGGTGGGGGGAGGGTGTATGAATAAGTAGTTGTTGTGTGGGGGTTTTTTTTGGGGGGGTTCCCCCAGTTGCTTTTGTTCATTAATTGAAGTTTTAATTATACTTTTCTTCTTTTGTTTCGAGGGCAAGATGTAAACAAGCCCATTGTGTGCTTATTCTTTTCCCTCAATAAACAAATGTTTCAACTGTTTCAAATGTTTCTGTCTTTCTCAATCTCTCTCTGTTTCTGTGTTTTGCAGACACTGTCTCTGTCTCTCTATGTGAGTCTCTGTCTGTCTCTCACGTTCAGTTCCTTATCTCTGTCTCTGTCTGTCTGTCCCTCTCCAGACTTTGTTTCTGAGTGTCTGTCTGTATGTTTCTCTCTCTCTCTCTCTCTCTCTCTCTCTCTCTCTCTCTCTCTCTCTCTCTCTCTCTCTCTCTCTCTCTCTCTCTCTCTCTCTCTCTCTCTCTCTCCTTCTCTCTCTCTCTCTCTCTCTCGTTCATTCTGTTGTTTGTCTCCAGACTTTGTCTCTGTCTCTGTCTGTCTCTGAGAGAGAGAGAGAGAGAGAGAGAGAGAGAGAGAGAGAGAGAGAGAGAGAGAGAGAGAGAGAGAGAGAGAGAGAGAGAAGAGTAGTATTTACAAAAAAAGAGAGACAAACAGACAGAGGCAGAGAGAGTGAGAGAGTTGAAAGAGACACACAGACAGACAGTCGAACAGACTGACTGACAGACAGACAAGGATACAGATATGTATCCCACTGGATCTGTGAAAGAGAGAGGGACAGTGACAGAGAGAGACAGAGACAAAGTCTGGAGAGAGAGAGAGAGAGAGAGAGAGAGAGAGAGAGAGAGAGAGAGAGAGAGAGAGAGAGAGAGAGAGAGAGAGAGAGAGAGAGGAGGGTAGTATTTTTGAGAGACAAACAGACAGAGGCAGAGAGAGTGAGAGAGTTGAAAGAGACACACAGACAGACAGTCGAACAGACTGACTGACAGACAGACAAGGATACAGATATGTATCCCACTGGATCTGTGAAAGAGAGAGGGACAGTGACAGAGAGAGACAGAGACAAAGTCTGGAGAAACTGAGAGAGAGTGAGAGAGAGAGAGAGCCATTACCCTTCTCGCCAGATGAGGGAGAGAGAGAGAGAGAGAGAGAGAGAGAGAGAGAGAGAGAGAGAGAGTGCCACAGACGAGACAGACACAGACACACAGAAGGAACGAGATATACAGAAACAGAGACTCGCAGAGTGACAGAAACACAGAAAGAGACAGAGACAAAGTCTGGTTGACAGAGAGACAAACACTGGACAGGGACTCGCACAGAGACAGG
>CM065693.1:13436325-13541145 GCA_017654935.2 Phymorhynchus buccinoides
ATATCGATCTAATGAGTTATTGAATGCATTTAGTGACGATGGTGGTGAATTTGAATTTTACGTCCTCTCGACCTGGGAAGGCACATATGGGACATAAATTTAGTGACGATGCATTTACTGGATCGTTTGGAAGGTTATTCCATGCGTTAGTAGCACGATTAGTGAAAAGGTTTGTGCAAGTTTAGTGTTAGTATTTTTGGGGGGAATAGTTTAAAAGTATGATGGCGGGTTCTTTCATCTTCACACAGAGTTAGTAATTGTTTTGTGGTAGTATAGTCATAATGCCCATGGATAATTTTGTATACTTCTATAAGTAAGTAAGTCTTTCCTGATAACAGTAACTCATATTGTTGGTGCCCTGAATTTTCTTTGTGAACCTTTTCTGTACCCCTTCAACTAAATCTATATTCTTTCTTAGGTGTGGGCTCCACACAAAACTAAAATTCAATTAAAACAAATTCGTCGGAAACCCCCTTAACCAACAATATGATCCGCCCCTATTTAGACTAGAGTTGAACTTTGTCCCCACGAGAAAGTATTGTTCCGTTCGTTTCCTTCAGACGTTTCACTGGAACATAACCAAATTTCCCTGTACTGGCCTTGGGTGAACTCAAACCTCAAGGCCACACGAGACAAACACAGCATGGCCGCTGCAGACATCGCGGTGATTGGAGGAGGTATCATCGGCTGCTCCGTGTTCTTTGAGCTTGATCGACAAGGCTTCAGCTGCGTTTTGTTGGAGAAAAATGACAGTCTTATGTCAGAAGCCAGCAGTGGAAACAGGTGATTTATTTTATGCCCAAAACGCATACGTATGAAATCACATGACCACCATCAAAACGCATACGTTTGTGACCATGACCATGATTGAAAACGAAAGTTGACTCACAATTTCCTTTTCTAACTTTCCTTCCCATTAATTTTTTGCACTCCCAGTTTTTGAGAACGGGAAGACATTACAATGGGGTCGAGGGCTTTCTCTGTGAGTGTGCGTGGGTGTATGGCATCCAGGGGAAGCTCATTGACTGGATCAAAGACTTCCTCAGCAACAGAAGGCAGGCAGTTGTCAATGGCGTCAGCTCCGCACAGATTGATGTATGCTCAGGAGTGCCTCAGGGATCCGTTCTTGGGCCTTGCCTTTTTCTAGCCTACATTAATGATTTGCCGGAAAGATTGACATCACCAGCCCGTCTCTTTGCGGATGACACAGCAGTGTACAGAGTGGTAGCGGCGCCCCAGGACCATGAACAGCTGCAGCATGACCTCCATCAGCTTGCTGAGTGGGAGAAGAGCTGGGACATGGTGTTCCATCCTGTAAAATGCACCACCTTACCTGTCACCAGAAAGAGGCAGATGCAAGAAAGCAGGTATGTGCTCCATGGCCACTTGCTTGAAACTATGGACTCTGCGAAATACCTGGGAGTCACCATCAGTAGAGACCTGAACTGGAAAAAACACATTCAAATCATCTCCTCAAGGGCCAATAGGACCCTAGGGTTTTTTAGAAGCAACCTGAAAATCAGTTCCCAGACCAGAGAAAGAGCATACAAGACATTTGTACATCCCATATTGGAATATGCTTCCACAGTATGGGACCCTCACCAGCAACAGGACATCGACAGGCTCGAAGCAGTGCAACGGCGAGCAGCAAGATTCGTACTTCGCTGCTTCAGAAACGCATCAAGCGTGTCATATATGCTCGAGCAACTGAAGTGGCCCTCACTGCAACAAAGAAGAGAAACAGCAAGAGTTGTCATGATGTATAAACTCCATCACGAACTCGTTTCCATGAAGACCATGAAAGACAAACTGACCCCGGCACCACAACGCCAGCGTCGAGCCCACACCAAGCAGCTGGCCCAGATCTACTGTCGCACACAATACAGACAGGCCAGTTTCCTGCCACGCACCATCAAGGCATGGAACAACCTCCCGGAGCAGGCTGTTGAGGCGGGGACCTTGGGCACCTTCGTGTCCTGGGTCTCCAAATCACAATAACTTTACCCCACCCCACCTCTCTCTGTCTCTCTTTTATTTTTTTTTTTTTTTTTTTTTTTTTTTTTTATTTTTTTCCCCTTTTTCCCAGTGGCGCGGCATCATGTTGGGGCCCGATTAGCGGGACCTGGCTGGCTGGGTAGGCAGCAAGTAGGCAGCACCTAAACTGCGGTATTAATGTTCATTAAAAAATTGGTAGAATTGTTCATGATATTATGGTAATGATGGAGGTAATCACCATAATGTCAATTTGCTTAATATATAAAAAAAATCAAATCGATTTCAAGTTTAGGTTTGTTATCAAAGTACATCTTTGACCGGAAGTTTTGCTATGCAATCAATCAATCAATCAATATTTTTGTTGTCCATTTTACAGGAAATTCTTTTTGCAGCAATAAAACAATCAACAAAACAACACAATAAAGACAGAGGCATAGTTTACAGAAAAGACAAAAAATGAAATATGCAACTGTTTTAAACACTGCGCACATACAATTCTTGGTCACACACACACACACACACACACACACACACAACACACACATCATGTGCACACATGCAACCATTTAACTACCCATCCATCTAACTTATACATATATACACATGTTTACACATACATACAAACATACAACTTATGTTCACAAATTATATATCATACAAATATCTTAGTCTATGTGCATACATTCGTAATACAACATTACATATCTACATGCATACACAAACATACATAGATAGGCCTGCATAGATACAATTGCTGTAGAATGTGTTTCTGTTCTCTATGGTTTCAGTGGCATGCTGCATACTGGTTTCGATGCCCCGGCAAACAGTTTAGAGCTTCACTGCATCAAGAAGTGTGTGCAGAGAGTGTTTGGCACTTTTGACGCCCTTGGTGTGCCATACAAGCAAAATGGATCAGTCATGGTGGCTTGGAACCCAGATCAGGTTGCATTAAATAGATCTAAAAACATGTGTTTATTCAGTGTGATTCACAGGCACAGACACACACACACACATGGAGACACAGACACACACACACACACACACACACACACACACACACACACACACACACACACACACACACACACACACACACACACACGCGCGCGCGCGCGCGCGCGCGCACGCACGCACGCACGGAAGTGCCATGCTGCATCCATGGTGCTGTTTCCTTGGGAAAGACACTTTTTTCCTATTTCTGAGTCCTTCAGATGAGACTTAAAAACTGAGGTACTGTGTGCGAGCGCATACAAAAGATCTTGCGCACACATTAAAGCCCATTCGACTATTCAGTAGGAGTAGGAGTATGCTGTGTTGTGCCGGTGGGATGGATGACACGAACTCACATAGCATGCAAAAATAAGTGGTGCTGCACTAGCAGCGACATGCTCTCCAGGTGGGAGCAACGCGAATTTCACACACACACACACACACACACACACACACGCGCGCAAAAATAATACTTAAAAAACATACTACAGTGGTCGCCGCTTTATAAAGCCATTTTGGGACCGACGAAAAATGGCTTTAATAAACGGCGGATTTAATAACCGGCGGTCCAGGATTACGTCATTTTCGAACTTTTTTTTTTTTGCTTCTCTTTTGTTTACGTCAGTCACACTTTCACACTTTCTTTCGTCATTTACACTTGCTTGAATCTAAACACAACTTCACAAGGCCTTTTAAATGATGTTGAACTTTTGTTTTGGTTTTTATTGACTGACATTCTTTTCTAAACTCAGTTACTTCGTGATACATGTGAGCGTGCACGTAAATATGTCTTGAGTGACACAAGTGACATATCTTCACGCCAAAAAAAAAGATAAAAGAAAAGAAAAAAGAACAAAATCGTGTGAGTTTTAGTCACAAACTATGTGATTTCTCTGAGATAAGCGGCGGGGTGGTTTTATTAAGCGGCTTTTTTAAATACATTACATATAGTGAAAAATCTGGACCATAAGAAATCGGTTTTAATAAGCGGCTGGCTCTATTAACCGCGGTTTTATAAAGCGGCGACCACTGTACTACTAATACTACTTTCTGCCATTTAACCCTAGTGTTTCCATCGCAATTCTAAGGTGTCCAAGCTGGAGGAGATACGGACGTCCTCACTGTTGAAAGGCGTGGACAAGGTGTAGCTAGGGGATAGTTCCTTTTAACTGTCACTGCTGTTTCGGGAGGAACATTTAGTTTATGTATATTTTGAGAAGTTTTTTTTCAAGCCAACTTTAGATTACCATGAGTAACTTTTCATAAATAACAGTCACGAATATGTTGTAGCATATGACTAAATTACTTGTATTCAGTGGATATTGCTAGATTTTCACTCATGGGCAATCTTATTCATGCTTGCGATACTAAGTGTATTATTCAAGAACATTTTCCACTAAATATGTTGCATGACACTGCTCAACAAAAATAAGTTTTTACCTTAAATCTGATGGAAGAAATATATTGAAAATCCAACGAAGAACATAGAGCCAAAATAGTAGCGCAAACGGATGCTTGGTGCAGTTTTTATCTAAGATTTATAGAGTCAGTCTTTTAACTAAACAGCTTGATTTGTGTGGGACGGAACAGCTGTGCTGTTACAGTGGAACCTCCCTTATAAGACCTCCCATTATATTAACCCTTTCACCGCCAAAGTCGCATTTTAGCACCATAGTCATTTAACACCTATGTCACTAAAAGGCATCAAATTGGGGTCCATTATCCAAAGACCCTATGGTCTTAGTTTGGTGAAGTAAGGATGGACCTTATTTTATATATGCCACAGAAGAATCCCCAATACTACAGATGGATTTTGTTCTCTACCCAGGTAAATTAAATGGATCATTTTGGCTGAAATATGGCTGGCGGTGAAAGGGTTAAGACTCCCTCCCATGTAAGACCTACTTCTCTGAGACATTGCCCTTGTTTGTAAGTATTAAAATTACCCCCCTTGTAAGACCCCTCCCTTATAAGACCTCATTTTGGATGTTTTTTTGCAGGTCTTATAAGGGAGGTTCCACTGTACTAAAAATATAATACTACTTTCTGCCATTTAACCCCAATGTGTCTATCGCAATTCGAAGGTGTCCAAGCTGGAGGAGATAAGACATCATCACTGTCAAAAGGCGTGGACAAAGTGTTCCGTCTATCGCTGGAGGATAGTTCCTTTTGACGTTTACTATAAACAAAATACTACTACAGTGGAACTTCCCTTATAAGACCTTCAAAAATTATCCAAAATGAGGTCTTACAAGGGAGGGGTATTATAAGGGAGGTAATTTTAATACTTACAAAAAAGGGCAATGTTTCAGAGAGGTAGGTCTTATGTGGGAGGGAGTCTTGTAATGGGAGGTCTTATAAGGGAGGTTCCACTGTACTTTCTGCCATTTAACCCTAGTGTGTCTATGGCAATTCTAAGGTGTCCAAGCTGGAGGAGATAAGGACGTCCTCACTGTCGAAAGGCGTGGACAAGGTGTTCCACCTCCCACTGGAGGATCTGTACCGCAGGGAGCCCCAGCTAAGTGGTGACGCCCTGGGAGCTCTGTGGATCCCTGAGGAGACTGTGCTGGAGCCCTGTGTCTATGGGCTCCTGCTGGCACACCACGCCAGGAAGCAGGGAAACAAGGTACTGTGATTTGTGATATTTTTAATAATGAGGCAATGCAGTCCCCATTAGCACACCGCTCAAATGCCAACGTCGGCAATTGGTCGTATATATGACGGTCGGCAATGCGACCATTAGCCACCATACTGCCAACCATGGCCGACCATTTCCCGACCAGCCGACGTCGGCCCAACGTTGGCCCACGGTCAGCATGCTATCTGGGGTGCTAAAGGTCAAATCTATTCTATCATCCTTACCATTCCACTACAAAGTGCATATTTGTACAAGATTAGCTTGGAAGACAGAAATAAAACCAAGAGTGTCTTACTACCACAACTCCCAATCCAGGTAACTTCCGGCCAAGCAGACTACTCACTTTCTTTCAAGCTAGCATGGAAGGCAGGTTTGTTTTTCTGTTTCTCCAGGAATTTTGTCTCCTGCTTTCAGCTTAATGAGTGTCTTTTGTTTTCCTTTGGTTTTCTTTGTGTTGCTTTGCTACTTGGGTAAGTTCGTTCGGCCTCCCCCCTTTTTTGGTTGTAATCTTTGTGAAGATTTCGGGCCTGTTGGTCAAAAGGTGGGCGTGGCTTCTGGCTTCGGGTTTCGCGTTTTGGAATCTACTCCTTCTTTAGAAGGTTGTAGATTCTTCGGCGTTAGTTAGCAAACCTTCAAGTAGTTCAACTAAGGAACCTCAGCCTTCTCCTCCCAGGGATGACAAAGACCGTTTTCTAATCTAGTCCTTCAGGAAAGTCTTTGTCCAAGTCAAATATCGGTCAAGAAGTTCGAGTAAGTCTCTTTCTTCGCGTTCGGTTCAAGTTACAAAGCAAGTGGTGTCGGAATTGCTGGCTCATTTGCGTTCTACGGGCGAATAGTCTTCGGCCATGCCGTTCTCCTTCTCCCAAGTGGATTCGGCTGGTTTGGTCCAGCACATTTCGGTGGATGTTTCTCATGTTGTTGGGTGTTTTGGACGTTGACCCGGCCTTTTCAACGGTTGGTCTTCCACTCCAGGATTCGTTGTCCGTTGAAGATCTCTCACGGATGGAGCTGCAAACCGGCATCCGGGTTTTTCCCGAACAAGGTCAGTACGGCTCTTCTAGCCAAGCTAGCTCCCGTACCCCATTGGTTCCTGGCGTTCATGATACCGCACGGGCACTTCCGGTTCTGGAAGAAGAAGCTGCGAAGAAACCGGTGGTGCTGTCCGACTTGTCTTACAGAGCTATAGACAACCGGGCGGTACCCACCGATGCCACCATTACGCCTGGTGATGCCGGCCGAAAAACGGACGATGCCGCTAATGGGGGTAGCTTCCCTGGCGACGGCAGCCTCGGTGCCTTAGGCACCGGGCCGGCATCCGCACCCGGGGTTCTCCGGAGCGGACCGGCCACGGCAACATGGTCTCGCGGGTCCACCACGGGCACGGCGGCTACGGCCTCTCCCGTGGGTGGTCCCTGGCGACGGCAGCCTCGGTGCCTTGGGCACCGGGCCGGCATCCGCACCCGGGGTTCTCCGGAGCGGACCGGCCACGGCGACATGGTCTCGCGGGTCCACCACGGGCACGGCGGCTACGGCCTCTCCCGTGGGTGGTCCCTGGCGACGGCAGCCTCGGTGCCTTAGGCACCGGGCCGGCATCCGCACCCGGGGTTCTCCGGAGCGGACCGGCCACGGCGACATGGTCTCGCGGGTCCACCACGGTCACGGCGGCTACGGCCTCTCCCGTGGGTAGTCCCCAGACCCAGGGCCGTACGACGGCGGGCAGTCAGTCCATGGGACGTTTGCCTCAGCCCGTACCGGTCACGCCCGTTACCGCTGGTATGGTTCTTCAGCGGACCTACTCTCACCAGGAGGTTATGGACCTTTTGTCGGGTTGTTCTTCCTTCGGTCAGTCAGCTCAACCAGCGGCGTCAGTTACGACTTCGGGTCACACGGTGGATTCTATGGAAGAGGTTTTTTCAGATCCTTCTGTTTCTGTCATTCAAGGGTATCTGGCGGCCTTGCAGCCTTACTGCGCTCCTTCTTTCACGGTTGCAACCGAGAGTTGTTCAACCGTACCCTTGTTGTCTTCCTTCTGAACGAATTTTTGCGGGGGCAACGGCCCCGGCTTCGCCGTTCTTTCGAATGATGTCTGTTCTGGCAGGCATGGTTTCTTCTGATTACAACCATGAGTTGTTCAACCAGTTGTCTCGTTCACCCGTTCCAGTAATCCTTTTTGGTCTGGTTCCGTCCCGATCGAACTATACTGTCCGGCTAACATGATCTTCCATGCCCAGCCGTCAGCTCAGTTGTTTGACTGGGTGGCGTTGAAATGGGTTAAGTCTACGTCACGTTTGCACACTGTTTCGCCTTTTGTCTACATGTTTTCCTTTTCGGTGGGGACATTTCCGCGTCATCTGGTTAGATTTGACGTCATGCGATAGCAACTATGTTGCTGTTTCGGTCTGTCCCTACGTCAGAGGTAGTTTTTTATTTTTACCTTCCAACGGTCTTAGCATGTAGAGTTGGTTACGACTTCTCAGTTTGCTAGTTCAGAGGTTGAATCTGCTGTTTTGCGGATTCTCATCTTAATCATTTAGTACTAGCTGTCTCTTCCCGTCATCGATCCTTTGCTTGCCCATTCTGAACAAGTCTTGTCCAAATGTGGGCCATTTTGTTTTTGACTCAGACTCGCCACTTCGATTTTTCTGGTTCGAAAGGGCGTAGCAGCGTGTGGTGGCCCGGTCCGGCCACTCATAGTCCGTTTTGTATCGGCCTTGGCTGCTCTAGGTGACTCCATGCGGAGTTTGTCATCTCCTGGCTGCTTTTCCAGGATGTTGTCTCGGTGGAGTCCACTCAGGTTCTGCCCCAGGATGATGCTTTCGGTACCCTTCTGTCTCGTGGGTGCCGATTCTTTTCTCCGCCTGCAGATCCTCTTCGCTTTCAGATCTTGGACGCAGAGGTCAAGTCCCTTCTGGACAAGGGTGCTGTGATTCCAGTACCCAACCCAGGCCCGGGTTTCTACTCGCGCATGTTCACTGTACCAAAGAAGAACTGTGAGTTCCGTCCAGTGCTGGACTTGTCTCCTCTCAATGCTTTTCTACGCCCCATGGCGTTCAGAATGGAGACGGCTGCTTCGGTTCACAACTTCATCCAGCCGGGGGATTGGGCGACTTCCATAGACCTCAAGGATGCCTTTTTCCATATTTCGATCCACCCAGATCGAAGGCATCTCTTGAGGTTCGTATGGGGGAACACGACTTATCAGTTCGTAGCCCTTCCCTCCGGGCTCTCTCTGGCCCCTTGGATTTTCACCATGGTGGTCAGGGAGTTCGTCGGCGTGGCCGGGTCCAGAGGGATCCGGCTCAAGGTGTACCTGGACGGCTGGCTCACCTCGGCTCAGTCCAGGGACCGGTGCCAGGAACACACTTCGGAGCTCCAGGACCTGTCCGTCCAGGTTGGTTTTCAACATGAACGTCAAAAAGTCGGATTAGACTCCGGCCCAGGAATTCAAATTTCTGGGGATGGTCTTCAATACCCAGACGTTCACGGTCTGTCCGTCTCCGGATCAGATCCAGTCCATTCAGTCCTTTCGGGAAAGTGTTCTGTTGGCAGGTTCAGCAACGGTTCGTCAACTTCTCAAGTTGCTGGGCATCATGGAGTCTTTGGCAGACCTCTTGCCTCTGGGACGTCTGCACAGGCGTCCGTTACAACGAAAGTGTGCGGAACTCAGGGTTTCTCATCTTCCTCTGGAATCTCAGATTGTTTTGGGCTCGTGGTTTCGCGGCTCAGTTCTCCAGTGGTTGGATCCGGTTTGGCTGGGGTCCTCTGTTCCCAGTCGGCCTCTCCACCATCAAGAATTCCTTTTCACGGATGCATCAAAGGAAGGTTGGGGGGCTCATCTGGACCGGTGAGAGGTTTCGGGGTTGTGGTCCAAGCAGATTCGTCTCTCCACATCAATTTTCTGGAGATGGAGGCGGTTTCGCTCGCGCTCAAAGCGCTACTTCCCCTGCTACGAGGCAAGTGGGTCACAGTTTGTGGCGACAACTCCACTTGCCTCTCGTACCTTCGGCGTCAGGGGGGCACGAAATCGTCTTCACTCTCCAGGAAGGCAGGGGAGATCCTGCTTTGGACTGCACAGAATTCCATTCTTCTAACCGTGGAGTTCTTTCCCGGGAAGTTGAATGTTCTCGCCGACCAGCTGGGCCGTTCCAACCAGGTGATTGCAACGGAGTGGACTCTCGTCCATCAGGTCCTTCAACCCATTTGGTCAATGTGGGGAAACCCACACATCGACTTGTTTGCAACTCGCTTCAGCCGGCGTCTTCCGCTTTTCGTCTCCCCGTTGGCAGATCCCTTGGCATGGGCAAGAAATGCCTTCAGTCTCCAGTGGACGGGTCTGTGGGCCTACGCCTACCCATCCACAGCTCTTCTTCCAAAGGTGTTGGAAAGGTGTGCTCGGGAGCGTCCTGCTCTGATCCTCATAGCGTCAGGATGGGAAACTGTCCGTTGTTCCCCGAGCTGTTAGCTCTCACCCACGTTCCGGGTGTTCCCCTCCAGTTGTCACCAAGTCACTTGTTCAACCGCGGACAGGCGTTCCACATCGAAATCCTGCCGTCCTTCACCTGACCGCTTGGCTACTTTGCGGTCAGGATTGCGGTCACAGGGTCTGAAAGGTGAAACCTTTGAAGTGATTCTTCAATCCCGTCGTCAAAGCATGAATACCTTGTTTTCCTTGCGTTGGACCTCTTGGTTCAATTTCTGTTCTATGAGTCTTTTTCTCCTTTGCACCCGACTGGTGCTCAGTTTGTTTTCTTTTCGTCTCATTTGCATAATGAGAAGGGCCTCTTGGACCAAACTTGTCAGGTTATAAGTCGGCAGTTAGCACTATTTCGATTGCTACTGGTCGTCAACCTTCCTTTGCTTCTTCTGTCTTGGTTTCCCATTTTTTGGATGGTTTGCGTAATAAGTCGATTCGCCCAACCATCAGACTTCCGCTATGGGACGTTTTTTCTTGTGCTTCACTTTCTCAGGTCAGAATGTGAACCGCTTTCTTCGTTATCTTTTAAGCTTCTTTCTGTTATAACGCTTTTCCTCGTTAGTCTTGCCTTAGCGAGACGTGTGAGTGGTATCCACGCTCTTAGCGGTTTAGTTAATGATTATGAATTCGCGGAGGATGGTTCCTCGATCTCCCTGGCTTTTCTACCGGAATTCCGTGCGAAAAATCAATCGGCTCAGCAAGCTTCTCCGTTGGTTGTTATCGAAAGTCTCTCTAACATCCTCGCTCCGGACGATGAGGAAAATGTCTTGTGTCCGGTTCGCTGTTTGCGGGCATTTCTCCTTCGTTCAGTCTCGTTCCGTAGCCAGAAACGCCGCCTTTTCATTTCTTTGAATTCCAACTATTCAAATGATATCCGTAAGGCCACTTTGGCTCGCTGGTTAGTCGAGTTGATTCGACTAGCCTACTCCCACGCCGATCGTTCTGCGCCCCCAGGTATACGGGCTCACGAAGTTAGGGCTATTAGCACCTCACTAGTCTTGGTCAGGGGTGTTCCAGTCCCTTCCTTATGTCCTCCGCCTTCTGGAAGTCGGAGACTACATTTACCTCTTTCTGCCTGCGCGAGTTTTCTACTCTCCGGCAGGACAACACGTTTGGCATTCGACGTGCTGTGTTGTCCTCCAAGACGGTGTCCTTTTGAGGTTTGACTTATTGTCTGTTTGTTTTTATAGACTTATGTCTTTTGGGGGATATGTAAACATGATTTGCTGTTTTACCTTCTTATTTTAGATGGTATGTGTGTGTTTATGTGGTATCTCTGTCATGGTTTGTTCCATGGTTCTCAGAGTAGTGCTTAACCATTACCCACCTCCTTGTTGGTAATCATGCACTTTGTAGTGGAATGGTAAGGATGATAGAATAGATTGAGGAATTTTTATTAATTCTACTATCTATTTTATCTATATACTTACCATTCCACTACATTTAATTGACCCACCCACCTCCCTCCTAATGGTTTTTGAACGTGTACCTTCCCTTTTTATTAGATGCTTGCTTTCAAGAAAGTGAGTAGTCTGCTTGGCCGGAAGTTACCTGGATTGGGAGTTGTGGTAGTAAGACACTCTTGGTTTTATTTCTGTCTTCCAAGCTAATCTTGTACAAATATGCACTTTGTAGTGGAATGGTAAGTATATAGATAAAATAGATAGTAGAATTAATAAAAATTCCTCAATCTCTGTTTTTTGTTAGCTTTTTTTTTGTATTATGCATTTGACGACTCCAATTTTTCAGTGGAAGGAAAGCATTAAGATAAGACACTAAGCAGTTGAGAAAGGCATATAAAACCAGAGAGAAGTAGATTAGGATACTATGAAGCTAGGAGATTCAAAAATTATACACAGAACAAAAGTGGATCATTTTCCATTTTAAGGGTGCATGTATATGTCTTTTAAAAGAGAGAAATAGGTGAAATTTTGATGGTTATGCCAAGTATTTGCATCCATAAATTGTGAAAAGACAATGAACATGTTTTTAAAATTGCAAATTACCCCACAAGTAGATTGTCGAGTACTGTAATTGTTCGATACAGCAAGCTTCAGTTGTAATTTGTGTAACTTTTAAGTTCTAGGGCACACACACATTATATCCGCAATCTGCAAGTTCCGTGCAAAAATCCTATACACTTAAATAAGCGGATGGGATTGCACATGGGTTTTCGCGTGAAATATGCACACTCTTTCATATTTCTTATAATTTACAGACTTTTATTTTGGTGTGAATTGCGCATGGGTTTTCGCACAAAACTTGCATGTACGTGTGCATGTGCCCTTATTCGACTATTTTTTAGTATTAATTTTGTGCGGGTCCATGAGATCACGGACACTGGAAAGGTCTATTAGTGCCTTGTTTAGAATTGCACTGCAATGATATCTATTACCAGTGATGTCCTCATGCCCAGGTCATAGGACATACCGTATTTTTCTGACTGTAAGGCGCACCTTTGTATAAGGCGCACCCCCAAATTTTACCCAAATTTCAGATTTTGTTGTTATATTTCTTCACTATACATGTATTAGTAGTCACATTATAAGGCGCAGGGGTCTGAATCTGGGGAAAAAGTATCGCCTTATAGTCAGAAAAATACGGTAGTCCTATTGGCATTGACAGTGCTCTACTCTGTTCGCCCTGTCAGGACAAATCTATTGAAATACAACTCTAGTGGACTTTTATCTATCAAATTATGAATGCAAGATCCGAGACATTTTGTTCTACAGTGGAACCTCCCTTATAAGACCTCCCATTATAAGATTCCCTCCCACATAAGACCTACTTCTCTGAGACATTGCCCTTCTTTGTAAGTATTGAAATTACCTCCCTTTTAAGACCCCTCCCTTTTAAGACCTCATTTTGGATGATGTTTTAGGGTCTTATATGGGAGGTTCTACTGTATTGATTTTCCTGTATCAGGACAGTTTGTTCCTATCGCTTACAGTAGTTTTCCATCCTTGATGCATCACTGCCCCTTGTCATTATTCTATGTGGAGTGACTAGCCATACTTTGTGTAATGCTTGTACAGTCGGTAATGAATAGACCACACCCCTTGCAGGGTCACTGTGACTATCTTCGGTGGTCAATCAATCAATCAATCAATCAATATTTTTATTGTCCATTTTACAGGAAAGTCTTCTTTGCAGCGATAAAACAAATCAACAAAACGACACAATAAAGTATGAAGGGCTGGTGTACTGAAAATGTCTGACACCTAGCCGGGTTTTAACTTTCAGCTTTCTTTCTTAGAGCCCGCAAGCCGAGATTCATAAATTATAATGTGAGTCGCATCCGGCTTCGTACGCTTGGCTGTTTGTTTCTCCACTTCTCCCGCCCTGGCCAATGGCTGCCCGTGCAGCTCATCCACCCAGTGGTGCAGCGTAAACACCACAGCCTCACGTCGTTTAGCCCGCCAGTAAAGGCGGTTTGCCAGGGTGTGGCACATGGAGCCGGCACATGAAAGATTTGGGAGATGAGATGAGGTGCTATCTGTACTCAGAGCCCCCTACACTCCGTAGAGTGACCAGGCATGGGAATTGGAAGAAAATAAAAAAGCTGAAAAGCGGGGGTCTAAGGGCTACCGAAGGCCCCTAGTAGGGGTCCAGGGCGTACTGCTGAAGCTTTTTTGGTAATTGAAGCCCAAATTAAAACAGTATTAGAATGGATACATTTAGTTGTTTTTTTGGCAGACACTTTTTTCCGGCAGAAAAGCTGTTAGTGGAAATTTGCTGTTTGGTGGACAATTCCCATCCCTGAGTGACATTAACATTTAAGGATGGTGATGTGTTGTTTGCAGGTACTGACGCAGTGTGAGGTGCAGGGCCATGAGGTCAGTGCTAGCGGTCAGTCCATTCTGTCCACCACACGCGGCCCAGTGTCCGCCAAAGTGGTCATCAACTGCGCCGGTCTCTATGGCGACCGGGTGCAGAACATGGCCGGCATCGACACCTTCTCGTACGTGTGGAATAGTTATGGTGGTTTTTTGTTTCTTTTTTTTTCTAATTCTAGTTTTGATGGTTTCTTTCAGTTCTTTTCATTTTCCCTTTCTTTTATGAAGTGGTGGGGGGAAATGGTTTTGTTTGTTGCTTGAAAATATCATATTATATGTATTACCTTTTACCCCCCCCACATTTTTTTTTATAAAAAAATGTTACACTTAAAATGATAAAGTACTTGTAATGAATGTTTTTCAAATGAATTAATAATAATAATAATAATAATAAATAAAGCTTCTATAGCGCTCTTCGATGATCAAAAATCATCCTCAGAGCGCTTTACAATATTACGAGAGGGGGAAAAAAAACCCAAAAAAAACCAAACCAACTCACGCCGTTCATCCCACGGATGTAGTATTTCACATACACATTATTGACACAATTTCAAAGAAGGGGATAAATAAATAAATAAAATAAATTTAAAAAAAAAAAAAGGCATGGACAAACAGACCCCCACACACCTCACCCTTTCAATACGCACGCCATTTATGCACTCACAAATTCTCGGGGAGGGAGGGGGGGGGGGTCATACGAGCTCACAAATTCCCAAAACAATATGTGAATGTAAAACAATATTACGAGAAAGGCAGAGAGAGCGAAGGAGAGAGGGGGGGGGGGAGACAGAGGGGGGGGGGGGGGGGACAGAGGGGGGGGGATGAAAGGGTATAGGGGGGGGGGGGGGGAGAAAGAAAGAGATGGAGAAAGAGAGAGGGAGAGACAGAGAGAAAGAACACACACACACACACACACACACACACACACACACACACAGAGGCACACTTTACACGGGGTTTGTGTGTGAGATTGAAATTATGAAGGGGAAAGGAACTTTTTGAACAGATGAGTCTTAAGGCCAGACTTGAATGCAGACAGGGACAGAGCGGACCGGAGGTAGAAGGGGAGCGAATTCCAGATGGTGGGTACTTGATAGCTGAAAGAGCGGTGACCAAAGGACTTAAGTTTCATGCGGGGGACTTTGAGGAGTTTCTCGCTGCTAGAACGGAGAGTGCGGGATGGTTGATAGGTGATGAGATGCTTGGACAGGTATGTTGGCAAAGTGTTTTGAAAATGGCGGAATTTAAATCTGTCTTGATTTCTAGTTAAAGGAGAATAAATACTTGCCTTTGAACGCGCTTGAAGCTTTGAAACGTGACATTGTGGGTTCATTTTCTTGTTCCCCAGTTTTACTGTAAAGGGAAAACTTTTGTTTCCCTCCTCTGTATTAACTTTTTGGTTTCTGTATTTAGAGAAGTTTCAACTACTGTTCATTCCTGAGAACCTCTTTAGCTGCTGAGAAAGTTTATCCCGTTGATTCCTACGGGCCTCTTTTGCTCGTGATATCAAAGTGTGCAACTGTTATTAATTTTCTCTTCTATAATTGCAATGAGGGTTTTTTTCCCTTTTCTTACTAGGTATAAATAGTTCCCCCACTTTCTGGGAGTTCTGTGCTTGTAACTTCCTCTCTTTGACTCTGCCTTTTCCCTTTGCTTGCTGTCATCTACTATCTTTATGCCTGTCTGGACCATTCTCCTGCCTTTTTTCAAGAAACACTTTCAAAAAGATTCCTCGAGCCGAAGTCGGACATGCTGGGCCTAGTTATTTCTTACTTAGGCGCATAACGGCAGCATGATGCATCTGTGCTCATAATTGACAGGAAACTGTCTGAGCGATCAAAGAAGAACTGGGGCAAGTATTGTTTATGAAAGAGAAACAGGCTGCTGAAAACATGCCGCATATTCACAGTAACATAACACCCCTTTATACAGTTTTACTCTCTCTGGAAACCCAGGAATAGGGAGATAGAGAGCTCTATATAGCTAGGAATGTGCAGTTACTCCCATTCGTGCCCCACATGGCCGAAAGGCCAAAGAGGGCGTAAAACATTATTTCTTCCTACTCCCATTCAACCTCAAAAGCGGTTCTCAGGAACGAAAGAGTTAACCCTTTCACCGTCAGTCGCATTTTAGCACCACAGTGATTTACCACCTATGTCACTAAAAGGCATCAAATTGGGGGGTCTATTATCCTAAGACCCTATTGTCTTAGTTTTGGGAAGTAAGGATAGACTTTATTTTACATATGTCACAGAAGAATCCCCAATACTGCAGATGGATTTTGTTCTCTACCCAGATAAATTTAATGGACATTTTTGGCTGAAATATGGCTGGCGGTGAAAGGGTTAAAGAAATCGTTTCAATTTTCTAGTCGATTGTTTTTATAGCAGGCGTTGTTGTTTTCAGCATCAAGCCAAGGAAGGGGCAGTACACCGTTTATAGCAAAGGAACCGGTCACCTGATAAACTCCAGCATTTTGCCAGTTCCCACTGAGAAAACCAAGGGGGTCATTGTGTTCAAAACAGGTGTGTAGCCATCAACGTATAATTATGAAAGGATTGTCTAGGTACAGAAATATTATGAGCTCATTTGTTTGTTTTCAAAAGAAGAAAGTAAAACTAATGCATATCACCGTTGTAGAAATAGAAAATAAGCTCAGTAATATTTCCAGGTACAATTGTAGTTGATACAGTGTGTGCATGCGTGCGTGTGTCTGCATTAATTTTGTATGCGTTTGCTTCAAGTCCTGTGTCAAAGGATTGTGTGTGTCTAAGACTTTTTACAATTTTATTAATACAGTGGAACCTCCTTTATAGGACCTTCAAAAATCATCCAAAATGAGGTCTTATAAGGGAGGTAATTTTAATACTTACAAAGAAGGGCAATGTCTCGAAGAAATAGGTCTTATGTGGGAGGGAGGGTTATAATGGGAGGTCTTTTAAGGGAGGTTCCACTGCAATAATTATTACCAAATTCTACACTTTAGCAACCCAATCCGAACAAAATTTTACCCAAGTCTTTTCTATGTCATTGTACCTATATTGGAGTACCAATATTAATTTGTAGATTTAGCAACTTTTGGGACCACTTTCTTCTTCTTCTTCTGCGTTCCCAGGCCATATGGGTAATATAAGGTACGCATGTGTCCGGTTTTCAGTTTTCACTGGTCTCCCTGCTGCGTACAGCAGACACATTCCGATTTCGGAGGAGCTCAAGGGACCGCTTTAAATACAGCTTGCAATCTTTTCTCATGCTGCAGTGCACGACAATATCATAGTCGGGCCGACAGCGGAAGACGTGAGCGGTCGGAACAGAGCACCCATCGACCCCCGCATCACAGAGCGATTGGTGGAGGTGGGGCGACACACTGTGCCCCTGCTGACCAGCTGCTCTCCCATTGGTCAATACACAGGGGTCAGACCCGCCACAGAGTTCAAGGACTACCAAATAAGGGCGTATTCCGACAGGTCAGAATCTGTCTTTTCTTTTATTCTAGTTTGTTGTATTTAGAATGTCACGCTTTTTTGCAATTTTCCATAAGTATCTAAAAATCTCATACTTTTGTCCACTTTTGTTGTTTATTTCAAGAAATTAATTATGAGGATGTCATGCTTATAATTTCTTTGTTGCAATTTTCCAGATTCTATTATCATAATATACTCTACTTTGTGAACATGTTTATGAAAGAAAAAAAAAACAACTAGCCAGAATGTAATCTTTTAGTATACTGTTGCCAGTGTTGGCTATTTCCAGAAACAAACGAGATACTCATACTGTCATCTTTTATTGCTGTTTTGGCATTGCACACAAATTGGAAGTAGTGATAACTTTTTTTTTTTTTTAACCTTATTTTACTTTGCTGAATCACAGTGGTCAGTTGAATGTAACCAGTCAAGCCCCTTGGTGGCAGTTTGCTTAGTATCAGTACTTTCAAGTATGCATGGGTGCAACTTTTCTCAAGGATTTCCATTTTTTAAATTGTACCTGAAAAGAAAGTTCCCTTTTTTTTTAAATTTGAAAAAAAAGAGAAAAAACAAAAGGCAAGTCAGATCAACTTAAATCGACAAGGGGCGTTTTGAAGGTGGTCTTCCTTCCTTTCTTCAGTTGAGTGACCAATACGTGGTAAGATTTAATGTGGTGACAGCCCTGACATGGCCTTTTTGTTGACGGGGCTATAATTTTAATCTTAATCTTAATTCTGTCAATTAAAACGTGGGGATCGGCGGAAGAATGGAGCCTGGGAGTCTAGAAAACAGCAGATTGTTTTCAAACACAATGTACCCCCCGTGGGGATACCGGGGGGTCTTTTGTATAAATAGTTCCCCCACCTTCTGTGCTTGTAACTTCCTGTAATCTGTCACTCTCTTTAACTCTGCCTTTTCCCTTTGCGTACTGTCATCTACTATCTTTCTGCCTTACCAGTCCATTCTCCTGCCTTTTTTCAAGAAACTCTTTCAAAAAGATTTCCTTCAGCTGAAGCCATACTTGCTGGACCTAACTATTTCTTAGTTAGGCGCATAACTGCAGCATGACGCATCTGCGCTCATAATTGATAGGAAACTGTCTGAGTGATCGAAGAAGAAGAATGTTGACTACTCATTTTCATGAGGCTTATCGGACGTCGTTGCCCCCCTGAACCCCTCCAACAATGCCCTGCCCCTGTACTCCACCATGAAAACTGTATTTAATAAAGTTGATTCATTATGGTGTTTACTGTGTTTAATTGATGGAGTAAAGGGGGAGATAAAGTTGATTCATTATGGTGTTTACTGTGTTTAATTGATGGAGTAAAGGGGGAGATAAAGTTGATTCATTATGGTGTTTACTGTGTTTAATTGATGGAGTAAAGGGGGAGATAAAGTTGATTCTTTATGGTGTTTGTGTGTTTAATTGATGGAGTAAAGGGGAGACAGAGTTGATTCATTATGGTCACTGTGTTTAATTGATGGAGTAAAGGGGGAGATAAAGTTGACATTATGGTGTTTAAAGTGTTTATTTTATTCACAAAAGACAAAGATAAAATTCTTACTGGATGTTTACTGTGTTTGCGCCTTGGAGTAAAGGGGGACATAAAGTTGATTCATTATGGTGTTTACTGTGTTTAATTGATGGAGTAAAAGGGGGAGATAAAGTTGATTCATTATACTGTTTACTGTGTACAATTGAAGTAAAGGGGTAAAGTTGATTCATTATGGTGTTTGATGTGTTTAAGGATGGAGTAAAGGGCCGAAAAGTATCCATTGTGGTGTTTACTGTGTTTAATTGATGGAATAAAGGGGGAGATAACGTTGATTTACACTTGTCGTTTAGTGTGTTTGTCTGATGGAGTAAAGGGGGAGATGTGGTTGATCCAGGAACTGTTTCACAGTGGGAGGCATCATGGTCCAAAGGGGGTGATCCGGTTGTTCATTTGGTGTTTTGTGTTTAAATGATTGAGTAAAGTGAGATGTTGAGGAACTGGGTGTTTACTGTGTTTAAATGATGGAGTAAAGGATCAAGGATCCATTATGGTGTTTACTGTGTTCCCTGGGGAGTAAAGCGGAGTAAAGTTGATCCTCCCTGGTGTTTACTGTGACCACCTGATGGAGTAAAGGGGGAGATAAAGTTGATTCGCCCGTGGTGCCTCCTGTGTTTAGCCTGGAGTACTCCGAGTGGAGCCTGATTCCCCATGGGAATCTGTGCTTAATGGAGGAGTAATCAGTATGAAGTGTGTCACCCTATTACGTTGTACGGGATGAAAGAGTAAAGACGTGAAGTCATTATGGTGTTTACTGTGTTTAATTGAGGAGGAAAGGGGGAGATAAAGTTGATTCAGGTGTTTGCTCTAGAGTGGAGCAATCAATCCCTTCAAACAGAAGAATCTTGTTGCCCTGCTGGAGGGTAAAATACATCAGTAATGAAGTGTGTCACCCTATTACGTTGTACAACATGAAAGAGGGACAATGAAGTCAAACAATAGGCTGTGAGGAGGAGGAAACAATGAGGTTAGCAGGAGCACACTAGAGTGGAAAACACAAAAATTTAATAAAGCTCCCCCAGTTAAATGCTTAGCCTAAATTAAAAGTCAACAGTATGAAGTTGCATAAATACATAAAGGATATTACGTTAGATGCCTTGGTATCACAAGAAAGAAAACTGAAAATATTGCGCAGTCGAAAGGCAGCAACTGTGTCGCGCCCCTCAGAGTTACCTCCCCAGTAATGGAGAGTTACTTCCCGAGTGGTGGAGTAAAGGGGGAGATAAAAGTTGATTAAAAAAAAGAAAAGAAAACCAAACAAAATCCTGTATTTTATTGGTTGTGGTTGTCCAGGAACTGGATCACAGTGGGAGGCATCAGGTCCACGGGGGTGTCTGGTTCCCTGGGGATTGCGGAGTACGTGTCCTCCCTGGTTGTGGACCACCTGAACGCTGAACCCTCCGGCTTCGCCCGTGGTGCCTCCCGCAGCCTGGAATACTCCGAGTGGAGCCTGCTCCCCCAGGGAATCTTGGCTGTGGAGGGTCATCAGTATGAAGTGTGTCACCCTATTACGTTGTATGGGATGAAAGAGGGACGTGAAGTCAGCAGGCTGTGAGGAGGAGGAAGAGGAGCAGGAGTATTCTAGAGTGGAGCCTGCTCCCCCAGGGAATCTTGGCCGTGGAGGGTCATCAGTACGAAGTGTGTCACCCTATTACGTTGTACGGGATGAAAGAGGGACATGAAGTCAGCAGGCTTTGAAGAGGAGGAGGAGGAACAGTGAGGAGGAGGAGGAGCAGGAGTACTCTAGAGTGGAGCCTGCTCCCCCAGGAAATTTTGGCTTTGGAGGAGTATGACTATGAAGTGTGCCATCCTATTACGTTGTATTGGGTCTGAGAAAGATTTGAAGTCAGCAGGCTATGATTGTGATGATGATAATGATGATGATGACTGTGGAAGAGGAGCATCAAGATGACTGTGAGGATACTTCAACTATCATTGTTCTTGGATGAAAACATACTATAATTTATAGTATAAAGCTGGTGCCACACATGCGCAAAATAGTATGGGGATGCGATGTGTTTGGGTCACGTGAGTCATGATTCACATGAAATACTTCCGTCTAAAAAATTTGTTGCCATTTTCGCTCACTATACTCAAGCAGACCCAATACATGAATTTCACGTGAATCATGATTCACATCGTCAAAATCGCATCGCATTCAGATCCGAATCGTATATGTGTAGCAGGCATACCTTCTGGCTTTTACCTGAGAAGAATGATGGTATCTTCAGGTATATTACTCTTGGATGGCCATTATCATGATTATCAAGATGATGTTTAGGATAGTGGCAATGACCATGAGTGGTGATCATGATGAAGATGATGGTGATGAATGTGGTCACGATGATCCCAATAATGATTGATGATTGGCAGTCATGGTGAGCGTGATAATAATGGAGCTAGGTCATGATGATGGAGGTCATGATTGCGATAATCGCGAAAATAATTTGCTAATGAAGATGATTACTGTGATAAACAGACATAGACCAGAGCTTCAGATTATTTTCAGATTTCATGGGTCATACGGCCCATGATTACAGAAAATGACGGGTCGTTTTTTAAAAATGATGGGCCACTGATGTGTTACTAAAACTTTAACCCTCTTGTATTCGCATTTGTTACAGAAAAAAACACCCAACCTTCTAGCATTCAGATTCTTTCACACATTTTCGTGAAAATTTGTATTTTGAAGCGCACAGAGCGCCATACAGTTTCTATCACATCATTGTAAGTGATAAGCTTCCTCATAGTGTGTGTATAACAAGCCAGAACTTAGCGAGTGATGAAAATGTCATCAGAGGGGGTCTCAGAGTGGGGGGAAGCTATAGGCGGTTTTGACCGGCTTGAATACACAGAGGCAACTTCCGGATGGGCGGTTTTGGCCGGAATAAATGCAAGAGAGTTAAACCTACATTTCAAAACAATGCATTATGCGTGTAGGCATAGCATTATATATGGGGGGGGGGGGAGGGGGGGACGCACGCATGACAGTAGTATTGTAGTACCATGGGTGAATAAATTTGCCCAAGTATCACTCTACACTCCCACCAAATGCAAAGACATTCACTGCCAAGTACCCTGCCGTGTGTTTGTTTATTTTTATACCTTAACGGACTCTTTCTTCTGTTAAAGCAAAATGTACACGCTCGGAGAAAAAAAAAATGTTACTCCTCTCTTGTCGGTTGAGATGCAACGGACAACCAAGAACGTCAACAAATACATGGCGCTAAAAGAGCTGAGTGTATGAACAGAACTTTTATTTCCATAAAAAGTAAAGGTAGTACATATTGGGCACTCATATATAAAAGAGAGACAGAGACACAGGACTCCCAATGTTGTTATCCTGATCGCTTCTTGGCCTTTTGGCTAAGACAGTGATTCAGGAACATAAATTTTTGTTTATACCATGGTTGGTTTGTTCAGCCCGTCGTACATGGCGAAAGCCGATACGCGACGTTAAACTGAACTTCCATCCAGGACTCCCAGGGACGCCCATTTGGGGGTCTATGAAGTACTAGAATTTTAAAGGACCCTCTAAAAGAATGTGCAGGGATGCACTATAAAAATTCTTTTTAGCATTCACAACGTCATTGGGACCCTCTATCCCTCCTCTAGGACCCTCTATACCGTAAGTGAATGAGTCCCTGGGACCCCTAGTTTTGCAGGATGATTGGGAGCCCTGGAGACAGACAGACTGAGGGGAAATGTGGATGCATAAGCTTAGCCCATAAGTTTACAGTCATGTCGTTGTAGATCTAGAAAACGAAAACAAAGACCATGCAACTTTTTGTGCCTACAAAACAATTTTAGATGGCTGAACGACGTATAATGTTGACATATTTGTGACCTGCTGGAAAAAGAAAGATGACCCCCCCCCCCCCCTCTCATGCTTGATAATTGGCATGCGCCAGACAGGCGCATTGCATTGCAATGTGTAAACCTGCTTCATTTAAAAAAAATGATGCGTGCATGGCATGGGCGCACCAGCACTCTGAAGCTCTGAAAGACGATAATTCTTATTGATGATGATAGCAGTGGTGATGATAATAGGTAGTTAAAGACACACTGACGCACCACAATTATGTCCCTTGTTTTTTTCTGGGTAGCTGTGACCCACATACATATGTCCCCAACTTCAAATTGAGGCTGCTCTTTAAAATGTTTCGTTTTCATTTGGGGGGCATTTGTATGGGAGTCAAACCTGGTCAAAACAAAATTTCTTATCAGCTATGAGGGAAAACACGTGAAACACGTGATTTTGACACGTGACCCGGTGGGTCTTTAATGACAATGACGGTTATGAATGATGATGATGATGGTGGTGGTGGTGGTGGTGTCAGTGACAATGATAACAATTGTTTGCAATGATAATGATGATGATGATGAATGAAGATTATGAGTTTTAATGGCACTGATTTTATTGAATCAGTTTAAAAGTGAATGTGAAAGGGAACAGTACATTATAAAATATTGTTGATTAGGAGTGATTGATATGTTTGTGCTTGTGTGATTAAAAGGAGGAAGTTTTTTTTTTAAATTTGCAGTAGTAGCAATTTGTAAATATGAAAGAAAGTGACACAGTTTGTTTCTCAAATTAAAAAAACCCAGGAAAACGTTAAAATTAAATTAAAAAGAGAGAGAGAGAGAGAGTGGAGTAATTTTATGTTGTTGTACCCTGGCTTAAAGACTCCAGGGATCATCGCAACAGCCGAAGCAATTGAACACCACAGTACGAATGCACCAGCCAGGGATCAGAACATTACGTGTGTGACCGTTTTTTATTACCCCGCCTGTGGGCATCCACACTCCGACTTCAGAGGATTTTGGACCGATGATGTTATGCTAGGAGCTTGTCATGGATAAAGACAATCCCCGCATAACTATGCGGAACATAACAACATTTTGACGTAGCCTTGGTGTTCTAGCTTATGTCAATTGGTCCGACACAGCCTTATGCCAAGGCGGGATTTTCTGTTGTAAATTTGAAAGGGAAATACACTTTCACTTTTTGAAATAAAACGATTTTCCATTTGTGAATTGGAAAGTATTTTTCCTTTTTAATTTGTAAAAAAAAGACAGATTAGCACTCCTGTTACAATTATAGAGATTTAAAATTTTCAGAGTTCCCACAGATCTCTAAAAGAAAAATTCTAGGACCATGCTGGTAAATTTCAAGGACTAAAAATTCTGCCTGTGTTATGGATGAGCATTACGATAAGAGATGTGCTGATGTCGAACTACTCTGATTACATGTATTTGAAACTAAATAACTGCACACACCATAAGTTCACACGCAATGGAATGGTGGTCTGCTGTCACAATAGCAGGCGGTCAAAAGTTTGGATTAAAAAGTAACTTTTATGTTTCACTAAATATATTTTCAAAGAGACCCACTCCCAGTTTTGGTTTTGCTAGCTTGAAAGTTGAGAATCTGGTTAGCAGGTTAAGAAAATTCCAGGACTTTTCCAGGAACTTTTATGGCCTGTGCTGTTGTTCAAGTATTTTCAAGCCCCTGGAAAATGCCTTTCTAATTTTCCAGGATGTTTTCAAGGATTTGTGGGAACCCTGAATTTTGTAATTGGTGATTTTTTAAAATGTGCAAGACTAGGCATACGATTATTTCAAGGACAAGAAAGTTTACACGACTTAATTTCCTCGTCATAATCTGGGATCATCTGATTTGTTTCTAGACCTGTTTACCCTTAAAATTAACCACCTGGAATTTGCCACAGAAAAACCTGGAATTTGAGAAACAAAAACAGATTTCACATCGGAGCATGACTCGCGATAAATTTTGAAGTCCACGTTGCAGTACTTGCAGTGTGCATGCTCGTCTCCCAAACGCGAACTTGTTATTCCTGGCACTTTCAAATACTTTCGAGAAAACTTCTGCTTCACTTTTGACCGTTTCACCCTATCACTCCAAGGTTTCGGTCAACCCTTGCATCTTTTCATACAATCAGAAACAAATAATAGACGTTTTTTCAAAATCCCGGGAGTTTCAGCGTTCACCCAGAATTTATTATTTTACCCAGAATTTCTGCAAATTCCCGGGATAATTCCGGCAAAACCGGGAGGGTAAACAGGTCTGTGTTTCCCTTCTGTTCTACATGTAACAGCCACTGTAAATAATAATAATAATACTGAACATTTATATAGCGCTTTACTCCCTTTGCAGGGAGCTCAAAGCGCTTTACATAGACAATAAAACACAAATAAGTCATTATACACATAAGACTCACTACAATCAAATCAAATATACATAAAATAATATTATTTAAACAAAGCCCTGTTCATAACCACAAAATTTGAAACAATATTACAATATTATACGAAAAGAAACAAAATTGCAAGGGAAATCAAAGTTCATGAGCTACGTTATTGCGCAAACACACACACTAATAGAGAAGCACACACACACACCACACACGCGCATGCACACACACACGCGTGCGCGTAATAATCAATGGGCATTCACACACACACACCACGCACGCACACCGTGAAATGATTTTCCCTTGACATATTTTGGTTCCAAAAGACAAGTGAAGCGAAAAAAAAAAAAAAAAAAAAAAAAACGTTGGGAAATTTTTAACCGGCCACTGCTGGGGGCCGTTTCACAAGAGCTAACTGACGATGTTATGCTAGGAGCTTGTCATGGATAAAGACAATCCCCGCATAACTATGCGGAACATAACAATATTTTGACGTAGCCTTGGTGTTCTGGTTTGCTCGCTCAAATCGGCAAAAACGGTCTAAGAAAAACCCTTCGTTTGCCGATAGTTTGCGTGGCGTTTTGTTCTTGCCAAACACCGAGCAAGCGGCGATCTATCCGGAACTAATAGGGGTTGAATACGTTTCTTGTTGTTGATTGGTCCATTAAAGTTTGTTTAAAATATAAAAAAATTCTGACCAATCAGACAAGAGCTTGTAATATTCTTCCGCAAACGCTTTCTAAAGTGTTTCTTAGGCCCCGTTTGGCGTAAGCGTTATTCGCACGGCGACCGTTATCTAGAGAAACTTGACCCTGGTCTTTGTCTACCCAGACTGACTGGCAGTTGATGGGGTTTCTGTTGTTTTCTTCTGTGTTGATGATACTCAACTCAGAAAAAAGAACAGCAAACAGCAGTCCCATCAACTGCCAGTCAGTCTGGGTAGACAAAGACCAGCAGTAGCCGGTTGAAAATTCCCCAAAGGTCTTTTCTTTTCTTTTGTTTCGTTTATTTTTTCGACTCTGAAACCAAAACATATTATGAACAATTCAGAGTTGGAAAGGATCTTTGCTCAAGTAAATTTCCCTTGGTAGAAGTCTGCACAGTGTCAGTGATTTTCAGCTATTGTGTCGACGCTGTAGTCCTCTAGTCTGTTTTTATATAATTGTTTTTTTGTTGTTTTTGGTGATCAACCTTCAAATCTCAACCTCAAGTACTATGATCAAGTCAGCCTGCTGATTGTGAGCACTCTACAGAAGAACTACTTATACTTGTAAGAACTCTCCCATTTTCTCTCCTTTTCAAAAACCACCACCACCACAACATTCTTACTACTACAGTGGAACCTCCCTTATAAGACCTCCCATTATAAGACTCCCTCCCACATAAGACCTATTTCTCTGAGACATTGCCCTTCTTTGTAAGTATTAATAAGACCCCTCCCTTATAAGACCTCATTTTGGATGTTTTTTGAAGGTCGTATAAGGGAGGTTCCACTGTACTGTGAAGAAAAGCACATTTGTTTGAGTTTATGTTTATATGTCTGCAGTTTTCGAACTGTGCATACATCAAAGCATCAATCACGTTTTCCTCAAGTAGTTCAGTATAGAGTTGGCAGGACTTTTGTTCATGCCTTTCCTCACACTGGCGCCAACAGTCTGCTCTGATTCTGAAGAGGGAATCACGTTGTGTTTCTTCATGGCCATTTCCGCAGAAACCTCTCTCTGAATATCCGGCGGCAATGTGGAAAAGACGTCAGGGGCAACGCCTTTAGGGATGGGCATCTTTGGACTGTGGATGGAATTGATCACGGAATTTCTGGCATTGTAGCTTTGATGAAGGTTTTTACCGCATGTTTCTGTTAATGTCACTGTTTGTCGAGAATAGGGCAAGCATTTGTTAGAGGCCTCAATATTTGGGTTTTTGTGTTTGTTTTGTGGAGAAAAGCATCCAGGACTTGAATAGGCTTTCAAGTCGCTTTTTGCCGAAGTGCAGCTAACTTTCTGTTCTGAGTGTTTTTCAACTTTTGTTTTTGAGTCAGAATTTGAATTATCACGCTTCTGGTCGTCTGTGTTTGCCCTACACAGAACCTTTTGATCGGAAACACATGGTGTGACACAAGATTCTGGGGTTTTCAGTTTTGTGTGACTGAATATTGTGTTCTTTCTTTGAACAAAGTCTCCTTCCACAACTCTAGGTTCTTCTGTTGTAGAATGAAACATCTTGTCAATACGCTCAGTCGAGTCGCTGCCAGATGAATTGTGTTGCAGAACCAAGGAGTCATGTCCTGATGTTCTGCAGGATGGATTTCCCTGTGGAACACTCTGAAGAATTTCTTGTTGGATGTCTGCCGGCAGATGATCGAAAACCTCCGGGTCTACACCTGGCGGGAGAGTGATGGGCCTTGCTGCGTCACTCTCCTGATGTGAAATTTGAGAAGAGTGTGGTTTCGGTGAGCAACTGTTTCTGGCGTAATTTTCATTATCTGGTGAAATCTGAAACGACCGTTGTTGACTGTTGTTTTTACAAATTGTAACACTTTGCACTGTTTCTGTAAGGTCCTTCATTGTTTCACTCATCTTTGGTTTCTTCGTAAAAAAATAAGTCAGATCACCACCACTTTTTCGTTTAGTTTTAGAATTCTCTGTTGCCATTCTCTTAAGACAGTCTGTTGTTAATGTTTCAGCACTTTCTGTTGCCTTTCTTTTACCACACTTTTCTACTGCAGCATTGTTCATTGCTGATCTTTTAACACGATTGTCTGAAGTATTGTCTTCTGTCACCGTTCTTTCAGCACCGTTCGTTGCTGCACCGTCAAATGCAATTCTTTGAAAATGGCCCATAGTTGCTGTGTCTGTTGCCATTCTTTTCACATCGTCTGTTTTAGCACCGTCTGTTGCTGTTTTAGCACTGTCTGTTGCTGTTTCAGCCTTGCCTGTTGCTGTTTTAGCACTGTCTGCTGCTGTTTCAGCCTTGCCTGTTGCTGTTTGAGCATTGTCTGTTGCTGTTTTAGCCTTGCCTGCTGTCTTAGCATTGTCTGTTGCTGTTTCAGCCTTGTCTGTTGCTGTTTCAGCCTTGTCTGTTGCTGTTTCAGCCTTGCCTGTTGCTGTTTCAGCCTTGTCTGTTGCTGTTTCAGCATTGTTTATTGCTGTTTTACCACCACCCCACTCTGTATCAGCAGTGCTGTCCGAGCTGTCTTCCACCGACCCAGCAATATCGTGGACCCCAGCACTGGCGCTTTCCTGAAGACATTTGGGAGGTGTATGGGGCACGGGAGCTGGTGAGTGTGCGGTGAAAAATGCAGCAATGCTGTTAGCAGCCGGGTCCTCCAGCTTGGTCAGTGCCACGTTGATCAGTGTCAGGTGGAAAGGCTGACCGGTGTCCACCATCTTGTGCAGCAGTGACATCGCCGTGGAAACCAGAAGTTTTTGGGCCATTTCCAGTTGACCTGCAAAGTGGGGTACAGAAAGGCAGATGTCTTTTAGGTCGTTTTTACATGTTGTCCATGTGCTTGCTCACGCGCGAGCATGCACACATGCGCGCATATGCACACACAGACACATGCACGCACACACACAAATGCGCATGTCATAAACACACACACAACCTAAAGTTAATAGAATCTTCAATGGGTAAAAGCTTACCCCCCCCTCCTCCCCCTTCATTACATCTATTCATAACATTTTGGGTAATGTTGCTAACTAAGTCACACACAAAACAGCCCAAAACATCTTTAGTGAATCAGACATTCTTTACATTTCTTCAGAAGACACATCACAGTCTCACCAGAATTGATTTTGGCGGCAACAGCAGAAGGGAGGTTACACTGTCGACTTTCTCTGTGCATGTAGCGATTATCCCCCTTGCTGACTCTGCGCACTGTCAGCCTGAAGGTGTGAGGCGTGCGCCCATCCTGCTGCGCTCTGAAACGAACACAGGGTCAACACACCATGGTAAATACCGTAATTTTCGGACTTATAAGGCGATATTTTTTTCTCCAATTTCGACCTATGCGCCTAATAAACAAGGGCGCACTATTAGTGAACAAGATTAAGAGAAGAGAGGCAATGATTGCCGTACTCAGTACAGTCTACTGTGAGTCACTACATCGAATGGGGTAACGAGTCGCCGATACGACGAATACTCATGTTAAAATGCTTCAAAATCCCTATTATCATCCGAGATACCGTCCAACAGATGCCATACCCTTCATTGGATGTAAAAAGCATTGTTGTAGAGCTTAAAATGCCATAATTCTACCAGTTTTCGCGAAGAAAAGTCCAAACACAACAACCGGAAGTTGCAAAAACGGAAGTTTGATTATTTGAGAAAGGAGCCAACTCGTTTATGACAGCAGTAATGGTGGTCAGTAAGCGTTTACAGGACGTGTACAGGCTTCAAAGTTTGACTTTCTTTTGCAAGGTGTGTATCGACTTATAAACGAAGGCGCTTTTTACTTTAATTTTTTCAGATTTTTCTTGAAAATTGCCTTATTTGCCTTATAAACAGCAGCGCCTAATGATGTGAAAAAAATATGGTAATAATAATCATTCTCAAACGACTAATGTTTTTTTTTTAAAGCTTGACCCAAACACAACAATGGCATAGACTATGAATTCAGATCCTAAGTTCTCATTCATTTTCCATGACAAATTACCTTGTAATCATATCACTTCTCATTCATTTATATCTCTGAAAGCGTTCATACTGAATTCTGGTTTGTTAATTAATACCATTAAACCGTAAAATTCACAGGCACTGAGAATAGAGCCAGGCTTTTTTTTTGTTAGCTGGCAACAAAGTTTTGGCAATCTTGTACTTTAGTCACTCCCCTGATGTTTACGACCCTCAATCTCAAAGTCTGTTTCTTTCAGTCTTACAAAAATAATCCTAGGCTGATCCCAACCCTATCCCTTTCCTACAAACTGGCAGAATGTTGCCTTCAAGTCACGCCTTGCTGCCTTCTGGTCGAAGCTCCCTACAGTCTACGACCCAGAATGCTATCACTGACTTAGGAGTTCGCAACCACCACGCGCACATAACGTCTTAAGTCTGCCACCTTGATAGGTGAACAGGCATCAATTGATGCCTCAAACACGTCTTAAGTTCAACTCAACTCAACTCAACTCAACTGAATTAAAATTTCCAATGCGAAAATTGGGGGGGGGGGACTAAATAACAAGATAGCGAAAGTTTTTAGAAAAGGGTTATGGTTACCTTGGAAGCAGATTAGAGATGAGCTGTGACAGCCTGGACACAGCGTCCTTCTCAGTGCTGCAGCGGCGGAAAGAGTCCTCGATGCTCAGCATCTGGTGAAGAGAGATAATTAATTACCATATTAGCTGAAAGTAAATTACAACGGAGGAAAGAGTCCTCGATGCTCAGCACCTGGTGCAGAGAGAGAATTAATTACCATATTAGCTGAAAGTAAATTACAACGGGGGAAAGAGTCCTCGATGCTCAGCACCTGGTGCAGAGAGAGAATTTACCATGTTAACTGAAAGTAAATTACAACGGGGGAAAGAGTCCTCGATGCTCAGCACCTGGTGCAGAGAGAGAATTTACCATGTTAACTGAAAGTAAATTACAACGGGGTGATAGTCCTCGATGCTCAGCACCTGGTGAAGAGAGAGAATTTACCATGTTAACAAAGTAAATTACAACGGGGAAATAGTCCTCGATGCTCAACACCTGGTGCAGAGAGAGAATTTACCATGTTAACTGAAAGTAAATTACAACGGGGGAAATAGTCCTCGATGCTCAGCACCTGGTGCAGAGAGAGAATTTACCATGTTAACTGAAAGTAAATTACAACGGGGAAAATAGTCCTCGATGCTCAGCACCTGGTGAAGAGAGAGAATTTACCATGTTAACTGAAAGTAAATTACAACGGGGAAAATAGTCCTCGATGCTCAGCACCTGGTGAAGAGAGAGAATTTACCATGTTAACTGAAAGTAAATTACAACGGGGAAAATAGTCCTCGATGCTCAGCACCTGGTGAAGAGAGAGAATTTACCATGTTAACTGAAAGTAAATTACAACGGGGAAAATAGTCCTCGATGCTCAGCACCTGGTGCAGAGAGAGAATTTACCATGTTAACTGAAAGTAAATTACAACGGGGAAAATAGTCCTCGATGCTCAGCACCTGGTGAAGAGAGAGAATTTACCATGTTAACTGAAAGTAAATTACAACGGGGGAAATAGTCCTCGATGCTCAGCACCTGGTGAAGAGAGAGAATTTACCATATTTTTTAAAAGCAAGTACCGTAGGTGTAGAGTGGCACAGTGGTAGCGCGTTCGCATCGTGTCAAGTAAACCCGAGTTCAAACCTGGGTTCAGGGGATATTTCCTCACACTTACGGTCTGAACGTGGAGTCTTTCGGACGAGACGATAAACCGAGGTCCCATGTGCCCATGCACTTAGCACACATTAAACCCAGTGGCAACGAAAAAGTTGTCATTTGTCAAAATTTACCGTCTCCCTTTCCTTCCTCACCAGTCACACAAAAATCGCAAGCAAAAAAACCCAATGGGTGGCGTGTCTCTGGCTGTGACGCGCTCTCCAGGTGGGAGTAACCCGAATTTCATAGACGCCTCTGTGACTATAAAGTACCTAATAATAATAGTAATTCACAGACTACAAGCCGCTTCGTAATGCAAGCCGCACCCCCCTACTTTTTAAAAAAGAAAAGAAAAAAAGTAACGCATGAGTCGTGTTGAAGCATAAGCCGCGGAAGCGTGGCGATGCACGATGTCCACTTCCGGTTGAGTCTAGAGTTGATCGCGGGTGCGTTGACTGCCAAAACGAAAGTGTCGGGACCGCGAAACAGATCGTCATTTTGTGAAAAATATACTGAAATCAATGTGATGTTTTTGTCATCAACCGTGGACAAGGCCACAGATCAAAGGTCTGAATCAAGGATGCCACTGAGTTGAGCTTACTTTCACTTTCGGTAACGTTTAGGCCACGGCACTTTACTAGCCGCAGGGGTGGGGGTGTTAAAAAAAAGTTGCGGCTTATAGTCCGTGAATTATGGTATACGAAATAATAAAAGGATAAGACTAAAAGTCGAGGTGTGAAAACATTCTTTTATATATCATATTTGCAACATCAAAATACATAATCAGCACAATAATTGTAGACATAAGTAATGACTAATTTTATCATATTATCTTAGCAGGGGATTTATTGAGTTATGGATCCCCCTTCCTGCCTTTTCCCTACTATCTTTTCCCTACTATTAAGTACTATCTTTCTGCTTTACTGGCCCATTCTCCTGCCCTTTTTTTCTAAAAATTATCACAGAGTTTCTCCAGCCAAAAACGGACATGCTGGGTTCTAACTATTTCTTAGTTAGGTGCATAATGGCAGCATGATGCATATGCGCTCATTATGACAGGAAACTGAGCAATCGATGTTATTGTTATTCCCTGGCTTAAAGACTCCAGGGATCATCCCAACAGCCGAAGCAATTGAACACTATGGTACAAATGCGCCAGCTAGGGATGAGAACATTACGTGTGTGACCGTTTTTGATTACCCCGCTACGTGCAGCCACACTCCGACTTCGGAGGAAGAGCAATCGATGAAGAAGAAGAAGAAGTTCCCGAAGCTTCGCTCGACAAATAAAAACAATGCAACGCTACCTGAGGTTTGCAATAGGTGACCACAGGACTATCGTCCACGCCAAAGGCCAGTTTGTGTAGGGTTGTGGCCAGTGGAGACCCAAACTCTTCCTGCAGGCGATGGGTGGGAAAGCTCTGCAGGTCACCCACTGTCTCCACACCCAGGGACTTCAGGCGCTTGCTGGTTGCCGAACCAATGCCTGGGTGATAGGGGGGAAAAGCGCACTACGTGATTAACACGATTAAATATATAGAATTTATAGCTTAGAAATACTGTACAACTGAATAATTCTTTAGGGCAACCACTGTCTCCACACTCAAAGACTTCAGTCGCTTGCCGGTTAACGAACCAATGCCTAGGTGATAGGGGGAAAAAGCGCACTACGTGATTAACATGATTAAATATGCAGGATTTACAGCTTAGAAATACTGTACAACTGAATAATTCTGCAGGTCTCTCATTGTCTCCACATCCAGACTTCAGGTGCTGTCTGGTTGCCGAATAAATGCCTAGGTGATAAGTGAGGGGGGAAAAAGCACACTACTTGATTAACATGATTAAGGATTTACAGCTTAGAAATACTCTACAAGTACAACTGAATAATTCTCCCATTGTCTCCCCACCCAGAGACTTCAGGCGCTTGCCGGTTGACGAACCAATGGCTGGGTGATAGTGAGGGGGGGAAAGCGCACTACTTGATTAACACGATTAAATATATAGGTATTAGGGTATTAGGTACTTTATTGTCACAGAGGCGTCTCTGTGAAATTCAGGTTGCTCCCACCTGGAGAGCGCGTCGCAGCCAGAGGCGCGCCACCAACTTTTTTTTGGGGGGGCATGCTATTTTTGTGTGACTGATGAGGAAGGAAAGGGAGGGGGGGGGGGGTAAATTTTGACCATTGACCAAATGACAACTTTTTCGTTGCCACTGGGTTTAACGTGCGCTAAGTGCATGGGCACACAGGACCTCAGTTTATCATCTCATCCGAAAGACTCCACGTTCAGACCGTAAGGCCTAGCGCAAAGTGAGAGGAAAAATCCCCTGTACCCAGGTTCGAACACAGGTTTACTTGACACGAAGCGAACGCGTTACCACTGTGCCACTCTACACTGCAAATTATAGGACTTAACCTTTAGCACACTGCATTTTTGCTGACGTTCCGTACTCTGCCACTGCATTCTTTTTGAGGCGGTGGAAAAACGCTTACACCCACTTGATTAAAAATGCTCTAATTTTCTCTGTGTGTTGTGTGCAGACTTGATTATTGGAATACTAATAAAGAGAGATGATTGAGGAAAGTTTTGATATGATGTATTTTGTTGTCTGTGTATATTTTGTTGTTAAAAAAAAAAAAAGCGAAAGTGTTGACTTACTGTTTCGGCACGGTCGGAATGAGAGTCTTTTTGTAATCTATATATAAGGCGCACCCCCCAAATTTTGGATTTTGCTATTTTATATTCTTACTATTTTATTAGTCATATTATAAGGCA
Organism: Phymorhynchus buccinoides; assembly: GCA_017654935.2. Taxonomy (NCBI): domain Eukaryota; kingdom Metazoa; phylum Mollusca; class Gastropoda; order Neogastropoda; family Raphitomidae; genus Phymorhynchus; species Phymorhynchus buccinoides. The sequence continues at coordinate 13,470,608 of CM065693.1, forward strand.
CAGGGGTCTGAGTCTGGGGAAAAAAAGTATTGCCTTATAGTCCCAAAAATACGGTACCTTACTGATAATTACCAGTTAATGCGATCACTGCTGTCATATTACGTCACATCATGTCATGTCAAGTGCCACATCTCACCGGGGATGTGATGGGCGCTGGGCAGACCGCGGACGAGCGACAGAGCGCGGCAGGGATAACACTACCATATCATGTCATGTCAAGTGCCACATCTCACCGGGAATGTGACGGGCGCTGGGCAGACCGCGGACGAGCGACAGAGCGCGGCAGGGATAACACTACCATATCATGTCATGTCATGTCACCTGTGCCACATCTCACCGGGGATGTGATGGGCGCTGGGCAGACCGCGGACGAGCGACAGAGCGCGGCAGGGATAACACTACCATATCATGTCATGTCATGTCATGTCACCTGTGCCACATCTCACTGGGGATGTGACGGACGCTGGGCAGACCGCGGACGAGCGACAGAGCGCGGCAGGGATAACACTACCATATCATGTCATGTCATTCCCCCCGTGGGGATACCGGAGAGTCTTTTGTATAAATAGTTCCCCCACCTTCTGGAAGTTGTGCTTGTAACTTCCTCTAATCTGTCACTCTTTGATTCTGCCTTTTCCCTTTGCTTGCTGTCATCTACTATCTGTCTGCCTTACACCGGTCCATTCTCCTGCCTTTTTTCACAAAACACTTTTAAAAAACATTTCCTCCAGCCGAAGTCGGACATGCTGGGCCTAACTACTTCTTAGTTAGGCGCATAACGGGCAGCGCATGATGCATCTGCATTCATAATTGACAGGAAACTGTCTGAGCGATCAAAGAAGAAGAATATCATGTCATGTCATGTCACCTGTGCCACATCTCACCAGGGATGCGACGAACACTGGCTAGCCCTGCCAAAAAGTGACAGAGCGTAGCAGGGGTAACACTACCATATCATGTCATGTCATGTCACCTGTGCCACATCTCACTGGGGATGTGACGGACGCTGGGCAGTCCACTGACGAGCGACAGAGCGTGGCAGGGTAACACTACCATATCATATCATGTCATGCCATGTGCCACATCTCACCAGGGATGTGACGGATGCTGGGCAGCCCGCGGACGAGCGACAGAGCGTGGCAGGGGAACACAGTGGTCTGCTGGCTGGGCTTGTGGCAGCTCCCGCCCAGCTTGGCCAGCAGCTTGTTGTGAGCGATGCCCGCGCAGCACGTGATGCCCAGCTCAGCGCGCAGAGCCGACCGGAGGTCTGCCGCGATCTGCGAGCCAACCGCCAGCCGACGGTGACATGAGCAGGGCTTGGGTGGTTTCCATGGTTCTGATGTATCACATCACAAAAGGCTGTAGGCTATAGCACTTTCCCGAAACTCGATCAATTAGCGTTATCTGCCCCTGCTCTGGTGTGTCGCAGGTGAGTTCCGGCAAAGTACTTGTTAAAGTGCACAAACAACCCATGGAAAACTCGCAAACCATGACGGATTACGAGCTAGCGAGCTACAGCGGCTCCTCTTTCTCTTTACTGTCATTGTGTGTGTGTGTGTGTGTGCGTTGCGTGTGTGCGTGCGTGCGTGCGCGCGCGTGTGCGTGTGCGTGTGTGTGTGTCACTGTGTTTGTGTGACCGGAACTCACTAGGGCATGCAAGGGACATCACTCATCCAAATTTTCTTACTTGGTTGTAGGATAGGGCTATAAGCCTGGGCCTGTATTCATGTTACTTGTTAGCATGATGCTAACTTAGAAGCTCTTCCAATGTCCTATAGGATTTAATAGGACTTTTGGAAGAGCTTCTAAGTTAGCATGATACTAAGTCTCATGCTATCTCAACGTGAATACAGGCCCTGGTCGGAAACTATTTGGTCTGTTGTTGTTGTTCTTCTTCTTAGGTTGTCAAGTAACGGTTACAAGAAACAAAGTGGAATAGCATGTTTGTTGAAGAGTGCTAAACATACCAGGTACTGCATCAGTGCATGTAATTAGCGCTGCAAAGCTACTGACAATAAACATTGTTATCCTTGTTGTAGGTTAACAATTCCTTTTTTACTTTTACATGCTTTTAATTTGCTAAGTTTTACTTATTAAAGATTATGGAGTTAACATCGAATCTTGTTTTGGAGAAACCTTAAACTTTCCACCAAACGCTATTAAAACTCACTCATAAGTTAATAAGTAAATTCATTGACAAGCAAACTTACAAACCAACAGGCAAATCATTACCTCTTTAGTGAAAGTAAATAAAGAGAGATAAAGTAGGATTTAAACAAAAAATGCACACTTCAATCTGAAAACAGACTAGATTATAGGACTCTAAACAGTTGACTTAAAGCCACAACAGGAGTATACAAGGAGAGTGGCTCGAGGCGCGCTTAGCATTTGAACCACTACAGGCCACAGAAGCGGGTTTCCCCCTACTTTCCCCCTATTGTGTGAGGGAGAAGGCTTCGCGCGCCGCGTCAGATGTGTCGGACAAGCGTTACCCAATTCTATGGATCGGTTGATAGGCCTTTAAAGCAGCAGCAATACCTGACAACTATTAACCAAAATCTACCCCAACAGACCTGGAGGAGAGAAAACATGGCCGTGGACCTCGGTTTTTGCGGTGCCCCCTCGAATCCTCTGGTCCACCATTTCTGTGACGTCCAGAAAGTTTTCGTCGAACCCCAGACGCTCCACACTAGGCGTGTATTTCATCAAGAATTCTGTCGACAGATAGACAAACCCTGGTATTGCACTATCTCCAGGACTGACCCACTATACATAGATGTCCCATATATGCGTGTGCGTGCGTGTGCGTGTGCGTGTGCGTGTGTGTGTGCGTGTGTGCGTGCGTGCGTGTGTGTTAAAGAGAGAGAGAGAGAGTTGCTTTGCATGTGCGCTGTTGGTGGTTGGTGTCACTCTTGAATCTTGTTTTTTGTTATCTGTTGATGAATAATTGATTGTAAAGCGCTTTGGGCTCATCTGAGGTCAAGCGCTATATAAATGTACTGTTATTATTATTATTATTATATATATATATCTGTCCCAGGTCGGAGGACGTTAAACTTCTCTTTTCCTGAGCCAAGCTAGCAAAATTGATAACCCCAAGAAATCTATCAACAGTAGTACTCACAAACGTTTGTGTTAGAAAAAGTAAATAAACTATTCTGGCAATGTGATGACACCACATCTGACCAAGTATTCATTTACAAAAACAGACCACACAACAAAAATTAAAGAAAAACAAATGGTAATCTAATGTGTAATGTGCATGGTTTGTTGTTTGTGGTGAGCAAGTGAACGGCTTTTTGTGTGAGCTCATGTGGGTGCCTGGAAAATGTTTGATACACTTCAGGCTCTAGCGAGGTAAATCAATTTATAATTTACAGAGCGTTTTGAGCAGTTGGTTGAGTGGTCAGAGAACTGAAGTTTGACAGTACAGTGGAACCTCCTTTATAAGACCTTCAAAAATCATCATGAAAATACATGTATACAACACACACCTGATATTTTGTAGGACATGTCCCTGTACTTGGTGAGGTCCTCTCCGCTGACCAGCACCAGGTGTGGGCACTTCTTCCTGGCCTCGCTGACCGCCATCAGCTTGGTGACCCCCAGCTCCCTGGCCACGTAGTTACAGGTCACCACCAGGTACTTCTGCTGAACGCCTGTGGTGTAGGACCATTGTATTTATACATGTGCAGCGCCTTGGCTTAACTCATTCAAGTCGTTCCACCCATACATGGCCGGAATTAATATATAGCTGTCAATTTGATGAATTTGTTTCAAGGGAAGTAAATATGTGTGCACACCACACTTTGGTCACTTCAAAACTCGCTTCGCTCCCTTAGACCACACTGTTGTCTCTTGTAGTGGTTTGAAGTGGGGAAATTAATTGCTGTAGAGATTTTTTTCTATATAAAGTCTATATAAAAACGTTTGATCAACCGCTTCCCTATGTCTAAACCTGAAGTAAAAACCTGTAATCTTCTTTCATTTCTCCTTTTGTTTATGTCTGTTTTGTTTGTGTGTATGGCTGGGGTGATTTTTGAGGTTTTTTAATCATTCAAACTCATTGCGATGCGAATGAGTTAAAGGCTGTGTCAGACCAATTGACATAGGCTAGAGCACCAAGGCTACATCAAAATGGTGCTATGCTCTGCATAGTTATGCGGGGATTGTCTTTAGCCATGACAAGCTCCTAGCAGAACATCATAAGTCTCCAAAATCCTCCGAAGTCGGAGTGTGGCTGCCCATGTGGCAGGGTAATCAAAAACGGTCACACACGTAATGCTCTCATCCCTAGCTGGTGCATTTGTACCATAGTGTTCAAGTGCTTCGTCTTTTGGGATGATCCCTGGAGTCTTTAAGCCAGGGTACAACAACAACTGGTGGTGTCCTGACCGTCACCATCCAAACCATGAATACATGCTGTAGGAGTAATGCTACAAGAAGTGCGCATAAGATGGTACAGGGAAAAAGAAACACCCCAAGAGTAATGTAGGTTCACCCACCTAAAGGGACGTCTCTGAGAGCTGGGTTGTGGATCATCTCCACTTGAGCGTAAAAACAATCCACGTCAATGTGAACGATGGTCCGAGGATGATCGCACCTCGATGGAACAGATACTGCAATTCAAACAAATTACTACATTTATTTCATTATCTATAACAAAAAACCTTCTTGAGCGCATATTCTTAGACAGCTGGAGAGAATTGCCCAGGACAGAAGCAGCTGGAGGGGTCTTGTTGGCGGCCTATGCCCTGGGAGGGGTGATAGGAAAAAGTAGTAGTAAGTATATTCTTAGAGCCCTACAATTTCACTAAAACATGTTAAAAATAAACCTTCACATACATGCTCAGACATACTGTCACGCCTCCTCCCCGCCACCTCCCCATACTCATATTTTCGCATGCACACACAAGGTTTTTGTTGATTTTACAAGAGACAGATAAAGCCAAAATAAGATTCAAAAATTTTAACAATTTGCACATAACTAATATTTTACGAGTAACAAGGACACACAAACACATAAATGCATTACATACACACACATATGAGAGAGAGGGAGGGGGGAGAGGGGGAGAGACAGCGACATAGATATATAATACAGAGAGAGATGCATACTCTCAATTTTTCACCATGACACATCAAACACTCAAAAGTAAAAGCAACAAAGTGCTTTAGAATATCTTCAGTTTACTAGAAATGACACTATTTTTCACATAAGATAAACACAAACAATTGAACTTGTTTCCAAAACAGCTATTACTATTAGTATTACAACTACTGTATTTTATGGACTATATAAGGTGATACTTTTTTTCCCCAGACTGAGAGTGAGACCCCTGAGCCTTATAATGTGACAAACAACACAGTAAGTAAGAAAGTTCACTACTCATGTGGCGGTGCCATAGCCGATGAGGTTTATCCGAGGCGTGGTTACTGCTGCACATATCTGTATTTTTAAAAATAGATCGGGACTGTACTGGATAAGCACTGCCTCTGGGTATTGCCTCCAGTATTGTTCCCACCATCTTTATATTTACAAATGCCCCACATGGCCGAAAGGCCGAAGAGGGCGTAAAACCCTATTTTCATCAGTAAGTAAGAAAGTATGATGAACAAAAAACAACTGAACACCCACATTGTTGCTGGTACATGTAATATATTTAGGAACTTTACATCCCTTTGGGCCAAACAAAAAAAATATGTCTGTTTCCGGTAACCCGACCGAGCCTAGTTTTTGCTGCCGACCCTAATTTATTTTTTGGACGAGTTTCCAAAAAAAAGAAAAAGAAGCAATTTGAGCAGACGACGCAAGGGAAACAACCATTGCACTCTCACTCGGCGTAGTCAAGGACCGTTACTCGCGCAGAATTTCATGATCAACATCCGCCAACACAATGGCGGGCGCAAGGCACGCGATTGCCATTTCTATGTCTAAATGCGATCATGCGGACGCAGTCAAAATCGTCGCTCGTTCAAATCGGTCGCCCGCTACTATGAGAGTGTGTATTTGCGACATTGAGCATGAACTACAAATTTCACTTTTTTCCTTAAATTATGAAATATGAACGATTGGAGTACGGAAAAATGGTTCAAGTAAAGAAAGAGTGAAATTTGTCGTTCATGCTCAATGTCGCAAATACACACTCTCATAGTAGCGGGTGACCGATTTGAACAAGCAACGATTTTGACTGCGACAACATGTTTCAGCAAATACGGCAAAAATCTTGCACCACGAAGGAAAAAAAAAAAAATTTCAAAGCCTACCTACCTATCCTATTTTTTGGGCCACGTTTCCGGAAACAGACACATTTTTTTGTTTGGCCTAATGTCAAACCCAATCATGGACTAAATTAAAATAGGCTGTGTGTGCCACACTCAGGGTTAAATCTTATGAAGACAGTTAACTAAAATGGCGGGGAAAAAAGAAGAAAAAAAGGGGGGAAAATTCACTCTAGCTCACACATAAGTTACACGTTCAAGTTAAATCTCAGGAAAAACAACAACAGTTTTACATAAGTAAGAAAGTATGGTAGCAAAATATGAATTTTGTGTGAAATTTTGGGGGTGCACCAAGCTCTTCATCCATATCTGAATGTGCTTTATAGTCCATAAAATATGGTACATATCTACACTCATTGCCCGGACCTGATGAAGACTGTTGCGGATGCTGTGACCAGCAGACATCTTTCTGTGTGCTGTCCGCTATGGAGTCCAGTATTCCCACAGGCCTTGACCACTGGTCATCTTCATCATTGTCGTTATCTTCAAACATGTATTGTTCAAGCTCTTCATCCATATCTGAAGAGTAAAAACAAATAAAAAGAGAGGCAGTGAATCATTTAAATATAATCTGTGCAAATACTTCATAAAGATTGATCCATAGACTGATAGAGTTGTAAACTTTTTTTTAGATCTAAAGTACACTTGGCTTTGGTTGGCTTTGATGAATGATTGCATTGTTTGGATAAACAAAAATAAATACCATAAATGCATTGAAAGGCTGAATTTTCTGGATTACTATTTTTTTTATATATAGATAAAACGATGCTCAGAAAAATGGTTTGCTAGAACGTAGCTTTGAGTTGCGTCGAAAGTGAAAATGACGACATAGAACTGGATTGCGAAAGTAAAACAACGTTTTTTCAGGGTCCAACTAAAAATGCCTAAAGCTTGCTCTGCGGTTGGGTGCTTCGAAGAATGAGTACCCGAGTCATGCTACACATTTCACAGGTTTCCTTTCAAAGATCCAGCTCGGCTGCGAAATTGGGTGGAAAACATGAACAGGAGGGACCCCCATGTGACAGCCAATGTTGTTATCGCTCTGCCACTCTTCATCTTCTTTCAACATCTTCTGTTTCTGCCAGTGGCTGGAATTGGTATGGTAGAATAACCGACCCCCTAATTTGCTGGTTTTCCATCATAGTTATTCCTACGTTATAGAACACGTTATGTCATAGGAACACAAAATCAGAAGTGCATTCCACTTGAGCGTCGCCTTGTCGAACACGGTGCTTCAAACAAAAAATTATTTCAAATCCCGCTTCAGATGAGTTGGAGACTAACAAGATAGAGTTAAAAATGGTGAGAAAACTTTATTCATCAACCTACAGTAGTCAACAAAAGCGTATTGTTTTGCTGAGAGCCGATTTGAAAAGATCTTTCAGGCAAAAGAACCTGGTCCCACCCTTTAAAGATGATGAAATTTACAAATAAAAAGAACAAACAAGAGCAAATCATAGTGTGTGTGTGTGTGTGTGTGACACTGACAGTACTTGTGTCACGGTGTAAGAGTGTGTGCGTCACTGAGTGAATGACACAGTGTACCTTCTTCTTATCTTATTGGCTATACTGTCCACTTCATCATTTTGAGGATTCCGACAGAGGTTCTGCGCTAGATTAGGTTTGGTTGTCAGTGTGTGTGTGTCACCCTGTGTGCGTACGTGAGTGTGTGTGTGGTGATTCGTTATAGTGGTGTGCTCTTTCTGTTTCAGTCTTTGTCACGTTTGTGTGTGTTTGCTTTTCTTCTTCTTCTTCTTCTGTGGTGGTGGCTTGTTTTCATAGAAGTAAATTAAATTAAAATAGTAAATCACTACTAAATGCACACACTTTCTTGCCATGACTGCTTGCCTACCTGCAGCTTATATATCTATTTTTAAATCATAGACCAACACTGCATCCCATTCTGTAGGATTTGCACGAAAACAACAGCTAATTAGATCTTTCACACGATTTTCGACTTCAAAATCAATAATTCAGTGCATCATGCAGGTAGACATGTTTTCTGCTAGAAGCAGCCATGTTGGATCGCTCGTATAAAAAACAAACAACCACAATGTTTATTATTTTCTTCTAATGTATGTGACCCTTTAGTTGTATCTAATTGTTTTCATTAAAAATATTCTTTTAGTAAAACATTGAAGATAGGTGCCAATAACTATTTTCTTTTTGTATTATTAGTGTGTTAAGCGGCATTTTTGTCGCCTATGACCTAAATAAAAATGTTTGAAAATCCGACAAAAATATGTACTTTCCTTATCCCAGTTTCTAACCTCGATTATTCGTTATTACATACATTGGTCTTTAAAATATTTAGACACAACATGTCTTTAATGGATGGATGGAAGTTCAGTTTAACGTCGCGTATCGGCTTTCGCCATGTACGACGGGCTGAACAAACCAACCAGGTTATAAACAAAAATTTATGTTCCTGAATCACTGTCTTAGCCAAAAGGCCGAGAAGCGATCAGAATCATTTGACGGTCGGAAATGGAGTTTTACGTCCTCTTGGTCTGAATCAGACACATATGGGACATTTGTAAATACAAATATGGTGGGAACAATACTGGAGGCAATGCCCGGAGGCAGTACGAAACCAGTAAAGTCCCGATTGTTTATTAATACAGATAGCTGTAGCGGTGACCACGCCTCGGTTAAACCTCATCGGTTATGGCACCGTCACAAGTTATTATAAAGTGTGCGAAGAATCATTTGAAAAGTTTAATTATTCTTAACGTCCTCTCGGCCGAAACCATATGGGACATTTCGTTTTATTTTTAGATATTTGGAAGAAGGGGGAAGGGGAGAGAAAAGAAAAATTTAGTTTTACTTTAGATTTTTATTTTACTGTTTATAGATGTTTATATCTTGAATAAAGGTCAAGGTGTTACTTTTTATGAGACATGGCTGACGTCGAAAATGGTGTTTTACGTCCTCTTGGTCTGAATCAGACACATATGGGACATTTGTAAATACAAATATGGTGGGAACAATACTGGAGGCAATGCCCAGAGGCAGTACGAAACCAGTAAAGTCCCGATTTTTTATTAATGCAGATAGGTGTAGCGGTAACCACGCCTCGGTTACACCTCATCGGCTATGGCACCGCTACTGAATTCAGATATGAGACATGGCTGATGGAAGTTCAGTTTAACGTCGCGTATCGGCTTTCGCCATGTACGACGGGCTGAACAAACCAACCAGGATATAAACAAAAATTTATGTTCCTGAATCACTGTCTTAGCCAAAAGGCCAAGAAGCGATCAGAATTTGTTAATACATGGCTGAACCATACACTTTCTTTTTTAAAGGATTTAAACGGCCCAACTACTGTCTAATTATATGAATCGTAAGGAAGAACGCTATTCGCAAGAAATTGTGTGCCTGTCTCTATGCAGTCCATGTGTAAACAACACAGAAAGCATATTAAAATCTTACTGACTTGTAATAACTGGGATAAGATCTCCAAAGTTAACTATTTTAATCATAAATCCTTGATAATATATTCAAATGTCCCACATGACCCATAGTTGGTTGAGAGGACGTAAAGTCAAAACGTCAGTCAGTCAGTCAGTAGTTTAAAGCACAGACAGAGGAAAATACAAGTCTTTGTATTTGTCTGAAATAATTTTGTTCTGTTCTGACTTCTTCTTCTCCTTAGGCAGCCAACCCCATCACCAACTCCTTCTTTGTAAGAACAGTGATGCAGTGGCCGGATTCAACTGACCAATGAAGCCATCGCAGCAGGCCCCGCCAGCGCAGCACCATCAGTACCAGGCGGTTCACCTTCGGGTCTGCTCCAACTAAAGATTAAAATAGGGAATTAGAGGCCATAGGTCAAAGTAGTGGTAAATGAAGGGCAGGAGCTGTGCCGGTCGGGGTTCATCCCCAGTGAGCGCTATGCTAGCCGGCCATTGGTCCAGCCCGGATACTATGAAAAGGCCTATGGTCAACTCTTAAAAAACTGTCAACACCACCAGACAGTAAAACAAAGACACTTTCTTTATCTTAAAAAAAAGAAAGAAAATATTTTCTATTCAATTCTCAGTGCGCTCTCCCAGTTCTGTCGAGTACATAGCCTACATAGGCTCCTTCAACGTAAAGATACCAGAACCAGAACCAGATCACGTTGAAGATTCTGCTGCACTTTAGGGGGTACTGTAGTACGAAAAAGAGAGAAATAGCAAAAGATAGAGTACAAAGCGAAATGATAACATTATGGGGAAATAGAAAGAAAGAAATGATTGCAAGATAGTCAGGAAATAACAAGTATTTACAGATACACAGTTTACTATGTAGAAAGATATTAATGAGATTTAAAACCGAAAACAGTTAGTTCGATATGTGAAGATTTGATTTGGGGGGGGGGGGGGGGGGGGGGGGGGATAGAGGGGGTTGGGGGGGGGGGGGATAGAATGAAAGACGAGTTAAAGGTCATGCCCGACCGTTAAATGTCCCCAGCCTGGCCAGGGACACCCGGGGCCCACATGATGCATGTAGATCGAGTGTCATGCACGACCGTTTAGTCCCCCCAGATCAACCAGGGAAACGTGTGTGTGTCTCTGTGTGTGTGTCTGTGTGTGTGTATGTAACTTGGAGAATGTTGTGCTGTATCATATATAACATTGCCTTCCTGTGATGTTCCAGCATGGGCCAACCCAGACGGACCAGCATGTCGCTCACACTTGAGGTGTGGTAGCGGTCGAGCTGACCTCAAGGCCGGGTTCACATTAGACGCGTACAGAAAACCATAAATAAATGGAAGAAAGGATAAAAGTTTACGCATATAGGGGAAACTCGGACACGTGCGCAAATCTTTTCCCTTAGTTTTTTCCACTTATTTATGGATTGCGCACAGGTTTCCGCATGGAATATCCGCTTATGTGTGTACACGGCCTTAGGCTGCGATGCAGGAACCCGTGTGTGTGTGTGTGTGTGTGTGCGTGTGCGTGTGCGTGTGCGTGTGCGCGTGTGCGTGTGTATGTATGTGATGTATGTGCCTGGTACTTTTCCAACTTCCATGTGTTATATTATGTGGTCATCTAATTTCAGGGAAAAAATGTATTTCTTAATGTTACTATAAATGTTATGTCAGTTAAATTAAAGTGTCTATTGAACAATGAATTTCTTTTGCTTTTTAACCCTTTCGCCGCCAGCGATTTTTCAGCCAAAAAATGACTAAGCTTAACTGGGTAGAGAAAGGAAATCTGCAATATTAGGAATTCCTCTGTGATGTATGTATAACATTAGGCCTATCCTTACCTCCCAAAGTTAAGAAAATAGGATCTTCCGATAACACGCTCTGATTTGATGCCTTTTATTGACATGGGTTTTAAACCTTTGCGGTGCATAAATGCGACATTGGCGGCGAAAGGGTTAAAGACAATTAAAGAATTGTGATTGTGAGAAAATTCAAAATGCCCTTTTTTTCGGAGTGTGAATGTACGCACATGTGCACCACTGAAACACCCTTTTGTTTGTGTGTGCGTGTTTTTTGTGGTTTTTTAAAAAACACGTACAGATATTTTTGTCTTGCATGTAAAGATACAAATGTGTAATATTTTGAGGGAAACCAAGTTTTTTTTTAAAAAGAGCAGTGAGATTTCAAAGGCTTGTGCATCATTTCTCCATAGGCAACCATTGCAGTATCTCCAGGATCGACCCACTATCTTTACATATAGAATTGTTCCATATGTACCTGTACCATCTAGTTACAAAGGCTTGTGCGTCATTTCTCCATAGGCAACCATTGTAGTATCTCCAGGATCGACCCACTATCTTTACATATAGATATATGTTCCATATGTACCTGTACCAAGTCGGAGGATGTTGAACTCATTTTCCTTTTCCATATGCTACTGCAAGTACGTGCAGGTGTGTGTCTCTGCTGCCTTTTACTGCACACATACTTTTTTGTTCAGAGTATGGTAGCTTTTAAAAAAAAATCGCTGTGATGTTATACATATGTGACCCAGCACCACGAAAGGGACATTAAGTGTCAAATGATCATTATGTGACAAATGGAATGACTAAACTCTTCAGACACTTCTCTTTCGAATTATATAAGAACCATTTTTGTAACTTTTTTTTCGTTTTAGAGTTATGATCATTCAAAGTTGGTAGGGTGAGAGTCGGCCATTTTGAGAAAACAGTGTAAAGTCTAGCCTAGCTGAAGAAAATGCATTCACATACTCGTTTTAAAACACTTATAAGACCATTTAGAGACCATATTAAAGATTGTCCTTTATAGATATGAAAGATAAAATGTTAGAGAACACGAAAATACTCATAACTCAAAATAGAAAAAAAAAAGATTTTGGACTTTCCAAGCCTGCTGTGAGAAACTAATCCAATAACTTAATGTTCCTTTCGTGGTGCTGACAACATATGGGATATCAATTTCCTGTCTTTTTCAATTTCTTATCTTCACACTCTTTTGGAAATCAGTATGTTGTTGATGATTAAGGTATCAAGCCCCCCCCCAAAAAAAAACAACAACAACAAAACAAAACCCACACGCCCAAGAAAAAAATGTCATGACAACCGTGAAATCAAATCATCACTTGAGGCTTAACACCTAAAGACCTGAAGCCCAAGTTCTATTTCTAGTCTTTTGGATATAATACATCGGCACTCGGATAACGAATTATATTCTGTGAAAAGGTGATATGCGTGTTATTACATAATATATACTCTTCAATGTCACCCACACGTAAACAAAAGAAAAGAAATAGACAAGCTTCATATATTGTTTTATTGCACCAATGATCATAATCAATATCTTATTAAAAATAATGCCCAATTTGAGTACAATTAAAAGCCATAACAAATTAAAAAACCCACAAATTTTGTGTGAATCTATGCTCATTCTTAAACACGCATTCCATAACCGTAATGTATTCACAATCATCGTAATTACCATGTTCCTTTAATATGCTTAACATTGATTTGTAAATGGCACTTTAAAAAAAAAAGAAAGAATAAAAATCAGGTACAGCATGTCAACACAGTATTATATCAGCATGATTTTTGTTATTGCATAACAATTGTGCGAGTGTGCGTGAGTCAAAGCCAATGACACGCATTCAGCAATAATACTAGCAAATTAAAAACAAATATTAAAAAAACAAAAACCTGACTATACTATACCCTGTGTATTATCTCCCTTTCAGGAATATAAACCTCTTGTATAAATCCTGAGTAATAGTACCCTTATAATGGGTATGAAAAGTTCACACAATTTAAAAATAATATAACCTGATTATAAACATTACATACATAACATTATGGGAGTGGTGGGACAAGAAGAAAAGGTGGTGGGGGGTGGGGAATAATGGGGGAAAAAATTGTGTTGATTCAGTTGGTTATCTTTATTTTGGACAAAAAAAGGAAGCACACACAGACGCATGCAAACAAACCTTCACAAATATGGAGAGAGAGAGAGAGACAGAGAGAGAGAGAGAGACAGAGAGAGAGAGAGAGAGAGAGAGAGAGAGACAGAGAGAGAAGGGGGAAAGGCTTCAGGTTTCAGACAGGTTTTAATGTTCATAAGTCATCAGACTCCTAACATTTGAGGGAGATGGAAAAGAGAGAGAGAGAGAGAGAGAGAGAGAGAGAGAGAGAGAGAGAGAGAGAGAGAGAGAGACAGAGAGAGAGAGAGAAGGGGAAAGGCTTCAGGTTTCAGACAGGTTTTAATGTTCATAAGTCATCAGACTCCTAACATTTGAGGGAGATGGAAAAGAGAGAGAGAGAGAGAGAGAGAGAGAGAGAGAGAGAGAGAGAGAGATTAATTTGCTATAGATATCTCATCACTAGATTAATACTAGCTTTACAATATATATATAAGTAACCACAAAGACCACAAACACTAATTGAGCATTTCAATTTGGAAAAAATAAGAATAAGATTTAATTTAAGTTAAAATAAAAAAATTTTAAAGAAGCAAGGACAAAACTGCATTTCCATAATAAGTCACATTATTAGCAAACATCACAATTGTCATCATTTTCATTATTAATCTGCATAGTCATATTGACAAAGACGTCATCATCACCATCATCATCAGCATGTAGAGTCACATTATCAGTAAACATCACCATTATCATCTTTTTCATTATTAATCTGTATACTTATAGTCATCATCAGCACGTAGAGTCATTATCAGTGAACATCACCATTGTCATCATTTTCATTATTAATCTATATAGTCATATTGATAAAGCCGTCATCATCACCATCATCAACTTCATTATACCATATAGTAATTTTGTTTACACATAATCATCGCCATCATTGCCATTAATTCATAGTCATTTTACAAACACACATCACAATCTCGATTCATTAATTGATTAACTAGTCTCTATTATAATTAGTATGTTACAAAGACACACAGTATTGACAACAGCTGTTATTATCAAGCGAATATGTGGGAAATCATGAAAAGGCAGGAGTAGTCACAGCTGTATTAATAATAATTTTAAAAAAACCTCATTAAAAGAACTGTACAGAAAATGGAAGACAGCACACAATAAAACATTAATCAAAATCAAACACAATAATTACATAAAATTACAAAAAACTAATGAAACCCACCAAATGTTCACATTTATATAAATGTTAACAGTTTCATAAAGACAAAAATACATGGTTTCTTTGGGGTTGCCACATGAGTTAATTTCGTTCAATTAATTTGAAAGCCACCGGAGTATCACAATAATCAACATTCAGTATACATTTTTTTACATTTGCAAAAAGAACATATTGCATGTCAACACTTGGATTCTAATATTATCTGAACAACATGAGGGTTTTTTTAATCAGTCAAAAGCACATGGTTAGACACAGACATTATTTGAAGAAAACCTGCAATGAAGTTTATGATAGATTTTGTTAAATCTTTTTAACTTACAATCATCATATCAAATGGTTAAAATAAAGACCCATACCATGACAATTTAAATGCATTTCGAGCATCCTGTCACAAACGGGAAGACATGAATAAAATGTTAAAGAATCATAGTCAAAATAATTATATATAACATGCATTCCTTTCATGCTTGCTTTTAATAAATAAAACAATCAACAAAAGGCTTAAAACATGCTTTTCATTAAAAAATAAATCTACAATCTGAATGTGTAGATCAAAGAGTTATATCAAGAAAACATCTTATCCAATAAATCTGTATACAAAAGGAAAAAAAAGCAAAGTAAATTATATAAAAAATGGCACATGTGTAGATCAGTTATATCAAGAAAATATTTTATCCAATATATCTATACAAAAAGGAAAAAAAAGCAAAGTGAATTACCAAAAAAATGGCACGTGTGCTGAACAATCTAAATTGCAAACAGTTTTAAAATTAAAATTGTTTCAAAGTAAAAACTAAATGCTAAAAATGATGAACTTACATACAAAGAGTATACAAGAGGTACGGAAGTGGTTAAACATTAAAACGAGAACAGAGTTATCAATATTGCAAACATTTTATATTGCTCTTATTACATATAGATTGGAAGGAATTTTTACTTGTATTCCATTACTGCATTTCATTCTTACATGCACAGTGTGGTTGGTATAATTATAATGCCAAAACTGTTGCCAAAACACCTGACAAAGATGAAAGTCACTTACAGTCTGATTAAATGGCGTGACCAAAAACTATTAAAGATGGACACTTTAAGGCCAGTAAGACATTTGAAGCGTCTGCACAATAACTTGAATACATAAATCACACTCACATTATTTCACACTTAGGAATAACATGCGCGTCTACTACTGCAATGTGCCTCTATTTCTCAGACTTATCCCCTCCCATCCTCCAAAAAAGAAGAAGAAAAAGTTCAGGCATATTGAGAATTGTACACGTTCACTCTAATCCTGGGAAAGCAAAAATTCCACATCATCAAAATAATATGGAAGTCTTGGAATTTGCCAAGAAAATACATGCCTTTCAGAAACAGTTGATCTGAAGCAGAATCTACAGCCATGCTTCTCTTCATAACGTTTCTTTTCTTTGAAAGAAAGCAGAGAAGAAATTATTTTCAACACAGTACATTGCATTCTCCCTAACAATGAACAAAGAGTTTTTCTTACATGCCCATTCTAACACTACTGACAAATGGTTGTGAAGATTATTCTAATCTAAGGGTGCAAATATGAGTCAACAAACCAATGCTTTTTTTTTCCATTGAGCACCATGCAAACTGTTAATAAAATGAAGGGTAAAAGTCTGGGCATAGGTGGCACAAACAATGATTAATCACCTGAAACAAATTAACAAATATTACTTGTTATGGCAAATGTGATTTATCATGTTGTGTGTTAGTAAAGAGTGAGCAAAAAGATTTATGTGATTTATCGTGTTGCTTATTAGTAAAGAGTGAGCATAGAGATTAATGTGATTTATTGTGTTTATTAGTAAAGAGTGAGCATAGAGATTAATGTGATTTATCATGTTTATTAGTAAAGAGTGAGCAAAGAGATTAATGTGATTTATCATGTTTATTAGTAAAGAGTGAGCAAAAAGATTGATGTGATTTATCGTGTTGTTTATTAGTAAAGAGTGAGCAAAGAGATTAATGTGATTTATCGTGTTGTGTATTAGTAAAGAGTGAGCAAAGAGATTAATGTGATTTATCGTGTTGTGTATTAGTAAAGAGTGAGCAAAGAGATTAATGTGATTCATCGTGTTGTTTATTAGTAAAGAGTGAGCAAAAAGATTGATGTGATTTATCGTGTTGTGTATTAGTAAAGAGTGAGCAAAAAGATTGATGTGATTTATCGTGTTGTTTATTAGTAAAGAGTGAGCAAAAAGATTGATGTGATTTATCGTGTTGTTTATTAGTAAAGAGTGAGCAAAGAGATTAATGTGATTTATCGTGTTGTTTATTAGTAAAGAGTGAGCAAAGAGATTAATGTGATTTATCGTGTTGTGTATTAGTAAAGAGTGAGCAAAGAGATTAATGTGATTCATCGTGTTGTTTATTAGTAAAGAGTGAGCAAAAAGATTAATGTGATTTATCGTGTTGTGTATTAGTAAAGAGTGAGCAAAGAGATTAATGTGATTTATCGTGTTGTTTATTAGTAAAGAGTGAGCAAAAAAGATTAATGTGATTTATCGTGTTGTGTATTAGTAAAGAGTGAGCAAAGAGATTAATGTGATTCATCGTGTTGTTTATTAGTAAAGAGTGAGCAAAGAGATTAATGTGATTCATCGTGTTGTGTATTAGTAAAGAGTGAGCAAAGAGATTAATGTGATTCATCGTGTTGTTTATTAGTAAAGAGTGAGCAAAAAGATTGATGTGATTTATCGTGTTGTGTATTAGTAAAGAGTGAGCAAAGAGATTAATGTGATTCATCGTGTTGTTTATTAGTAAAGAGTGAGCAAAAAGATTGATGTGATTTATCGTGCTGTGTATTAGTAAAGAGAGAGCAAAAAGATTGACGTGATTTATCGTGTTGTTTATTAGTAAAGAGTGAGCAAAGAGATTAATGTGATTTATCGTGTTTATTAGTAAAGAGTGAGCATAGAGATTAATGTGATTTATCATGTTGTGCATTAGTAAAGAGAGAGCAAAAAGATTGACGTGATTTATCGTGTTGTTTATTAGTAAAGAGTGAGCAAAGAGATTGACGTGATTTATCGTGTTGTGCATTAGTAAAGAGTGAGCATAAAGAAAACAACAACAACATTATGGCACTGTTCAAGAACAAGAACACTAATCCCATCCCCACCCCACCTCCCCCAAAGAAAAACCCAAGAATAATGTTTGTTTTAAAGGGAATTATAAATACACAATAAAAAACTATATGACCCTGATTGTACATAAAAGAAAATTGATAGAAATTCAGAGCCATTTGTTGATTGTTTTATCGCTGCAAAAAGAATTTCCTGTAAAATGGACAATAAAAACATTGATTGATTGATTGATTGATTAGCTTCACATCTCTCCTTTCCCATCCCTGCCACTCTATCTCCTATCAAAATAGAAAATAGACAAAAGGTTTTGATAACCCCCAACTCTCTTCTTCATCCAACCCCCCTTTTTTTTCCCCCCCTCTTCCACAACCTTCCACCCCCACCTCCTTCGTTCCGCACATGTGTCCAAATCTTAGCCACCATCCAGCTCTCTTTTCCACCCCACATCCCCCTTTCCTCAACCTTCTACTTCCACCTCCTTTGCTTCATAAATTTATCCAAATCATAGCCACCATCCAGCTCTCTTTTTTTTTACCCTTAGCATCCCCCCGACATCTCCCCACTCCCACATTCTCTTCCACAACCCTCCCCCCTTCCCCCATCTCCGTCCTCTCTAATTCTAAACCTATCTTCTTCTTTTTTTCAGACAATAAAACAGACAAACAGGTTTTTGACACCCCACATCTCTCTTCTTTACTCCAACCACCTCCTATCTCTTCGACCCCTTCTCCTCATCCTCTCCACACTCCTCCCTCCCCAAATCACAGCTTGGAGTGCAGAAAGGTGGGCAGACTCTCAGCGGTCAGCGGGGAGTAAGTGGCGGCCTTGACGTCCAAGAAATACAGGCGGTCGTCAGTGACCTTGTCCAAATCGTAGCCCTCCTGTCGGAACTCCACCTTGCGCTGTTTGTAGGTGCCCGTCAGCACGTCCTCCTGGAGAACTCGCATGAACAGGGGCCGGGCGTACAGGGGCAGGTCGTGCTGGCAGGTGGTGTAGAGGCTCTTCAGCTGGTCCCTGGTCAACGTCTGGGAGTCTGGGGTCAGGCTGAGGGCCGCCATGCCTGCTCTGCCGTCGTGACCTGAACAACAGCAAAGTTCAATTTTACATATTTTTCAATTAGAGGCTCTTCAGCTGGTCCCTGGTCAACGTCTGGGAGCCTGGGGTCAGGCTGAGGGCCGCCATGCCTGCTCTGCCGTTGTGACCTGAACAACAGATGAGGTTCATGCATCACTTTGGCTCCTGAGCGAAACCACAAACTGTCTATGTTCTCATGTTCTTTTGGTTCTCTTCTTCTTCTTCGCCTTAGGCAGCCAACTTCAACACGCTGAAGATTCTGCTGCACTTTAGGGGGCAGTACGAAAAAAGAAAGAAAATAAGTTCAGCAAAGATAGGGTAGATAGTGAGATAGGATGAAATATTATTATGGGGGAAAGATAGAGCCAAGATAGTCAGGAATAATTTAAGTATTTGATACTCCGTTTGCTGTATGTAAAGGATAATATTTTATGAAATAGATAGATTTATAACTTTAAGGAAATCAATTAAATATTGGAGGGGGGGAGATGTGTGAGGAAAAGACGAGTTAAAAGTCATACACGACCGTCAAATGCCCCGGTCTAGCCGGAGACACCTGGGCCCCGCATGATGTATGCAGAGTGTGTCATGCATGACCGTTAAGTCCCCCCGGATCAGCCGGGGAAACTCTGGCCCCACATGATGCATGCAGAGGAATAGGGGGGGCATGTGTGACAGTAAGGCCACACATGTTGCGTGCAGAGAAGGACCACAGACCTTTCACAGTATCTAGGCAGGACCAATCCGGCTACCGTAGCGGCCTCCGGGGTCGAACCCCGACCGGCACAGCTCCAGCTCTTCATTTACCACTACTTTGATCTATGTCCCCTAGTTCCCTGATTTAGTTTTGATGTGAGGATGGGGCAAGGGGGGCAGGGGGGGGGGAGGGGAGGGGGGGCTGAGACGGTGTGGGCTGGTGGAGGTGTTTATGGAGTGCTGTTTTGACTGCATCCAGTGACTGATTGGAGGCAACTTGCTCGGGGAGACTGTTCCACTGAGGGATAGTGCGGGGAAAGAAGGTGGATTTTCTGTACTGAGTTCTATGGCTGGGGATGTCATATGATGCTGAGTGGGATTGACGGAGAGTCTGTGTGTGTGTGCATGGTTGCTCCTGGGATATTTTAAAAAATCCTGCAAGGGGGCGGCCCTTGCACAGACTCAACAGAAACAAGACAGGAGTATGCATTATATCTTAGACAGGTTTACACACCCTGACGTACAATCTTTTAAGAACTTTCCAGCAAAACTACATTTCGACGAGTAGATGTGTAATGTCATTCAGTTACAGGAATTTTTTAATCATATTCATCTAAATCCTGTGTGGATAATAAATAATAATAATAATAATAATTGGCACTTATATAGCGCACATATCTAGAAAATTCTATTCATGGCGCTTTACAAAGAAATAAAACTATAAACATTCACACACACACACACACAAAAAAAAGACGATGAAGGGGAGAGGGTGGGAAGGGGGGTGACGCGGGGGGGGGGGGGGGGGGGGGTGTGTGTGTCACACACACATACACGCTGCATGCACACACACACACACACACAAAAAGAAAGACGATGAAGGGGAGAGGGGGGGAGAGGGTGGGAAGGGGGGGGGGGGGGGGGGGATGCGGGGGGGGGGGGGGGGGGGGGGGGGGGGGCGTCACACACACATACACGCTGCATGCACACACACACATACACACACACGCACGCGCGCACGCACGCACGCACACACACAAACACAAACAAACACACCACTCAATTTCCATACGGCACAATCAACACACACACTGCATACACACACACACACATTGCACGCACACGCACACGCACGCGCACACGCACACCACTCAATGTCCACACTGCACAATCAACCTATGCATGTCAGCTACAACTTAGAAAAGAGATGAGTTTTTAGACTGGCCTTGAACGCGTCCAGAGAGTCAGAGTGTCTGAGAGACAGGGGTAAGTTGTTCCACACAGATGGAGCCTGGAACGAAAAGGACCTTTCACCATAGGTTTTGGTTTTGACAGTGGCTGGTTGCAGAAGGCGAGTGTCAGAGGAAGAGCGGAGGACACGAGAAGGTGTGTAGAGATGAAGTAGGTCAGACAGGTAATCAGGGGCAGAACCAGAGATGACAGTGAAGGAAAGAGTGGAGAGTTTATAGTCAATCCTATCCGAGATTTTTAACTAGTGCTGAGAGTGCAGAAGTGGCGTGACATGTTCATACTTAGAAGACTTAAGGACTAATCGGGCAGCATTGTTTTGAATTCTTTGGAGGCGACTGACAAGATACTTTGGGAGGCCAGCAAGGAGAGAGTTGCAGTAATCGATTTTAGACAAAACAAAAGCACAGACCAAAGTTTTCGTGGCGTCAGTAGATAGATAGTGGCGAACAGAACTTATTTTGCGGAGCTGAAGGTATGCAGATCGACAAATTAGGCTTTAAGCAAATCAAAACCATTGTCCCTCTTGGTAAAAATGTTCAGCATCAGTGCTTTCAAGTTTACTTTTTGTCGTTTTTATACTATGGTGATTTAAAAAAAAAGTATTTGAGCCATAGCATTATATTATTAAACCTTTGTTAGATCTGTGACCAAAAATGGCACATGAGTTATTAAAACAAAACAAAAAAAGGGTGAGTGGAAATTCACAAAAGTAATTGATTTGCATTAGTTAATTCCAACACAAACAACTACAGATTTTGACAAAACTGAAACAAGAAACGTTCAAACGAGAATATGTAAATAACTGAAAAATCTACTGGATAATCAAGAGGGAAAATGACAACCAATAATCCATCCATATATTAATAATAATCAGTCCTACCTGGCACGGCAACCCCATAGACGTTAGCGTCCATGATGAAGTCCAGACAGGTCAGAACGTTAGCCACGTCTGTGGAGGACACATTCTCCCCTTTCCATCTGCACAACCAACAAAGTAACATTCCTCCCCTTTCCATCTGCACAACCAACAAAGTAACATTCCTCCCCTTTCCATCTGCACAACCAACAAAGTAACATTCCTCCCCTTTCCATCTGCACAACCAACAAAGTAACATTCCTCCCCTTTCCATCTGCACAACCAACACAGTAACATTCCTCCCCTTTCCATCTGCACAACCAACACAGTAACATTCCTCCCCTTTCCATGTGCACAACCAACAAAGTAACATTCCTCCCCTTTCCATCTGCACAACCAACACAGTAACATTCCTCCCCTTTCCATCTGCACAACCAACAAAGTAACATTCCTCCCCTTTCCATCTGCACAACCAACAAAGTAACATTCCTCCCCTTTCCATCTGCACAACCAACAAAGTAACATTCCTCCCCTTTCCATCTGCACAACCAACAAAGTAACATTCCTCCCCTTTCCATCTGCACAACCAACACAGTAACATTCCTCCCCTTTCCATCTGCACAACCAACAAAGTAACATTCCTCCCCTTTCCATCTGCACAACCAACAAAGTAACATTCCTCCCCTTTCCATCTGCACAACCAACAAAGTAACATTCCTCCCCTTTCCATCTGCACAACCAACACAGTAACATTCCTCCCCTTTCCATGTGCACAACCAACAAAGTAACATTCCTCCCCTTTCCATCTGCACAACCAACACAGTAACATTCCTCCCCTTTCCATCTGCACAACCAACAAAGTAACATTCCTCCCCTTTCCATCTGCACAACCAACAAAGTAACATTCCTCCCCTTTCCATCTGCACAACCAACAAAGTAACATTCCTCCCCTTTCCATCTGCACAACCAACAAAGTAACATTCCTCCCCTTTCCATCTGCACAACCAACAAAGTAACATTCCTCCCCTTTCCATCTGCACAACCAACAAAGTAACATTCCTCCCCTTTCCATCTGCACAACCAACACAGTAACATTCCTCCCCTTTCCATCTGCACAACCAACAAAGTAACATTCCTCCCCTTTCCATCTGCACAACCAACAAAGTAACATTCCTCCCCTTTCCATCTGCACAACCAACAAAGTAACATTCCTCCCCTTTCCATCTGCACAACCAACAAAGTAACATTCCTCCCCTTTCCATCTGCACAACCAACAAAGTAACATTCCATCTGCACAACCAACAAAGTAACATTCCTCCCCTTTCCATCTGCACAACCAACAAAGTAACATTCCTCCCCTTTCCATCTGCACAACCAACAAAGTAACATTCATCCCCTTTCCATCTGCACAACCAACAAAGTAACATTCCTCCCCTTTCCATCTGCACAACCAACAAAGTAACATTCCTCCCCTTTCCATCTGCACAACCAACAAAGTAACATTCCTCCCCTTTCCATCTGCACAACCAACAAAGTAACATTCATCCCCTTTCCATCTGCACAACCAACAAAGTAACATTCATCCCCTTTCCATCTGCACAACCAACAAAGTAACATTCCTCCCCTTTCCATCTGCACAACCAACAAAGTAACATTCCTCCCCTTTCCATCTGCACAACCAACAAAGTAACATTCCCCCTTTCCATCTGCACAACCAACAAAGTAACATTCCTCCCCTTTCCATCTGCACAACCAACAAAGTAACATTCCTCCCCTTTCCATCTGCACAACCAACAAAGTAACATTCCTCCCCTTTCCATCTGCACAACCAACAAAGTAACATTCCTCCCCTTTCCATCTGCACAACCAACAAAGTAACATTCCTCCCCTTTCCATCTGCACAACCAACACAGTAACATTCCTCCCCTTTCCATCTGCACAACCAACAAAGTAACATTCCTCCCCTTTCCATCTGCACAACCAACAAAGTAACATTCCTCCCCTTTCCATCTGCACAACCAACAAAGTAACATTCCTCCCCTTTCCATCTGCACAACCAACAAAGTAACATTCCTCCCCTTTCCATCTGCACAACCAACAAAGTAACATTCCATCTGCACAACCAACAAAGTAACATTCCTCCCCTTTCCATCTGCACAACCAACAAAGTAACATTCCTCCCCTTTCCATCTGCACAACCAACAAAGTAACATTCCTCCCCTTTCCATCTGCACAACCAACAAAGTAACATTCCTCCCCTTTCCATCTGCACAACCAACAAAGTAACATTCCTCCCCTTTCACCATGGGGAAAATATATTTGGTATTTGGTATATTCTAGTCACAGAGACTTATTATCTTTGTGAAATTCAGGCTGTGTGTCGCCGATTGTCATATTTGAGCTGAAAGTGTCGCTGATTCTGTCATATTTTAGCTGAAAGTGTCGCCGATTCTGTCATATTTTACCTGAAAGTGTCACTGATTTTTTTCATATTTTACCTGAAAGTGTCACCTATTCTGTCATATTTTAGCTGAAAGTGTCGCCGATTCAGTCCTATTTTACGTAAAAGTGTCACCGATTCTGTCATAATTACCTGAAAGTGTTGCAGATTCTGTCCTAATTTACCTGAAAGTGTCTCCGATTCTGTCGTGGAAGTAGACAAAGTACTCGTGGTCCAGGTAGAGGACGTCCCCAAAGTTGAAGTAGAGGTCGCCCTCCTTGAAGGCGCTGCGCACCAGCTTCTTCTCGTTGGCCTCCTTGGACGACTTGTACACAGCAAGCGTCCCGTTGGTCTTCACAGAGTCTGGAACTTTGGCGATGAACAGGCCCGCCTCGCCTACACAACAGAAACCTTGTGAATGAATGAATGTGCAAGGACATTTCTTGTGTGAATCTCCCCTACATGGGTGAAGGTGACAGATTTTGAAAATAAGGAAAAGGCGAGGGCGGGGGTGGAGGTGGGGGGTGTTCCGGGGCTGCTTAGGCTTCGGTGGGGTGTAGGGGCAGCCACCTGCTTAGGGGATCTTTGGGGCAAACATCCCAGAAGCTGACAAGAATTTACAAATAAATGCCAATTTTGTGAGCTCTCCTGAGGTCTTTCATTCACATTTATGAATTGCTTTGAACTCTAAAATGACATTGAAGGTGAAAGTTCTCAGGAGCAGCCACACTTTGTGGCTTTTGGTTGCTCAAATCGGTCGATTTCTAGTTTTTTTCCCCCTTCAAATTCTTAAAATAAGGAATTCCTTATTTTCTGATTTTGAAATTAAGGAAATCCTTGCTGAGAAGGAAAACTTTCACCCATGCCCCTATAGCAAGAACATTTCTTGTGTGAATCTCCCCTGTAGGAAGGGGTTAAAATACTAACCATCTTTTTCTTTTTTGTTGTTGTTGCTGTCCCATCTTCTTGGCCGTACAGTGGTGTTGCTCCCAGTGACGCCGGTCATTCCGAATCCCAACTCGTAGCCACACCTCTGCACGTTCAGGTCACAGAATCTGAGACCAGTAGTCCAAGGGGAGTTTGTTAGGCCATCAGGAGGCATCCAACCGAGGAGATACTGCACTGCTGCTGAGTCACTTCAGTGGCGTTCAGTAGAGCCTGTTCAGGACACCACCTACTAAGCCCCCTACTGACGACACTATTCTTTTAGTCGCGGAGCCAGCGTGAGTGAGGTCCTCCTCCGAGGGCGCCACCACGACCGTCCACTGACAGCTCCACAGAACAAACTGCTCCCCATGACTTAAAATACTAACCATCTTGTTAAAGTTGTGGCTTAAAGCACAAACTTTGTTATCTTCCTCAAGTTATAGGTATCTTGTAATACTGCTTTAGTAGAAAGCAAATTTTGTTGCATTGCCTGAAGGTGATTTGCAAAGTATTTTCTTTCATGTTACTTTCAAACTACTTTTCTCCAGCCTTTTGTTCCACAGGGGTGGGTAATGGTTGTAGAAAATGGGTTTGGCTTCTCTTCAAGTCACTTGGAGGTTGACTGCTCAGTTCAGTTTCAGAGGCAACATTAACCCCTTGACTGCCAGAGAAAATTAAAGAGAAAAATCATTGGGCAAATCATGCCATGAAAAAGACAACTAATAGAGCCAATCTGGCAAAATGGTCTAGGGATATTACTCTCTTGACTGTGTTAGAGCAAAGCCAGCATATCAGGCATATTCCTCTTCATCTGATGACGTCATCAGTGATGTCATCAGGTCAGTACGTAATACGTTGGTGGCAGTCAAGGGGTTAATCTGCTATTCTTCTGTGATCTCACAGCAGGATGGAATCAAGTAAGGCTCACGGAGCTTGATTTGAGACTGAGGGTAGTCGCTTTATATCAAAGTCCATTACATTACACCAAACCCACCCCATCCCATCTTATCCCACCTTATGTTATCCCATCTTATCCTATATTATCCTATCCCATTATATTATGAATCACTGACCGGGTTTCACGTTGATGCATCAACCACGGCTGTCTCTGATGGGGGTAGCACTGGCTACATTAAGTCATTGCATTACATTATATGTGACCCAGCACCGTGAAAGGGACATTAAGTGTCAAACTGACCATTCTGTGAAAATTATACATTTAAAAACTTCAGACAAATCTCTTTCTAATGATACAAGAATCATTCTTGTATCTTTTTTCGTTCCAGAATTATGGGCATTTCAAGCGTCTGCCATTTTGAGAAAACACAGTCTAAAATCTAGCTTAGATGAAAATGCATTGACCTACTCATTTTAAAGCACCTATACGACCATTTAGAGACAATATTAAAGATTGTCTTTTATAAATATGAAAGATAATATGTTACTTTTTTTTCTTTTGTTGCTACATGTATTAGAGAACAAGAAATTATCCATAACTCAAAATTGACCCCCCCAAAAAGAGATTTTTGACTTTCCAAGCCGTAATTGAGAAACTAGCCCAGCGACTTAATGTCCCTTTTGTGGTGCTGGGTCACAAATTACCTCAATGCATCGTGCTACATTATGAATCACTGACCTGGTTTCACCTTGATGCATCGACCATGTTTATCTCTGATGGGGATGGCAGTGTCCAAGTCATACTTCACCAGCACTTTGGGGTCTGGGTCCAGCAACGACTGCAATGAAAACATCGACAATATTGTACACCACGGCATACTGATGTTACATGGAAGGGAACACCAACAATACTGAACATTATAATACACAGGCATACTGTGGCTAGATCATATGTTATCAGCACTTTGGGGTCTGGGTCCAGCAACGACTGCAATGGAAACATCGACAATATTGTACACCAAGGCTGATGTTACATGGAAGGGAACACCAACAATACCGAACATTATAATACATAGGCATACTGTGGCTAGATCATATGTTATTAGCACAATACTGATGTTACATGGAAGGGAACACCAGCAATACTGCACATTATAATACATAGGCATACTGTGGCTAGATCATATGTTATTAGCACAATACTGATGTCATATGGAAGGGAACACCAACAATACCGCACATTATAATACACAGGCATACTGTGGCTAGATCATATGTTATTAGCACAATACTGATGTCATATGGAAGAAGGGAACACCAACAATACCGAACATTATAATACATAGGCATACTGTGGCTAGATCATATGTTATTAGCACAATACTGATGTTACATGGAAGGGAACACCAACAATACTGAACATTATAATACAATACCGCACATTATAATACACAGGCATACTGTGGCTAGATCATATGTTATCAGCACTTTGGGGTCTGGGTCCAGCCATGACTGCAATGGAAATATCGACAACAGCATACACTACAATGTAAAGGCATCTTGATACACTATAAGATGCAGCATCAACAATATCGCACTCCACACAGACACACGCCCTTCTTTGTAAGTATTAAAACTACCTCCGTTATAAGACCCTTCCCTGTTAAGACCTCATTTTGGATGATTTTTTAAGGTCTCATAAGAGAGGTTCCACTGTATGTGCTATGTTTTTTCTGACAATAAGGCGGTTTTCCCCCCCAGACTGAGACTTGTAATATGATTAATAATATAGTAAAAAAAAAAGCATAACAAACTGAATTTTTTTCATTTTTTCATTTTTAGGGGGTGTTCTTTATAAGATCTTATGGTCTGAAAAATATAATATCAATCTGCCACTATATCATTTAATCAGTCTCTCTCTCTTTCTCTCTCTCTCTCTCTCTCAAAACATGCCATGAAAGGGATTGTCGATCAATCAGTCTGTAGGTTTGTTTGTCCAAGCTGGCTCTCTCTCTCTCTCTCTCTCTCTCTCTCTCTCTCACACACAAAACATGCCATGAAAGTGGATTGTCGATCAATCAGTCTGTAAGTTTGTTTGTCTAAGCTGGCTCTCTCTCTCTCTCTCTCCTCTCTCACACAAAACATGCCATGAAAGTGGATTGTCGATCAACCAGTCTGTAAGTTTGTTTGTCCAAGCTGGCTCTCTCTCTCTCTCTCACACAAAACATGCCATGAAAGTGGATTGTCGATCAACCAGTATATAGGTTTGTTTGTCCAAGCTGGCTCTCTCTCTCTCTCTCTCTCTCTCTCTCTCTCTCTCTCTCTCTCTCTCTCTCTCTCTCTCACAAAACATGCCATGAAAGTGGATTGTCGATCAACCAGTCTATAGGTTTGTTTGTCCAAGCTGACTCTCTCTCTCTCTCTCTCTCTCTCTCTCTCTCTCTCTCTCTCTCTCTCTCTCTCTCTCTCTCTCTCACAAAACATGCCATGAAAGTGGATTGTCGATCAACCAGTCTATAGGTTTGTTTGTCCTAGGGTTAGCTACAGTTTGTAGGTTTGCTTGTCCAAGCTGGCTCTCTCTCTCTCTCTCTCTCTCTCTCTCTCTCTCTCTCTCTCTCTCTCTCTCTCTCTCTCTCTCTCTCTCACAAAACATGTTATGAAAGGGGATTGTCAATCAATCAGTCTATAGGTTTGTTTGTCCAAGCTGGCTCTCTCTCTCTCTCTCTCTCTCTCTCTCTGAGTCTCTCTCTCAAAACATACCATGAAAGTGGATTGTCGATCAATCAGTCTGTAGGTTTGTTTGTCCAAGCTGGCTCTCTCTCTCTCTCTCACTCTCTCAAACACACACACAAAAATGTCATTAAAGGGGATTGTCGATCAATCAGTCTATAGGTTTGTTTGTCCAAGCTGTCTCTCTCTCTCTCTCTCTCTCTCTCTCTCTCTCTCTCACAAAACATGTCATGAAAGGGGATTGTCAATCAATCAGTCTATAAGTTTGTTTGTCCAAACTCTCTCTCTCTCTCTCTCTCACACAAAACATGTCATGAAAGGGGATTGTCAATCAATCAGTCTATAAGTTTGTTTGTCCAAACTCTCTCTCTCTCTCACACAAAACATGTTATGAAAGGGGATTGTCGATCAATCAGTCCATAGGTTTGTTTGTCCAAGCTGGCTCTCTCTATCATAATATTACTGACAATAATAATGCTGAGGAGTGTTATCCTTTGCTGATTTTATGATTACATGATGTGACTTTTTTCCCCTTGTACTTTAAATTCCCAATTTTCCCCATCCTTATCCCCCTCTATGCCCCCTCCCCCCTCCCTTTTGTTCTCATTTCTGCATGTACATATATTATTTAGCTTTCTTGTTAGATTTACTTCATTTTCCCCAGGGCTGGGTGGAAAAAAGCATGTAACTTGTTTATCTCATGTTCCCTGGTTAAATATAATTTCCTTTTGGTTTTTCTCTCTGTGTATCATTCATAAAAATTACTACTTGTGGCGGTGCCATAGCCGATGAGGTTTAACAGAGGCGTGGTCACCGCTACAGCTATCTGTATTAATAAAAACAAATCGGGACTTTACTGGTTTCGTACTGCCTCTGGGCATTGCCTCCAGTATTGTTCCCACCATATAATATATATTTGTATTTACAAATGTCCCATGTGTGTCTGATTCCGACCAAGATGACGTAAAACACCATTTTGGCTCTCTCTCTGTATCTCACAAAACATGCCATGAAAGTGGATTGTCGATCAATCAGTCTGTAGATTTGCTTGTCCAAACTCTCTCTCTTTCTCTCTCTCTCTTTCTCTCTCTCTCAAAGCATACCATAAAAGGGGACAGGCGTCCAATGGCTCCAGGCTTGTTGGCGATATTGAAGAGAGAAGCGATGCCCTCCGTGGCTCCATAGAACTCGCAGATCTGGGGGATCTTGAAGCGCTTTATGACAGCCTCAAAGATGTCCTTGCGAAGCCCGTTGCCAATCGCCCCTCTGACTTGGTGCACGCTGTCCAGTTCATGCTGACAGCAAAAATGGTTTTTTTTAAAATTACGCTATTTTATGGATTATAAGGCGATATTTTCCCTTCCCACATTGAGACACCTGCGCCTTATAGTATGACTAATAATATTGTAATAAACTACCGTATTTTTCGGACTATAAGGTGCACCTGATAATAAGGCCAATTTTTACACAAAATTTTGAGATTATTATAGTTTCTTACTATATTATTAGTCGCATTATAAGGCGCAGGGGTCTCAGTCTAGGGAAAAAGCAGCATCGCCTTACAGTCAATAAAATATGGTATAATAACATCTGAATTTTGTGTAAAATGTGGGAGGTGCACATTACAATAAGAAGTCTCTTATAGTCCAAACAATATGGTACATATAGTTCATTTGATGATATACGTCTCCCAAGAAAGGTTTAATACGTTTTAAGCCCCTTATAGCCTGATTCCGCCCATGACATCCATTACTTTCTCCTACCAAGCCGTCTAAAACCGCCCCCGTACACCCACTTCGTTATGTATTTTGGAGTTAAAATTGCAATATCAAAAAATCAAAAAGATCACATAACAAAAAAACCATTGCAAGTTAAACATTCTTCATTTATACACAAACCCTGAATATTTGAAGTCAATCCATCAAGTAGTTATTTTTTAATATATTTTTTAAGCAAAGTACCCCATTTGGGGCCCAGTTTCCCAACATTAATTTGGTGGTTACAGGGAGTAGAGTCATCATTTTAATCGGGGTTACAAGTGTTAAACAGTGAACTGAAACAATGTTAGGGAATGAAGTGTGCGCTTGTTTTTTTCTGTCTTTTGATTTCTGTATGTATTCATACCATCATTGTTTTGTACAGACTACCAGGCAATACTCTTTCTTCTGACTGAGACCCCCGTGCCTTATGATATGACAGATAATACACTAAATCACTCTTAATATAATATCACATATTCCATGTCTGGAAGATGGTAGCTATTTTTGTTAATACTAGTTAATAAAGCTTGTATTTCATTACAACAACAAAAATCACATATTCATTAAAAAGTGCTGAGTGCACCCCATAATACAAAAGTGCTGTATTGTCCATAAAATATCGTTGTAAAATTAAAAAACCTTGTATCTTGATTTTTGAGTTACCGTATTTTCCGGACTGTCTAAGCCTCACCCCTTGAGTTTTATTAAAATTCTGGAATCAAACGATGATAAAGCCGCATTCAGTGTCTAGGCCGCATTCAGTGTCTAGGCCGCATTCAGTGTCTAGGCCGCATTCAGTGTCTAGGCCGCATTCAGTGTCTAGGCCGCATTCAGTGTCTAGGCCGCATTCAGTGTCTAGGCCGCATTCAGTGTCTAGGCCGCATTCAGTGTCTAGGCCGCATTCAGTGTCTAGGCCGCATTCAGTGTCTAGGCCGCATTCAGTGTCTAGGCCGCATTCAGTGTCTAGGCCGCATTCAGTGTCTAGGCCGCATTCAGTGTCTAGGCCGCATTCAGTGTCTAGGCCGCATTCAGTGTCTAGGTCGCATTCAGTGTCTAGGTCGCATTCAGTGTCTAAGCCGCATTCAGTGTCTAAGCCGCATTCAGTGTCTAGGCCGCATTCAGTGTCTAAGCCGCATTCAGTGTCTAAGCCGCATTCAGTGTCTAGGCCGCATTCAGTGTCTAAGCCGCATTCAGTGTCTAAGCCGCATTCAGTGTCTAAGCCGCATTCAGTGTCTAGGTCGCAAGAGACTGAAAAAAAAATGAACCTGAGAAGACGAGCAGACGAACAGTTACTCGTGATCGAAAGCCACAGCAACTTCGACGGCCCGTGTTGCACTCACACACAAACTACACATAACAGTACAGACCTAATCTTCGCCATAACGGACCTACTGAATACTGGATTCTGCACGACACAACACAACACAAAACATGACACAGTAACACACTGGCAGTTCATTTTCAGTCACAGTTTGCACACACGAATCTTTTACTGCGCATACAACTCGGTTGACAAAATGGCGCGGCGCACACATGAAATCACGGCAAACGCTAATGCGCCAGATGTTTTAATTTATTGGATTTTGTGAGTTGTTTGCATTCAGCAAGTGTTTCAGTGTACACACTAACGCCGATTTATCACTTTGAGAACGGAAAGAAGCTGCTTTTCAACTTCTTTTTTGCAAAGTGAGTTCACTGAGTTCCAACTTATGGAGTGAGACCGATCACCTAGTTTCAACTTGGAAGTTGACTTCGCATTTATGTGTGCGCAGAGTTCGTAAAGATCGACACGATCGCGACTGTTTCAGTTCAAATTTTGATCATAAACTGCTCTGTGATGACACATGTGCACAAAAGTGGTGAAATTTAGTGGTCAGGTCGTGATATCGCTGATTCAATTCTTCAGTTTTGGCATGAGAATGGTTCATTTTAACCGAGATTGATGATGTCAACATGCACAGGCTGGACTTGACGACCAGCCTAAAATACAGAAGGGGAAATGTTCACAAATTAGCCGCAATCGTTGTTTTAGCCGCAGGGGTCAAAGTTGAAGAAAAACGTAGCGGCTTATAGCCCGGAAAATATGGTAGATACATAGTCAGCTCTCTCACTTTTCCCGCCACCTTCACCCAAAAGCTCATATCTCTAACGACTTTCTATCTGGGGTAAATGAGGTTGTGAAAATAGAAGACAAACTTGTAAGTCCCAAATTCAGATCTAGTTAAGGACAAAAACCTTGTATCTTCGTTCTTTTCAAGTGTAAAAAAAATTTGTTTTGAGAAATTTTAACGAAATGCAGGAGTAAACTCACAATGTCTTGAATAACATATTCATCATAGTTAATCAATTGTGGTCAACGAGGTTAATTATTAAGTTTTTTTAATTTTTCTCAAAACTACTAAAATTGAGATACAAGGTTTTTGAATTTCTATTAACAATAAATTACAAAAGAACATCTTTCAATTGCTTTTTTGTGTGGACATCACATGAACGGCTCTTTACTACGCACGCAATGACAAACAAGATTTATATTTTTAAAAAACCAAGGTCAAGGTAACCACGGTTATAATTTTTCCACGGGACCATCTGTGAACCATGATGCACCACCACACAAACTTAAAAGCGATTCTGTCAACCGGTTCAAAGAAAAAGACACACAAAAAACCCTATGAAATTATATTCCTTTGCCAAGCGTAAAAAGGACCGTAGAATCGGGCAAAGGATCACAAAGGAACAAACACTGACCGGTGGTTGAGCGAGAATGTATCTGAAGATCTCCCCGATGTACTGGATGATGGTCACGTTGTATTTCCGACAGTCAGAAAAGAAGTGGGATGCTGAGAACTTGTGGCGTAGGACCATGGTGCTGCCTGAAAGTGAAAGGGAGCAAACTCAAACTGGTAATAATTCCACCATTTGGAGAGAGTACAATTTCATGGGAGCAAAGTTCAACTGGTAATAAATAATTCCACCATTTAGAGACAGTACAATTTCATGGGAGCAAACTTCAACTGGTAATAATTCCACCATTTGGAGAGAGTACAATTTCATGGGAGCAAAGTTCAACTGGTAATAAATAATTCCACCATTTGGAGACAGTACAATTTCATGGGAGCAAAGTTCAACTGGTAATCATTCCACCATTTGGAGACAGTACAATTTCATGGGAGCAAACTTCAACTGGTAATAATTCCACCATTTGGAGAGAGTACAATTTCATGGGAGCAAAGTTCAACTGGTAATCATTCCACCATTTGGAGACAGTACAATTTCATGGGAGCAAAGTTCAACTGGTAATCATTCCACCATTTGGAGACAGTACAATTTCATGGGAGCAAAGTTCAACTGGTAATCATTCCACCATTTGGAGAGAGTACAATTTCATGGGAGCAAAGTTCAACTGGTAATAATTCCACCATTTGGAGACAGTACAATTTCATGGGAGCAAACTTCAACTGGTAATCATTCCACCATTTGGAGAGAGTACAATTTCATGGGAGCAAACTTCAACTGGTAATAATTCCACCATTTGGAGACAGTACAATTTCATGGGAGCAAAGTTCAACTGGTAATCATTCCACCATTTGGAGACAGTACAATTTCATGGGAGCAAACTTCAACTGGTAATCATTCCACCATTTGGAGACAGTACAATTTCATGGGAGCAAACTTCAACTGGTAATAATTCCACCATTTGGAGACAGTACAATTTCATGGGAGCAAAGTTCAACTGGTAATCATTCCACCATTTGGAGAGAGTACAATTTCATGGGAGCAAAGTTCAACTGGTAATCATTCCACCATTTGGAGACAGTACAATTTCATGGGAGCAAAGTTCAACTGGTAATCATTCCACCATTTGGAGACAGTACAATTTCATGGGAGCAAACTTCAACTGGTAATCATTCCACCATTTGGAGACAGTACAATTTCATGGGAGCAAAGTTCAACTGGTAATCATTCCACCATTTGGAGAGAGTACAATTTCATGGGAGCAAAGTTCAACTGGTAATCATTCCACCATTTGGAGACAGTACAATTTCATGGGAGCAAACTTCAACTGGTAATCATTCCACCATTTGGAGACAGTACAATTTCATGGGAGCAATTGCACAAAATGAAAAACCCTGAAAGGCCGGGGTCCAGGATTAATGTCTCCCTGCAACTGAAGCAAAAATTGATTCATGAAGGTATTTTAGTTTGCTTTTTCCACAATTTATACAAATGCTTATATTAAAGTGTTTGAAAAATACAGTAGACACACAAAGATCTTGTTTGACAAATTTAAAAAAAAAAAAAGGAACTTCCTTTTCTGGTAAAATTCAAAAACAGGAAATCCTTGTACACCAGGAAAACTTGCACCCATGCAATTTGGTGAGGAGGGGGGGGGGGGGGGGGGGGGGGGGGGGGGGGGGGGGGGGGGGGGGGGGGGGGGGGGGGGGGGGGGGGGGGGGGGGGGGGGGGGGGGGGGGGGGGGGGGGGGGGGGGGGGGGGGGGGGGGGGGGGGGGGGGGGGGGGGGGGGGGGGGGGGGGGGGGGGGGGGGGGGGGGGGGGGGGGGGGGGGGGGGGGGGGGGGGGGGGGGGGGGGGGGGGGGGGGGGGGGGGGGGGGGGGGGGGGGGGGGGAGAGGAAAAGCTTTCTGAAACAGATGGGTCTTGAGTTGGGCTTTAAAACTTGAAAGTTTGGGTTGGTGTCAGAGATGTGCAGGGAGAGAATTCCAGACCGTGGGGGGCACAAAACCTGAAACTGTGCTAGCCAAAAGACTTCACATTCCCTGGCGAAAATGCTTCTTCTTCTTATGCGCTCCCAGGCCATATGGCCATAATGGATAAGGTATGTATGTGTCCGGTTTTCAGTTTTCACTGGTCTCCCCGTTGTGTACAGCTGACATATTCCAATTTCGGAGGAGCTCAAAGGAGAAAAATTATTTGGAAGATTTATTTTAAATAGGGCAGGAGAATGGGCCAATAAGTCAGGAAGATAGTAGATGATAGAAAGCAAAGGGAAAAGGCCGAGTCAAAGAGAGTGGCAGAACTTTCAGAAGGTGGGGGAACTATTTTTTACGAAAGACCCCCCCCCCCCCCCCCCCGGTATCCCCACAGGGAGAGACTCGTGGAGGAGGCGGGGTCATCCAGCTCCAAGTGTGGAGGCACGAGGCATCCATCCACTGCCCCAGCGAAAATACTTCAAATTCGTTTGAGGTACTTTTAACAACTTTGGCATTAGAAGATCGGAGTGAGCGAGGAGGAGTGTACATGTGGAGGGCACCAGAGAGGGTAAAGGCAGGGCTGCCTACCCCCTGTTGCAGTTTCCAGGGACAAACTGCTTAAAAACCAGGGACAGACTTATTTCCAGGGACAAACATCGCGAATATCATGCAATATATTTCGTGATCTAGCAAAATTTCTGCGACTCTGGATATTTTAGGTAGTCTTTTTGTTGCTTTTCTGTGCCAACATGCTTCCATATATATTCAAGACCTTTAGGTGTTCAGTAACCTAACAGAAAGAACATTTCAACAGTGCCCGTTGTGTTGGGCGTTCCTGTGTTTAATAGTAAGGTTAGCTAACAAGACAAGTGATTGCTCTACAACATTTTGACTGCACTCAGTTTCCAGGGACACTAAACAGAAAAGTGGATTCCAGGGACAGAGTGCCTATTTTAACTGTTTCCAGAGACAAATATTCCTTAGGGGGGATGGTAGGCAGCCCTGGAAAGGGTTGCTCAAAGTGACAGAAGGCAAGGTCATGGACATACCCATAAAGAGGACGTGGTATAGGCCCAGGCCCCCTCCTGAGGTGTGGTAGAGGGGCAGACACGTGTAGATGACGTCGTCACTGGTAGCATCTACTGCATACCCTGTCATTGACATGCGCATCGCCCTCAGCTGACTGATGTAGGCAGGCTTGGGCAACCCTGAGACACACACACACACACACACACAAAGAACAGAAAAATATAAACCTCTGCAGACAGACAAACCCTTGCAAACAACAAAGCCATTGTTGACAAGCTTGGCTCCAAACACGCATGCCCCTCCCCCCCCCCCCCCCCCCCCCCCCCCCCCATTTTCCCCCCCCCCCCCCCCCCCCCCCCCCACCCCCCCCCCCCCCCCATTTTCCATGCATATGTACATTCGTAAACGTATACCCACACTTACATATCCTTCAATCAAACAGAAACCTGCTAAAACACCCCACCTCCTACTCCATCCTCAACTACCCACCCCACCCCACCCCACTTCCCGAAACCCCGGAAAAATCCACTCAACCACCTACCGATAATAACTAGAGTTGAGAACCGGTTCAAAAATCCGAACCGGTTTTGCCGAACCGGTTTTTATAACCAGTACTCGCATCACTAGCTTCACCTATGCAAACATATTTATTTGTCAGAATATTCACACACACACACACGCATGCGCACACACACACACACACACACACACACACAAGAAACTTATGACTTATGACACACACACACTCAACTCGACACTCAGTCAAAGTCAAAGTCATACACCACCACAAACTAGAAACAGCTACTCTTGGTTTACAAAAACACCCAATCTGCGTTGAGATTCAGTTTTGTTTTTTGAAAAGAATTCGTTATTCTAAGAAAAAAACCACTTTCAGTTTGCAGTTAAAAAACCGGTTCATAGCAAAAGTTTAGCACCGGTTTTTCGGTTCAAACCGGTTTCCCCCCCCACCTCTAATAATAACCGAAGAATAGATATGTCATAGTATCTACCCTAGTCAACCCAAATATTACATTAAACAAACGATCCCCTCCACCCAAAAAAACAACAACTCATCCACCTACCAGTAGTACTCGAAGTGTAGATATATATACAAGTCATAATATTCGTCATAGTCAACCCATCATGCTCATCAAACAAACTCCCCCCCCAAAAAAATACTCAACCACCTACCAGTGGTGCCCGAAGTGTAGACATATATTACAGTATCCTTTTTAGTCAACCCGTCACGTACGCTACGATCCGGGGCAACAGGCATGGCCTGAAGCATCAGGGCGTCAAAGTTGTGCCCATAGGGGACACCCGGAGGCACCTCCCCCTGGGCTCCCAGAGCGTCCAGACCCTGTAGGTAGAGTGGAAGACCACCCAGGTCTGGGAGGATGTCGCTGACCGCTTGGTGCAAATCTGAGCCTGGGGGAGAATGTGGTTAACACTTAGATTGTCAGTAGTGGTGTCTTCTTCTTCTTCTGCGTTCCCAGGCCATATGGCCATAATGGGTAAGGTATGTATGTGTCCAGTTTTCAGTTTTCACTGGTCTCCCGGCTGCGTACAGCCAACACATTCCAATTTCGGAGGAGCTCAAAGGAGAACAATTATTTGGAAGAATTTTTTGGAAAAAAGGCAGGAGAATGGGCCAATAAGTCAGAAAGATAGTAGATGATAGAAAGCAAAGGGAAAAGGCAGAGTCAAAGAGAGTGGCAGATTAGAGGAAGTTACAAGCACAGAACTTCCAGAAGGTGGGGGAACTATTTTTACAAAAGACCCCCCGGTATCCCCATGGGGAGAGACTCGTGGAGGGGGCGGGGTTGTCCAGCTCCCCGTATGGAGGCACGAGGCATCCACCCACTGCCCCAGTAGTGGTGTCAAAACTTGCACACAAAGACACACACACGCAGGCATGCACACACACACACACACACATACAGACGCAACAGAAGACCTCCAAGGTGTGGATGGAACTTGCTGAACGCTTGGCGCAAGTCTTAGCTTGTGGGAGAAAGTCGTCAGAACTTTTTTGTCAAAACTACACATAAAGACCCACATATGCAGCCATATATCCACACAAGGACCACATACACATGTGCATGCATGAACATATACACACCCAGTGACCCATCCAACTGCACCCACACTCGCACAAAAACACAACTCACACACATCAATGAATCAACAAACCAATTTCTCAATAAATCAATCTAACAAAAAAGAATCAACTACCGGTAACTCTTCACCTGCTCCAACGATGAGGAGCTTGGGATCAATGGCCAGAATAGAGTGAGAGAGGTGCTTGAAGCGAAGGTTGACGTTGATCAGGGCCACAGCCACACCAAGCTTCTGCAGCCCTGTACACCCATATAAACCAGCACTGCATAAACATGACACATGTACGCAGACAGCGAGATAACAGACAGAAAAATAGACAGACAGATACACACTAGACAGGCAGATACACACAGATACAGACAGACACACACACACATGCACACAGTGACTGTATTAACTGGTAATTGTCACTAAAATACTGATTGCAAAACCAAAGTACTGAAAAAATATGATCTGTTAGTTCCAGGGACTGATACATTTTTTTAAAGACTGATGAATGGTTTTAACAGACGCTTTGATAAATTGCGAGTTTCTGTGGTTTTCATCGGTTTTAGCTTCCCTGGGACTGGTTTTAATACCAGCTTTGGGGGAAATTGTCACTGATGGGACTGGTTTTCAAAACTCCTCGCGCAATCACTGCACACACACACACACACTCGCACATGCAGGCAAGCATGACACACACAATAACAATCATCATTGTTCTGGATATGATACAATAACACAGTCAGGATATGGCAATATCACATTCATGTAAAAAGCACTAAACAATCATATACAGTGCACATTATAATATCCAGACATAACCC
Organism: Phymorhynchus buccinoides; assembly: GCA_017654935.2. Classification (NCBI taxonomy): domain Eukaryota; kingdom Metazoa; phylum Mollusca; class Gastropoda; order Neogastropoda; family Raphitomidae; genus Phymorhynchus; species Phymorhynchus buccinoides. The sequence continues at coordinate 13,509,886 of CM065693.1, forward strand.
AGCAGTGTTCAGATAACGGCGGGTTCATTATGATTCATCATAGCCACACTGTCCCCACACTTCAGTGACAATTCGTACTAATTAATATTAAATATTATTAGCATACACTGACACAGAATTTGCTAGCTATTACCCAGCAGCGTCCAGATAAAGGCGGGTTCATTGTGAATCACCATGGCCACGCTGTCCCCACACTTCAGCCCCAGCCCTCGCATGATGTCGGCCACCCTGTTAGCCTGCTGCTCCATCAGCTCATAGCTGTACAGACGGTCCTCAAAAATCACCATCGTCTTTTGCGGATGGTTCTGCGCATGCTTTTCGAAGCAGTCGATAAGAAACACGTTCGCTTTCTTTATTAGCTCATTCTTGATTCTTGCCACTGCCTGGGGAAAAAAAAGGAAACAAAACAATAAATAATCAGACCTACAAAAAATGTCCTGACAAAATGTAACCATTGTGGTGAATGTTTGCCAGTATCCGTAAACATTCATCACACCCAACCACAAGCAAGTTGTTGTTGCACTCCAATATTTCATGCCGGTCAGCTCTTTATCAAGGATAGCAAAGATGTCAAAGTTTTTTGTGAATGACATAAACAGATCCACTCCCTCCTCTGCACACACAACACACACACACTTCTTCTTGTGCGACATGTATTTTCCCCATATTTATTCATTGAGGTTTGATTTTTTTCTCTCCAGTTTTCGTTGTTCATCTTATTTGCTTCAGTTGTGTTTCTTGTTAATTTATGACGACAGGATGAGAAAAAAAAGAAGCTTTGCTTAGCTTATTTCTTTATCGTCAATAAAGATCATTTTGACTTGACTTGACACCACCACCACCACCCAGACACACACCATTTTTACATTAAATAAAACAAGTAACAAAAATTCTACATTACCGTTAAAAACTGCAGGTCGTACTTGATCCAAGGAAACTTTGTCTGCCATGCCAGCACTCCCGCACCTGTAGCACCCCACACCCCCAACACTATTTTCTGCAGCCTGGTTAGCGGCATTGTGGATCTCGCTTTTGAATGTATTGTCAACGTATCAGGCTCTCATTCCTTGACAAACTGAAGAGAAAAATAATTTGGCATGCCATACAGTCCTGAACAAACTTTTTTTGTTTACACGCACAAACAAAAAGTGTGACTTACAGTCTCACCCACCCTCACCCACATGACTTGTGCACACACATACATGCACATACATACATACTGGACTGGACTGGAACCAATTTATTGTCAGATTAACTATAAAAGCTGTACTGACATTGAAAAAAAAAGTAAAACAAAAAACGATGAAATTCAATAGATAATAAATAAATTATACAAAACTTGAAATGGGGGGTGGGGGTGGGGGAATCTCTCTCTCTCTCTCTCTCTCTCTCTCTCTCTCTAACCAAATCTTTCACATACAAATGATACATGCACACCCACACACATCCACACCCATACATGCACACACACACACATGCATGCACACACAATTTTCTCCAGCCTGGTTGGCGGCATTGCGGATCTTGCCTTTTAACAAATTGTCAACGCATCAGGCTCTCATTCCTTGACAAACTGAAGAGAAAAATAACTTGGTGTGCCATACAGGAATCCCAGAATCAGAAATCAATTTGGAAAGCTATTTTGACTAACAGATATTCCGACAATACAGCGCATACCGTATTTTTCGGACTATAAGGCGATACTTTTTTTCCCCAGACTGAGACTCATGCGCCTTATAACATGACTAATAAAATAGTAAGAAAATATAACAAAATCTGAAAATTGGGTAAAATTTGGGGGTGCGCCTTAAACAAAGGTGTGTCTTATAGTTCGAAAAATATGGTAAGAATTATCACCTGATGATTTAAACTCTCATTTCGCCAATAAGTTACTCACCAATGACAAAACACATGAAAATGATCTACAACAACTGGGTGATTACTGTCGTTCAAAAAATATTTCAACAAACTTTACCATATACTGAAATATGTCGATGATACTATCATTAACATTATGTTGTCAAGGAGAAATATTATCACGAAATATGTTAAGGTGTACGGAAGCCTTTACCACCCTCACTTGCTACTGCAGGAACACTTAACAGTTTTAAAAATCAGTTAGACAAACATTGGAGGGATTATTGCTTCCAAACCAATTTTGAAATAGAAAGTTAGCCTCATCACATATCACTAGGCCCCATTCTGTTTACAATTTTCATTAACGATCTACCGGATCAAGTAGAAAGCATATGTAATTTTTTTGCGGACGATACCAAATATACAATACTTCAAAAAATTCTAAAACAATTCAACATGACATTGACAGACTAATAAACTGGACAGAGAAATGGAATTTGTATTTTAATGATAGTAAATGTAAGGTGATGCATTTAGGAAAGAATAATCCAAGTTGCAATTATGAAATTTCACATGGTACTGACAAACATATTTTAAAAACTTGCAAAGAGGAAAAGGATCTTGGAGTCATCTTTGACTCTGGATTAACATTTGATAACCACATTAATACGGCTATTGGTAAAGGCAACAAAATGCTGGGCCTAATTAGAAGAAGTTTTATTGGGTTAGATAATATAGTATTTTTAAAACTATATAAAAGTTTGGTCAGACCTCATCTAGAGTATGGAAATCAGGTCTGGAGTCCGTTTTTAAAAAGGCAATCGGCAGCATTAGAAAGGGTCCAAAGACGAGCAACAAAATTGATTAAAGGCGTTAGTCACCTTGATTACGAACACAGACTAAGAAAGTTGAAATTACCATCTCTGAAATACAGAAGAATTCGTGGGGATCTGATAAATACATAAAAAAAATTTTTCACAGTGATAACAATACTAATAAATTTTTGTTCCAGCTAACAACTGACTCAAGAACCCGTAACAGTGATTTAAAAATACTAACCCAGTATAGCCGAACTAATATTAGAAAGAATTTCTTTTCTAACAGAGTAACAAAGTTTTGGAATACTCTTCCTGCACATATTAAACGAGCACAGAATCTAACACAATTCAAAAACCTCCTTGGTGGATACACCAACATATCAAAACTACAATAGGAGCATGACTAAAAGGCAGATTTGCCGAAAACAAAATACAAAAACCTCTCAGCTGTGCAAAAGTTCAAACAAAAATGACAGGACAGTGAAGAGGCCGCGAGGCCTAATGGCTAATGTCCTAATTACCTGACCTGACCTGACTATCAGGCTAAAGGCTATCTCTAAGCCTAAATGCCACATATGACATATGATGATGATTGTCACATTGTGAACTTTGAACTCAAAACAGAAAGCGTTGATGATCAATGCTATGTCACAGTGTGGCCCTAAAATGTTAGCCCTGGGACTAAAATTCATGGTTAATGCAAGCCCAAGTTCCCAATAAGCATTAATTGCATGTGACCAAATATCCCACACTTACCAAGTAAGTTATGTTAGCCTAACAGTTAGGTATTGTTGACACTGCTCCCACTTTCAGAACTTTAGTTCTCACACAGTGTGATTTTCACTTGGAACGTTTAGAACTACATTAGATAAAAGCATAGAGGTCGGTCGGTAGCCTTGATCTTCATGCGTTGGCGGGATCCAATTTGGATATAAAAAAGTTGAGGGGAAGAGGGCGGGTGAAGGGGGATTGGGGGAAGGGAACACGGGAAAAGTGAGGTGGAGGAAGGCGAGGGGTGGAATAGTGCTGTCGTTTCTAGTCATGCTGGACACCACGTTAGTTGTTAGTCCTTCTCTTGGCGGGGCACGGCACTGTGACCGTAATATTCTCTTTCAGTCTTTGAGCTGAGTCTCTCAGCTGTGCAAAAGTTCAAACAAAAATGACAGGACAGTGAAGAGGCCGCGAGGCCTAATGTCCTAACTACCTGACCTGACCTGACCTGACCTTTGTCGACTTTGTGAAGTTTGTCTGGGCCACAGGTTTGAGGAAATGATGTTCCGCTGGTAAGGCTGACGATCTTGAAAAACAGAGTGACACGTTGTTCTTTCCTTCTGGTTTGCAGTGGATGTAGAATATTTATGCAATATCCCGAACGTTGTTGATACTGCGAACACTTTCGGTTTTGAACCCTCTCGTTGTTTTCGTTTCGTTCTGATGTTTACTCAGAGTTACCTTTCCTTTATCATGCTCTAGACTGTCAACCGTTAAATATAACGACCAATAAAAAAAATACTACAATGAGATCGTGACGTAGGGCACCCTCGTTTTCACACTGACGCTTTGCGGAAGTTTGAGTACAGCAAATTTGAAGCGATTCGGTTCAGAAACGGCGGAGTTATAAGGCCCTGTTTCCCGTTGGCGCTGCTCTGAGAGTGACGCTCTCTCCCTAGTAACGGTAACGCCTAGTAACGGTAACGCCAAGTACTGGTAACGCTGAGTACAGCAAATTTGAAGCGATTTGGTTAAGAAAAGGTGGAGTTATAAGGCCCCGTTTCCCGTTGGCGCTGCTCTGAGAGTGATGCTCTCTCCCTAGTAACGGTAACGGCTAGTAACGGTAACGGCTAGTAACGGTAACGCCAAGTACTGGTAACGTTGAGTACAGCAAATTTGAAGCGATTCGATTAAGAAACGGCGGAGTTATAAGGCCCCGTTTCCCGTTGGCACTGCTCTGAGAGTGACACGCTCTCCCGATTGTATTCAAATTTGCTGCCAGGCTTTGCCCCGGCCACAGCAAGCCTGACAGCAAATGTGAAGCGATTCGGTAAGAAACGGCGGAGTTATTTGTGAAAAGGTGAAGCGGCATATATCAGTCGCGCGCCTTTCTGAATCGATTTGCTTCCGGTTTGGCACACAGATAGTCACCGTCCCCGGTCATCTACCTTCCAAATTCGAAGGCAATCCGGCGTCCAGAAATACCGGAGATACGGGCGCCGAGAAGCCGGTGGATACGCGTTTCGCGCATTTGCCAAACCGCGCAAATGACACGGCCGCCTCGATTGCCGTTACCATCGCCCCGTTAGGGCTCACAGCAAATTTGAAGCGATTCGGTCGAAAAACGTCGGAGCCTGTTATAAGGCCCGTCGGTGTTTCAGACAGACAGACAGACACACACACACACACACAAGGACACTTGGCTTTTTATTATATGATTGGTTGTTCTGCTGATGGGTACATTGAGGCTCTGTTTGGGTTTGTGCAAAAGAAGATTAAATACTTATTGTGTGTATCATGAAAGCTTTAATATTAATTAAAGAACTCAACAACAGAGCATACAACAAAGATATTAAATCGTTGCATGCGTAACAAGCTGTATCATAAACAAAACCAAATGAGAAGAGAGAACGTAAACAGGAAGAAAACATGGAAAGTACTTATACTGCACTAAAAGACAGACAGACAGACACAGAGAAAGGCGCGAGGATTGCGCGCGCGCGCGCGCGCGCGCGCGAGAAAGAGAGAGAGAGAGAGAGAGAGAGAGAGAGAGAGAGAGAGAGAGAGAGAGAGAGAGAGAGAGAGAGAGAGAGAGAGAGAGAGAGAGAGAGAGAGAGACACTGGACACTGGAAAACATTATTTGACAAGGATAAAGATTTTAGGCGATGCCTATTCTTACAATCTGTCCTTGGATAAAAGAAAAACAAATTTAAGAAACAAAAAACGTTTGCAAACATACTCTAGAGCTCTCTCTCTCTCTCTCTCTCTCTCTCTCTCTCTCTCTCTCTCTCTCTCTCTCTCTCTCTCTCTCTCTCTCTCTCTCTCTCTCTCTCTCTCTCTCTCTCTCTCTCTCTCTCATACACACATACATTGTTTATACATACATATAAAAAAATGTTGTTGTTTTTTAAAAAAAAATACACATAGTGAAACAAATAATTGATGACAAGTAGGAGGTGAAAGCAACATCAATCCAAACACATTTAACAAGCAGTTTAAAGGCAAACAAATAAACAAAGCATAAAACTGAGATGTAAACATTCAATTGACATATACCATGTATATAACATGTAGTTGTACACAAGGCAATAAAGTTATACAGTGTGCGTTCAAAATGACACAGGATTTAAGCAGGGCTGTAAATTATGTTTGCCCGCACCATCTTTTTGCATCGTGAGATGGAAGGGCATAACTGAATGGCAGAGGGAAGGGAATTCCAAATTGAGGAACCTGAGAAGGCAAAACTTGATTTGTATTTGTCAATTCTAGTGTTTGGCAAAATGTAGTTGCTGGAACCATAACGATGTGATGCCGGGGTAACTAATGATTTTAGGTATTGTGGGACTAAGTCATTATGAACTTTGTACATGATGATTGCTTTGTTGTACTTTAATTGTGAATCTAACAGAAGGATGTTTAATTTTGCTTGTTTTTCTGATGTGGTGAGGTTTGCGTCAGGAAGAATAATTTTAGCTGCTCTTTTGTAGATAGAATTGAGTTTTAATAGGTGACATTTGGCGGTAGAATCCCAAACTACAGACGTGAGAGAGACAGTGGGCATGAAAGAATAATTTGCGTTCCTCTGAGAGAGAGAGAGAGAGAGAGAGAGAGAGAGAGAGAGAGAGAGAGAGAGAGAGAGAGAGAGAGAGAGAGAGAGAGAGAGAGAGAGAGAGAGAGAGAGAGAGAGAGAGAGAGAGAGAGAGAGGAGAGAGAGAGAGAGAGAGAGAGAGAGAGAGAGAGAGAGAGAGAGAGAGAGAGAGAGAGAGAGAGAGAGAGAGAGAGAGAATTTGAATTATAATCACGCATACCGTAGACACACACGCATACAAGCTCTCTCTCTCTCTCTCTCTCTCTCTCTCTCTCTCTCTCTCTCTCTCTCTCTCTCTCTCTCTCTCTCTCTCTCTCTCTCTCTCTCTCTCTCTCTCTCTCTCTCTCTCTCTCTCTCTCTCTCTCTCTCTCTCTCTCTCACACACACACACTTTCACTCGCACACGCGCAAAAGTATTTTCAAATCCAGCCTTCCAGTCTCTAGAGCAAAGTTATCGTGCTATTTACCTGCCAATTTATATGAAACTAGCGCAACGCCTAGTACTGGCAATGCACCGTACTGGTAACGCCTAGTAACGGTAACGCCAAGTACTGGTAACGCTGAGGACAGCAAATTTGAAGCGATTCGGTTAAGAAACGGCGGAGTTATAAGGCCCCGTTTCCCGTTGGCGCTGCTCTGAGAGTGACGCGCTCTCCCGATTCTCCTCCAATTTTCTGCCAGGCTTTGCCCGAGCCATAACAAGCCTGACAGCACATTTGAGGCGATTCGGTTAAGAAATGGCGGAGTTATTCGTGAAAAGGTGAAGCGGCGTATAGCGCGCGTGTTTCTGAACCGACTCACTTTCGGTTTGGCACACCGATAGTCACTGTCCCCGGTCATGTACCTGCCAAATTTGAAAGCAATCGGTCCAGAAACGCCGGAGATACGGGCGCCGAGAGTCCGGCGTATACGTGTTTCGCGCATTTGAGAAACCGCGCAAATGACACGGCCGCCCCGGTTGCCGTTGCCATCGCCCCGTTAGGGCTCACAGCAAATTTGAAGCGATTTGGTCGAAAAAAACGGCGGAGTTATAAGGCCCGTTTTGTGTTTCAGACAGACAGACACACACACACACACGGACGGACACTTGGCTTTTTACTATATGATGAAAACCGAGCGTATGTTAAAGAAGCACATGAATAACAATTATCACACAAGCATTGATTATAATACTTAAATGTGTCAACAGTTTTATGACATTAAACTTTCCATTATGAGAATCAGTAAAGCAGACGTTTGTTTATTCAATGCCAAACTAAAAAAAAAGACACAGTGACACACACGTGCGTGCGCACGCATGTACCATGCCATGCACACACACACGCGCGCGCGCACACACACACATCTTAATTAGCAGACAGATTTATAACAATAAAAAAAGTTAAAGACCCACCACGCCCATGTGTGAAAAGCAGCGTTTTCACGTGTTCTCCCTCTGATGGCTGGTAAGAAATCTTAAGAAATTTTCCAAGCATAAGAGGGGAAATACACATGACGTGGTGGGTCTTTAAAACCCTTAGACACTGTTCAATATCCATATGTTTAGTTGTTTGAATCTTTCAAAACGATCTTCAGTGCATCAGTTAATACAGTGGAACTTCCCTATAACTAAGACCTTCAAAAATCATCCAAAATGAGGTCTTATAAGGGAGGTAATTTTAATGCTTACAAAGAAGGGCAGGGTCTCAGAGAAGTAGGTCTTATTATATGGGAGGGAGTCTTATAAGGTAGGTTCCACTGTACCAGTCTAAAAACAACACCACCACCACCACCACAACCCTTATCCCCCATTTTTCTCTCTCTTTGTGGGCACGCAGACATGATGTTACAGTACATATGCACTTACCTGGATTCTCATTGTCCGTATCAGTTCCAAGATTCTTGAAGTGGTTTGATCAGCTTCTCGCAAACAAACATAGTAAACTGAGGTTTCACTGAGACATGCATGGTTACCGCTACACCTATCTATAATGTTAAAAACTCGGGACTTTACTGGTGTTGCACTGCCTCTGGGCATTGCACCCAGTATTGTTCCCAACATCTTTGTATTTACAAATGTCCCATATGTGTCTATGACCGAGAGGACGTAAAACATCATTTTCACCATTCTCGCAAACAAACACATCAATGATAATTGATTTTTGTCAGCTTTCCCTTTTTTGGGGGGAGGCATTTCTTTTAAGTAACTGTTGGTAGGCATTAATGCGTTGTGAAAGCTGTGAATGTAACACTGAAAGCTATCTGCAGTATCGACGCCAATTATTTTTGTTTAAAGTTATGAACTCACTGCTACTCCTATCTCTTTCTCCAGGTCAGGATAGGGTTAGGATAGAACGCCCGGGAAAGGGATAGGGTTAGGATTAGGGTTAATTGGGGTTAGGGTTAGAAATGGAAAAAAAAAAGTCAAGACAAAATGGCCACTTGCCATTGCCGTTATCCAATGAAATTGCAAGTAGCTGGAGCCGATACTGCAGATAGCTTACTGTATGTCGTGCCAGTTTTCTCTGTTCAAACAGACTAAAGCTGTCAGAACCCACAGTGAATAGGAATGATCAGGGGGATGGATGGAGGTGGCATGGGAATAGATAGATACCAGAGCCAACCCAAGACTTCAGCTTCTTCTGCGTTCCCGGGCCATATGGCCATAATGGGTAAAGTACGTATGTGTCCGGTTTTCAGTTTTCACTGGTCTCCCCGCTGCGTACAGGCGACGCATTCTGATTTCGGAGGAGCTCCGCAAAGGAGACAAAATTATTTGGAAGATATTGTTTTAAAAAGGCATGAGAATGGGCCAATAATTCAGAAAGATATGAAAATGGTACAAAGCCGCAAAGGGAAACGGCAGAGTCAAAGAGATTGGCAGATTAGAGGAAGTTCAGGTCAGGTCAGGTAGTTAGGACATTAGGCCTCGCGGCCTCTTCACTGTCCTGTCATTTTTGTTTGAACTTTTGCACAGCTGAGAGGTTTTTGTATTTTGTTTTCGGCAAATCTGCCTTTTAGTCATGCTCGTATTGTAGTTTTGATATGTTGGTGTATCCAAGTTACAAGCACAGAACTTCCAGAAGGTGAGGAAACTATTTTTTTATATACTAAAGACACCCCCCGGTATCCCCACGGGGAGGAAGACTTCAGCATCAAAACCAATCCCGGCTGTTAAAGAATGGCATCTTACTCATCACCAGCAGCTTTCCCTTGAGAGAGAGAGAGGGGGGTGTGATGGGAGATCATGGGAAACAATCTCTTCTAATGAGAAGAGTCTTTGAATGCTCATCATGGCAGGGCTTCGTTTGCGACGCGGCTGCCATTTGTTAGTATGGTATTAGCAGTGTACGTGATTTGGTGGTCTGTACGTTTTTGGAAGAAGTCTGAAACATGATTTGCATAATAATATTAACCAATGACCTTGACCTTTGACCAGGCATCGTAATGGGAGAAAAAGCATTTTTCTCAGAAAATATTATAGTGTTTCGGGAGACATTGTCTTTGGTGTAACCAATGGATTAAAATGGATTTATGGTAATCAGGGGGCAATAGCTCTTCAAGATGAATATATACAAATGTTCAAACTGGGGGAAAGGGCATCTACCCCCCTCTGACATTTGTTTTTCTGCATTCAATATTCTCTGAATTCAGATAATTCTCTGAAGATACCATGCCTGTAAATAATAACATGCACTTTTTTGCCATATCTTTTACATTTTTATAGTTACGGTCCCCACATTTGGCATGTTGGTGTATTAGCTTAAGGTGATTAGGTATGCATGGTGACTTTTACCCTATTAACATTAACCTTGAACATTGTCAATTATTTGTTTGGTATTGGTACGGTATTTAGTACTTTATAGTCACAGATGCGTCTGTGAAATTCGGGTTGATTCCACCTGGAGAGCGCGTCACAGCCAGAGGCGCGCCACCCATTTTTTTAATATTTGCATGACACTTTTTGTGTAACTGATGAGGAAGGAAAAGGGTGGTGGTAAATTTTGACCAAATGACAACTTTTTTGTTTTTTTTGTTTTTGTGTTGCTGTCCCATCTTCTGGGCTGTACAGTGGCGTTGCTCCCACGCCGCTCGTTCCGAATTCCAATACACAGCTACACCCGGGTTTGTTCATGTCGCAGAAACCGAGACCAGCAGTCCAAGGGGAGCGAATCTATGTTAGACCGTCAGGAGGCAACCAACCGAGGAGACACTGCACTTCTGCTGAGTCACTTCGGTGGAGTTCAGTGGAGCCTGTTCAGGACACCACCTACGAAGCCCCCTACTGACGACACTATTCTCTTAGTCGCGGAGCCAGCGTGAGTGAGGTCCTCCTCCGAGGGCGCCACCACGACCGTCCACCGTCGACAGCTCCCCAGCGGAACACGCTGATCCCCATGACTTTGACCCGAACGCACCAAGGCATAGACTGGATTGGAAACCGAAACTGAGGTCACCATGAGAGCAGGGCATGCAAAGCCACAGAATTTGAGACATTTTTTAATTTTATGATTGATGGAAAATGAGGCCGATGATAATGATGCTATGGAGTTCCGTATCGGTCTGAGACTGCATGACAGGGCTGTATTCTACGCTTCCTTTCATAATGATATCCCGGCGTTAACCAGGCCCGAGAACTACAGACACCTGCAGTGTTGGTCTTACAATTAGAGCAACACTCTCAGAATCGCATCCGTTAAGCGGATGAAACTCGACTGTGTGGTTTCAGTCTTCCCATTGAGCCCATAGCCACTCACTCTGGGTAGGAGTCGGTCCAGGACCGAAAAAACCCTCGCCTCTGATGGGATTCGAACCCAAGACCTCCCAGCCAGTAGTCCGCGACGCTAACCACTACACCACGGCGGCTGGTGACAACTTTTTTGTTGCCACTGGGTTTAAATGTACTACGTGCATGGGCATACAGGACCTCAGTTTATCGTCTCATCTGAAAGACTCCACGTTCAGAACATAAGGCCTTGTGTAGAGTGAGAGGAAAAATCTCCTGTACCCAGGTTCGAACTCAGGTTTATCGTGCGCAAGAAATGTTGGTAGTGCTCTCTTTTTCAAGATCTTAGGATGGGGATGTTTTTTTATTTCTTTTGTTTAAAAAAATATATATTTTGAAGACCATACAAACTATACACATGACTTTCTTAAGTTTAAAAATGGAGATGAGGTTTTCTCAAAACATTTGAAGACTTTAACCCTTTCACCGCCAAAGTCGCATTTTAGCACCACAGTGATTTAACACCTATGTCACTAAAAGGCATCAAATTGGGGTCTATTATCCAAAGACCCTATTGTCTTAGTTTTGGGAAGTAAGGGTAGACCTTATTTTATATATTTCACAGAAGACTCCCCAATACTGCAGATGGAATGTGTTCTCTACCCAGGTATATTTAATGGAAGGTTTTGGCTGAAATATGGCTGGCGGTGAAAGGGTTAAAGACCGTAAAACCCCTGTGTATTATTTGACTGTTACAACCAGTATGAACCTTGTGCACTATTAATTTTAACGTTCAAAGACATTGCAAACCCTGTGCATTACCTTACTTTTAACCCCTTCTGTGTGTGATGTCATTGATGATGTCATAACTTTTGAAGTCAGTCCTGGAATGGTTTGCTTTTTGCTTAGACAAGTCAGGAAATATAGATCTCTAGACCATTTTCTCAGAGGTCTCTTTTACATTTTATAATAAGAAAATGTGATGCAGCACAGGAAAACCAGGCTAATGTCGTAAATTATCACTTTTGACTTATTCATATTTTCAGAAAGGCCAGAGACAACAGATTAACAGGCAAAAAACAGAATTCATCTATCTCCAATAGTTTATTTTTAATAATTTTTCAATCAATCAAATCTCTCTCTCTCTCTTGTGGCTGCCCGACTTTAGCCTCCTTTTCCTGTGCTGCATCACAAATTGTTAATGTCTGTTTTCCTCTGACAGTGAAGGGGTTATAAAGACCCTACGCAAAGTTTGTTCATCACTTTGGGCCATATCTTTTACATTATGGCAGATACAGTTTCCAAATTTGGCAAGTACTGTATTTTCCAGACTATAAGGCAATACTTTTTTTCCCCCCCCAAAGACTCGGACCCCTGCGCCGTATAATGTGACTGGTGAAATAGTAAGAAAATATAGTAACAAAATCCGAAATTTGAGTACAATTTGCGGGGCGCACCTTATACAAAGGTGCGCCTTAAATTGAAAAAAAAATGTTAGGTAGACTAGCTTAATATGGAATGCTAAATATTGTTGACCTCAGTGACCTTAACCTTTGATTTTTGTCTGTCACAATATCACATGAACTACAGCACAGAATCGCTTAAAGGTTTGAATGGAGGTATACCACATCGAGCTGGTGTGTCCCGTATATTCAGAGTGACTTTAGCCCTATTATCCTTAACCTTGACCTTTGGCCTTGAACAATGTCAAATTATTTGTATTGCCATATCTTTTACATTATGTTAGATATAATTTCCAAATTTTGTAAACAGGTAGACTAGCTTAAGATCATATGGAATGCTAAGTATTGTTGACCTTGACAACCTTGACCTTGGATTTTTGTATGTTACACAACATCCCATGAACTGCTGTGCAGTATCGCTTAAACATTTTCTACGGTGGATTATCACATCAAGCTGATGTGTCCAGTGTAGAAAGTGCATCCTTTCTGACCTTGACCTTTGGAATGTGCTTGAAAATGAACAATCTGGCATTTAAATCTATCTCCGAAAATGTAAAGCAAGCAATACTAACCACTTTCTTTCTGTCCAGTGTCCATTTTTCACATCAAACTGATGTGTGCAGTGTAGAAATTGTACCCTTTCTGACCTTGACCTTTGGAGTGTATTTGAAAGTGAACAATCTGGCATTTGGATCTATCTCCAAAAACGTAAAGCAAGCATTTACAATACCGAAAACATAAAGCATTGTGTCCAATGTCCTTTTCTATGTATGCTTTACAGAATATGCAAATCGAAGTTTTCCTACGCTATTGTGACTGTTAAATTGTGTGTCCGTAGTGTAACTTTAACATTGCCGTTTTCATGGGATTTACTCTATTTTCAATAATAAAACTTTGAGTACATATGCATATTTATGCACTGTTTTAGGCAGGAACAGTTTGCATGATTAAATAAATGGACAAAGGATGAAACAAGAAACATTCTGAAGCTGATTTGAAAGTAAACAGTCTGGCATTCAGATCGCTCTCCAAAACACAAAGCGAATGAGCCTTGAAGGATTTGCCTCTTGTTTTCATTATAAATCTGCATAGTCATACTGACAAACCTGTCATCATCACCAATTTCACTATACCAATTTTTGTTTACACATCATAATCATTGCTCTCCAAAACACAAATCGAGTGAGCCTTGAAGGATTTGCCTCCTGTTTTCATTATTAATCTGTATACTGTAAAAACTGGACTATAAGGCGCACCTGTATATAAGCCGCATCCCTTAAATTGACAGAATATTGACTATTTGTCCACATATAAGCCGCAGCAGTTGATAAGCCGCAGGGAAATTACTGAAACAAAAAAGTTGACAAAGCTAAAGAAAAAACCAGTAGATTTTGTCTACCTTACCACAGAAAATCAATACATGAGCTGAAAACAACACAAAAATAGAAATTCTGCATCTGCAACATGACTATGTAATGCCCTGAGACACTTCTATAAATCTTTCAAGTGTCAAAACCCGTTTTGAGCTGCAACGAAGCTAAAACATAGGCTGGATAATGTGGAAGGAAACAGATTCCATAATACTATAATAAATATGACATTGGAAAAATCCACAGACAAGCCGCATTAGCGTATAAGCCGCATGGGCCAAAGTTAAGGGAAAAGGTAGCGGCTTATAGTCCGCATTTTACGGTAGTCATATTGACAAACTAATCATCATCACCATCATCATCAGTTTCCCTATACCAATTTTTTGGTACACATCATAATCATCGCCATAAATTCATAGTCATTTTACAAACACACATCACCATCTCGATTAATTGATCGATTAACTAGTCTCGATTATAATCAGTATGTTACAAACACACACAGTATTGACAACAGCTGTTATTATCAAGCGAAAATGTGGGAAATAATGAAAATGCAGGAGTATTCACGGCTGTATTAATAATAATAAAAAACAACTCATTAAAAGAACTGTACAGAAAATGGGAGACAGCATACAACAAAACATTAATTAACCCCTTGACTGCCACCAACGTGTCACGTACTGACCTGATGACATCACTGATGATGTCATCAGATGAAGAGGAATAACCCTGATATGCTGGCTTTTGCTCTAACACGGTCAAGAGAGTTATATCCCCAGACCATTTTGCCAGATTGGCTCTATCAGTTGTCTTTTTCATGGCATGATTTGCCCAATGATTTTTTTCTTTAATTTGCTCTGGCAGTCAAGGGGTTAAAATAAATGAAAATTAATTTTTTTTAATGAAACCCACAAAATGTTCACATTTATATAAACTTTAGAGACAAAAATACATTGCTTCTTCTCAGGAGTAAATTTTCGTTCAATTAATTTGAAAACCAACGGAGAATCACAATAATCAACATATATTTTTTTTTACATTTGCGAAAGAACATATTGCATGTCAGCTCTGAGGTCCTAATATTATTTGAACAGTTTGAGAGTTTTTCAAGCAAAGCCTAAAGCACATAGACGCATACGACAGTTTTTACGAAAACCTGTAGCAAAGCTTATGATAGATTTTGTCAAATTATCTTCATAGCTTACAATCATTGTATGAAACGGTTAAAATAAAGACCCATACCATGACAATTTAAGTACATTACTAGCGTCCTGTCACAAACGGGAAGACATGAATAAAATGTTAAAGAATCATATTACTCAAAATAATTATTTATATACAACATTCTTCTCATGCTTGCTTTTTAAATGTTTTTTTCTTCACAAAAGGCTTAAAACATTTTTGAATTTTTTAAAAATTATTGTATTGTGTAGATCAAATAGCTATATTAATAAATGATTTTTTAAAAATTGAATATGTCCATATAAATAAGGTAAAAAGCAAAGATAAAAAAAAAAAATATATATATAAAATTAAAAAAAAAAAATGATAGAATAAAAAAATGCAAATTGTTTGTAAATAAATTAAATAATCATTCGAAGTAAAGAACCCCCAAAACTTCAAAATTATGAACTTTCAAATCAACACTCAAACAAAAAGCAGAAGTATATAACTTTACAAGAGACAGAGAAGTAGTCAATCTTTAACATGAGAACAGTTCCCAATATAGCAAGCCATTCAGAATGACCATAAAATTATTGCCTGCCAGAACGGTCCATCTCAAAGGGAATAAACAGCACAGATGGGCAGTTCTGGCATTCACCCCTCGATAATATGTTGTTGTTGGCTTGCCCTAACGTGACTGTAGAATAAATGTATTTAATCCTCTTGCATTTATTCCGCCCAAAACCGCCCGTCCGGAAGTTGCCTCTGTGTATTCAAGCCGCCCAAAACCGCCCGTAGCTTGCCCCCACTCTGAGACCCGTTCTGATGGCATTTTCATCACGCACTAAGTTCTGGCTTGTTATACACACACTATGAAGGAGCTTCTCACTTGCAATGATGTGATAGTAACAAAACTATTGTGTGCTTCAAAACTATTTTGTGTGCTTCAAAACAGATTTTCCTGAAAATGTAAGAAAGAATCTGAACACTGGAAGAAGCTTTGTCTGTAACAAATGCGAATGCAAGAGGGTTAAGGGCTTGGCACACTAGCGTCAAGATCTCGAGATCGTGGCGATTTTTTGCTGCAAGGCGCAGTTTGATGCGCCGCTTGCGTGTAAGAGATTCGTGGCGCGGCAGGATTTTTTTATGCGTAGCTGCGCAATTTTTTGTTGCTCAAGAATAGAACCGGCTCTAATTTTGATGCTCAAGATCGCAGAGATCGTGAAACTAGCCAATCACAACGGACGGAAGGACCATAACTCTGATTGAAGAAAAAAAATGGCAGACTTGCTCGAACCCAAAATAAAGCAGCACAAACAATGACACACATTTCATCTTCTGAAGAAGATGAATCATTGTGGTCAGCCATACTGTTGTTTCTAGAAGGAGGTTTGACGCTAGAGTAATCTTTCCTTGCGTTCCAAATAAGGAAGTTCGCGTGACAAAGGCGAAGTGACAAGAGTCGTGTGTGAGAACACCACTGCCTCACTACAATGTGTGCTGTGATGTAGGCGTCTGAGAAACAATTGACGCCTGATGCTAGTGTGCGAAGGCCTTTAAGAGACACTTGATCTGAAGAAGAATCTGCAGCCAGGCATCTCTTGACAGCATGTGTTTTCTTTGAAAGAAAGCAGAGAAGAAATTCTTTTCAGTATATATACAGGGTTTGTACAGATCTGTGTCAAATAAATTCCAGGACTATTCCAGGACCACTTTACTAAATTTCAAGGACTCAATCTGGCATACCGGTCAATGTCGGTTTCGTTCCCGCCTGAGTTGCTTGTGCTTCTGGCCTTGACAATGGCTTTTTACAGCACTCTCGTCCATGCTGGTGATGTCAAAGTTCTTTTTGCACACTGTGCAGCTAGCTTTCAGTTTTGAACTATCTGTTGACGGAGCTAATCAGCTCTGATATTCTTTTTTTTTGCAGCCAAACATCGTTGAAAATGCAGTCTCCATTTTGTTTGAAAACGGAAGTACGGTAAAGGGAAGTAGCTTCAGCGACAGACAACTCGCGCAAATGTTGTCTGCTATGATCGCGATATTGGTATGACCTAAAAAGTTTTTTGTTTTTTTAATTTGAATTTAGTTTTAACCTTCAATTATTTTTTGTGGAGGAGATTTTGACTTTGATGCATTGAGATTAAGGATGTGGTCAGACGATTTTGAAAATTCCAGGACTTTTCCAGGAGTCTTGGGGCCTTTGCTGTTTTTCAAGCACTTTTCAAGCCCTGGAAAAGGCCATGTCAATTTTCCAGTACTTTTCAAGGTTTCAAGGACCCTGTACGAACCCTGTATACACTACATTTCCCCTGACAAGGAACAAAGAAGATTTTTTAAGCATAGCAATCCAACATTGCTTACAAAATGGTTGTGAAGATTATTCTAAGGATGAAAATAGGAGTGAACAATCCAATGCTTTTTATTTATATAATTCATTGAGCACTCAGACCTGTTTACGCTTATAATGAACAACCTGGAATTTGCCACAGAAAACCCCGGAATTTGAAGAAAAAACACCAGAATTCACATCGGTACACGACTCGCCAAATTTTGAAGTCCACGTTGCAGTACTTGCAGTGTGCCTGCTCATCTCCCAAACGTTGTTATTCCTGGCACTTTCAAATACTTTTGAGAAAACTTCTGCTTCACTTTTGTCCGTTTCGCCCTATCATTGCTATCGTTTGTCGAAGATTTCTGGCGCTTGCCGCCTGTGGTTGACTTGTCTGATGACATGTTTGGCGCAAAACTACAATCTCGGTTAACCCCTACGTCTTTTCATACAAACAGAAACAAATAATAGACGTTTTTTCAAAATCCCAGGATTTTTAGCGTTCACCATGAATTTATTATTTTACCCAACATTTTTGCAAATTCCCGGGATAATTCCGGCAAAACCGGGAGGGTAAACAGGTCTGAGCACTATGGGAACTGTTAATTGTTTCTTCTTCTTCTGCGTTCCCAGGCCATAAGGCCACAATGGGTATGTATGTGTCCGTTTTCCAGTTTTCACTGGTGTTCTCGCTACATTCAGCCGACACATTCCGATTTCGGAGGAGCTCAAAGGAGAAAACTATATGGAAGATTTTTTTTTTAGAAAAAAGGCAGGAGAATGGGCCAAAAAGTCAGAAAGATAGTAGATGATAGAAAGCAAAGGGAAAAGACAGAGTCAGAGAGAGATACATAGATTAGAGGAAGTTACAAGCACAGAACTTCCAGAAGGTGGGGGAACTATTTGTACGGAAGGCCCCCCGGTATCTCCACGGGGGGGGGGGGGGGGAGCTGTTAATAGAACGAAGGGGAAAGTCTGGGCATTCAGTTGTCTGAGGCATCTCCACAAAGACAGTGAAGAGCAAAACAAGGGTTAACCCTTTCGCCGCCAACGTCGCATTTTTGCACCACAGTGATTTAACACCCATGTCACTAAAAGGCACCAAATCAGGGCCTGTTATCCAAAGACCCTATTCTCTTAAGTTTGGGAGGTAAGGATAGGCCTGACTTTATATATGTCACAGAGGAATTCCCAATATTACAGACAAATTTTTTTCTCTACCCAGGTAAGTTTAATGGAAAATGTTTGCTGAAAAATGGCTGGCGGCAAAAGGGTTAAAGCACACGACTCAAATACGAATAAAAACTGTGCAAAATCGAATTGGATAATAATTTCTTAAGTCACAAACACACATAAATTTGAACGTGGTCTAGCCGATAGCTTACAATTTGCAAAAAAGCATGTCGCCCGTTCGCTTGTGTTTCGTCTGCTTCTGCGAAGTCTGGCTTAGCTGTGACGTCATCGTAAGACAAGTTCCTAAAGATAAGAAAGACTCACTTTGTGTTATTTTGACGTCACAACTGGTTCTTATCGCACCAGTCCCGTTCCGTGAGACCGATGGCCATTTGATCCCTGGCTCTAGTAGATCTGCGGCAACACGAGAGTGAATTTTTTGAAATAAAAGTAAGAGTGCTCACTTTATCTTGGAGCACGTAACAATTAAAGGTAGGTTACAGGGACAGACTTTTGCAGACTGTGGCTATGCATATCAAGACACAATGCTGTGAAGTTACCAAGAGCGGTCTTGGATCCGAACTGAACATCTGATTCTCTTTTAATCGCAAGAAAAAAGCTAAGAAGCATGATAATACATTTATGGCACTGATCAAAATGTGGATTCTGAAATAATGCAGACTGAACTGAAGACTGGCACTTGAAAAAACTTGCAAATTGAAAGTTCATAAAAATGTTTTAAGCAATAATTATGCTAATGCACCTCTATTATTAAATGATAAAAGAAGCAACAACAATAAAACACCCAACTAAAAGAGAGAAATTCAGAGTTATGAATAATGCCATTGTATTCAATAAACAGTCTCCTGTACATGAGCACAAGAAAGTTACCGTGTTTTACGGACTATAGGGCGATACTTTTTTCCAAGCCTTATAATGTGACTGATAACATACCGTAATTTACGGCCCATAAGGTGACACAACGCATAAGGCGCACTCCCTGCTTTTTACATAAAATCGTAATTTGAACAAAGAAAGGGTGCATACACCCGATAAGGCGCAAAGAAATAAAAAAAAGGAAGAACGAAACGATCAGCGAAAGTAACATCATTACAGGTCTATTGCTGTGTCCGATTGTGATCACGGAAGAGATACGATCGTGAAGCGAAAGTGCAATGTGAGTGAACTGTTGTCGGTTTGTTGTGGAAGCTACCAGAGCATGGTGAGTTGTTCATTTCAACTCTCGACCCCCTTACTTTTTTCTGTTTAGAGTATATAAAGGGCGCATGCACCGGATTGGGCGCAGGGGTCAAAGTTCAGTAAAGAAAGTTGAGCCTAATAGGTCGTAAATTACGGTAGTAAGAAACTGTAATAACAACATCTAATTTTGTGTCAAATTTGGGGGTGAGCCTTATACAGTGGAACCTCCCTTATAAGACCTTCAAAAATCATCCACATTGAGGTCTTATATGGGAGGGGTCTTTAAGAGAGGTAATGTTAACACTTACAAAGAAGAGCAATGTCTCAGAGAAGTAGGTCTTATATGGGAGGGAGTCTTATAATGGGAGGTCTTATAAGGGAGGTTCCACTGTAATCAGGTGCGCCTTGTAGTCCGTAAAATATAGTAAGCTTTTCACTTTTTACAACATTGTGACAAAGTGCTTTCTCCTGCTTGAGGAAAATAAACATTGAATATGTATGAGCATAAACATATTAATGCTCAAAACTGTATAATCAGAAAATTCATAATAAAACATTAAAAAAAAAGAACAGGAACTTGTCTTCTTCTCCTTAAGCAGCCAACTTCATCACATTGAAGATTACATCTACGTAATTATAATGGCCAAATGTAGCCAACTTCATCACATTGAAGATTACATCTACGTAATTATAATGGCCAAATGTAGCCAACTTCATCACATTGAAGATTACATCTACGTAATTATAATGGCCAAATGTAGCCAACTTCATCACATTGAAGATTACATCTACGTAATTATAATGGCCAAATGTAGCCAACTTCATCACATTGAAGATTACATCTACGTAATTATAATGGCCAAATGTAGCCAACTTCATCACATTGAAGATTACATCTACGTAATTATAATGGCCAAATGTAGCCAACTTCATCACATTGAAGATTACATCTACGTAATTATAATGGCTAAATGTTCTGAATATGCATAATCTGTAAAAAAACACAAAAAAAGTTTTACAAGAACATGTGTAAAAAAAACCCACTTTTTCAATTTCTTCACAATCACATTTCATTTGCTGCACTTTCACAGTCATAGATCAGAATATATAAAAGTAAAAGACGGGTGGCTTAAAACATTACAGAAGAAAATAAAGAACAGTAGAGGTATACATTTTTAAAAGGCACATAGTCTTTGAGCACTATTGTAACTTGATCTGCTGAGAAAAGAGAAGATTCAGATTCTTTATTCTCTATCTTTATTGGCCTCTGCAAAGAACACCTTTTGCAAGAATGAATGCCCTTGGTGGGTGGGGGAAGATGGTCGAGTACTGACCAAACAAGGGCATAACTCTCACCAATAACCCTATTTGAGGCCACTGGATGGAGAATATGCCTCAATAGGAGAAAAAAGATGAAGCTATGGAATCTGATATTTTATGATCGTTTAGTGCATGGTCTTGTTAACATGTTCGGAAAATATGAATGCCTAACTCTTCATAACTTATTTTTGGTGATTATTTTCCCAACTACCGTATTTTTCAGCTCATTAGGCGCTGCTGTTTATAAGGCGAATAGGGCAATTTTCAAGAAAAATCTGAAAAAATCCAACTAAAAGGCGCCCTCGTTTATAAGACTCCTCACAGAACAAAGTCGAAGTTTGAAGCCTGTACACGTCCTGTAAACGCTTGCCGACCGCTATTATTGTTGTCATAAACGAGAGTTGGCTCCCTTCTCACATAATCGAAACTTCCGATTTTGCGACTTCCGGTTGTTGTGTTTGGACAATTCTTCGTGAAAACTGGTAGAATTATGGCATTTTAAGCTCTACAACGATGCTTTTTGCATCCAATGAAGGGTTGTGGCATCTGTTGGACGGTATCTCGGATGATAACAGGGATTTTGAAGCATTTTAACGTGAGTATTCGTCGTATCGGCGACTCGTTACCACTTTCGATGTTGTGACTTACAGTAGACTGTACTTAGTACTGCAATCGTTGCCTCTCTTCTCGCGATTTTGTTCACTAATAGGGTGCCCTTGTTTATTAGGTGCATAGGTCGAAATTGGAGAAAAAAATATCGCTTTATAGTCCGAAAAATACGGTAGTCAAATGCCCAGTCCCCACAGAACAAAGGGAAACAAATCGACCAGTCCCGAGTGTGTTAGCTGTAGGTGGAATGTGGTTAACTCAACGATGGGAATAAACTGAGTCATATTCCCTTAAAAAGTGTTCAAAATAATCATGAGCATTGCTGTGAAATCCTAAGAATAACGTGGAAACAAAAGGAAAAATGAATCTCTTCTCTCATTAGCTTCACTCTTCTCGTTTCCCGTTCAACCATTCTTTCCCATCAAAACTGAAAATATACATTAAAAAACCCCACACCCTTTCAATAACTCTCACCTCTCTTTTTCATTCCAACACCTCTCAACCGTCCACCACAATTTGTTGACTCGCAGCCATCATTCATCTCTATTTTGTACCCCCTAGCATCCCCCAGCCTTTCCCCCATCTCCATATCCCCTTCCCCACCCTTCCATCGCCTTCGTTCAGTGACTTTATCCAAATAATAGCCACCATACACCTCTCTTTTTTACCCCTAGCATCCCAACTCCCCCCCCCCCCCCTTTTCCTCAACCTTCCACCCTCCAGCTATATCCATATTTACTACCGTAACAGAGGTGATTTGGTGACACGAAAGAGCAAGATATGTGGATTTGTCCTCCTTCCCCGCCCCCGTGGGTATACCGGAGGGGTCTTTCGTAAAAATAGTTCCCCCACCTTCTGGAAGTTCTGTGCTTGTAACTTCCTCTAATCTGCCACTCTCTTTGGCGCTGCCTTTTCCCTTTGCTTTCTATCATGAACTATCTTTCTGACTTATTGGCCCATTCTCCTGCCTTTTTTCAAAAAAAATCTTCCAAATAATTCTCCTCCTTTGAGCTCCTCCGAAATCGAAACGTGTTGGCTGTACACAGCGGGGAGACCAGTGAAAACTGAAAACCAGACACGTACGTACCTTACCCATTATGGCCTGGGAACGCAGAAGAAGAAGAAGAGATGAAGAAGACCCCCTTCTTCCTCCCCAAATCACAGCTTGGAGTGCAGAAAGGTGGGCAGACTCTCAGCGGTCAGCGGGGAGTAAGTGGCGGCCTTGACGTCCAAGAAATACAGGGGGTCGTCGGTGACCTTGTCCAAATCGTAGCCCTCCTGCCGGAGCTCCACCTTGCGCTGTTTGTAGGTGCCCGTCAGCATGTCCTCCTGGAGAACTCGCAGGAACAGGGGCCGGGCGTACAGGGGCAGGTCGCGCTGGCAGGTGGTGTAGAGGCTCTTCAGCTGGTCCCTGGTCAACGTCTGTGAGTCTGGGGTCAGGCTGAGGGCCGCCATGCCTGCTCTGCCGTCGTGACCTGAACAACAGCAAAGTTCAATTTTACATAGTTTTCAATTAGAGGCTCCTCAGCTGGTCCCTGTCTGGGAGCCTGGGGTCAGGCTGAGGGCCGCCATGCCTGCTCTGCCGTCGTGACCTCAACAACAGCAAAGTTCAATTGTACATATTTTTTAAAATTAAAGGCTTTTCAGCTACAGTACGTTTGACCTAAACTTAAGGGTAGATGCTTTTAATCAATGCTTATCAATGTGTGGTTGACTGGGCTTTAAAGCCACAGCAGGCATATATAAGTATCATGGGTGCAACTCCCCCAAATGAAAAAAACGGAAAGGCAAGGGTCCAAGGACCCATGACCCCAGCAGGGTACAGGGGCAGAGCCCCGTCGTACGATTCAGGTGGAAAGCTTAAGAGAGAGATAACAAGACAGACAGACAGTTAAAATGATAGACAGAGACAGTTTGAGTGCGATAAGCGTTGTAAAATTATTACATTGCCTTTGAAAAGTTCCAAGATAGAACAACCAAGTTCAAAACGCCCCAAATCGCTTGTGGTCATTTTTTTTTTTTATTAATTAAAAAAAACCCTGAAGTGTCAGTTTTTGGGTAAAATTAAAAATACTGAAATCAGTGTAAAACTGAAAGAGTAGCACCCATGAAGTATTCCTCGCAAGTGGAGAGGGAAGATTGTTGTCGTATGCTGGCTGCAAGCCTTCCCGTTTCAGTGTTGCAGGAAGCAGCATGTTTCTAACTAGCAAGAACAGATTCATTGGAACAGCTACTATGCCTCTTGAACAAATACAAACTGCATGTCCCTGTGGGTACACATTTGCAGTCATTAAAAAACAAGCGCGAATTCGCAATAGTTTGTGGCACGCGGTCTATTTTTACCACTCCAATCATGAGTCACCTCCCCTGGCTTTTCAATAATTTTAATCTGTAAACCAGAATGTTATCTCTGCACCATTTCGTAACTTTTTTATATCTTTTGGAAAACATTTAAAACTATGTATCCTACTTATACTCATCGAAAGAAGCACCGCATACTCGTCGTGTCTGTTGTAGTGTCTGTATTACGTATGTTTATTATTTTGTACGCTTTAAAATACATCATTTTAAAGAGCGGCCTCAATTGAAGTGCAGCCTCGATTTGAAGTGCGACAATTTTGTCAATATGTGCGACAATTTTGGACCGACCGACAGACCGACCGACAAAGTGAGTTATAGGTTTGTGGCTTGAGCCACAAAGAAAAAGAAAACGAAGCAAACACGGATTATGATACTTTTTTTGAACCCAGAAGATAAGTTTCTACACTCTTAAGCAGGAATGGTAAATGGTCACACTCCTCAAAATTGTGTTGAATAAAAACAAATTCTACACGGTTGCTACAAATAAAGTTTTACAGACCTAACACTGGAGTTTGACAAAGGAACACTCAAGTTTAACCCTTTCGCCGCCAGTCATTTTCAGCCAGAAATTAAGGTTTTGAACTTAAACTGGGAAGAGAAAAAAAATTATCTGCAATATTGGGAATGCCTCTGTGACAGGTATAACATTAGGCCTATCCTTACCTCCCACAATTAAGAAAATAGGGTCTTTGGATAACAGGCCCAGCTTGTATGCCTTTTAGCGACACCAGTGTGGTGCATAAATGCGACATTGGCGGTGAAAGGGTTAATCAACAAGATAAAAGCGAACTAAGAATCTAATAAAGAGAGAACATGTGACAATCAGTGTGCGTAATTAGTCAGTCCTACCTGGCACGGTGACCCCATAGACGTTAGCGTCCATGATGAAGTCCAGACAGGTCAGAACGTTAGCCACGTCTGTGGTGGACACGTTCTCCCCTTTCCATCTGCACAACCAACAAAGTAACATTCCTCCGATTCTGTCATATTTTAGCTGAAAGTGTTGCCGATTCAGTTATATTTTAGCTGAAAGTGTTGCTGATTCAGTTATATTTTACCTGAAAGTGTCACCAATTCGGTCATAGCTTAGCTGAAAGTGTCACGATTCTGTCATATTTTACCTGAAAGTCTCAGATTTTTTCATATTTTACCTGAAAGTGTTGCTGATTCTGTCATATTTTACCTGAAAGTGTTGCCGATTCTGTCATATTTTACCTAAAACTAGTGAAAGTCTCACTGATTTTTTTCATATTTTAGCTGAAAGTGTCGCTGATTCTGTCATAATTTACCTGAAACTGTTGCCGATTCTGTCATATTTGACCTGAAAGTGTCGCCGATTCTGTCATATTTGACCTGAAAGTGTCGCCAATTCTGTCATATTTGACCTGAAAGTGTCGCCGATACTGTCATATTTGACCTGAAAGTGTCGCCGATTAGGTCATAGTTTAGCTGAAAGTGTCACCAATTCGGTCATATTTTACCTGAAAGTGTCGCTGATTCTGTCATATTTCACCTGAAAAAGTCGCCGATTCAGTCATAGTTTACATGAAAGTATCACCGATTCTGTCATATTTACCTGAAAGTGTCACTGATTTTTTCATATTTTACCTGAAAGTGTCGCCGATTCTGTCATATTTTACCTGAAAATGTCGCCAATTCTGTCCTATTTTACCTAAAAGTGTCGCTGATTCTGTCATAACTTACCTGAAAGTGTCACCGATTCTGTCGTAACTTACCTGAAAGTGTCGCCGATTTTGTCCTATTTTACCTGACAGTGTCGCCGATTCTGTCCTATTTTACCTGAAAGTGTCACCGATTCTGTCATAACTTACCTGAAAGTGTCACCAATTCAGTCATATTTTACCTGAAAGTGTCGCCGATTCTGTCCTATTTTACCTGAAAGTGTCACCGATTCTGTCATAACTTACCTGAAAGTGTCACCAATTCAGTCATATTTTACCTGAAAGTGTCGCCGATTCTGTCATATTTGACCTGAAAGTGTCGCCGATACTGTCATATTTGACCTGAAAGTGTCGCCGATTAGGTCATAGTTTAGCTGAAAGTGTCACCAATTCGGTCATATTTTACCTGAAAGTGTCGCTGATTCTGTCATAACTTACCTGAAAGTGTCACCGATTCTGTCGTAACTTACCTGAAAGTGTCGCCGATTTTGTCCTATTTTACCTGACAGTGTCGCCGATTCTGTCCTATTTTACCTGAAAGTGTCACCGATTCTGTCATAACTTACCTGAAAGTGTCACCGATTCAGTCATATTTTACCTGAAAGTGTCGCCGATTCTGTCATAATTACCTGAAAATGTTGCAGATTCTGTCCTAATTTACCTGAAAGTGTCTCCGATTCTGTCGTGGAAGTAGACGAAGTACTCGTGGTCCAGGTAGAGGACGTCCCCAAAGTTGAAGTAGAGGTCGCCCTCCTTGAAGGCGCTGCGCACCAGCTTCTTCTCGTTGGCCTCCCTGGACGACTTGTACACGGCCAGCGTCCCGTCGGTCACCACAAAGTCCGGAACTTTGGCGATGAACAGGCCCGCCTCGCCTACAGAACACACCATGGGTGCAACTACCGTATTTTATGGACTGTAAGGCGCACCTGATTATAAGGCGCACCCCCCAAAATTAACACAGATTTTGTTACTCTATTTTCTTACTGTATTATCACTCACATTATAAGGCGCACCCCCCAAAATTAACACAGATTTTGTTACTCTATTTTCTTACTGTATTATCACTCACATTATAAGGCGCACCCCCCAAAATTAACACAGATTTTGTTACTCTATTTTCTTACTGTATTATCACTCACATTATAAGGCGCACCCCCCCAAATTAACACAGATTTTGTTACTCTATTTTCTTACTGTATTATCACTCACATTATAAGGCGCACCCCCCAAAATTAACACAGATTTTGTTACTCTATTTTCTTACTGTATTATCACTCACATTATAAGGCGCACCCCCCAAAATTAACACAGATTTTGTTACTCTATTTTCTTACTGTATTATCACTCACATTATAAGGCGCACCCCCCAAAATTAACACAGATTTTGTTACTCTATTTTCTTACTGTATTATCACTCACATTATAAGGCGCACCCCCCAAAATTAACACAGATTTTGTTACTCTATTTTCTTACTGTATTATCACTCACATTATAAGGCGCACCCCCCAAAATTAACACAGATTTTGTTACTCTATTTTCTTACTGTATTATCACTCACATTATAAGGCGCACCCCCCCAAATTAACACAGATTTTGTTACTCTATTTTCTTACTGTATTATCACTCACATTATAAGGCGCACCCCCCAAAATTAACACAGATTTTGTTACTCTATTTTCTTACTGTATTATCACTCACATTATAAGGCGCACCCCCCAAAATTAACACAGATTTTGTTACTCTATTTTCTTACTGTATTATCACTCACATTATAAGGCGCACCCCCCAAAATTAACACAGATTTTGTTACTCTATTTTCTTACTGTATTATCAGTCACATTATAAGGCGCACCCCCCCAAATTAACACAGATTTTGTTAGATTTTGTTACTCTATTTTCTTACTGTATTATCACTCACATTATAAGGCGCACCCCCCAAAATTAACACAGATTTTGTTACTCTATTTTTTTTACTGTATTATCACTCACATTATAAGGCGCACCCCCCAAAATTAACACAGATTTTGTTACTCTATTTTCTTTACTGTATTATCACTCACATTATAAGGCGCACCCCCCAAAATTAACACAGATTTTGTTACTCTATTTTCTTACTGTATTATCACTCACATTATAAGGCGCACCCCCCAAAATAAACACAGATTTTGTTACTCTATTTTCTTACTGTATTTTCACTCACATTATGATTATAAGGCGCACCCCCCAAAATTAACACAGATTTTGTTACTGTATTATCACTCACATTATAAGGCGCAGGGGTCTCATCCTGGGAAAAAAAGTATCGCCTTATAGTCCGTAAAATACGGTACACAACCTTAAAACCCCTGAAAGGCTGGGGTATAGGGGCAATGTCCCCCTGCAGCTGAAGAAAAATTGATTGATGAAGGTATTTTAGTTTCCTTTTTTTGCACACTTTATACAAATGCTTATTTTAAAGTGTTTGAAAAATACAGTAGACACACAGAGATCTTGTCTGACAAGTTTTAAAAACAGGAAATTCCTTTTCTGGTAAAATTCAAAAACAGGAAATTCTTGTATACCAGGAAAAGTTGCACCCCTGCACACATCTTGTGTCAAGCTTCACTAAAGCATGTTCAAAATTATTCTTTAAATATCATTTGACCCAGCATCCCCTAATTCTCCCCATTTCTTTTTTTGTACGTCATTATTAATATCAATTAATATGACGTGATTTTCAAGCTTTGCTTACATTTTAGTTTGATTCTTTTTTGTGTCACCTGACGAATGGGTTATGTCCAGACACGTACTGTATTTTTTGGACTATAAGGCGATCTTTTTTTCTCCAATTTCGACCTATGCGCCTAATAAACGAGGGCGCCCTATAAGTGAACAAAATCGTGAGAAGAGAGGCAATGATTGCAGTGCTCAGTACAGTCTACTGTGAATCACAACATCGAAAGTGGTAACGAGTCGCCGAAATGACGAATACTCACGTTAAAATGCTTCAAAATCCCTGTTATCATCCGAGATACCGTCCAACAGATGCCACAACCCTTCATTGGATGTAAAAAGCATCGTTGTAGAGCTTAAAATGCCATAATTCTACCAGTTTTCGTGAAGAATTGGCCAAACACAACAACCGGAAGTCGCAAAAACAGAAGTTTTGATTATTTGAGAAGGGAGCCAACTCTCGTTTACGACAACAATAATGGCGGTCAGTAATCGTTTACAGGACGTGTACGGGCTTCAAACTTCGACTTTCTGTTGCGAGGTGTGTATCGCCTTATAAACGAGGGCGCCTTTTACTTGGATTTTTTCAGATTTTTCTTGAAAATTGGCCTTTTCGCCTTATACACAGCAGCACCTAATGAGCCGAAAAATACGGTAGTTTTTTAAATTTAAATTTATTTTTTTATAATAAATTTTCAAACCCACCAAGTTCATTTTAAATTTTTTTGAGACTTTGTGAAATAATGCAGTTATTTATTTTTTGTAATTACTATTTGGAAGAAGTTTAAACCACAACTGTACATTGTTTGAATACATTTTCCCACACTGTAATACACTTTATAAATACACACACACACTCAACCAGAACTGTACAGTGATAAGTCACAGTGTGTACCACCACTGTCATTGGTGTCACCCCATCACATACGTGCACACACCCTTACCCCTTACCCTCCAGCCTACACACACTCTACTACTGTGTCATGGTAGTCACAAAAACATTAATTCTTGTGACAATAGAGAGCTAGCTGACAGAAGAACACAGACACGTAGGCCAAAGACGGACTGTCGCTGTCGCTTGATGCTCGTCACAATCAACATGTAGGCATAGGCATTTCGTCTGCTGTGACCTTCCAAAGTGGGTCAAGTGTGGGCCTTTGTTTACTTGCTTGTGTGTTGTGTATCTGTTTGTTTCGTCTGCTGTTGTTTTGAAGAATGGGTGGGGTAAAACAAAAAGAAATAATCGAGAAGGCCCGCAGTGTTTGGAAGTGCGTGTATGGGCTATCGAAATGCATGCCATACCGATGCTGATGGTCGACATTTTGTTTGAAGCAATGCAAGTAGAGTGTTGACAACTCGACTTCGGAATCGCTAACGCTTTGCTCTACACCACCTCCTAAATCCACATCTGACTCTTCTTCCAACTCTTCATTGTCATATTTTTCAATTTCTTCGATAATATTATCCTACTCATCTTCCGAAATGCTGAGAAATCCTTAGAATCACACACAGCAGACGACAAATTCAGTCCCACGCTTTCATTTACAACTGCTACGCTGCCACACAAGCAGTTTTGGCTCTTTATTTGTGAATAGACCTGAATTACTATCCCATAATACTAGAAGTAGTTTGATTGGTCCGTTCCAAGGATTCTACCAAGTTTCTGGACTATCCCACACTTTCATAGTGTCTGCACGTGATGGAAAAGTACCAGATACAAGGTCACGGCCAGCTACGCTGTGAAAACATAAAGGGGTATTGGGGAATTCCCTTTTCGCTATGTTCTGAATGCAAGAGGGGGTGAGCGTACCCCTTAGAAGATAAAATCAAAAACCCTGTTGCATTACATTATATTGCCTCAATGCACTGTGTTACATTATGAATCACTGACCAGGTTTCACCTTGATGCATCGACCATGTTTATCTCTGATGGGGATGGCAGTGGCCAAGTCATACTTCACCAGCACTTTGGGGTCTGGGTCCAGCAACGACTGCAATGGAAATATCAACAATATTGTACACCAAGACTGATGTTATATGGAAGGGAACACCAGCAATACCGAACATTATAATACATAGGCATACTGTGGCTAGATCATATGTTATCAGCACTTTGGGGTCTGGGTCCAGCAACAACTGCAATGGAAACATCGACAATATTGTACACCAAGACTGATGTTACATGGAAGGGAACACCAGCAATACCGAACATTATAATACATAGGCATACTGTGGCTAGATCATATGTTATCAGCACTTTGGGGTCTGGGTCCAGCAACGACTGCAATGGAAACATCGACAATATTGTACACCAAGGCTGATGTTATATGGAAGGGAACACCAGCAATACCGAACATTATAATACATAGGCATACTGTGGCTAGATCATATGTTATCAGCACTTTGGGGTCTGGGTCCAGCAACAACTGCAATGGAAACATCGACAATATTGTACACCAAGACTGATGTTACATGGAAGGGAACACCAGCAATACCGCACATTATAATACACAGGCATACTGTGGCTAGATCATATGTTATTAGCACAATACTGATGTTACATGGAAGGGAACACCAACAATACCGCACATTATAATACATAGGCATACTGTGGCTAGATCATATGTTATTAGCACAATACTGATGTTACATGGAAGGGAACACCAGCAATACCGCACATTATAATACAT
>CM065693.1:13541645-13625843 GCA_017654935.2 Phymorhynchus buccinoides
GTGTGAACCACACCATCCTAACGACTCATTCCACTGGGCTGTTGTTTGTTGTTATTAGTGCATGGCGCACTACATTTAAGTGGGACCGCAGGGCGGGGAGGAGCAGGGGCACTTAATTGTAAATCCATGGCCTTTATTGATATGGATGAGATATTATTATTAACAAAGAGAATTTAGCGGGGGTGAAAACAGCCCTTTTGAGACAGGCCCAACACTCCTTGAAATCTTGAATTAAGGCACAGTTGGGAAACCCCTCCTGTATAAGACCTTAAAAATCATCCAAAAATGACAGGGAGAGAAGTCTTATAAGGGAATGGGGTCTTGGTAAAGGGGGGTGGTGGGTGGTGTGGTGATTTTTTTTATTTTTAAAGGGAGGGATTTTAATATCTTACAAAGCAAGAGGCAAGATGTAATTCCTGGATTTGGAAGTTCAGTTTAACGTCCGCGTACGGCCTTAGCCAGTGGTACGACGGGCTGAACAAAACCAACCAGGGTATCATAACAACAAATTTATGTTCCTGAATCACTGTCTTAGCCAAAGGGACGAGAACGTGAGGAAGAAGAAGAAAATGCGATCAGAATTTCATTACTGGCAATCTGTTGTCTCACAGAAAATGTTAGGGAGGGTATATAGGGAGGGACAAGTCAAGTATATAGAGATAAAAGTGTCTAAGTATTTTATAAGGGAGGGGCTTGTGGTTGTTTTGGGTGAGGTTTGCCATATAATACATGTTTCCAACACAACCAAAAAATACAAAAAGCAACAGTAAGAAAAAGAAAAGAAAAAAAAAAACAACAGGGAAGAAGAAAACAAAGAAGAGAAGAGAGTTAAAACAATGTTTTTTTTAACGCCAGGAGGTAGTAAACTTGTGGTAAACTATATCCGAGCAGCCTTAAACTCGTTAAAAGATTAATTCGAGGGAAAACAAAAACGTGCCAGTTTCATGTTAGCCCTTAAACACCAAGGGGGAAAAACCATTCAGAAAACCACATAAACTCAACCAAAGAAAATGTGTAGAGTTTGTGAATGTTATCAAGTCAGATACTGACCATGGATAACAAATGCACACTTAGAAATCACAGAAGAAAAAGACCGAACTTCTATTGCTTTTCAACCATTACTGGAAGACATAAATGGGGAGAAAATAGGAAAATATAAGGGAAATAAACAAACAAAATGCTTCTATACACACGAAAAAGATTATTAAAATAAAATTAATGCCAAGTCTGAAAATTATACCAGAAATCCTAGAATTGAAAAATATATGCAGTGTACGGCCAGATTATTTTAGACAAATTAACCCTTTTCCATTCTCCTTATAAAACATTGAGGAAATGTTTTGGTTTTTTTTATACTATCAAAATTGAACGAGAGACCTGTTACACTCAATCAAACACAATAGTCTTTAGAGAGTATATCTTTCCTGGACTAATCGTTCGTTTTAATTACATCTGTATTGTTAAAAATTCGGACTTTCTTGCGTTGTAACGCACGGCCTAACCGGGTCATTGCCTCCAGGGATTGTGCCCACCATCTTTAACTGCTACTAATGTCCCATATGTGTCTGTTCCAGACCGAGAGGAGGTTAAGCAGAATATCATTCTAATTCCCGACTTGTCTAAAACAAAAACCATCATTCCAGGACCATGACATCACACGGCCCGTAGTAGACACGGAGCAGGCAGGCAAGGGGTTAACTCATTCAAGTCGTTCCACCCATATATGGCTCGGAATTAATAACGAGCTTCTCAGTTTGATGAATTTGTTTTCAAGGGAAGTAAATCTGTGTGCCACACCACTTTGGTCACTTCCTAAACTCTCTTCTCTCCTTAGACCACACTTTTGCGTCTTAGTAGACCGCGTTTGCCTAGTGGGGATACTAATTGCTGTAGTTTTTCTATATAAAGTCTATATACAAAAAAAAAGTTTGATCTACCACTTGCCTATGTCTAAACCTGAAGTAAAACCCCGTAATTTTCTTTCATTTCTCCTTTTGTTTATGTGTGTTTTGTTTGTGTGCATGGCTGGAGTGATTTGTGAGCTTTTTTAATAATTCAAAATCGTTGCAATGCGAATGAATTAATGAACTTCGCACCTTTCGCACATACATATATAATTGCACAATACCAAATGGGGAGGGGGGGGGGTTAAACTGTAGAATGGCAATACTAATAAACATACCTTAACCCTTTCTTCACTAGCAGATCTTCTCCCTCCCCAACTATACCCCTTACCCTCTCACCCCCACCCCCCCGTTAAAAACATTTCCCATCTTTCCTTCTATTTTTGTATTTACAATATCTGTATTATTAAAAATTGAGGACTTTACTGGTGTTGCACTGCCTCCAGGACCGTTCCACCACCATCTTTATATCCACCTAATGTCCATCATATGTGGCCGTTTCCGACCGGAGGACGATAAAACTACCTTCCTTCTACTATTTTCGTTTGTTGCCTTTTATTGGCCCGTGTCCAAAATGCTATTTGTGTAGCCATTTCATTCTAATTCATTCATTCTCAGTCCATTTTTGTTCTCGACTTAAAAATAAATAAATTCATTTTTCTTTTTTTTTGGTAATGAAAGTTCTTCATAAACGAGGGTGAGCTTTGGATTTGACAATTAACAGAGACAAATGTATGATCATTGTTTAACAACATACATCAGAAGTGGGAAAATAAACTAGGATCGACCGCTGACGAAGAAAGAAGAAGAGAGAAGAAGAAGGAGAAAAGAATTGCTTTCCAAACTGACAAACAAAATACACTATGTAACACACTAACACTGTCTAATCCTCCGAAGTCGGAGTGTGGCTGCCCACGTGGCGGGGTAATCAAAAAACGGTCACGTCACACACGTAATGCTCTCATCCCTAGCTGATGCATTTGTACCATAGTGTTCAAGCGCTTCGGCTGTTGGGATGATCCCTGGATGTCTTTTTAGCCAGGGTACGACAACAAACAACACTATCTTGAGTTCTATTGACACAAGCGTGAACCAAGAGAGCTGTACAGTGAACCTCCCTTATAAGAACCTTCAAAAATCATCCAAAATGAGGTCTTATAAGGGAGGGGTCTTATAAGGGAGGGGTACATAAAAGCTGTATTTTAGGAACATTTTTTAGCTAATAACCTTTTTGGAATACTAACCCTAACCCTAATCACATACCCCCACACCCTATAAGACGGAAAAACGCAACGAACCACAACTGTGACAAATCGCGGTGTACTGCAGTACATAGTGGGGGGTAGGTTAGGTTTAGGGCTAGGGTTATACGTATTCCAAAAAGGTTATTAGCTAAAAATGTTCCTAAAATACAGCTTTATGACGTGTATGGTAAGAAAGGCAAAAACGGAAAAAATCAACAATTAATAACGAGAAATGCAGGGGGGTTGGCACATCTTTACCTTTACCCCCGAGGGTCTTATAAGGGAGGTAATTTTAATACTTACAAAGAAGGGCAATGTCTCAGAGAAGTACGGTCTTATATGGGAGGGAGTCTTATAATGGGAGGTCTTATAAGGGAGGTTCCACTGTACTGTAGTGCAGGCCAGACTTGAGACGATACAGAAATCAGAAACACGCACGGTTGACGACTCCAAAGGGATGTAACTTCGGCAGGAACGGCGACCGCCTACATTAAGGCACAATTTTCTCTTTATTTTTTTTTTTTTTTTTTTTTTTTTTTTTTTTTTTTTTTTTTTTTTTACTTAGTTTTTTTTTTTTTTTTTTTTTTTTTTTTTTTTTTTTTTTTTTTTTTTTTTTTTTTTTTTTTTTTTTTTTGCAGAATTTTTTTAAAAAAACAACAAAACCCTTTTTTTTTTTTTTTTTTTTTTTTTTTTTTTGCACAGCCAACATTTTTTACTTTTTTTCTTTTTTTTTTTTTTTTAAACTTTTCTCTAACCCTAACTGTAACTGCGGCAGGAACGGCGACCGTATGGCTGGGGAAGGCACAATGGTCTGCTTCTATGTGGCGTCCGTCTTCGTCTCTTCCTCTTTGTTCTCCTCTTTCTCCTCTTTCTTCTCTTTCTTTGCAGCATCTAAAAAACAACAACAACCCAACCTTCACGTTTAACCCTTTCGCCGCCAGCCATTTTTCACCCCCAAAATACCATTAAACTTAACTGGGTAGAGAGAAAAACTAACTGCAGTACTGGGAATTCCTCTGTGACATGCAGAACATTAGGCCTATCCTTACATAAAAATTAAGACAAATAGGGTCTTTGGATAACAGGCCCCTGATTTGATGCCTTTTAGTGACATGGGTGTTAAACCATTGTGGTGCAGAAATGCCACATTGGCGGTGAAAGGGTTAATTGCGGATGATATTGTTCTTCAGAAATTGTCTTTTTTTATCTTTCATTTTTGAATAACGAAACAAAAAAAAGCGCATTCAAAAGTATCAGTATAACAACTAGCACATTTTATTTTACTTATTTTATATAAACGATCTTGATCAATAACAAAAAGTCTGAATAAGCTTAAAAAAAAAGAAGTCTCCCAAATTATTTGAAATGAGAAAATGCCTGCCACTCTGTACTATTCCGTTTATCTGTTTTCTGATAAATAACAGATTTATTATGTAAAAACTTCTGTGAGACAGACTTAGGGAAGGATGCATCATGCACTGATGCGACTAAAATTAAAAACCTAGTTGCAAATAAATTCACCCAAATAAAATATCATCTAATTTTACCAGACACTTTATTACCAAATCATAAACCTTATCAACGATTTTCAAAAAACACTGAATAAAACATGAATAGCCTCTTTAATTGTTCAGATTATTCATGAACTATTTTTTGCACATGGTAGCAGGTTTTTTTTTCATGATAATCTGGATGATAACCTGAATATAAAATGGCCGTCACACGAAAAAACTTGTGAAAAAAACAGACCTGCCTACTTGGAATTTTCCCAATCAGTAGCCCAGCCATCAATTTCAGTAGCATGGCAAATTTTTTCGTAGCATCCACAAACGACGGCAATCGATTTGTTCTCTTCCTGAGCCGAAACACACTGCTTATGTTTCGCCGATTGAATGTATTGACGGCAATCATCTCTACTGCCATGATTCACAGAGAAGTCCGCATGGCAGAGGTTGCAGTGACTCGGTGAGCACCGAGTCGACTTCTGACGATGCAAGGCCACTCCGTGTAAGCTATTTTGAAAACTTGTGCGGCAGGCCGATGTTTTTTCTTAGAACAAGATGGTGTGCCAGATGATTTTCGTTTTCTGG
This sequence comes from Phymorhynchus buccinoides, assembly GCA_017654935.2. NCBI lineage: Eukaryota > Metazoa > Mollusca > Gastropoda > Neogastropoda > Raphitomidae > Phymorhynchus > Phymorhynchus buccinoides. The sequence goes on from CM065693.1 coordinate 13,546,884, forward strand.
TTTGGGTTCGTTTTTCTTCGTTTGAAACATCTCCCGAATCACTGCTGCTGCTGGAGTCCGCCATTTTTTTCAGAGAAAGTAATAAGAACGCATGCGCAGTCACTTTCATAAAAACGGAAGTGACTAGGTTGTCGCGCGTGACATGCCGTCTGCTCTCAGAAACATACAAAACCGGGAACGGCATAAGCAAAAATAAAATGCGGCGGCAATTTTTTTTCTTTCCGTAGCAAAGCTTTATTTTTCGTAGCTGCTACGGCCAAATCGTAGCAGTAGGCAGGTCTGAAAAAAGCAACAAAACTCAAATTCCTAAAATGCGTGCGTGCGTGCGCGTGTGTGTGAGAGAGTGAAAAAAAACAACAACAAGGAAATAAAAACATGAAACCTACACAGCCAATACACACCGATAAAGGAGACTTACCTTCGGAAGCTTCAGAGGAATCGTTGAGTTTTCGTTTCCGGTTGGTGAAGGGGCGACGTTTGAATTTGGGAACCAGGGGCTCCATGTTCAGCACCTTGTGGGACTGACGGAAGGCCATCAGCCGCAAAGCATGCTGAAAAAACCCATGAAAACAACCGCTGAATTTAACCAAGACAAGAGGCAAAGCCTTAAAGGCTCACTCGAACAGGAACATGTGGGACAACAACAAAGATTGAGGGGGGTGTCTAAAGTACAAGATTGCCAATACAATTTTAAAGTACAAATGAAACTATCGTTAATGGGTATAACAAAAAAATAAAAAAAGTGCCCGTGCCGAGAATCGGACCCGGAACCATTGGCATGACAGACAGACACTCTACCAATGAGCTATCGGGGCTTTCAGTATTGATGAGTTTCTTAACTCATGTTGCCTGTTGAATACTCTCTAACCCACTAATCTAAAATGTTGTCTGTTTGTTATCTGTTTACAGTGTTGTTTTAAGTATATAATTATTCAAATCATTATTGTTTGAAAGCTTGTATAGACATCTATAGGTGTGCAAAGTTTGAACAATGTATGCCTTCTATTTCCCGAGAAAATGCCAATGTTAAAGTTTGGAGATTAGACCACGGACACACACACACATACACACAACCGAACAGCTATCATACTATAGACTCACTTCGTGAGCCCAAAATCTAAATGTTTGTTGTTGTCGTACCCTGGCCTAAAGACCACAGTGATCATCCTAACAGCTGAAGCACTTGAACACTATGGTCCAAATGCACCTGCTAGGGATGAGAACATTACATGTGTGACCGTTTTTGACTACCCCACCACATGGGCAGCCACACTCCTGACTTCCGAGGATTTTGGATACTGATGTTATGCTAGGAGTTTGCCATGGCTAAAGACAATCCCCGCACAACTATGCAGAGCATAACATTATGATGTAGCCTTGGTGTTCTAGTTTATGTCAATTGGTCTGACACAGCCTTAAAACAAGGCGGAATTTTTGTCAGTGATTGCAGTTTTGGAATTTGTGCCCCAACCGTTTGGAATTCTCTGCCTGTTGATCTCCATCATGAACCAAAACTCTAGTTTCAAAACTAAACTTAAAACCTACTTTTTTCACAATTGATTTTTTGGGTGTTCATTTTGAACTTGCAAACAAATGAAAGAATGTGTGAGAATGGTTTGATATGGCTGTGTGTGAATCCGTGAAAGGAAGCATGTTGAATTCAAATTAACCATCATTACAATATTATTATGTGTGTGTGTTTCCTTTACCCGGGCGGAGGTGACAAGGTCTTCTCTCATCTGGAGGGTGAGGGGGGGGGGGGTGTGTTCCCAAAATGTCTGTAGGTTTCTCTTCAGAGAGATAAAGAGATAGAGAGAGGACAATGTGTGTTCCCCTACCTGTGCGGAGGTGACGAGGTCTTCTCTCATCTGCAGGGTGAGGGGGGCCAAGGTGTCCCTGGGTTCCTTTTCACAGATAGAGAGATAGAGAAATAGGTAGAGACAAAGAGAGAGAGGGGAGAATGTGTGCGTTCCCCTACCTGTGCGGAGGTGACGAGGTCTTCTCTCATCTGCAGGGTGAGGGCAGCCAAGGTGTCCCTAGGTTCCTTTTCACAGGGGTCACACAGACCAGGTCCATCTGCATAACACACGACAGGTTGACACATTGGTACCATGTTTCACCCACTATAATAATAATAATTTAATTTCATATAGTGCCAAAATCCATACAGTAGTATGCTCGACGAGCTTTACAAAAGCAACACCGAAAGATGAAAAACATGTATTAAAATCAGCAAGAAAGTCATACTACCAACATTCCAATGCAAAGAAAAAAAGTAACCAAAAATAACATGATTCTCACTCACAGACATCCACCCTCGTTCACCAGCACTGTCACTCTCTGACAACACCTCACCCTCACAGAAACTAATGAAAATGTAAACAAGCAACAGCAAGAAATGCACCAATACACATGGCCCATACTCTCTCTCTCTCTCATTGTCCTTTGCGATCTACTTTGTAGAGTATGTTTTCGTTCAAGTTTGTTTCTTTTTTCTTCTTTTTTTTCTTCTCTGTCTGTCCCAAGGATATCTCCCGAACCGCTTCAAATTTTGTGTGGTGGTGTGTCACGACGAGAGGAAGGCATCCGTGCATAAATTATCGCCGTCGTGACCTTGACATATAAGGCTGTGTATACATTTGTGTACATTTAAAAAAAAAAGGTACATGAAACACTTTGGTGGCTGTCCAGTGGATCCCTGCCCACTATGCCCTGGCAGGAAATGAGGAGGCGGACAGATTGGCCAAATCTGGCAGCAGGCTGAAGCAGACAAACCTGCCAGTCTCAGGGCTGCCTATCCCTTATTGCAGCTTCCAGGGACAAACTGGTTAAACACCAGGGACAGAGACTTATTTCCAGGGACAAACATCGCAACGTCATGCATCATGAAATATATTTTGTGATCTAGCAACATTTCTGCGACCTGTTATTTTAGGTAATTTTTTTGCTGCTTTTCGGTGCCAACATGCTTCTGTATTCAAGATCTTCTGGTGCTCAGTAACCTCTAACACTAAGACATTTTCAACAGTGTTTATTGTTTTGGGTGTTCCTGTGTTTAATAGTAAGGTCAGCTAACAAGACAAGTGACTGCTCTACAAAATTTTGATTCTACTCAGTTTCCAGGGACGCTAAACAGAAACGTGGATTCCAGGGACAGGATGCCCATTTTAACTGCTTCCAGGGACAAATACCCCTATGGGGGGATGGTAGGCAGCCCTGAGGAAGCCAAAAGTCTGGTAAAAAGACAGCACAAAAGACTGGAATGAGCAACACAACCACCCATCTGATGATCAGATGCCCCACCTACAGCGTCAACAGCGGACCACTATATTCCAACTACGGTCTGGTCACTGCCGACTGCGTGTCCACATGTACCGCCTTGGGCTGCCACACACCCCTGACTGCCCGTGTGAGACAGGCCCACAACCCCCCGAGCACACCCTGCAGTCCTGCCCCCTGTATCAAGAAGCACGGACCCAGCACTGGTACCGTATTTTTCGGACCATAAGGCGCACACACCCCAAATCTTTTTACCGGTACCCAAATTTCAGATTTTGTTATTATATTTCATTAGTCGTTATTATAAGAGCACAGGGAACAGAGTCTGGGGGAAAAAAAAGTATCGCCCCAGGTCGGGTTGACATTAGACGCGTAAGTTCTGTACGGGAACCCTAAATAAGTAGAAGAAAGAAGGATACAAGTTTGCGTATATAGGGGAAATTCGGACATGTGCACAAATCTTTTCCCTTCTTTGTTTCACTTATCTATGGATTGCGCACGGGTTTCCGCGTGGAATATCCGCTTACGTGTGTACACGGCCTAATAGTCTGAACAAGATGGTAGATTTGTTGTTGTTGCAAACCTTGCAGGAAGAGTCCCGAAGAGATGCACTCAAACACACGTCGCAGGGCCTCTCCTGGGTTCATGCTGCGGCCAGCGCTGCTGAGGGTCTTCTCCACAAGGAGCTCCAGGGACTGCACACACACCATGGACACTGTCCTGGTTAACCCTTTCACTGCCACATTTTAGCACCACAGTGAGTAAACGCCTATGTCACTAAAAGGCATCAAATTGGGGTCTATTATCCAAAGACCCTATTGTCTTAGTTTTGGGAAGTAAGGATAGACCTTATTTTATATATGTCACAGAAGAATCCCCAATACTGCAGATAGATTTTGTTCTCTACCCCAGGTAAATTTAAGGGAATTTTTTGGTTGAAATATGGCTGGTGGTGAAAGGGTTAATCCACTACCGAAACACACAAACAAGATTACAGAGACTGTATTTTTGATAAATGCAATACTGACCTACATCAGTAACAATTCACTGTTCTGGTTAATCCACTACCGACACACCCCAACAAGATTACAGAGACTACACACCACAGACACTGTTCTGGTTAATCCACTACCGACACACCCCAACAAGATTACAGAGACTACACACCACTGACACTGTTCTGGTTAATCCACTACCGACACACCCCAACAAGATTACAGAGACTACACACCACAGACACTGTTCTGGTTAATCCACTACCGACACACACCAACAAGATTACAGAGACTACACACCACAGACACTGTTCTGGTTAATCCACTACTGACACACACCAACAAGATTACAGAGACTACACACCACTGACACTGTTCTGGTTAATCCACTACTGACACACACCAACAAGATTACAGAGACTACACACCACAGACACTGTCCTGGTTAATCCACTACTGACACACACCAACAAGATTACAGAGACTACACACCACAGACACTGTCCTGGTTAATCCACTACTGACACACACCAACAAGATTACAGAGACTACACACCACAGACACTGTCCTGGTTAATCCACTACTGACACACACCAACAAGATTACAGAGACTACACACCACAGACACTGTTCTGGTTAATCCACTACTGACACACACCAACAAGATTACAGAGACTACACACCACAGACACTGTTCTGGTTAATCCACTACTGACACACACCAACAAGATTACAGAGACTACACACCACTGACACTGTTCTGGTTAATCCACTACTGACACACACCAACAAGATTACAGAGACTACACACCACAGACACTGTCCTGGTTAATCCACTACTGACACACACCAACAAGATTACAGAGACTACACACCACAGACACTGTCCTGGTTAATCCACTACTGACACACACCAACAAGATTACAGAGACTACACACCACAGACACTGTCCTGGTTAATCCACTACTGACACACACCAACAAGATTACAGAGACTACACACCACAGACACTGTTCTGGTTAATCCACTACTGACACACACCAACAAGATTACAGAGACTACACACCACAGACACTGTCCTGGTTAATCCACTACTGACACACACCAACAAGATTACAGAGACTACACACCACAGACACTGTTCTGGTTAATCCACTACTGACACACACCAACAAGATTACAGAGACTATACACCACTGACACTGTTCTGGTTAATCCACTACTGACACACACCAACAGGATTACAGAGACTACACACCACAGACACTGTTCTGGTCTGATTTAATTTTTAACAGTCTTATTGATTTCTGCAAGAGCCAGAACATTGTCCTATTGATTTCTCTTGTCTCAGGACAGTTTGTCCTATCACTTTTTCGATCTTCGGTACATCACTGAGTACTGGATGCAACTGGAGAAAATCCAAAAGCAGGCAAGGCAGGGGTCCAGGGGCCGCCCAGGCCCCTGGCATGGTACAGGGTCAGGGTGGCGTTGCCCCCTGATGCTGAAGAAAAAGCAAAATCATACTCAATTTGAAGCTTATTCCAGGCTTGTAAAGTGATAATTCAACACTTTTTTCCCCCCTTGAACTTTGAATCAATTTTTTTTGGGGTGGTCAAAATTTTGAAAAACAGGCGCCACCTCGTATCCAAGGCAAGGTTGCATCCATGGAGTACAGGCATGGTAGTGGGGGCAAAGTGGTTTTCAAGGAAAATGGCCGGGGGTCCAGGGGGCCGAAGAAAATTTGATAAATGAGTGAAATTTTTACTTTTTCATGCCATTTCAATGCATTTTTTAATCATTTTGTTTCAAACTGTTTTGCAGATTTTCAGTGATTCGCGGAGGTCTACCATGCCTGGGAGTAGTAGTAGTGAAACCCACTGACCCACTGGTCGAGGTTGGCCCAGACTGGGTCACGCTGACACAGGTCCCTCAGAATGCGCAGGACCACCACACAGGAGGGCAGGCCTGTGGCTCTGGCCTGCAAAACCACAGCATCACTCTTGTTCACTGGGTGCACAGAAACAGACCACAACAAAGCAGCATTGGGGAACATAGAGCACAGGCAACACCATAATTTACCACTCCTTTCCTTTCAAGGAAAACACACACACACACAAGTACTTGTACACACATGGACATTCACTCAATCATACACATGCTTAATCACACACACACGGACATTCACACTCAATCATAAACACGTTAAATCACACACACACACACACAGACATTCACTCAATCATACACATGTTTAATCACACACACACACACACCACCAAATAGACATCACAGTCAAATCACTAAAGCCTAACGAAGAACAGAGGGGAAACAAATATAAAACTGAGACTCTACTCTTTTCAAGTATTCTACTCAATTTGGACCTCTATTGCTCTTCAAAATTGAAAATAATGCTCTAACTACTCATTTTCAGTGTACATTGTTTGATGGTTTACTGAAGAAAACTACACATTTTGCACCCAAACTACTCATTTCAGCTAACCAGACTACTCAAGACTTGTGTAGGGGGTAAACGGGTCTGCAAGACTAAAAAAAAAAAAAGAAAACTAAAAAAGACTTGAACCTGGAACCACTTGGCGTGACGAAGGGCGGCCAAAGCCTCCAGGCATTTCTGTCTGTTCAGAACACCGGGCGGGTCTCTCTTCCCCTGAACAGGCTCCTTCATGGCAGGGGAGGTCAGCGTGATGGTGCAGGAAGGGTGAGGGTCATTGGCAGCAATCACCACGATGGATGCCTCCTCCACGCACGGACTCACTTCGTACTGGCTGTTGGAAACCGCCTGAAAATTTACCGTATTTTTCATATCATTAGGCGCTACTGTGTATAAGGCGAGTAGGGCAATTTTCAAGAAAAATCTGAAAAAAATAAAGTAAAAGGCGATACACACCTCGCAAAAGAAAGTCGAAGTTTGAAGCCCGTACACATCCTGTAAACGCTTACCGACCGCCATTACTGCTGTCATAAGCTAGAGTTGGCTCCCTTCTCAAATAATCGAACTTCCGTTTGTGCGACTTCCTGTTGTTGTGTTTGAACTTTTCTTCGCGAAAACTGGTAGAATTATGGCATTTTAAGCTCTACACCGATGCTTTTTACATCCAATGAAGGGTTATGGCATCTGTTGGATGGTATCTCGGATAATAATAGGGATTTTGAAGCATTTTAACGTGAGTATTCGTCGTATTGGCGACTCATTATCACTTTCGATGTTGTGACTCACAGTAGACTGTACTGAGTACGGCAATCGTTGCCTCTCTTCTCACGATTTTGTTCACTAATAGGGCGCCCTCGTTTGTTAGGCGCATAGGTCGAAATTGGAGAAAAAAATATCGCCTTATAGTCCAAAAATTACGGTACACAAGGATTCCACTAACATGGGTGCCACTACACAAAATGAAAAACCTGAAAGGCCGGGGTCCAGGGGTAATGTCCCCCTGCAGCTGAAGAAAAACATGATTTATGAAGGTAATTTAGTTTGCTTTTTCCACAATTTATACAAATGCTTGTTTGAAAGTGTTTGAAAAATACAGATGACACACAAAGATCTCGCTTGACAAGTTTTAAAAACAGGAAATTCCTTTTCTGGTAAGATTCAAAAACAGGAAATCGTTGTATACCCAGACCTGCCTACTTGGAATTTTCCCAATTAGTAGCCCAGCCATCAATTTTCAGTAGCATGGCAAATTTTTTCGTAGCATCCACAAACGACGGCAATCGAATTTGTTCTCTTCCTGAGCCGAAACGCACTGTTTATGTTTCGCCGATTGAACGTGTTGACGGTCGTCTCTACCACCATGATTCACAGCGAAGTCTGCATAGCAGAGGTTGCAGTGAGCATGGTTCGCACCAAGTCGACTTCTGACGATGCAAGGCCACTCCTCCGTGTAAGCTATTTTTAAAACTTGTGCGTCAGGCCGGTTTTTTCTTAGAACAAGATGGTGTGCCAGATGATTTTCGTTTTCTGGTTTGGGTTCGGTTTTTTTCGTTTGAAACATCTCCCAAATCGCTACTGCTGCTGGAGTCCGCCATTTTTTCCAGAGAAAGTAATAAGAACGCATGCGCAGTCACTGATAAAAACGGAAGTGAGTAGGTTATCGCGCATGTCACGGCGTCTGCTCTTAGAAACAGACAAAACCGGGAACGGCATAAGCAAAAATAAAATGTGGCGTTTCTCCGTAGCAATGTTAAGGGTGCCGTAGCTCTGTAGCCAAGCTTTATTTTTCGTAGCTGCTACGGCCAAATCGTAGCAGTAGGCAGGTCTGTATACCAGGAAAAGTTGCACCCATGCACAAAGATAACAGCAAAAGCTCTTGGAAATTCTATTGAAAATGTTTAAATGTGGTAGTGCCTAACCAAAACTATGCTTATTTCAAATCAATGAGTGGTATAGACTATGAGCAACAACAAAAAAGAAAAAAAAGAAGATTTTTTTGAGAATGAGCAATCTTTTTTTAATGTTTGCAATGTCTACTAGATATCACACAAAAATGTAGTTCTTATGCAAGACCAGTGTGTGTGTGTGCGCGCGCATGTATGAGTAAATATGCTCGATATTAAACGAATAAACTCACATTTTTATCAATAAGCAGCTAGTTTACCTTCAGCTGCAGAGACAAGTTGTGAGCCACCTTCCTCAGCAAAGACACAGTGGGTTTGTCTGCACTCAGCACCACCAGTTGTGGGAATTGTGCTCACATTGTCATCAATAAACATTCAGTTTACCTTCAGCTGCAGAGACAAGTTGTGAGCCACCTTCCTCAGCAAAGACACAGTGGGTTTGTCTGCGCTCAGCACCACCAGTTGTGGGAATTGTGCTCACATTGTCATCAATAAACAGTCAGTTTACCTTCAGCTGCAGAGACAAGTTGTGAGCCACCTTCCTCAGCAAAGACACAGTGGGTTTGTCTGCGCTCAGCACCACCAGTTGTGGGAATTGTGCTCACATTGTCATCAATAAACAGTCAGTTTACCTTCAGCTGCAGAGACAAGTTGTGAGCCACCTTCCTCAGCAAAGACACAGTGGGTTTGTCTGCACTCAGCACCACCAGTTGTGGGAATTGTGCTCACATTGTCATCAATCCTTTTGCGTCTTTGTCACCCCCCCCTCCCCCCCCCCTTGATTGCTGTGAGGGAGGTGTGGAAAGGGGAGGTAAGTGCTTACTTTTGTTTCTGCGTCAGGTTTGTTTACACTGCTTTGTGTGAGAGGGGTTCCTCCCTGTGTGTGTGTGTGTGGGGGGGGGGGGGTTATATATGAGTCAGTGTAATAGTTTTTTTTTTTTTTTTTCTAAATCTTTGTAAAGCGCTGTGAGGATGGCATGCCATTGAACAGCGCTATATAAGTTTCATTTATTATTATCATCAATAAACCGCTAGTTACCTTCAGCTGCAGAGACAAGTTGTGAGCCACATTCCTCAGCAAGACACAGTGGGTTTGCCTGCGCACAGCACCACTAAGCTAGTTGTGGGAATTGTGCTCACATTGTCATCAATTTGTGCTCACATTGTCATCAATAAACAGCTAGTTGCCTTCAGCTGCAGAGACAAGTTTTGCGCCACCTTCCTCAGCAGAGTCACAGTGGGTTTGCCAGCGCACAGCACCACTAAGCTAGTTGTGGGAATTGTGCTCACATTGTCATCAATTTGTGCTCACATTGTCATTAATAAACCGCTAGTTACCTTCAGGAATTGTGCTCACATTGCCATTAATAAACCGCTAGTTACCTTCAGGAATTGTGCTCACATTGCCATTAATAAACCGCTAGTTACCTTCAGGAATTGTGCTCACATTGCCATTAATAAACCGCTCACATTTCCATCAATAAACAGTCAGCTTACCTTCAGCTGCAGAGACAAGTTTTGCGCCACCTTCCTCAGCAAAGTGACAGTGGGTTTGCCTGCGCACAGCACCACCATCTGCACGTGCAGGTTCCCCTGCAGCAGCAGCCCCTTGGCCAGCAGCCCCACCCGCATCACACCCTTCAGCGCCCGACCCTCACCTCCATCACCCTCCCTGCAAATACACCGCACAAAACACTTCAATCACGCTTAGAGTATACCACATTTTTCCTACTACAAGACGCACCTTATTATAACTTAAGGCGCACCCCCAAAAATGTTACACAAAATTCAGATTTTGTTATTCTCTTTCTTACAGTGTTCATCAAGGACACCTTCACAGTGTCCCTGAAGGACTTTAACATCAATATTTCCTCCTGGGAAATGGCCCGAAACCGATCAGCATGGCATGGTGCAGTCACCAAGGGAGCTGCCAAGTTCGAGGCTCACCGAATCGAGACAGCCCAGGCACATCGGGAAGCGCGAAAAAAATCGTACGAGCAGCTCTCTTTGACTCTGCCTTTTTCCTTTGCTTTGTGTCATCTACTATCTTTCTGACTTACTGGCCCATTCTCCTGCCTTTTTTCAAAAACAAATCTTCCAAATAATTGTTCTCCTTTGAGCTCCTCCAAAATCAGAATGTGTCGGCTGTACGCAGCGGGGAGACCAGTGATAACTGAAAACTGGACACATATGTACCTTACCCAATATGGCCATATGGCCTGGGAATGCAGAACAAACCCACCAGATAAGGCCGAAAAAACATAGGAGGCAGGCTGGTCTCCAAGTGAAAACAATGGTGGAAAATTGAAAATTGACTTGAAAGGTCATAGGAACCACGTGGCAAGGGCTAAAGGGACGTAACCCATAGCTGCCACAAGAGTGGTCCCTGACTGTTACTTTCGTTTTTATGCTATGGCAGGTGTGGTTTCCAGTTGATTGGTGTTTATGCAATTGTTTTGAGTGTTGGTCAGTATGGTTAGCATAGATGAAGAATTCTTGTTATGTCTGGTTTGTACACAAATTGTTGAGTGCCCCAAGAGTGAGACAAGGGTTGCAATACCACGTTACGTGACGTAGATAGCTTCTAACATTTACACACACACATAGCACACACGTTCACAAATGAAAATCGCACTGATTTCAAGAAACATACACACACACACAAAAAAGGCAAAATGTTCAATACTACAGACAAACCTCTATTTTAAGACTTCCAAAATGTCCGGAAAAATCGGTCGTAAATTGGAGGGGTCGTATGACGGAGGTTTTCACTGGCAGCCGTAGAAAGAAAAAGTTCAGCACAGTTCATACTCTCTTCTTCATGCACACATACAATGACATATTAAAACTGGATTTGGGTCTTTCCAACTCCATAGGATTGTGCAATCGATGTATTACAGTTTCACTTTGCCGACTTCTGTTAATCACCTCCACTCTCGTCCAAAGTCAGTGGTTTTCTTTTTCAAAGTCAGTGGTTTTCGTGCTTTTCCTACGCTTTCCGCAATCTTTTCTACAACAAGGGAAGTGACTCCGCTTTCAGGCCCTTGACCGTGGTTGTTTCCCTTTGCTCGAAGTCTATGCAGACGACAACAACGGTCGTAAAAACCAACAAAATGGCGGTCGTAAGTCGCGTTTTAGAGGAAGTCGTTTAAAGAGGTCGTTTACATAGTAAAATGCATCCGTGCCAACAAATCCGGTCTCAAATGAGAGGTGGTCGCTTAACAGAGGGTCGTAAAATAGGGGTTTGTCTGTATCATCATTATTGCATGGGTGCAACTCCCCAAAATGAAAACAAAACTGACAGGCAGGGATCCAGGGACCCATGGCCCCGGCAGGGTATAGGGGCAGAGCCCTGTCGCATGATTCGGGGGAGGGGGAGGGGGGGCAACTTAAGAGAGAGAGAGATAACGAAACAGACAGACAGTTAAAATAATAGACATAGACAGTTTGAGTCTGATAAGCCTTGTAAAATTATTACACTGCCTTTGTAAACTTCCAAGATAGAACAACCAAGTTCAGAATGCCCCAAATCGCTTGCGGTCAAATTCGTTGCTTTTTTTCTCCAGATGAATTTGAAAAAAAATGAAGTTCAGTTTCTAGTAAAATTAAAAATACTGAAATCAGTGTAAAACTGAAAGAGTAGCACCCATGTATTATTGTTGCTAGCAGTGGTAGTATTTACTTACTGCTGCTTATTTCCAGTGCCAGCATCATTCTCCTTTTGGTTCATTTCCTTCGCTGTAACGTCCCCTGGCTTTGGCCCGTCACTGAAAATCAACATGGAGTTCACAACCAAACTCGAACCAATCCTGCCCATCACATGCAAAGCCCCCCCCCCCGTGGGGATACCGGGAGGTCTTTTGCATAAATAGTTCCCCCACCTTCTGGAAGTTCTGTGCTTGTAACTTCCTCTTATCTGTCCTCTCTTTTTTGACTCTGCCTTTTCCCTTTGCTTACTATCTACTATCTTTCTGCCTTACCGGTCCATTCTCCTCCCTTTTTTCACATAGCACTTTCAAAAAGATATCATCTAGCTGAAGTTGGACTTGCTGGGCCTATTTCTTAGTTAGGTGCATAACGGTAGCATGACGCATCTGCGCTCATAATTGACAAGAAACTGTTTGAGCGATCGAAGAAGAAGAAGAAGACATGCAAAGTAATGCTAGATGTCATTATCTTCTTAACTCCCTTGCATTAGGCTTCAGTCTGCCTACCGGGATGATCTTGATTATAATAAGAAGAGCATTTTAAAGTAAAGAGACAGCGAACTCAAGCACAGACTACGGAACACTTCATTGCTGTTTTAGAAAATGCAAAGGGTGAATAATAAACTCAATAATAATAATAATAAACGGACACTTATACTAGCGCTTTTTATCGAGCACAAAGCGCTTTACATTCAGCATTGAAACACTCACACAATCACACAGCGAGTGAACGGGTTCTTGCACACAGACCCACACACATTTCATCAAACACACAGAAAACACCTGCTCACTGAAACGCGCACACACTTACACAAACATACACTTGTACAAACACGCACGCACACAAACACGCACTCACATACACAAAACACACATGTGCACTCACACTCACATACCCGCACACACTCACTCCCCCCCTCTCTCGAGCCGAACACAATCTCTCTTGCGCACACATACACTCATGACCATGCAAGCACATATACCCACACAGCACACAGCACACTCACAATACAACACACACCTTTGGGCCAGGCTGTCAGATACCAGTTTCAGGGCCCTCTCACCGGCAAGCACTAAGCTCTGAACTTATGAACAGACAGACAGAGAGACAGACAGACAGACAGACACACACACACACAGACAGACAGACACATACACCTTTGGGCCAGGCTGCCATACACTAGTTTCAGGGCCTTCTCACAGGCAAACACTATGCTCTGTACTTATGAACAGACACAGACACACACAGACAGACAGACACACCTTTGGGCCAGGCTGTCAGACACCAGTTTCAGGGCCCTCTCACAGGCGCACACCATGCTCTGTACTGCCATTAGTTCCGCCTCCTTGGGATAAATCGCCGTGTGCTTGGCGTTCACATGCCGGTCCTCGGAAGACTCCGGTTTTCTGGGCTGATCACAATAAAAAAATTGTTCACTCACACACACACGTACAGAAGAAGCCAGCTAAAATGGCTACCACGAAAACAATACTCATGATAAATTGGGATTCTGAAATGTTATAACATTTAAGTTATAAATGTGTCTGTTTCAGACCGGAGGACGTTAAACAGATTTTTCTTCTGGAAGTTCTGTGCTTGTAACTTCCTCTAATCTGTCACTCAAAGACTCAGCCTTTTCACTTTGCTTATTGTCATCTATCTTTCTGCCTTACCGGTCCATTCTCCTGCCTTTGTTTTCAAGAAACACTTACAAACATTTTCTCCAGCCGAAGATGGACATGGTGGGCTGAACTATTTCTTAGTTAGGCACATAACGGCAGCATGATGCATCTGTGCTCCTAATTGACAGGAAACGTTTCTGAGTGATCGATGAAGAAAAAGAAAGAACAAATATTCACAGCATGAAAAAAAAAAACACCCAAAAAGCAATAAGAAAACTAGTCAAGTCAGACATTACTGAAGTATGTGCACACATATTAAAAATTTACAGGAATAAAAATGTTTTGCCATATTTTACAATGTATCAATTTACATGAGAATTCTTAATGTTAAAAAGAAATCAGTTTCAATGCAGGATTAAAAAAACCACAGCACCGTCAGAATTAATTTTGATGCATATGTGTGTCTTTGATGCCAAAACAATTTGCAATCTGGCCCACTGGTTTTTAGACCAGTGCATCACAAAACAGCAAGTTTTCACCTGAAAATGCAGTTTATAAATTATAGAAACAGACCCCCGCCCCCCCCCCCCCCCCCCCCCCCCCCCCCCTGTAAAAAAAGCCTGTAGCCCCCTCAAAATCTAGACATTTATTTATTTATTCAGAAAACTTATTTAGCGCATTACCTTAACTCAATCGCATCGCCATGATTTTGACTCACAAATCACTCCAGCCATACACACAAACAAAACATGCATAAACAAAAGGAGAAATGAAAGAAGATTACGGGTTTTTACTTCAGGTTTAGACATAAGGAAGTGGTAGATCAGTCTTTTTTCATATATAGACTTTATATATAAAAACTCTCCACACCGATTGGTTTCCCCACAACAAAAGCAAAGTCAGAGGCAAAATTGTGGTCTAAGGGAGCGAAGCGAGTTTAGAAGTGACCAAGGTATGGTGTGCACGCAGATTTACTTCCCTTGAAGCAAATGCATCAAACTGACAGCTATCTATTAATTCCGGACATATATGGCTGGAACGACTTGAATGAGTTAAAGCTCAATTTCACCCTATGATTCTGACCCCTTGGTATTGATAACAGAATGAACCCCTTCACTGCCTGCCCCTTGTCTACTATGGAGTGTGTGATGATGTCATAACTTTTGGCGTCATAGCCCTGGAATGATGGTTTTTGGTTTAGACAAGTCAGGAAAGATATATCTCTAGACCATTTTCTCTCAGATTAAGTGAAACAAATCTCTTTTAACTCTTTCACTGCCGATGTCGCATTTATGCACCACAATAGTTTAACACCCATGTCACTAAAAGGCATCCAATCTGGGCCTGTTATCCAAAGATCATGTTTTCTTAATTTTAGGAGGTAAGGATAGGCCTAATGTTATGCATGTCACAGAGGAATCCCCAATATTGCAGATAAGTGATTTTTTCTCTACCCAGTTAAGTTTAACGGTATTATTTGGCTGAAAAATGCAGACCTGTTTACCCCCTACACAAGTCTTGAGTAGTCTGAATAGCTGAAATGAGTAGTTTTGGCTCAAAATGTGTAGCTTTATTCATTAAACAATCAAACAATGTAATTAGAGCATTATTTTCAATTTTGAAGAGTAGTAGAGGTCCAAATTGAGTAGAATACTACTCGAAAAGAGTAAACAGGTCTGAAAATGGCTGGCGGCGAAAGGGTTAAACTTCGTCATTAGAAAATCGGTAATTTCTCAGTTTTCCTCTGGCAGTGAAGGGGTTAACGATGACTGTGAACATGTGGATGGTTACCTCTTCCGGTGCCATGTAAGAAGACTCAGGTTCTGCAACCCCCTTCTGGCCGAGCGGGAGCCGACCCGTCTGCTTTTCACCTTCCAAAGGCGCGTCTTCCTCCATCCTGGAATCAAGTGAATCAGTTGGTCATGTATTTGCCACAGTTAGAAAACCCGGTAAAGGTAAAGATGTGCCAGCCCCCCTGCATTTCTCGGTTAATTGCAATTTTCCGTTTTTGCCTTTCTTACCAAACATAAAGCTGTATTTTATTAACCTTTTTAGCTCACTTTTTGGAATACTAACCCTAGCCCTAACCCTAAAACGGGAAAATGGAATTAACCGAGAAATGGAGGGGGGGTGGCACATCTTGACCCTTACTGAAAACCCTTTCTCGCAGTGTGAAAACAAAACTGCTTAAACACAATGAAGCTAGTACAGTGGAACCTCCCTTATAAGACCTCCCATTATAAGACTCCCTCCCATATAAGACCTACTTCTATGAGACATTGCCCTTATTTGTAAGTATTAAAATTACCTCCCTTATAAGACATTTTGGATGATTTTTGAAGGTCTTATAAGGGAGGTACCACTGTACCGTATATGGTATTTTGCATATTCTAGTCACAGAGACTTATCTCTGTGAAATTCGGGCTGCTCTCCCCTGGAGAGCGTGTCACTGCAAGTGCGGCGCCTACCCAATTACAAAAATTGTGGGGGGGCGGCACAGGGTAAGGGTGTGTGTGCACACTTGAAAAACTTAGCTATCAATTTGGCCATACCAGGCAGCGGGATTTCTCCCTGCTCTTACCGACTTTCAACTGCCATGAGATTCTTACGTGCGCAAAGCGCACGGGTCAGACTAACTTTTCCTGTCAAACTAGAAAGAAAGGGCGAGGCCGGGATTCGAACCCGGGTCACTCACGCTGCAGTCACGCATTACATTTGACAGGCGAACGTCTTAACCACTCTGTCATCTTTCTCCCGACAGTATTTTACGGACTATAAGGCGATACTTTTTTCCTAGACTGAGATCCCTACAACTTATAATGTGACTGATAATACAGTAAGGAAATAGAGTAACAAAATCTGAATTTTGAGTCAAATTTGGGGGGTGCGCCTTATAATCCGTAAAATACGGTAATATTTTTTACATTCTTTTGTTTCTATTGATGGTTTATCAATTTATTAATAACTTATTCATTATTGTAAGCGCTTAGGGCTTATTTAAGATTAAGCGCTAGAAATGCTCATTATTATTATTATCATCATATAGTAAAAAGCCAAGTGTCCGTGTGTGTGTGTGTGTGTGTGTGTCTGTCTGAAACACAAAACGGGCCTTATAACTCTGCCGTTTTTCGACCGAATCGCTTCAAATTTGCTGTGAGCCCTAACGGGGTGATGGCAATGGCAACCAAGGCGGCCGTGTCATTTGCGCAGTTTTGCAAATGCGCGAAACGCGCATCCGCCGGCCTTTCGGCGCCCGCATCTCCGGTATTTCTGGACCGATTGCCTTCAAATTTGGCAGATATATGACCGGGGACGGTGACGATCAATGTGCCAAACCGGAAGCGAATCAATTACTTAGGCGCATAACAGCAGCATGATGCAAAACGGGTCTTATAACTCCGCCAGTTTTCAACCGAATCGCGTCAAATTTGCTGTCAGGCTTGCTGTCACCGGGGCAAAGCCTGGCAGCAAATTTGAAGAAAATCGGGAGAGCACGTCACTCTCAGAGCAGCGCCAACGGGAAACGGGGCCTTATAACTCTGCCGTTTCTTAACCAAATCGCTTCAAATTTGCTGTACTCAGCGTTACCAGTACTGGGCGTTACCGTTGCTAGGGAGAGCGCATCATTCTCAGAGCAGCACCAACGCGAAACGGGGCCTTATAACTCCGCCTTTTCTTATCCGAATCGTTTCAAATTTGCTGTACTCAGCGTTACCACTACTTGGCATCACATCACTCTCAGAGCAGCGTCTATGGGAAACGGGGCCTTATAACTCCACCCTTTCTTAACGAAATCGCTTCAAATTTGCTGTACTCAGTGTTACCAGTACTTGGCATTACCGTTACTAGGCGTTACTGGTACTCGGCGTTGCGCTAGTTAATAATAAAAATAGTAAAAAAAGTGTAATAACAAAATCTTAAATTCGGGTAAAATTTGGGGGGGGGGGGGGGGGGGGGGTGCCTTATAGTCCGAAAAAAAACGCAGTACTGCCTTGCCTCTTAGCCAGTTGGAGAAGATAATCTGTTGAGAATAGCAGTCCATACCAGCTCATTTCTATTACTAAGTTACCTCGCCTTGGCATGAGGCTGTGTCAGACCAGTTGACATAAGACTTGTCTATGTAAATTGAAAATTGATTTTTTAATGTAATCTGATTGTAAATTTGTTATTTTATTATGTATATGTATTTTATTTATATTTAGCTTAATATGTACATATTTCTTAGTGTGCTCATGTGTATGTGTGTGTAAGAATGTGAAGGATAGTGTGGAGGTATGTAAGCGGTTGTTTTTAATATGAATGATTTTAGGGCAATTGTAAAGCGCTTAGACTAAGTTAGAGCTTAAAGGTGAAGCGCTATGTACATTTTCTTAAATAAATAAATAAGCTAGAACATCAAAATGTTGCTACGTTCTGCATGTTTGTGCGGGGGATTGTCTTAAGCCATGACAAGCTCCTAGCATAACATCATCCGTCTAAAATCCTCCGAAAATCAGAGTGTGGCTGCCCACGAGGCGAGGTAATAAAAAACAGTCACACATGTAATGTTCTCATCCCTAGCTGGTGCATTTGTGCCAGTGTTCAAGTGCTTTGGCTGTTGGGATGGTCCCTGGAGTCTTTAAGCCAGGGTACAACAACAAGTGTATCCACTTATGAACAAAAGCATAGGTGTAGTGTATCCACTTATGAACAAAAGCATAGGTGTAGTGTATCCCCTTATGAACAAAAGCATAGGTGTAGTGTATCCACTTATGAACAAAAGCATAGGTGTAGTATATCCACTTATGAACAAAAGCATAGGTGTAGTGTATCCCCTTATGAACAAAAGCATAGATGTAGTGTATCCACTTATGAACAAAAGCATAGGTGTAGTGTATCCACTTATGAACAAAAGCATAGGTGTAGTGTATCCCCTTATGAACAAAAGCATAGATGTAGTGTATCCACTATGAACAAAAGCATAGATGTAGTGTATCCCCTTATGAACAAAAGCATAGGTGTAGTGTATCCACTTATGAACAAAAGCATAGGTGTAGTGTATCCCCTTATGAACAAAAGCATAGATGTAGTGTATCCCCTTATGAACAAAAGCATAGGTGTAGTGTATCCACTTGTGAACAAAAGCATAGGTGTAGTGTATCCACTTGTGAACAAAAGCATAGGTGTAGTGTATCCACTTATGAACAAAAGCATAGGTGTAGTGTATCCCCTTATGAACAAAAGCATAGATGTAGTGTATCCACTATGAACAAAAGCATAGATGTAGTGTATCCCCTTATGAACAAAAGCATAGGTGTAGTGTATCCACTTATGAACAAAAGCATAGGTGTAGTGTAAAGTCCATGTCTGAAATCAAATAAAAACTTATTCAAACCAAAGCAGTTTAAAATTTATGGAGATCTTTATGATCTCTGTTCATTGAAATTTGAACATCTGAATCTAGTGACGCTGCGCTGTCCCTCCCGACACTCACACAGTGCTGTGCATTGCGGTAGAAAGAAAAACAAACAGAAAAATTAAAAAAAGCTCTCCCCAGCGTTTCATGGCTCCATTCAGGCCAATCTGGCGACCATAACGGCCCCCAAGGACAAGCCCCGACCGGCACAGCCCCAGCCATCATTGTCACTTCCTGCATAACTGCACAGACCTGATCTGGGTTATGGGCGGTTCCTTCCGCTTCGGTTGAGTGTCCTCCTTGCGCTGCTTCCCACCTGGCTTCTCCACCTGGAAGCTGGGGTCCACCTTTTTCTGTGCACACATCAACATGCACGCATGTACACATACACACCATGACACGTACACACACACACACGTGCGCACACAGGATGAAAAAAAGTTGTCAAGCTTACTCCTTTATCCTCAATAAAGATCATTTTGACTTGACTTGACTTGACTTGACTTGACACACACCCCTTATACAGTTTCAATGCATACACACACACACATCCGCGCGTGCGTGCACACACACACACACACAGAGTTTTAATGCACACTTCACCAAACCCACATATTGTTTATTTCAACAATTAAATTGTCAACAAAACTCAACATTGAAACTACAGTGGAGTACACTTAACACGAAGCCGGATTAGATGAAATATCAGTTAACGCACAAAAACCTGTTTGAACGGAAGAAAGGCTTCTTTGTGACTGATAAAAAAAGATTGTTTTTCACACAAAAAATTTTCTCAGCACAATACGAAATAAGGTTAACACACACACAAAAACTTGGTCCAATTGTTATTTATCAGAGTTTGTACTGATAGCATAAAATGGAGGCGGCAAATATTTCATTACAAACTTTGCAAAATCCATCATGAACCTCATCTACTGCACCTTGTGTGATGTGCTAGTCAGGAAGTCAGAAGTCGAAAGGTATGGAATGCGCATTCTCAAGTCCTACAGTTTGTCGTCTGCAAAGGTACTCTGCTCGTTCAGCTGCCGAACTTCAGTTTCGAATTTGCTCTCAAAATACAGTTCACATTGAAAGACTATTATTGGCCACTGCAACAACCATGTTTTGCTAGAGTGAATGCCCTTGGTAGATGCTTGAGTACTGACCAAACAAGGGAATAACTCTCACCAATAACCCTATTTGAGGCTACTAAATGGCTGCCTTTCACAAGAGTGAATACCCTTTTCAGTACTGACCAACAAGGGATTCACTCTCACTGTCAAGGCTGTTAATAACCCTAGTTGCAGTGGCCAATAAACAGTTTTAATGCAATTAGTTTGAGCCTTGAACATTTTATTCTCAGACTAAGCATAAGATTTTTGTTTCCGATTGCAAGAGCGAACGAAGGCTGGGCAGTGAGTAGATAAGCGGTGGAGACACTTGTCTTCTTGAAGTTCTTCGTGACAAACACGGGCGTATCACTGAAACGATCAATTTAAAACCGATTCTCATCTGCGGAAAAACTGGTCAATAATTGCCGATAAATTGCAGGTGAACATTACTGGAAGAAGAAGAAGACGAATTCAAAACCGATTTTTTTAACAGGCCTAATTTGACATTGCATTTAGTTCTGCAAACGTTTAGCTGAACATCGTGCAGAGGCCTTGCAGTGCAGTTTGACACTCGAACCAATGAGCGCTTTTGGTCTTCGATGAGTTGATGTGTCTGAGCCATTTCAAGTGCAAATCTTTAACGCACAGGTCACTGAAACTGCCCTCTCTCTCTCTCTCTCACACACACACACACACCTACCTTGTACTGCTGTCGGTGGCGACGCCCTTTCAAGTGCAATTCCTTAGCGTGGATGTCGTTGAAAATGCACTCACACAGGGTGCATGTGAAATTGACAAACTTGCCCGAGTCGTTGAGCACATCCTGGACAAACTCCTGGCCTGCACACAACATTTCAACATCCACCAGTGTTCCCAGGGACCCCCATTTGGGGGTCTATGAAGCACTAAAATTCTAAAGGACCCTGTAAAAGAATGTGCAGGGGGTCCCAGGGATGCACTAGAAAAATTCTTTTTAGCATTCACAATGCCACTGGGACCCTCTATCCCGCCTCTATACTGTAAGTGAAGGAGTCCCTGGGACCCCTTGTTTTGTGGGATGATTGGGAACCCTGATCCACTGAGAAAGAAGCGACATAATCCCCAGGTGAATTATCTCATAAATTCCTGAAATGACGACGATGAAAATGGTGTTTTACGTCCTCTTGGTCTGAATCAGACACATATGGGACATTTATAAATACAAATATGGCAGTACGAAACCAGTAAAGTCCCAATTTTTTTTATTAATACAGATAGGTGTAGTGGTAACCACGCCTCGGTTAAACCTCATCGGCTATGGAGGCAATGCCCGGAGGCAGTACGAAACCAGTAAAGTCCCAATTTTTTTTATTAATACAGATAGGTGTAGTGGTAACCACGCCTCGGTTAAACCTCATCGGCTATGGCACCGCCACAAGCATAGAGTAATTCCTGAAATGAGGAGGAATTTGGTGTTTAACGTCCTCACATAATCTTTGTCCTTGACAAAGTCTTTGAATCAGACAAAAACTTGGTTCAACATAGATTTGCTGGGATTTTTTCCTTCATTTTTTAACTCATTCCGGACGAATTACGAGTATACTCAGAACAGGAGAACGCCTGTCAGGGCCTACTTACTAGTATTTTCGGAACAGCGATTTTTTTAGTCCAAAACCTGTCTAAATGAGTAAATCCATGTTATTGTTGTTTTTTTATCCAAACCACGTTTTTCGAGTTACATCCCTTCATCACTGTTCCAGCTTTCGGTTTACTTACGTTTGGAACATCTATCTTAATTTGCAATATTACAAATGTAAAAATAATCAGCCCTACATGAGCCCAGTAATAAGGAGACTAATAATTCCGATATTAATGCAAGTAATCATGATTTCAAAGCGAAAAATAAACTTGGATCAATCAGTAATGTTGTCCAAACTGAATCGTTGACAGTGTGAGATTTGTTGCGCTTCTTATCTGTCATAACATTGTTTTTCTAGGCAGCCCCAGACCAGTAATGGAGTTTACCTAAGGCAGTGAAGTTCTGAAGGGGTTAAAAAAACGTTTCAAAATTTTTGAATGTTTCCATTCTTTAGCAACATATCCCATCTTCCTAAAGCGGTGGACGCATTTTTTAAATATGTGTGTGTGTATGTGTGTAAGGTGTGTGTGTGTGTGTGTGTGGAAGGTGTGTGTGTGTATGTGTATGTGTGCGTGTGTGTGTGCGCGCGCGTGTGTGTGTGTGTCTGTTTCTGCTGTATTCCATTTATTACATGTGTGTGTTCGCTTTGTATTGTGTTTTTGTTTGAATGCGTTTTGAAAGCTAACGTGTGTGTGCGCTTTGATTTGATTTCTATTAAGATTCAACGCTGTATAAACACTGTATGTTGTTGTTGTTGTGTGTGTGAGGTGTGTGAGGTAGTATAGCATATCCATCCTCTTCTATCTGCCATCAATACCAGCACTGACTTTGCAACTGTTTTTCAGACCCTGTAATCATGGGCGCGTCTTAGACAGTTAACACAGGGGTTAGTATGTAAATTAGGCTAAACAGCCAATGGTTTCGGGAGTTTAGTCTAATTTACACACTTGGACTAATCCCTGTTTTGATTGTCTAAGACGCACTCATAACTACAGGGACTAGATAACAAGATGCCATTCTTGAAGACTCTTTGAATCAGCTGTTTAAATTACTGATTTCAGGAGCATTCCTGAACTACTTTCTCCTATGCTCACTAATCTAAACACATTTTGACTTAGGCAACAATGTCAAGATCAACTTTGTTCAAATTTACATTCAACTTTGCAGCCTGGACCAACCGGATATTCTACATGCTTTAACGGTCAAAGATATTTTACAAGTTTTTGAAGCAACAAAATGTAGATTCTTATTCATAATCTGAAGCTACAGAATCATACAATCAATCTTCAAGTGACAGGAAAGTGAAACTTCAATAGGGCATTTGCCGCATGCTGACGACCTTGAATTCCACTGAGTTGAATTTAGAGAGTTGAATTAGAAATGTCAGCGTAACTCGGGCAGAACGAGCGTGGGCAAATTAGTAGTCTAGTATAGAGAACGAACACTCGTGGCAAATGCCCTATTGAAAGTGAATTATAAAAAACACACCATTTTTTACCATTATTTTCAATCATATTCCACTTCTTTAAAATCTGTTGTAAACTAAAAATACACTGATCTACTCAAGAAATCGGCGTATAAAAAAAATACTGGTTTTTGTTGTTATTGTTTATTAGTTTTAAAATATAAGAAAAGTCCAAGAAAAAGCAAGAATGTGCGATGTGGTATTGTTGATGCTGTTGTTATTTGTTTGGAATGAAACTCCGTTTAATGTCCTCTGACCTGAAACAGGTATATGCGGGACATTTGTAACTATAAAGATAGTGGGACGATCCTGGAGGTACTGCAATACCAGGAAAGTTGCGACGTTTTTGAATAATTCCCCCCGTGGGGATACCAGGGGGTCTTTTGCACAAATAGTTCCCCACCTTCTGGAAGTTCTGTGCTTGTAACTTCCTCTAATTCTGCCTTTTCCCTTTGATTACTGTCATCTGCTATTTTTCTGCCTTACTGGTTCATTCTCCTGCCTTTTTTCTATAAATTCTTACAAAGATTTCTTCAGCCGAAGTCAGACATGCTGGGCCTAACTATTGCTTAGTTAGGCGCATAACAGCAGCATGATGCATCTATGCTCATATGACAGAAAACTGTCTGAGCGAACGAAGAAGAAGAAGAAGAATCAAGATTAATCAGTCAAATAAAAGTTTTAACTGCAGTTTTGAGTTCTTTGGTTGCTTTCTAAGTGACTTACCGACAGGAGCAATATCGTTTTCCGACGAAATGTTGAACTGCTCACCATCTTTCACTGCTTCATGGAAAACACACACAAAAACAGCAAAATAATTTCAGCTGAAGCAAGAAACAAATGTATGTCATTATTTAACTCTTCTAGTACCATGGGCGGATATGCCACATCACTCTACACTCCCACCAAATGCAACAGCGTTCACTGCCAAGGCCTAATGTTATACACGTCACAGAGGAATTCCTAATAATAGTAATATTGCAAATAATTTGTTTTCTCTACCCAGACAAGTTTAATGGTATTTTTTGGCTAAAAAAAAATGGCTGGCGGCGAAAGGGTTAAAACATTCAAATTCGTTTCACTGGAATTATGATATGGCTTGCCATTCTGTGAATCTAAGCCTAAGGAACCATTGCACCAAATTTTGCTACGATCAGTCCAGAAATGCACACACACACACACAAAACATAACAATTCCAATCTATAAAAAAAACTAGGAGGATAAAAAAAAATCCCAGTATAAATACGCACCTCCGTTGGAAACTGTCTGTGCCCCTATGTTTGTGCTTTTCAGGTTGCTACCGCCTGGAACAGCGAATACGACATCGTCAAAAGTCAGCCATAAGCCTGGTACAGTGGAACCTCCCTTATAAGACTCCCTCCCATATAAGACCTACTCATGGGTGGGAGCACATTTCAGCTATACTGAAACAAAAATTATCAGCTATACTGAAAAAGAAAGCAAGGATATCTTTAAATGTTCCAGTCGGACAGAATTGCTATACTGAATTCAGTATCTACACTGCCTACTTCTCTGAAACATTGCCCTTTTTTGTAAGTATTAAAATTACCTCCCTTATAAGACCTCATTCTGGATGATTTTTCAAGGTCTTATAAAGGAGGTTCCACTGTAAACCCCATTTCCCTTTCATAAATATTATCACAAGTTTGTAAAATGTTTGTCTAAGAAAAAGAAAATCAAATGAAAACCTCACAGATGCCCTCCCACCCTCCTCGTCTTCAACTTGAAACTTCAAACGTCAATTGCATTTATATGTTCTTATACATGTGTGAATATCTGTTGTAACTTCAAACGTCAATTGCATTTATATGTTCTTATACATGTGTGAATATCTGTTGTAACTTGAAACGTCAATTGCATTTATATGTTCTTATACATGTGTGAATATCTGTTGTAACTTGAAACATCAAACGTCAATTGCATTTATATGTTCTTATACATGTGTGAATATCTGTTGTAACTTGAAACTTGAAACGTCAATTGCATTTATATGTTCTTACACATGTGTGAATATCTGTTGTAACTTGAAACTTCAAACGTCAATTGCATTTATATGTTCTTATACATGTGTGAATATCTGTTGTAACTTGAAACTTCAAACGTCAATTGCATTTATATGTTCTTACACATGTGTGAATATCTGTTGTAACTTGAAACTTCAAACGTCAATTGCATTTATGTGTTCTTATACATGTGTGAATATCTGTTGTAACTTGAAACGTCAATTGCATTTATATGTTCTTATACATGTGTGAATATCTGTTGTAACTTGAAACGTCAATTGCATTTATATGTTCTTATACATGTGTGAATATATGTTGTAACTTGAAACTTCAAACATCAATTGCATTTATATGTTCTTATACATGTGTGAATATCTGTTGTAACTTGAAACTTCAATTGCATTTATGTGTTCTTATACATGTGTGAATATCTGTTGTAACTTGAAACTTCAAACGTCAATTGCATTTATATGTTCTTATACATGTGTGAATATCTGTTGTAACTTGAAACTTCAATTGCATTTATGTGTTCTTATACATGTGTGAATATCTGTTGTAACTTGAAACTTCAAACGTCAATTGCATTTATATGTTCTTATACATGTGTGAATATCTGTTGTAACTTGAAACTTCAATTGCATTTATATGTTCTTATACATGTGTGAATATCTGTTGTAACTTGAAACGTCAATTGCATTTATGTGTTCTTATACATGTGTGAATATCTGTTGTAACTTGAAACTTGAAACGTCAATTGCATTTATATGTTCTTATACATGTGTGAATATCTGTTGTAACTTGAAACTTCAAACGTCAATTGCATTTATATGTTCTTATACATGTGTGAATATCTGTTGTAACTTGAAACTTCAAACGTCAATTGCATTTATGTGTTCTTATACATGTGTGAATATCTGTTGTAACTTGTAACTTCAAACGTCAATTGCATTTATATGTTCTTATACATGTGTGAATATCTGTTGTAACTTGAAACTTCAAACGTCAATTGCATTTATGTGTTCTTATACATGTGTGAATATCTGTTGTAACTTGTAACTTCAAACGTCAATTGCATTTATATGTTCTTATACATGTGTGAATATCTGTTGTAACTTGAAACTTCAAACGTCAATTGCATTTATATGTTCTTATACATGTGTGAATATCTGTTGTAACTTGAAACATCAAACGTCAATTGCATTTATATGTTCTTATACATGTGTGAATATCTGTTGTAACTTGAAACTTCAAACGTCAATTGCATTTATATGTTCTTATACATGTGTGAATATCTGTTGTAACTTGAAACTTCAAACGTCAATTGCATTTATGTGTTCTTATACATGTGTGAATATCTGTTGTAACTTGTAACTTCAAACGTCAATTGCATTTATATGTTCTTATACATGTGTGAATATCTGTTGTAACTTGAAACTTCAAACGTCAATTGCATTTATATGTTCTTATACATGTGTGAATATCTGTTGTAACTTGAAACTTCAAACGTCAATTGCATTTATATGTTCTTATACATGTGTGAATATCTGTTGTAACTTCAAACGTCAATTGCATTTATATGTTCTTATACATGTGTGAATATCTGTTGTAACTTGAAACTTGAAACGTCAATTGCATTTATATGTTCTTATACATGTGTGAATATCTGTTGTAACTTCAAACGTCAATTGCATTTATGTGTTCTTATACATGTGTGAATATCTGTTGTAACTTCAAACGTCAATTGCATTTATATGTTCTTATACATGTGTGAATATCTGTTGTAACTTCAAACGTCAATTGCATTTATATGTTCTTATACATGTGTGAATATCTGTTGTAACTTCAAACGTCAATTGCATTTATATGTTCTTATACATGTGTGAATATCTGTTGTAACTTGAAACATCAAACGTCAATTGCATTTATATGTTCTTATACATGTGTGAATATCTGTTGTAACTTGAAACTTCAAACGTCAATTGCATTTATATGTTCTTATACATGTGTGAATATCTGTTGTAACTTGAAACTTCAAACGTCAATTGCATTTATATGTTCTTATACATGTGTGAATATATGTTGTAACTTGAAACTTCAAACATCAATTGCATTTATATGTTCTTATACATGTGTGAATATCTGTTGTAACTTGAAACTTCAAACGTCAATTGCATTTATATGTTCTTATACATGTGTGAATATCTGTTGTAACTTCAAACGTCAATTGCATTTATGTGTTCTTATACATGTGTGAATATCTGTTGTAACTTCAAACGTCAATTGCATTTATATGTTCTTATACATGTGTGAATATCTGTTGTAACTTCAAACGTCAATTGCATTTATATGTTCTTATACATGTGTGAATATATGTTGTAACTTGAAACTTCAAACATCAATTGCATTTATATGTTCTTATACATGTGTGAATATCTGTTGTAACTTGAAACTTGAAACGTCAATTGCATTTATATGTTCTTATACATGTGTGAATATCTGTTGTAACTTGAAACATCAAACGTCAATTGCATTTATATGTTCTTATACATGTGTGAATATCTGTTGTAACTTGAAACTTGAAACGTCAATTGCATTTATATGTTCTTATACATGTGTGAATATCTGTTGTAACTTGAAACTTGAAACGTCAATTGCATTTATATGTTCTTATACAGTCGACCCCCTCTTTTAAGACCTTCAAAAAATCGCGGAAAATCGGTCGTAAAAGAGGGGGGTCTTAAATCAGGGGTGACCAAAACAATGCACTCAGTGACTCACTACACCGTATATGACGCACAGCACATGCATACACAAGAACTAAAACATGCTTTCTCCGTCATTCTTGAATGAAACATCGCGGTCTAGCTAATAATTATACGAAAACGAGCGAAAACGGGCTAAAACAGAAAGTGTGCTTGCGGCCCGTGTTGCACTCACACACAAACTACACATAACAACAGTACAGACCTAATAATTTTCGCCATTTTACGCTCTGGCAGTTCATTTTCAATCACAGTTTGCACACACGGAACTTTTACCGCGCATACAACTCGGCTGACAAAATGGCGCCGCACATACCGCAAATACGAAATCACGGCAAACGCTAATGCGCCAGCTGCTTTCATTTATCGGATTTTGTGTGTTGTTTGCATTCAGCGAGTGTTTCAGTGCACGCACTAACGCTGATTTATCAGTTTGATAACGGAAAGGAGCTGCTTTTCAACTTATTTTTTTTTGTAAAGTGAGACCATTCACTGAGTTCCAACTTATGGAGTGTGACCGATCACCTAGTTTCAACTTGGGAGTTGACTTCGCATTTAGGCCTACGTGTGCACAGAGTTCGTAAAGATCGACACGATCGCGACCGTTTCAGTTCAAACTTTGATCATAAACTGCTCAGTGATGACACATGTGCATAAAAGTGGTGACATTTAGTGGTCAGATCGTGATATCGCTGATTAAATTCTTCAATTTCGGCATGAGAACGGTTTGTTTTTACCGAGATTGACCTAACAACAGTGGTACCCCAGCTGTGCGTCGGCTCGAACTGAGGCCGAGAAGGATAGATATCATCGTTTTTGCGACTGATAATTGTCAGAATGTGTTGCATCGGTCGTAAAATCAACAAGATTTACGGTCGCAAAACGCGTTAGAGGGGGAGTCATAAATGAGGAGGCAAGTTTAGAAGAAAAACGATCCGTCATTCATATTTCAGTCGTAAAAGAGGGGAGGTCGTAATTCAGAGGGCCGTTCGTGAGGGGGTCGACTGTACATGTGTGAATATCTGTTGTAGTTGTGCATTAGACTTGTTTGTTTCTTTTGTATTTGGTATATTCTAGTCACAGACTTATTTCTGTGAAATTCGGGCTACTCTCCCTCGGAGAGCGCATTGCCGCAAGTGCAACGCCTACCCAATTTTTTTATAAACAAATTTGGGTGGGTGGGTGGGCACACTTGGAAAACTTAGCTATCAATGTGGCCATACCAGGCAGCAGGATTTATCTCCCTGCTCTTACCGACTTTCAACTGCCGTGGGATTTTTACGTGCGTAAAGCGCACGGGTCAGACTAGCTTTAAGTCCCCATCCGAAGGACTCGACGTTCAGTTCAATTTTCCTGTCAAACTAGAAAGAAAGGGTGAGGCCGGGATTCGAACCCGGGTCACTCACTCAAGGGGGGTATTTCCCTCACCTCTCGATTTTCCCTTTTTTTTTCACTTTTGTTGGAATATACTGGGTCATAATTTCTGTACACAACTGAAGCCTGGCACAGACCAATGAAGGGGGGTGGAGGGTGGGGGGGAAAATCTAGCAATTTCCATGCGTGTTTGATGTGAATGCAACCGAATTATCCCGTGTATAAAGTTTGGAGCATTGTTATCGGAGTTCTCTGTCATTCTTCTTCCGCTTGGTCCCCACAAGAAAATATCATCAAAAAGTCACACAAGCAGAAGCAACAAAACAACATACATTCGCCAAAGTCATTACTCGACACTCTCACCAAATGCAAAGACATTCACTGCCAAACACACAGTCATGTGTTTTGTCTGTTTTTAGAGCCTATGTCAAAGTTATTAAATTCATAAAGTAACACATACATACTAGAAGGAAAAAGAAGTCACTCCCCTCTTGCCGGTTGAGATGCAACGGACAACCAAGAATGTCAAAAAATGCACGGCGCTAGAAGAGCTAAGCCAAGGCGAGCTACAACAGCTCAAAGGCGATTTTCTGAGCATTAACCCCTTGATTGCCACCAACCTAGTACATACTGACCTGATGACATCACTGATACATCACTGTCTTTTTCATGTCATGATTTGCCCAATGATTTTTCTTTTGGTTTAAATATTTTTTTATTCAGATCAGCAGGGCACATATACATCAATACATTGACATCACTGATGATGTCATCAGATGAAGAGGAATAACCCTCATATGCTGGCTTTTGCTCTAACATAATCAAGAGAGTAATACAGTGGAACCTCCCTTATAAGACTTCCCATTATAAGACTCCCTCCCACATAAGACCTACTTCTCTGAGACATTGCCCTTCTTTGTAATTTGTATTAAAATTACCTCCCCATGGGTGAAGGTGACAGATTTTGAAAATAAGGAAAAGGCGGAGGGTGGGTGGGTGGGTTCCAGGGGCCTACTTTCTGGGTCTGCTGCCGCCTAGGCCCCGGCGGGGTGTAGGGGCAGAGGCCTGCTTGGGGGGTCTGGAGGGCAAAGCCCCCCAGAAGCTGACAAGAATTTGCAGATAAATGCCTATTTCGTGAGCTTTCCTGAGGTCTTTCATTCAAATTTATGAAATGTTTTGAACTCTAAAATGACATTTAAGTTGAAAGTTCTAGGACAAACACACTTCATGGCTTATGGTCGCTCAAATCAGTCAATTTCTTCTTTTTTTTCTTGAAAATAAGGATTTCCTTATTTTCTGATTTTAAAATTAAGGAAATCCTTGCTGAGAAGGAAAACTTTCACCCATGCCTCCCTTATAAGACCCCTCCCTTATAAGACCTCATTTTGAATTTCTTAAGGTCTTACAAGGGAGGTTCTACTATATCAGTTGTCTTTTTCATGTCATGATTTGCCCAATGATTTTTTCTTTGGTTTAAATATTTTTTAAATTCAGATCAGCAGGGCACATATACATCAATACATTGTCAACGTAAATGAGCAGCAACAAGCTTGAAGCTTATAGTGTGCTCAAATTGTCAAGCTTTTCAATCAGTGCGCTCTGATTTTTTCTTTCATTTTCTCTGGCAGTCAAGCAGTTATTACAGACCCGTTTACCCCCTACACAAGTCTCGAGTAGTCTGGATAGCTGAAATGAGTAGTTTGGGTGTGAAATGTGAAGCTTTAGTCATTAAACCGTCAAACAATGTTCACTGAAAATGTGTAGTTAGAGCATTATTTTCAATTTTGAAAGAGTAGTAGAGGTCCAAATTAAGTAGAACACTACTCGAAAAGAGTAGAGTAAACAGGTCTGGGTTAAAGTCGCCCGCAAATTTCCGCTTACCCACGAAGGGGATCTTGGGAGCCACCCTCCTGATGATGGCGGCAGCACTGTCCGCGGTGGAAGACACCCCGGTGGCCATCTTGCCTCCAGCGGCAGGCGGGAAGACACGGAGGTGTGGGTGGTGCTGGTCAGGGAGACGGAGGAGGGGGGAGGGGTAGGGGGGGTCAGGATGATGGGCTCCGTGGAGGGGATGGGTCGGCCCATTTGGGTGTGCAACTTCACTACCTAGAGAGAGAAAGAGAGAAATCAGATTGAACTGTCACTCCCCCTCCCCATGGAGATACCGGGGGGGCTTTTGTATAAATAGTTCACTTGCATCACATGGACAGACACAGTGAATAGCCAAGGACCCTTGGCCGAGATTAAGATTAAAATCCTCCCCCCCCCCCCCCCGTGGGGATACCGGGGGGGCTTTTGTATAAATAGTTCACTTGCATCACATGGACAGACACAGTGAATAGCCAAGGACCCTTGGCCGAGATTAAGATTAAAATCCCCCCCGTGGGGATACCGGGGGGTCTTTTGTATAAATAGTTCCCCCACCTTCTGGAAGTTCTGTGCTTGTAACTTCCTCTAATCTGTCACTCTCTTTGACTCTGCCTTTTCCCTTTGCTTACTGTCATCTACTATATTTTTGCCTTACCGATCCATTCTCCTGCCTTTTTTCACTTAACACTTTCAAAAACATTTCCCCTAGCCGAAGTCGGACATGCTGGGCCTAACTGTTTCTTAGTTAGGCGCATAACGGCAGCATGACGCATCTGCGCTCATAATTGACAGGAAACTGTCTGAGCGATCGAAGAAGAAGAACTGCCACTCACAACAGCTCAGTTGGTGTGGTTGTTGTTGTTGTCGTACCATGGCTAAAAGACTCCAGCGATCATCAAAACTAGCCGAAGCACTTGAACACTGTGGTACAAATACACCTGCTAGGGATGAGAACATTACGCGTGTGACCATTTTTTACTACCCCACCACGTGGGCAGCCACATTCCGACATCAGAGGATTTGTGAGACTGATGATGTTATGCTAGGAGCTTGTCATGGCTAAAGACAATCCCCAAAGAACTATGTAGAGCATAACATTTTGATGTAGCCTTGGTGTTCTAGCCTATGTCAAGACGGAGCTCAGTTGGTTAGACTCAACATCCGCACCATATTTTTCTGACTATAAGGCGATACTTTTTTCCCCCCAGACTGAGACCCCAGCGCCTTATAATGTGACTAAAAGTAAGAAAATATAATAAAATCTGTGTACAATTTGGTGGATGCGCATTAACCCTTTCACTGCCAACGTCACATTTTTGCACCACAATGATTTAACACCCATGTCACTAAAAGGCATCAAATCAGGGTCTGTTATCCAAAGACCATGTCCTCTTAATTTTGGGAGGTAAGGATAGGCCTTACTTTAAATATTTCACACAGGAATCCCCAGTATTGCAGAGATTTCTCTACCAGGGATCCCAATCGTCCCGCAAAACAAGGGGTCCCAGGGACTCCTTCACTTACAGAATAGAGGGTCCTAGAGGTGGGATAGAGGGTCCCAGTGGCATTGCGAATGCTAAAAATATTTTTTCTAGTGCATCCCTGGGACCCCCTGCACATTCTTTAAGAGGGTCCTTGAGAATGTTAGTGCTTCATAGACCCCCAAAATGGGGGTCCCTGGGAGCCCTGTCTACCCAGGTAAGTTTGATGGAATCTTTTTGCTGAAAAATGGCTGGCGGTGAAAGGGTTAAGATGCACCTCAAAGTCGGAAAAATATGGCAATCAATAAATCACTTGATGTATTATTGGTCTGAATCTCTGCCGAGTCTGATAAGAGAAGTCAGTGCAACATCAAATAGTTAGCACAAATGTTTACATTCAAAAACAAAACAAATAAATATTTACAAAACATGGAAGGCACATTTAAAAAAATTCATTTTGAAAACAAAACCCCCATCAACGCAGATACTGAGACACACAGAATGGGAGAAGAAATAGCCAAATATAAAATTTATCTGAAGTTCTGTGGAAATCCTGTTTCTGATTCTCCTCTGATTTCACAGTTTAAAAAACCACAAATACATAACAACAAAAACCCAACTGTGAATTCAGTTTTAAAAAAGACCTCAAGTCTCCAGTATTTTTCTGCTTAAAGACCCACCAGATCACGTGTCAAAATCACGTGTTTTCCCTCTTATAGCTGGAAATAAATCTTGTTTTGACCAGGTCTCACTCCCATACAAATGCCCCCAGATTCAAACCGAAACATCATTTTAAAGAGCAGCCTCAATTTGAAGTTGGGGACATCTGTATGTGGGTCACAGCTACCCAGGAAAAACCCAAGGGACTTAATCGTGGTGCGTCAGTGTATCTTTAACCCTTTCAACGCCAACGTCGCATTTTTGCACCACAATAATTTAACACCCATGGCACTAAAAGGCAACAAATCAGGGTCTGTTATCGAAAGGGCCTATGCTCTTAATTTTGGGAGGTAAGGATAGGCCTTACTCTAAATATGTCACAGAGGAATCCCCAATATTACAGACAGATTTATGTCTCTATCCAGGTAAGCTTAATGGAAATCTTTGGATTAAATGTGGCTGGCGGTGAAAGGGTTTAAAAAAAAAACACCCCAAAAACAGAACTAGAAACACTGAACAGAACTAGAAACACTGAACAGAAGAAACACTGAACAGAACTAGAAACACTGAACAGAAGAAACACTGAACAGAACTAGAAACACTGAACAGAAGAAACACTGAACAGAACTAGAAACACTGAACAGAAGAAACACTGAACAGAAGAAACACTGAACAGAACTAGAAACACTGAACAGAAGAAACACTGAACAGAACTAGAAACACTGAACAGAAGAAACACTGAACAGAACTAGAAACACTGAACAGAAGAAACACTGAACAGAAGAAACACTGAACAGAACTAGAAACACTGAACAGAAGAAACACTGAACAGAACTAGAAACACTGAACAGAACTAGAAACACTGAACAGAACTAGAAACACTGAACAGAACTAGAAACACTGAACAGAACTAGAAACACTGAACAGAACTAGAAACACTGAACAGAACTAGAAACACTGAACAGAAGAAACACTGAACAGAACTAGAAACACTGAACAGAAGAAACACTGAACAGAACTAGAAACACTGAACAGAAGAAACACTGAACAGAAGAAACACTGAACAGAACTAGAAACACTGAACAGAAGAAACACTGAACAGAAGAAACACTGAACAGAACTAGAAACACTGAACAGAAGAAACACTGAACAGAACTAGAAACACTGAACAGAAGAAACACTGAACAGAAGAAACACTGAACAGAACTAGAAACACTGAACAGAAGAAACACTGAACAGAAGAAACACTGAACAGAACTAGAAACACTGAACAGAAGAAACACTGAACAGAACTAGAAACACTGAACAGAAGAAACACTGAACAGAAGAAACACTGAACAGAACTAGAAACACTGAACAGAAGAAACACTGAACAGAAGAAACACTGAACAGAACTAGAAACACTGAACAGAAGAAACACTGAACAGAACTAGAAACACTGAACAGAACTAGAAACACTGAACAGAACTAGAAACACTGAACAGAACTAGAAACACTGAACAGAAGAAACACTGAACAGAAGAAACACTGAACAGAACTAGAAACACTGAACAGAAGAAACACTGAACAGAACTAGAAACACTGAACAGAACTAGAAACACTGAACAGAACTAGAAACACTGAACAGAACTAGAAACACTGAACAGAAGAAACACTGAACAGAACTAGAAACACTGAACAGAAGAAACACTGAACAGAAGAAACACTGAACAGAACTAGAAACACTGAACAGAAGAAACACTGAACAGAACTAGAAACACTGAACAGAACTAGAAACACTGAACAGAAGAAACACTGAACAGAACTAGAAACACTGAACAGAAGAAACACTGAACAGAACTAGAAACACTGAACAGAAGAAACACTGAACAGAACTAGAAACACTGAACAGAAGAAACACTGAACAGAACTAGAAACACTGAACAGAAGAAACACTGAACAGAACTAGAAACACTGAACAGAAGAAACACTGCTCACCCTCTCATGCTTGGACCCGCGGATGTGCGCCGTGTAGACGTCAACGCTGGTGCACGTGATGTCGCACAGCTCGCACTTCAGCATGGGCGGAGGGCCCTTGGCCTTGGACCCTTTGGAGGGGGCAGGGGGAGGAGCGGGGCCACTGGCTGCCGCCTCCTTCTTCTTGTGCTTCCCGCCCTCCAAGTGCGCTCTATACGTCTGCACATCAGGTGCATCAATCACGGTTAAAATCAAAAGTGCATGCAGCATACCAGGGCGCAGGGTGGAATTAAAACACACACACACATATCCCAATAACAACAAAGATGGCAGAGACACATTAACCTCTTCACTGGAGGCAGTGGGTGGATGCCTCGTGCCTCCATACGGGGAGCTGGATGACCCCGCCCCCTCCACGAGTCTCTCCCCGTGGGGATATCGGGGTGTCTTTTGTAAAAATAGTTCCCCCACCTTCTGGAAGTTCTGTGCTTGTAACTTCCTCTAATCTGTCGTCACTCTCTTTGACTTTGCCTTTTCCCTTTGCTTACTGTCATCTACAGTATAGGGAAGGGAGAAAAAAAAAAAAAGTGAAACGAAAAAGAGAAAGGATAATGAGCAAAAGAAAAAAAAAAAGAAGACTAAGGAAACAACGAGCATCAAGAACAAGATAAGGAAGAAGAACAAGACCAATGAGAAAGAACAGGAAGGGGGAAATAACAAGATAAAAAACAAAGAACCAAGAAGGAGAAGACCACAAAGACAAAGAAGTGAAAGAAGACGAAAAAGAAACCATTCACCTGAGGTCCGTGACAGCTGATCTTGCACACATCACAGTAGTGGATCTGGGGAGGGGGTTTCGGCGCTTTAGGTGCCTTGGGGGTCTGTTTCTTAGCCCCCCACCCCCCTGCTCCAAGCGACTTGACTGCGTGCTGCTTCCGCTGGTGCTGGTAGATGGAGGAGGCTGCTGCAGAGTACACCGCTGCTTCATACGCTGCAAAAATAAAACTGGGTTTGTCGCTTGATTGACATAAACAGGGTTTCTGATTTCCCCCCCTTTTAACCCTTTCGCCGCCAGCTGTTTTTCAGCCAAAAAATACCATTAAACTTAACAGGGTAGAGAAAGCAAAATCTGCAATATAGGGAATTCCTCCATGACATGTATATCTTTAGGCCTATCCTTACCTCCCCAAATTAAGAAAATAGGGTCTTTGGATAACAGGACCTGATTTGATGCCTTTTAGCGACATGGGTGTTAAACCATTGTGGTGCTAAAATGTGACATTGGCGGTGAAAGGGTTAAGGCTCACCCAGTTTAAAGTACTAAGGGGTAGTTTTGACCCCTCTTTCAAATCTTAGAGGGTAAAGATGAAACATGGGAGAAACTCCGCCCCACTGCCTTCG
Organism: Phymorhynchus buccinoides; assembly: GCA_017654935.2. Lineage (NCBI taxonomy): Eukaryota > Metazoa > Mollusca > Gastropoda > Neogastropoda > Raphitomidae > Phymorhynchus > Phymorhynchus buccinoides. Next base: position 13,583,961 of record CM065693.1, read on the forward strand.
CGGGCGGGTATACACCACAGAGCTAAAACTTTTCACTCTGTGATCTAGGCTGATCTGTTGTGGCAGCAGCATAGATAGGACCAGCAGCCTGCAATGTTGTTAGCTTACTAAAATGTAACGACTGTGTTAACGCACAAATCATCATTTTAACCCTTTCGCCGCCAGCCATTTTTCAGCAAAAAATAACCATTAATCTTACCGGGGTAGAGAAAAAAAATCATCTGCAATATTGGAAATTCCTCTGTGACATGCATAACATTAGGCCTATCCTTACCTCCCCAAATTAAGAAAACAGGGTCTTTGGATAAGAGGCTCTGGCTGATGCCTTTTAGTGACATGGGTGTTAAACCATTGTGGTGCTAAAATGCGACATTGGCGGTGAAAGGGTTAATGCGTCATCTCACCCCCTACTTGAGATATTAAAGGGTAAATCTCACGCATGGTTTGACAATCTAGGGGGTGATTTGAGAGCTCTAGTGTGTAAATACATCTCTACGTTTTCAGAAACCCTGATAAAAATATAGCAATAAATTAAAAAAATATAACAATAAATCAATTCTACATACATAGTGTGTATAACACTATTCTCCTGGCACAACAGGACTCACCACCCTTTTAGTTTTACATCTTCTGCCCAGTACATCATTCAACACTCCCACCAAATGCAAAGACATTCACTGCAAAGCGCCCTGCCATGTGTTTGTGTACTTTCAGAGCTTATGTCAGCGATTTATTTTTGCTGTTAAACCAGCACATGTGCACTCAAAAAAATTAGTTACCCCCCCCCCCCCCCTCTTGTCTGTTTGCATCGCAAACTGATACTTTAATTCTGTGAATTTAGGGTATTTGTCAAGGAGGTTTTTAAACTGGTTAAGATTTGGTGCAAGTTTAATGTAGGCTGCAAGGGTATTCCAAAGGTTAGCAAAAAAAAGGTTTTCCTTTATTAAGTTCTGCTGTATTGAGTTAGTATTTTCAGTTCATTATTTCTAGTTTTTGCATAGTTAGAAAGTTGGAACAAATGTTTGTTAGTGGAATCAGAACTTTTTATTTTTAAGCAAGCAATGTTTACTTTAACCCCTTGACTGCCACCAATGTATCACTGGGTGTACAGGCACACCCACGGCCTCAAAGCTTATGACTTTCTCATGCCTCACCCCTCCCTAGGGATTGAGCCAATGAAAGTCCTGACCGATAGCCTAATTTCGAGTGGTCTTGGCGCCTGGTTCTAGCAGCCATCCACTTCGAAGAATCGATCAGGGTTAAGCCCTAAGCCGAAAAAGACTAAGGGTTCCCATGCTACTCTCGTAGGCCATGGCAACCCAAAGACTTAACACCTGTCCTCTGGCCTGGGTGGCCGGGGGATTGCCCAGCAAGGGTGTTCTACCCGAACTGGGTCCCCCATTGGATCACGTGGATCCATATTATTAACAGGGGGGTGGTTCGGAAAAGCGAAACCTTAGGATTTGAAGATGTGCCAACAAAGCAGACTAGGAGAAGGCCAAGCCAGCTGGAAAGCCATCCAACTTAAAACCTATGACCAAGATACAGCCTCTTAGCTCACGAGCCTGACGATTGTAGTATGCTGCACTGAAAACGCCTTCAAAAAACCTGACATCCTCTGCGAGAAGACAGCCCAGTCTTCATGGAGAACGTCCATAAGGATCTATGATCAATTGGACGATAATCTCACTCTCCACCAATGTATCACATACTGACCTGATGACATCACTGATTATGTCATCAGATGAAGAGCAATAACCCTGATATGCTGGCTTTTGCTCTAACACAGTCAAGAGAGTAATATCCCCAGACCATTAATTGCCAGACTGGCTCTATCAGCTGTCTTTTTCACGGCATGATTTGCCCAAGGAATTTTTCTTTAATTTTCTCAAGGGGTTAACAAAGCCACACCTGTAAAAGCTGACTGGGTGGTTGATGGATCGTAGGTAGAGGAGTAGTCTTGGTAGGTACTGGAAGTGGACACCGGAGTGGAGTACACATAGCCCTGGTGGGCTGAGCCGTCCTGTGGTTTATGCGGGTTTGTGGCTCGTTGGTTTGCGTAGCCTGCTGCACACGCAGCAAATTTCATTGGGATGCAAGCTTGGTTTCTCTCATCACAACAATTCACGGACTACAAGCCGCTTCGTAATATAAGTTGCACCCCATACTTTTTAAAACAATTCTGAAAAAAGTTAACGCATAAGCCGCGGAAGCGTGGCGATGCACGATGTCCGTTTCCGGGTGTCTGTTTTCCCGGGTGTGTTGAGTGTCAAAACGAAAGTGTCGGACCGCGAAACAGACCATCATTGTGAAAAACGTGAAAATGTCATGAACCGTGAACAAGGCCACAGATCAAAGGTCTGAATCAAGGATGCCACCGAGTTGTTTTACTTTCACTTTCGGTAACGTTTAGCCCATGGCACTGTACTAACGGCAGGCGGGTGGGGGTTAAAAAAAAAAGTTGCGGCAAATGACTCGTGTTGTCCCTGGCTCACTTACCCCCCTTTTGACTAATTATTTAAAAAAAGGTCTTTATCTACCCTGTAAAAATGATCCTTTCTGCCTTAAAAGTGTGTTTATATCAGAAACATCTGGTTGTTTTGTACACATTTTGAAATTTTCCGGTTGCATTTTTTCATTTCGCCAATTCCCTGAGTATACGACTTCAAATCTTCATAACTTTGCAACAAATAGTCTGATTTACAAAATCTTTGGTTTGTTGGAAAGCGTTTTTAATGCAGAATAATGACTTGACACTTGTTAACAACTCAAAAGTGACCTCTGGGACATCACGACTCACTTTGTGGAGATAGGTCACAATTGAGACTCTCTTGTGGCAACAAGCTTCATCAATCAGTCTATGTTATGATAATCCTCAGCATAGTCACAACTTTTTGTTTTTTTGTGTTTTGGGTTGTGATATCTTTCAGTCTGCGTTGTCACGATTTTCAGCCTATGTTGTGATAACTTTCAGCCTATGTTGTGATATCTTTCAGCCAATGTTGTGACAACGTTCGATATGTGTTCTGATGACTCTTATAGTCTGTGTTATGAAAACTTTCGGTGTATGTAGTGACAACTTTGAGTCTAAATATTTTGTGACAACCTAAGTCTGTTGAGTCAATTTTTCAATCCATTTGTGACACTTTCAGCCTATGTCATGTTGTAACAACACTTAGTCTGTGTTGTGACAACTTTCAGCCTATGCCGATGTAACTTTAAGTCTAAGTTTATGTCACAGCATAACAACAACAAAACACACAACCTATGTGGTGGCAACTTTCACTCTATATATCTGCTCACTATATGACGACATCAGACTGAAATATACACACACATAAAACACACACACAACACACACATGGTCGATCCTATACTGATATTTTGTGTAATGGATCTGTATCTCAAATTTGCATGCTAGCTTTATATATTTTTTATTCCCTTCGTAAACAGAAACGTATGGATAAGTATTTGGAAGGTTAACCATGTTTCTAGTCTAGTCTTATGTTGACTGTCTTTTTGTATCTTGACCCTGTTACTAAGGGCTAATAGCCTAAAGGAATTAAACCATTATTGTACAATTGTTCAATTGTAACAACTTTCTGCCTATGTTGTGACAACTTTCTGCTTATGTTGTGACAACTTTCTGCCTATGTTGTGACAACTTTCTGCTTATGTTGTGACAACTTTCTGCCTATGTTGTGACAACTTTCTGCCTATGTTGTGACAACTTTCTGCCTATGTTGTGACAACTTTTTGCCTATGTTGTGACAACTTTCTGCCTATGTTGTGACAACGTTTTGCCTATGTTGTGACAACATTCTGCCTATGTTGTGACAACTTTCTGCCTATGTTGTAACAACGTTTTGCCTATGTTGTGACAACTTTCTGCCTATGTTGTGACAACGTTTTGCCTATGTTGTGACAACTTTCTGCCTATGTTGTGACAACGTTTTGCCTATGTTGTGACGTTTTGCCTATGACTGTTGTGACAACTTTCTGCCTATGTTGTGACAACGTTTGGCCTATGTTGTGGACAACGTTTCTGCCTATGTTGTGACAACTTTCTGCCTATGTTGTGACAACGTTTTGCCTATGTTGTGACAACTTTCTGCTTATGTTGTGACAACTTTCTGCCTATGTCATGACAACTTTCTGCCTATGTTGTGACAACTTTCTGCCTATGTTGTGACAACTTTTTGCCTATGTTGGGACAATGTTGGATATGTGCTATGAAAACTTCCGGTGTATGTAGTAAGTCTATAGTGTAGAGTGGCACAGTGGTAAAACGCGTTCGCTTCGTGTCAAGTAAACCAGAGTTCGAACCTGGGTACAGGGGATTTTTTCCTTTCACTCTGCACTAGGCTTTGTGGTCTGAACGTGGAGTCTTTCGGATGAGTCGATAAACCGAGGTCCTGTGTGCCCATGCACTTAGCACACATTAAACCCAGTGACAACGAAATTGTTATTTGGTTAAAATTTACCCCCCTCCCTTTCCTTCCTCATCAGTGACACAAAAATTCGCATGCAAAAAAAAAATAGCCAAACAATAAAATTGGGTGGCGCGCCTCTGGCTGCGACGCGCTCTCCAGGTGGGAGCAACCCGAATTTCACAGACGCCTCTGTGACGTATAATGTACCTAACCTTACCTAACAACTGACAGTACTGGCCAGTCCTTACCTCCCTGATACTGGCTTTCTGCTGCAGTGAAGGCAGTGCCAGGTGGAGCTGACTGATAGCGGGCAGAGTGCTTGAGGGTGGTCGTGAGCTCACAGCAGGCTGCACACACACACGTATACACACACACACATGTAGTAAGCCACGCAAAAATTGTAAGGCTACATCACTGATCAGGATGAAACTTGAGAAAGAACTATCAAAATACTGCAGGCCTATTGGAAAGAAGCAAACAGTGACACATGCACATGTGTATATACTGAGCGTGCACACACACAATACACAAGCATGCAAGAACACATGCATACGCTGATACACTCACCCCCCCCACCCTCCCCCACCCCCCCCCCCCCCCCCCCCCCCCCCACCCCCCCCTCCCCCCCCCCCCCCCCCCCCCCCCCCCCCCCCCCCACCCCCCCCCCCCCCCCCTCCCCCCCCCCCCCCCCCCCCCCCCCCCCCCCCCCCCCCCCCCCCCCCCCCCCCCCCCCCCCCCCCCCCTCCCCACCCCCCCCCCCCCCCCCCCCCCCCCCCCCCCCCCCCCCCCCCACCCCCCCCCCCCCCCCCCCCCCCCCCCCCCCCCCCCCCCCCCCCCCCCCCCCCCCCCCCCCCCCCCCCCCCCCCCCCCCCCCCCCCCCCCCCCCCCCCCCCCCCCCCCCCCCCCCCCCCCCCCCCCCCCCCCCCCCCCCCCCCCCCCCCCCCCCCCCCCCCCCCCCCCCCCCCCCCCCCCCCCCCCCCCCCCCCCCCCCCCCCCCCCCCCCCCCCCCCCCCCCCCCCCCCCCCCCCCCCCCCCCCCCCCCCCCCCCCCCCCCCCCCCCCCCCCCCCCCCCCCCCCCCCCCCCCCCCCCCCCCCCCCCCCCCCCCCCCCCCCCCCCCCCCCCCCCCCCCCCCCCCCCCCCCCCCCCCCCCCCCCCCCCCCCCCCCCCCCCCCCCCCCCCCCCCCCCCCCCCCCCCCCCCCCCCCCCCCCCCCCCCCCCCCCCCCCCCCCCCCCCCCCCCCCCCCCCCCCCCCCCCCCCCCCCCCCCCCCCCCCCCCCCCCCCCCCCCCCCCCCCCCCCCCCCCCCCCCCCCCCCCCCCCCCCCCCCCCCCCCCCCCCCCCCCCCCCCCCCCCCCCCCCCCCCCCCCCCCCCCCCCCCCCCCCCCCCCCCCCCCCCCCCCCCCCCCCCCCCCCCCCCCCCCCCCCCCCCCCCCCCCCCCCCCCCCCCCCCCCCCCCCCCCCCCCCCCCCCCCCCCCCCCCCCCCCCCCCCCCCCCCCCCCCCCCCCCCCCCCCCCCCCCCCCCCCCCCCCCCCCCCACCCCCCCCCCCCCCCCCCCCCCCCCCCCCCCCCCCCCCCCCCCCCCCCCCCCCCCCCCCCCCCCCCCCCCCCCCCCCCCCCCCCCCCCCCCCCCCCCCCCCCCCCCCCCCCCCCCCCCCCCCCCCCCCCCCCCCCCCCCCCCCCCCCCCCCCCCCCCCCCCCCCCCCCCCCCCCCCCCCCCCCCCCCCCCCCCCCCCCCCCCCCCCCCCCCCCCCCCCCCCCCCCCCCCCCCCCCCCCCCCCCCCCCCCCCCCCCCCCCCCCCCCCCCCCCCCCCCCCCCCCCCCCCCCCCCCCCCCCCCCCCCCCCCCCCCCCCCCCCCCCCCCCCCCCCCCCCCCCCCCCCCCCCCCCCCCCCCCCCCCCCCCCCCCCCCCCCCCCCCCCCCCCCCCCCCCCCCCCCCCCCCCCCCCCCCCCCCCCCCCCCCCCCCCCCCCCCCCCCCCCCCCCCCCCCCCCCCCCCCCCCCCCCCCCCCCCCCCCCCCCCCCCCCCCCCCCCCCCCCCCCCCCCCCCCCCCCCCCCCCCCCCCCCCCCCCCCCCCCCCCCCCCCCCCCCCCCCCCCCCCCCCCCCCCCCCCCCCCCCCCCCCCCCCCCCCCCCCCCCCCCCCCCCCCCCCCCCCCCCCCCCCCCCCCCCCCCCCCCCCCCCCCCCCCCCCCCCCCCCCCCCCCCCCCCCCCCCCCCCCCCCCCCCCCCCCACCCCCCCCCCCCCCCCCCCCCCCCCCCCCCCCCCCCCCCCCCCCCCCCCCCCCCCCCCCCCCCCCCCCCCCCCCCCCCCCCCCCCCCCCCCCCCCCCCCCCCCCCCCCCCCCCCCCCCCCCCCCCCCCCCCCCCCCCCCCCCCCCCCCCCCCCCCCCCCCCCCCCCCCCCCCCCCCCCCCCCCCCCCCCCCCCCCCCCCCCCCCCCCCCCCCCCCCCCCCCCCCCCCCCCCCCCCCCCCCCCCCCCCCCCCCCCCCCCCCCCCCCCCCCCCCCCCCCCCCCCCCCCCCCCCCCCCCCCCCCCCCCCCCCCCCCCCCCCCCCCCCCCCCCCCCCCCCCCCCCCCCCCCCCCCCCCCCCCCCCCCCCCCCCCCCCCCCCCCCCCCCCCCCCCCCCCCCCCCCCCCCCCCCCCCCCCCCCCCCCCCCCCCCCCCCCCCCCCCCCCCCCCCCCCCCCCCCCCCCCCCCCCCCCCCCCCCCCCCACCCCCCCCCCCCCCCCCCCCCCCCCCCCCCCCCCCCCCCCCCCCCCCCCCCCCCCCCCCCCCCCCCCCCCCCCCCCCCCCCCCCCCCCCCCCCCCCCCCCCCCCCCCCCCCCCCCCCCCCCCCCCCCCCCCCCCCCCCCCCCCCCCCCCCCCCCCCCCCCCCCCCCCCCCCCCCCCCCCCCCCCCCCCCCCCCCCCCCCCCCCCCCCCCCCCCCCCCCCCCCCCCCCCCCCCCCCCCCCCCCCCCCCCACCCCCCCCCCCCCCCCCCCCCCCCCCCCCCCCCCCCCCCCCCCCCCCCCCCCCCCCCCCCCCCCCCCCCCCCCCCCCCCCCCCCCCCCCCCCCCCCCCCCCCCCCCCCCCCTCCCCCCCCCCCCCCCCCCCCCCCCCCCCCCCCCCCCCCCCCCCCCCCCCCCCCCCCCCCCCCCCCCCCCGCCCCCCCCCCCCCCCCCCTCCCCCCCCCTGCCCCCCCCCCCCCCCCCCCCCCCCCCCCCCCCCCCCCCCCCCCCCCCCTAGTCCCCCCCCCCCCCCTACCCCCCCCCCCCCCCCCCCCCCCCCCCCCCCCCCCCCCCCCCCCCCCCCCCCCCCCCCCCCCCCCACCCCCCCGCCCCCCCCCCCCCCGACCGCCCCCCCCCTCCCCCGCCCCACCCCCCCCCCCCCCCCCCCCCCCCCCCCCCCCCCCCCCCCCCCCCCCTCGCCCCCCCCCCTTAACTCTTTGGCTTTGACTGGATACGCGCCGACGCGTAGAGACAAACTGCAACGGAATACACGCCGGCGAGTTAGGGAAGTGAAAATTACGGAATACACCTCGACGAGATTAATGAGGGGGGGTTGGGAGGGGGTGGGGGATTAGCTATTTTGGAAACATGGTGCACCACGTTACGGAGCATGCTACACATCTAGTGTACTACGTCACTGGAAAGTGTGGTGATTCAGCAACCATATTTCTCCGAAGTTTGACGAAGCAAGGCCACAGAGCCATCAGATAGTTTTTCTCAGATTGTGAGCGGATATGAGCATAACGGAGTTTGACTAGACCAAGTGATTTTCAAGCGTCGGGCCAGTATGGACCACGAGGTGGAAGAAAGACAAGAGGCGGCACGGCCAGGATTATTGAAGGTCAATAGCGACGAAGACCCTAACAGAAAGCAAAGTACAGAATAAAGCAGAGCGGACAGTGAGATCTTTTTGAGAATGTTGATGGAGGAGAGTTTGTTGAAGTTCATGATCCAGCACTTCGGGCAGACTAATGAATGAATTTCTTCAAACGATTTTGGGGAGCGATGACGAAGAAGACTGAGGACAGATGTGGGCTTCCAAAACAGAGTGGGTGACGGAATGTCAACGCTTCGTTCAGCGACGGAAAAAAGAGGAAGGGAGAATATTCGAAGATACTATGTTTAACGAGAATCAAAAGGGGACTCAACGATGTTGCCAAACAAGTTTTAGGCGTTAATCCCACAGTTTTTAATTATTTTTCATTTTTTTGATGTGGGATCGTCATTTTTGGACAGAGACAGAGGCGTGAGAGGGGGAGGGGGAAATCTAAGGACTTCCTAGGTCTATCAATATCTGATAATCAAGTGGAAAAAATACGCGTGGTGTCACGCAATTTTCCCTTTTTTATCGAGCATTGGGGGGCAACACATGAACATTCTTTTGCTGGAACAGTAAAAAAGGCAAAATGAATATGTAGAAGGGATGGAAATGTGAAGGGAAAAAAAAACTTGCAACAACTCGGTGGGATCGCTTCTGAATGTAACAATATCAAGTGGAAAAAAAAAATCCTGAAAAAAACAGTGATTTATTTTTTGACTGAAAAAAAAAATTTTTTGTGGTTGATTTTGTTTGTGTTGCATGGTTGTGTGTAATGTGATTGTGTGTGTGGTGAGAGTAATTTCCAAGGCCAAACTTTTTTTTAGAGTTGACGGAAACAGGTGACTGGAGAACAGGGGAAAACAGTTTTTTTTTGTGTGGTGTGTGGTGGGGGGGGGGGGGGGGGGGGGGGGGGGGGGGGGGGGGGCGGGGGGGGGGGGGGGGTCTAGGTGGGTGGGGGTTGCAAGCGAGGCGCTAAGGATTTTGCGTTTTAATATTTGTACCAGTTTTTTTTTTTTTTTTTTTTTTTTTTTTTTTTTAGGGAAACCAAATCCCCAAGTGACGGTACGCATTTGCTTCTCTCTTTCGGTTTTGACTGAAAAAAAATTGCTTTGGGTAGGTGATTTTGTGATTTTTTTATATTTTTTATATTTTTGGGGGGTGGGTGGGGGGAGGTGCATGTTGTGTGTGAGGAGTTATTTCAAGGCCAAACTTTTTCAAGGGTGAAACATTTGACTGGGGTAGAACAGGAAAACAGTTATTTTTTGTGTGTGTGTGTGGGGGTGGGGGGGGGTCGTTGTTATACAAGGGCAATGGCCTAAGTGGAAAAAAGCAAGTAAAAAAAAACATGAACATTTCTTTGGAGCGGTCGAAAAAAAACCAATGCTGTGGTGGATTTTTTGTGATTTTTTTATAATATGATATGTTTTGATGGTTTCAGGGGGGGGGAACATGCCAATGGTGAGTGTTTTGAGAGGTATTTCAAAAAAGGCCAACTTTCAAGGGGTGAATTTCGATTTTATTTGACCTGGGAGAACAAGAAAACAGTTTATTGTTTGGGGGCTTTAGAGTGTGTGGGGGGGGGGGGGGGGGGGGGGGGGGGGTGGGGGTTTTTGGGGGGACTGGGGGGGGGGGGGGGGGGGGGGGCGGGGTGGGCAGGGGGGGGGTGGGGGGGGGGGCTTTAAAAGCTTATCGGGGGTTGTGTTCTTTAAGGAGCAGGGAACATTAAAGGAAGTTTAACTCTATAAGGGCCCGCAGAAAATCTAAGGGACAATATCAAGTATAAGGAAAAAATAGGGCATGGGGGTGGACATTCTTTGACCTTCGAAAAAAAAAGGCATATGTGCTGTGGCGATTTTTTATTATATTTTTTTTTTGGGGTGTGGGGGAGGTGCAATGGTGTGTGTGAGAGTATTTTGTCAAGGCCAACTTTCAAGAGTGAAAACACGTGATTGAGAACAGACAAGCAGTTATGTTGGTGGGGAGGGGGGGAAAGGGGGGGGGGGGGGGGGGGGGGGGGGGGGGGGGGGGGGGGGGGGGGGGGGGGGGGTGGTGGGGTGGGGGGGGGGACGGGAGTGGGGGGGGGGGGGGGGGGGGGGGGGGGGGGGGGGGGGGGGGGGGGGGGGGGGGGGGGGGGGGGGAGGGGGGGGGGGGGGGTTGGGGGGGGGGAGGGGGTGGGGGGGTGGGGTGGGGGGGGGGGGGGGATTCTAAGGACAATTATCAAGGTTGAAAAAAAAACATGAACATTCTTTGACTCGAAAAAAAAAAAATGCTGTGTCTGATTTGTGATTTTAATATATATATTTTGGGGGGGGGGGTGGGGGAGCAGTTGCACATGGTGCGGTGTAGAGTATTTCAAGGCAACTTCAAGGGTTTTTGAAAACATTTGCACTCCTGGAGACAGGGAAAGGGAAACAAGCTATTTTGTGTGTGTGGGGTGGGGGGGGGGGGGGGGGGGCGGGGTGGGGGGCATGGCGCGGTCGAAGAGAAGGTCCTGCCAGAACCTGGGAGGCGGGGGCTAGAAGAGAAAGAAGAGAAATCTAAGGACATATCAAGTGGAAAAAACCTTACTATGCATAGAATTTGACCAGATCAAGATCGAAAGAGCTGTGGTGATCTCGACGATTTTTATATTGAAAGTTTGATGTGCAACCATCGGAGTGCCAAGGCATGGTGTGCGTGAGGAGCTATTTCAAGGCCGCCCCGCCTACATTTTGTATGTACCTTCAGAACAGCGAAAACAGTTATTTTTGTTGGGGGGGGGGGGGGGAACTAAGAAAGGGGGGGGGTGGGGTCGTTATCTGGGGCCGCAGGGAATTTATCTCATCAATATCAAGTAGAAAAAACACTGAACATTCTTTGACTGCTCGGCTTGATTATATGGACTTTCGCGGACATTTTTTTCATAAATATTTTCAAATATGGGGGGGGGGGGGCATTAGTGCAAAGATGAAAAAACAAAAATAAAATAAAAAATAAAAAAAAACTAAAAAAGGGTGAAACACGTGAAAACAAAGCAAGAACAGGGACACTTGCATGACGAGCTTAGAGGGGGGGTGACGGAGGGAGACGGGGGGGGGGGTGGGGGAAGGGAGGAGATCTGTTGAGGTCTAAGCACTGCGTCCTTTCAAGTGTCACGAAAAAAACATCTAGAAACTACATAACTTTGAGGCTGAAGGATCACTTCAATGCTGTGTGATTTTGTGGGACAACGTATATCTATGTATTTCTGGGTAGGTGGGTGGTCTTACTGTGGGGGACCTTCGCATGACATGTCGTGTGACAGTATTTCACAGGCCAACTTTCAAGGGTGTTTGAATGTGAAACATTTGAATTGGATGGGACAGAAGAAGAAAACACAGGTGTATGCCAGTGTGTGTTGAAAGTGGGGGGGGGGGGAGATTCATAAGAGGCGGGGGGTAGCGGCGAAAAGTGAGGGACACTTCTATAACTAAGGACAATATCAAGTAGAAAAACATGAACAGTCTTTGACGGAAAAAAAAAAAAGCTGTGGGTGATTTTGCGATTTTTTATATAGCATATTTTTGATGGGGGGGTTGGGTGAGAAACACCTTGCATCAGGTGTGAACATTGGTCGAGTATTTTAAACTGGCCAACTTTGGCACTCAGGGTGAGGGGGAAACACATTGTGACCCTGGGACTCACAGGGGAAGTACAGTTTATTTTGTGTTCCAGATGGGGGGGGAGGGAAACAGAGGGGGCGGGGGGGGGGGGGGGGGGGGGGGGGGGGGGCACATGAGTGGGCAGGGCATGGGGAACCTAAGGACTTCAAGTAGAACAAACATTGAACATTTTGACCTAAAAAAATCTATATGCTGTGTCGGATTTTTTATACTATATTTTTGTGGTGGGGTCGGGGGAGGATAGGGGTGCATTGGTATGTGTGTGTGAGTGTTTCAAGGCCAACTTTCAAGGGTGAAACACGTGACTGGGGTGGAGAAAGCAGGGGGAAAACAGTTCATATGAAACGTTTTTGGGGGGACAATCGAGAGAGGGATTCTAAGGGACAATTGGTGTAGAAAATAAATCCATGAACATTCTTTGACTGAAAAAAAAATGCTGCAGGCGATTTTGTGATTTTTTAATATATATATTTTTGGGGGGTGGGGGGAAAAGGATGGAGCCATAGGCATTTGAGAGTATTTCCAAGGACAACTTTTGCAAGGGGAAACATTTGTACTGGAACAGAGGAAAACCAGTTTATTTTGAAGTTGTTGTTGGTGGGGGGGGGGGGGCGGGGGGGGGGGGGGGGGGGGGGGGGGGGGGGCGCCACGGGGGGGGGGGGGGGGGGGGGGGGGGAGGGGGGGGGGGAGGGGGGGGGGGGGGGGGGGGGGGGGGGGAGGGGGGGGGGGATTCTAAGATCAGTGATCAAGTAGAAATGGAAAGTGAACATTCTTTGACCGAAAAAAAAAATAGCCAGTGTGCAGATTTTTATTTTTTTTTATTCGATTTTTGGTGGGGTCAACACAGATTGACAAGACGAAAGCTTCCCCAGAGGCCCAGTATTATACCGACGACACAAGCACCCAACTGGGGAATGGTAAAAAATATATACCGGCCCCGGTTCTGAGCCACAGTAGCTTTAGTTGGGGGCGGCCCGGGACGATAGCGGCCACGCTACGTTATTGGGACGAAGATGTATACATGCAGTGGGATTTTCCAGGGGGGGGGGGGGACCGACATGGATTTTATTAAAACTTCTACCTAGGTGATTTTTCATTGTATTCTGAAATTTTTTCATTCGGCTCTAAAACTTGCATATTGACATTATTAATTTTATTTTGATTTGTTGTGATTGTATTAGAGCTTATTGGATTTTTCATACATGTCATTCTTATCGATGCAGAATGAAGGGGGCCACATTGTATCAACCTGGCTCATGTTGAATAGCTCTTGAGGCCTTATAGTAATGAATAACATCACAGCGAGTGATCCCATTTTGTTACCATGAAGTTGTGAAATTCCTTAGGTGCCAGCCACAGCATTCCCCCTTCGCTTTTTTCATTAACTACTTACTTGGTAGGGGGTAGGGGGAGACCTTGGGCATAGTATGAAACCCCTTTTGTGTTCATAGATCAGTGAGGGTGGGGGAGTAAAAATGTTGTTTTTCACGTAAGTGTTCAGAAGAAGAAAAAAAAACAAGCATAACTATAAAATTTGTGGAGATATTGTCAACAATTTTTGTTTGTTTGAAAGAAAATTGATTCAGCTACATTTTATAAGTATATGTTCTGCATTAAATGGTTTTCCTTCATGTTGAAAAATGCACGTGTTTATGAAAAAATCACTTAAACATTTTTTTGTTTATCTTCTTTATACTTTCATAACATTTGTGTTGGGGTATATGTTGGTAAAGTTCGTTTTGTGATGACCTAGACAGAAGAATCATTTCTGATTTTATTGAATGCAACACTTGGTTGTTTACAAAATTCTGTTGTCAAAAAGTTATTTGACACCAACTACCCGAAATCAGTGGAAAATGCCACAACAGCTCAGTTCTTGCATAGTGAAAATCTGTCTGTGCCCTCTAGTCTCAGCTTAGGCAGTGTGGGACTTAGCACAGTTTCCAGTAAAAGATGGGTAATGGTACCCTGATAAGATTTTCAAAAGGATCTCAGATTTACATTACCACCTGGGAGCGAGGTACTTGTAAATTTTCATGTGTAATCTCTGCGGTGGTTGCTGAGCGGCAGGGTAGTTTTCATAGTCTGGTTAGCTCGAAAGTGGGCTGGTAACTTATCTGGCTGCAGAGCCATACGCCGGTTCTTGCTGCCACCGAATCGTTGCAGCCAACAAAAAGGTTTCGTTCTTGATCATGGGCCGAATAAATAGGGTCCCGTTCGCCCCGTTTCAGTACCCACCGGGGTACACAACAATGGGCCATAAAAGTCTTTCAATTGAAATACAGATACTACAACGCCTTTTCGTTTGTATGAACCCTTTCATGCTTAATGTCGATTTTATTCCTATGCACCACCCAAATATTTTGAATTTAACGACCCATGTACGGGGGGAACAAAGGCCCCTTCAAAACCCAGGGTATTGTTATCCAAAGACCCTAATTTCTTAATTGTTGGGATGGTAAGGTTAGGGCCTTACGCTCATACATCGTCATAGAGGCATCCCCCATATTGCAGAATTTGATTTTTTTTCTACCCCAGTAAGTGTAATGGAATTGTTTTGCTGAAAAAAAAATGGCTAGGTGACACGATATGCTAGTTCTGCAAAGGGGTGCAATATTGAAACAAAGTAAAAAATAAAAACTTTTTAAAAATTATTACATCAATGAGTTGATGCTACGTGTGGCAGAGGCTGCAGTTATGGCACCATGTTCGTACGTCCCTAAGCTGCAACTTTTATGATACTAGGACGCGGCACATAAAACTATTTTCAGGCGCATGTGAAAAAAAAAAAAAAAAAAAAAAAAAAAAAATCTAACCGACCCTAACACTGTTTCCCTAACGGAAAATCCCCTGCGACTGAATCAAACTCTAAAAAACGTTTAAACATTATATGACAAAAAAACAAAAAAAGTTTTCCTTGTAAAGAACAATCGGAGCAGCTTCCCTTGATCATGGTCGCTCAGCGTAGGCAATACTCCCCAATAAATAGAGGCATTTATTCTTACTTAGCAAACTGCATAACTTGTTTGAGTCATTGCCAGAAAGTGCATTAAGTTTTATATAATAATAAAAATAAATATTAATACTTTAATAATAGGGTTAAAATATGTAGTTCCCTTTTCATCTCGTACCAATGTGGGAAAATTATGGAAACACCCACCGCACATGTTAGTTCATACACATACTTTCCCTTCACATTGTCACGATTGGTTCTTCAGCTTTCCTTTTCAATTTTGTGGTTCTTCTTACCAAATCCAAGTCATGAAAAAATGCCTACAAAACTCAACCCTTATTTGTCCTTCCATTTTAGCTAGAGATTATACTGCAATATATGCAATTACCATTGAACAATATATTACATAAACCCCATGTTCCGACCCCCCGCGTGACCCCTAGCCGCTTATAGTAATTTTTCAGTGTGTTAACTTAAGCCCAAAAACAAAAAAAAAAAAAACAAAAAACAAAAATTAAAAAAACCAATAAAATTTTTACTAATAACCATTGTCACAAAATCAACCAGTGGTACCCCTAAGACCCCATCCATGCCACCACTCCGGCCCCCCCCCCCAACTGAGGTTATAGATTGGTAAAAAAATTTATTCTTCTGCGAATCCTGCTGTGACTATGTGCGATAAACACCTTTTTTCTTCCCCGTTAGGGCCCAGTATCCCTACCTCCAAAATTAAGAAAATAGGGTCTTCGGATAACACTTCAGGCACTGATTTGATTATTGATACCTTTTAAACCCTTTCACCGCCAGACCATTATTTCAGCACAAAAAAGTCTCAGTTAAATGTACTGGGTTTGGAATCTCTTTATTTTAAGAGCAACATAAATCCCATTGACCCCTCAGCTATTGGGGATTTCTG
The DNA here is from genome assembly GCA_017654935.2 of Phymorhynchus buccinoides. NCBI lineage: Eukaryota > Metazoa > Mollusca > Gastropoda > Neogastropoda > Raphitomidae > Phymorhynchus > Phymorhynchus buccinoides. The sequence goes on from CM065693.1 coordinate 13,599,709, forward strand.
TTTTTCGTTCACTGTGACCATATATATAAAAATTAGGTCTAATCCTTACTTCACCCCCAAAAACTAATAAAGACCCAATTAGGGTATTTGGATTAATCTAATAGACCCCAATGTTGAAAAACTTATTATACAGTGACATCCGTGTCAAATCCCCACCAAGCTGTAGGTGTTGACTAACACACATCTCGCGATGTTCCTGCTGTGGCGTGTGAAAGGGGTTAATGACATGCTCGGTATTAAAACCATTGTGGTGATATAAACTGATGCACGACATTGAGCGGGTGAACCAAGGGTTTATAAGTGAGGAAATTAGATGTTTACCGAGAGGCGGCGTGGATGCGCTGAGGCCACCCAGCATGTCTTGTCTTTCTATGATTTATTTTTGTGATTGATTACACCTATAGCTATTATCCACCACGCCATTTCTTACTGCCTCATAGCCTCTATTGGTCTCACGCCAGTTTCCCTCTTCCCCCTCCCGGCAGCATAGGGCGACGGGGAAGGTAAAGAGAAATGACTTCCGCCAAAAGCCCCCCCCCCAGACCAGAGTATTCCCATACCTCTGTCCACAAAAGATGTTTACTAAAACAAACATAAGGACGGAATTTCGACAACACAAACAAAAAACAAACTACACTCCCCTCCGGGCCCAACCCCACAGATGTTGCAAAGTGATGTCTATATTCTTTATTCACGAGGCACAAAACAAAACTATGGATATTGCGGCGAAGCGCCTTTATCAACACAGACAAACAATTAAAACAGCAAACAGCAAAATATGCAATTGTATCAGCAAAAGGAGCCAAAAAAGCAGGCAACAAGAAGGAGCCAAAAAACCATCAAGATTGATATTAATTTTATTAAAAATAAAAACAATACTTCACCCTCTACAGTCCAACGCGTAATATAATCTAAATGTACTTGTAATGGTTAGACCCAAAACGCCCGGCTACTCATACTTACACGTTCGCGCACCACAATGGTGCGGTCAAAAATGGCCCGCGCACCACAATGGCGCGTTTTGCTCCGGTCACAAATCAAATCCGTCGCACACCCGGTTAGGAAAATGTAGGTGTCTTAGGTGTGTGTGTGTTACAGTGTGTGGGTGTGTTATATGTAGAGGTAATATAAGATGAGGGGATATTGTTAACGAGGGGGTCAATTGTAATGTGTCCTCATCCTCCTTTCCCCTCTCTACAAACACCGAAAGGCCATGTCAAGGAGAATAAAGACCAACCTGCCCGTCATCGTGTGTTTAAATTAAATTTTTATAAAATCGCGGTACTTTTCACGTGGTTTTTCCCTCTTTAGCCAAGTAACAAATCACTTAAGAAAATCTTCCTAGCATAAAGGACCGTCTTTCGAGGGAAAGTTTTAATGAAGAGGAAGTGACACAGACTTTGGGGGGTCTTTAATTGGTAGGGGTGTCTAACCCTTTCACCCGCCAATGTTTGCTAATGTATACATTTATGAATCACAATGGAACTAATTAGTAGTGAAATGTTTTTTTTGCTTGTTCTATGACCTGTGATTTGCAAATTTGCAATCATAGTTTGTTGATCCAGACATTCTACTTTTGCTTTTGGCATAATCTGCATCCGCTTGTATGTCCGGCTGTGTACTCCTACGATTACGATTTTGCAAGCGATGCAATTGCAACCGCACATACGCATCGCTACTGAGCTCACTTTAAGTGCTTGAGGGCCATTTTGACGCGACCATATTCGAACCGCGAACATCTTTTGATCCCCTCGCGCACCCATATTCGAAGGGCGACCATTTGGACTGGCGACCATCCCTTTTCTGGGCACCATGTGTTAAACCAAAAAGTTGACACCAAAGAGCGAAGGCGGTTTTTTCGATTAGTATGGGAACACCAAATCAAGGGGGGAGGGCGGGCGGTCGGGGTAACTTGAAGTGAGAGAGGATCACCGGGGCCCCCCCTCCACGTGCACAGAGTACGCAATCTGATTCAGATGGTAGACAATTGGAAACAAGGGTCCCACGCTCAGTTCCCCTCTGTTGCCTCAAAGGGGTGGGCGGACGCCTGTAAAGAAAAATGACTCCACATGTCCCCCAGCCTAAACCAATGAGTACATCCATGATTAGGATCATACCATTTCAACACATGAATCGAACCAAAAGACCTATCTAATTGCTACACGACATGTGCGTTCTTTACAGTACAACTGACAAACAAGAAACCAACAAAACTACCCTCAAACACAGATGCAATATAATTGCAACATGCCCTGTCACCCCAGGGTGCACAGTTGGAATTAAGATGCATGACAAGTTCTCCCTTTAGTTTCCCCCTTCAAAATAAATCCCTTGCAAGTCTCTGATGCCAGAGGCCCACCAACACTCGCCCCCCCCCCACCCCCCTCCCCCACACGTGTATATATTTCCACAATAATGCCCATCCATCCGGCCCCCCTTTCGTAACAAACGTTTACCAGCCACAGGAAATGTTAAAACCAAAGTTGCGTTTTTCTTAATCCGAAAACGACCGGGCAAGCAAGAGAAACCCATTAAGTTTCAAAACCCCCTCTACAACCCTATATATGTCAAAACTATTTTTCAAAACACAATTTGCTCCTCCCTCCCCCCCCTGCTCCTTCCCCCCGCGTTTACCCCCCCCTTGATTCCTACTCCGCCCCCCCCATATGGCGATTCCATTGACAAGCCTCGTTCAGATACCTTCCTTCCCACATTCACACATTTCTTACAAAGTTTTACTTCTTAGACTATTCATGGATTTGTGCCCACAAATGCTCACTTGTTCCCACTAATTTCCTTTTCCGGTTACACACACGGCGGGTTTGGACGGGTTCGGGATTGCTTTGTTCCTTTGTCTCTTTATTATCTCCTTCTTCTTTCGCCCCCCCTCCCTGCTCCCCCCCCTGTCCCCTCCCCCCCGCCCCGGCCCCTTCCTCCCATGTATCGCGGTCTACCAGCCGTCTGCCCAGGCCGCCCACCACCCCCACGTCCCTTTCTCGCCCGCAAGGGCCGTGTGCACCACCCCCGTCGCCCCTCGCTCCCCGGTCGGCAGGCTACGTACCACCAATCGCTGTCTTCCTTTTTTGGGTCTCCTCTCCTGCCCTGTAGTCATTGGACCCCGCGCCCCCCGCCCAAGCCCTTTCCCCCTCTCCCCCCACTTCCCCCCATCCTCCGGTGCCCTTTTCTGCCCGTTGCGCCCTTGTCCCATGCTGGCGCATTTTTCCCGGGTTCCTCTACTCCCCCTCTCTATTCCATTTATTTTCGTCACTCCTCCGCCCTCTCGGTTCCCTGGACACAACCGGTCCCTCCACACAGCCTCCCTTTATCACATGCTCCCCCCCTCCCCTACCCATCGGTAGACCACCTGAGGCCGTTCCGCCGTTTTTCCACCACCCAATGCATCGCTTTCTTCTACCTCGAGGCTCCCTCTCCGCAACTCAAACGCTTGCTCCACACTCCGCTCGTCAGCACTCGTCAACCGCCGGCCCGCAGACACACCACACTGTCGAGCTAGCTCACCCCTCTCTCGCTCCCTCCCCCCCGATTCCACTCGTTACCACCCCCCCTTAAAGTCCTGATTATCACCCGATCTGCCCACTTCGCCACCCCGTCCGCCCATGGGACTGCTAAAACTCTCCGTACCTATACTCAACACACTTATACACGCTCCCCTTCCCTTCCTTCAACACCATCCTCCCTTCCCCTTCCAGTTGTTCTTCGCCCGGCATTCTCAGACCCTACTACCCACTATGGTCCCCCAAACACCCCCCCACCCCCCCCCCCCCCACCCAGCCCCCCCACCCAACCCCCCACCCCCCCCCCCTCCAAAACCGCCACCAACCACACCCAACACCCCCACCCCCGAGCACGCTTGACCAACTAAAGTCGCACTTGCCGATCCCATCCCCCTTGACCCTCTGCCAACTTGTGTCACCACCTCACACCACCCGGATCCACAAGCCTGACCGGCCCCACAGTCGTCATCCACCACAGACACGGCCCCCCTACCCAAAATCTCCCAAACCCCACCCGGAGAATGGTCAGCCAACACCGTATCAACCCGCAACAAGCCACCTCCCGCCCTTGTGTCCGTCCTCCCCCCTGTTTTGCCTTTGCTGTCCAACTCACACCCTGCCCATATCCTGACTAATTCCAAATATTCTTGCCATTGTCACATCGTTCACTCACGCAACATCCATTTCTCTCACCCCCCTGTCTCTGTCTGTCTTCTCGTCGGCCTGAACCCACCCCATCCCCAACACCTGTCGCTGCTCGTTCCCCCCCCCCCCCGCTGCTCACCTCACCGTGTGCTAAATCCTCCACGCCCCCACGTCTCCTAGCCACTACCTACACACCCCCATCCCCTCCACCCACCTTTACCATCCCTCGTTTCCAGTTTGGCGCACTGGTAAGGCTCGCATCTCCTCCCACCCCCGTATTACAACCCCTTCTCCCACCTCCACTTTTCTTACCACACGCCACCTTCAATCCCTGTGCTATTATTACCATCTGCACCTTTGTTGGCACACACCTACTGCAGACCACCCACATTCCATCCCTAACTTCTCATGGCACATTCCCTTGCCCGTCCCCGATCATCTTTCGCTTGCCGTCTTTTACCCCACCGCGCCCTCCATCCCCCATACCGGACCATCCCACACCGTTTGGGTCTATTTTAGTAGCACATGTTGGTCCATTCTATGGTTTGTCTCCCCCCCACCTTCACCCGGTTCCTTCCCCTCCCCCCCGCGACCCGCCCCTCGCCTACTTCCCCCTCACTTCCACCAACCACCCCCGACCTCCTCCCTCAAATCCCTCATCTCCCCAACCCATCGATACGTGCCTGTGCCTCACCGGCCCCACCGGCGGCCCCCACCTCCTCTCCCTCTCTTCCCTCGGCTATGCAGCTCGCCGACCTTAACCACACACCACCCCAAGCCCCCCCTCCACACCCCCCTCTGTGTCACCACCCCCAACTCCCCCAATCGTGTCGGGCTCCTTGTCTAGTGTCCCTGCCACAGACCGCCACGTGCCCCTCCCTTGCGCACACGTGTCCATCTGCCCGCGACTCGCCCGACTCGTCAGTCCCTATTCAACCCTTACACTCCCCCCCCCCTTCTTCCCAACACCGCCACACACCCCTACCCACACAAACGAATTCCTCTTTCTGGCAAAACACCTCATCTGGGCACCATCTCCTTGTGACCCTTCCATACCCCCATATCGGCTCTCACCCCCCTACCCTTTCCACACACCCCCAACAGATATTCCATTTCTTTCTGGCGTACTCCCCATCTAGAGCTCACCGGTCTCAGCTCTGCGCGATTTGTCACGTCGCACACGACCCACTCCTCGTGGCACATCACAATACTCCCCCCCATCAACCTCTCGGCCTCATTACACCTCCTCTAACCCCTCCCCACCACACAATTACACACAAGACCAAAACTAAATCACGACGTACCCCCTATGCGACACCCGGTCTGACACAATACGACTATCCGAACATCTTGAACTCAACAGCGACATCTACCTGTGACCCGACAATCCCACTATCCCGCCCCTCCATAGGCCAACCTGCTATATCCCACTCACTCCCACTCATCCAAAATTCACACAAGACTACACGTTCCTTATCACCCGGCGCTCTCCCTTGGATAACAGGTCTGATCCAATAGCTGCCTTGATCGCGCATTCCTCTGTGACATATTATCAACATTTAACGGCCTTAATAATTACCTCCTCCAAACTACACAAGTAAACTATCGGCTCTTGGCTAACAGGCTGTGAAATAGCTGCTTGATCTTGCCCGCAATTACTCCGTGGCACAGTATATCTAACATTAGGCCAATCATACCCTCCCAAAATTAAGATAACTCATTGTCTCAGTGTTCTTTGGATCACCCCGGGCCGCTCCTCCCCACGACTATAAATAGCCTGATGTTGATGCTTCTGTTTATCATTTAACACCTATGTAGAGGTCAATGGCCGCATTTGTTCATGGTAGCTACCATTTTCACTCTTTTCTGGTGCAAAAAGCGAGACATTGATCGCGCCGGGCACGCGGGTAAACCACCGCACGGGCCCCCCAGGGGGGGGCGCGGCCCCGGCCCTCATGTGCGGACGATCACACCGAACATACTCTCGAGCGCCACGATCAGCGACAAGACACACTACAAATCCCAGACAATCACCAGACATGCTACTAAACAACGCATAGGCAACTAGCCCAACAGAGGAGATCAACTCCAGAGAAGGCGCAGCATAGGAGAGCAGGAGGGGCAGAACAGAACAGAAATAGTCATACACTCAAACACACTTGCCAGCGCACTTACTAAGTTAACCCCCAACATACACCACACACCTAAAACTAAAACCACACACTCCACTCAAGGCGACCCCGCTCCCGCCCCGCCACTGCCCTTGTCCCTACCGTACGAACACCACCACACCCCGCATACCAAACCATCCACACCAAAGTGATAACTACCCTCCCAAGTTTGCAACACCCCCCCCACTCCATGGCGTGCGGACTAAAAGGCCCCAATAATTAAGAATACGTGGGCACCACCAGCTGGGACCATCATACCCCCGTGGGTCTTCGGGCCAACGCGTCCCCTGTCAGTTGGTCCCCCCACGGGCCTCACCCCACAGCGCCGCGCCCTCTTGAGCTGGGACCCCCCCCCTAGCCCGGCTTATCCCGATCAGATCTCGACTCCAAGCCTCTCCGGAGACTCGGGCCCGCTGGTCCCTCCAAGGGTATTTCCACACGTGCGCGTTCGCTCTTCCGCATTGTCCTCCTGTCCGGTCCTCATCCTTCATTCCGAGTGCACTCACAGCCTATCTGCGTGCCTTTCTTTGGTCTGCCACCCCCCCCCCTTCCCTCTCTTCCCCCCCGGCAGTTACCGCGCACCTCTCTGTGTCCCTTGCCATTAGTGGCCTTCTCCGACCCGGCTTCCTCGCATTGCCACTTGCCACCATCTGTCCCGTCGGGGCCCCCGTTCAGCTTGCTTCCTGTTTGTGCACGCCTTTGCGTCCCTCCCCCCCTGCCCGCTCCCCCCCCCCCCCCCCCCCCCCACATTTTTCCACCCCTCTTCTTATTCATCCCCCAACACACCCTCCTTCCTCCCCCCCTCCTGTGCCCCGGCCGACTCCCTCTTGGCCTGTTGTCATGTGTCCCGTACAAACTCGCTCCACTGTGGTTTTTCGTGGTGTCCATAGCCCCCCCCTCATGCTGGTACTCCACGAGGGTCGTCTCCCTCTCTTACTCTACATAGTCAGCCTCTGCCTCACCTCTTCCACCATACCAAGCCCCACTCCACTTATGCTCCTTTCTCTCCATGTTTCCCTACACGAGCTACTGTTCCCTTCTCTCACTTAACGTTCCCCCTCCCCTTTGTCAGACCCTCGCCTCACGCTACCTCTCACCACCTATCTCCCATATCCACCCACCTATGAAAGTCATTGTCCTCCCCTCCATAACCAACTCTCACAACGTCCTCTTTCCCGCCCCACACCCACAAACAGCCACCCCCATCTCACATTACGTTCACGAGAGCACCCGTACCCCATCACCACATCCACCATGAAGTCGATGGTCATATCTACCCGCCTAATCCCCACCCACTCACTCTCAATACTATCTCACCCTCATCCTTACTGTTAAATGCCATTCTCCTCTTCGTACACGGCACGACTAGCCCACTCACCTGTCCACCATGGCTTTGAGTGTGCGTCTACAGCACCGACCCTTCTATTATTCTACCGCCCTTCCCTCTGTTCTATGCCCACACCTATCTTCCCCCTGTGCGTCCCTCTTCCGTACTTTGCCTCCACCACCAGTGTCCCCTTCACCGCCCACTTTACTTTTACTGTTTACCTGCCTATCTTTTGTTTTTCTAGCCTTCTTTCTCTCCGTTTCGTTTTTTCTACCCCCCCCCCGCGTGCACACCGCTCTCCCCAGCTGCACACCTGTGACCGCTCCTACCGTAGACGTGGAGTCTGCCTGATTCTTTGTTCCACAACTCCACACCCTCCATATCTCTTAGGGGTTCACTCTTTGGTATACCCCCCTATAGAGACTAGTGTTCTCTCACTCTTAGTCTTCCCCGCAGTATGCCCCCGCTCCCGACAACTTGCTGTCTGGCGGACCCCATGTCCCCAGTACACTGCACCATATCATTAACATGTATTTTTAGGCTCACGGAGCCCCTGCGTCAGGCGCACTCCCCCACCCCAAGTCCCACAATAACACGAAGATAAACCCACACATTAACACACACACAATCACCAAACTACACCGTTCTTAGCTTAATAGTTTTTTTTAGCACCCAAGCCTCAAAACCACCCCCCAGTAGGAACGACACAAGGTTGTACATACCAGTTACGGTGCAAAACTTATTACCCACCAACCCAAACACCCCCAAACCACCTTCTTCCCATCCCCGTACCCACACAAACACAAAAAACATACTCTGCACTCTCCCAAATGCTCCCAACAACAAATAACAAACATGGGATCGACCGCACACGCAGCCACTCTGGGCATACTCGACGAACAACGCTCTCAGGTGGGGAGCCAGCGACAATGAATTTTACACAGAGATGACTCAGTGGACTATGTCGAAGTAACCTATGCCCAATTACTAAATAATAACAACCAACACAATGGTTTTACCCGCCACCTTCCACCAAAAGGCTTGTTTCTCTAACGACTTTCTAGCTGGGTTAAAATGAGGTTGTTGAGAATAGAAGCAAAAACCGGTAAGTCCCAAATTCGATATAAGTTAAGGACAAAAAACCTCGTATCTTCGTTCTTTTAAAGTCTAAACAAAACATTTTAAGTGATTCTTTTTTCTGTGCAACCACACACATACTGTTCTCTTATTTTTCTGTTTTTCATATGAAGGAATCTTTTCTCTGTCTTTTTTGTCTTCAGTTTATTTGATGTTTATTATAAATTTGTTTTATAAATTGTTTATATGATGTTTATTATAATGTTTTTGTGCTGTTTGCAGCTGCGAAGGCGAGGGGCTCCTACCTGCGTGTGCACTTTAAGGTATGCATATATGTGTGTCTAAGGTGGTATGTTTTTACACTATTTTAGTTTAATAACTTGACTGGCAAAAAAACAATTCTCTTCAGATTTTTTGTTTAAATTTGCTTGTTTCTTTTTGCTATAGAAATTGAAGCTAGGTATTGTTATGTAACCATGTTTGTTAAAAAAAAATTGTACACTTAACGGTTAACCTCTTGTGATTTAGCTTTTTCTGCCTAATGATATGTCATTGTTTTGTTGTTGTATTTCAACTGTGTTCCCCTTAGTATAATATGAAGTGCCTTATATGATCAGGCATGAAAACAGCTCCGCCGTTTAAAAAAGCAACAATCGAGCGATCTCTGCTGGGGGGGGGGAATCTCCGTCGAAAAAAAACCAAACCAAAATTATCTTTACACGGCACAATCTTCATTTCGCGCCTTTTTGCTCTTCCGCCGATGGCATTCCCCCCGCTCAACAAAACTTCTGACGTTAGGTGAAAATCTGGGTGGAGGGATTTTTCTCGGCTGAAAAAAATCTCCTTTTTTTTGGAACAGTAGTTTTCATGCCTGATTTATACTTGAAGTTATGTAAGGTGATAGTCTAAAACTAATGGATGTTCTAATTTAAACTGCTTGCATGCATGCAGAACTCCCAGTTGACACACTGGGCTTTCAGAACAGTGCATCCCTAAATGTAGCCAATTTTCGTGAGATGTGAGCTAAAAAAAAAAAATGTTTGAAAATTATCAAGAGAGACGGTAACCCCCTGGAATATCCATGTAATCCCATTAAAATCCAGCGGCATTTCGTCGGTGAAATTCAAAAACATCATATCTCGTCTTTTGAGTTAGATACATAATCAGCTTTCTAATTGTTCCACCACTTCCACCAAAAGCTCGTATCTCTTATGACTTTCTATCTGTGGTAAATGAGGTGGTGAAAATAGAAGCAAAACTTGCAAGTCCCAAATTCAGATCTAGATAAGGACAAAAAACTCTTATCTTCGTTCTTTTCAAATCTGAAAAAAAAAAAAAAGTAAGTACAAAAATGCAGGACTAAACTCGCAATGTCTGTGAACAACATATTCATCACAGTTAAATCATTTGTCGTCAACGCGGTTTAACTTTCAAAAATTTTTCTCAAAACTACAAAAATTGAGATACACGTTTGTTTTGTTTCCCCGACGCTATTTTGCATGCTAATTCTTCTGCCCCCCCCCGCCCCCCCTTGTTTTTGCATGAAAGAATTAACACTAGTGTAAAGTTTGTAAGAATTCTCCCTGAATTTTGGGGATTTTTTTAATTTTTCTCTTTCCGTAGAAGCCATGAGTATGGGTAAGCCTACAGTACTGTGCTGTGTGCAGAACACGAGGGAGACTGCCCAGGCCATCAAGAACATGCACCTGAAGCGTGCAGTGCGTTACCTGAAGAACGTGATTGCCAAGAAGGAAATCGTCCCCTTCAGACGATTCAGCGGCTGTGCTGGACGCAAGGCTCAGGTCAGTGTGTATGTATATGTGAAATAGAAAATGTGTATGTGCGTTCGCACAGTGCAATACCTGAAGACTGTCATGGCCAAGAAAGAAATCGTCCCTTTCAGGCAATTCAGCGGCTGTGCTGGACGCAAGGCGCATGTGAGTTTGTGTATGTATGTATGTGTGTGTTGATACATATGTGCAGTGCGTTACCTGAAGAACACAAAATGTTAATGTCCAGAAAGGAAATCGTGCCATTTGATTTAGGCAATTCAGTGGCTGTGCTGGACGCAACGCTCAGGTGAGTTTGTTATGTGTATGTGTGTGCTTAGTGCATTACCTGAAGAATGTGATAGCCAAGAAGGAAATAGTCCCCTTCAGGAGATTCAGCGGCTGTGCTGGACGCAAGGGTCAGGTTGGGTTTTAGTGTGTGTGTGTGCTACTTGAAGAACGTGATGGCCAAGAAGGAAATAGTCCCCTTCAGGAGATTCAGTGGCTGTGCTGGACGCAAGGCTCAGGCTGGGTTTTAGTGGTGTGTGTGTGAGATAGAGAGTGTGCATGTGTTTGTGTGTGCTACTTGAAGAATGTGATGAAATCTTGCCCTTCAGGAGATTCAGTGGCTGTGCTGGACGCAAGGCTCAGGCTGGGTTTTAGTGGTGTGTGTGTGAGATAGAGAGTGTGCATGTGTTTGTGTGTGCTACTTGAAGAATGTGATGAAATCTTGCCCTTCAGGAGATTCAGTGGCTGTGCTGGACGCAAGGCTCAGGCTGGGTTTTAGTGGTGTGTGTGTGAGATAGAGAGTGTGCATGTGTTTGTGTGTGCTACTTGAAGAATGTGATGAAATCTTGCCCTTCAGGAGATTCAGTGGCTGTGCTGGACGCAAGGCTCGGGCTGGGTTTTAGTGGTGTGAGAGACAGAGAGTGTGCATGTGTTTGTGTGTGCTACTTGAAGAATGGCCAAGAAATAAATCATGCCCTTCAGGAGATTCAGTGGGTGGGCTGGGCACAAGGCTCAGGTCAGTGTGTGTGTGTGAGAGAGTATGTGTGTATACAGTATGTGCGCTCGCACAGTGGGTGGCCTGAAGAATGTGATGGCCTCACACAAACACGCACACACTCAGACCGAAAAAGAAGTGTTGTTTCTCTTTTTTTTTGCTTTTCTTCGTTTTTGATAGTCTGTATCATTTCAAAAAATTTGCGTAACACTTGTTTTTGTTTGTTTGTTGTTTCTTTGTTTCCTATCAATATCAAAGTGGAAAAAGTAGAGTAATGTATTTGGTACTTCTTTTTATTTGAAAACTTTTTTCTTTTAGAATATCCTATATAAATATTTTTTTAAATTTTATTTTATGTAGTATTTCAAATTCATCCTTTGCATGCTATGTGGTTTTCAGTCCAAGCAGTTCAAGTGCACCCAGGGTCGCTGGCCCCAGAAGAGTGCTGAATTCCTGCTGCAGCTGCTGAAAAATGCTGAAAGCAACGCTGAATTCAAGGTCAGTACATGCTTCTTTTCATTAGGGCTGTATCATAACCATTTTCCTCCGAAGTCGGAATGTGGCTGCCCACAATGGCGGGGTAATCAAAAACACGGTCACACATAATGTTCTCATCCCTAGCTGGTGCATTTGTACCATAGTGTTACAAAAAATACAAGTGCTTCGGCTGCTGGTATGATCCCTGGAATCTTTAAGCCAGGGTATGACAACAAGAACAACTGTCAACATAACCATTCAAAGCATCGTAAGTCAGTCATCAGATCTTCAACATGCTTTACCTGTCATCTTCTTCTTCTTCGTGCATGTTTGACCAGGGCTGGCCAAAACTACTAGCCTGGTAGCCATCTCGCATTGCCTAGTAGAAAAATCTGTGCTAATAGATTTCAATAGTCACTAGCCCGATGGTCGACTGAAAATGTCAGTACTGCACGGCCCTGGTTTGCTCTTTACCACTGAGTGTCAAACAACTATCAAATTCAATCAGCTGTTTGCTAAAATAACAACATGCCAGCACTGGCATTGAAAAGAAAGAAAAGGTATCCTCAGTCTCCTCCTCCCCCTTGTCTCTCTCCCCCACCTCTCCTCAAATCATAATTTCTCTTTACTTCTCCTTTCTTTCCCTCTCTTTTCTTCTTTCTCTTTCTCTTTCTCTTTCTCCTTCTCTTCTCTTCTCCTCTCTCCTTCCCTCTCCCCTGTGTGTGTGTGTTTGCGCACATGTGTGTGTTCAAGTATTTTTGTTGTTTTCTTCGGGCTAGTGAAATTCAAAATGTGTTCAGGCGAATAAAAGTTTTCACAGGGTTAATAGTACATGTCTTGTTGATTGGCCCATTAAGGTTTGGTTAAAATAAAATAAAATTTTGGACAGATCAGACAAAAAGCTTGTAATATTTTTCAACAAAAGTTTTGGAAAGAACGTTTTGTAAAGCCGTTTCTTATACCCCTTTTGGTGCAAACGTAATTCGCATGCATGGCGACCTCGTAAAACTGTTTAAGCTCGACCCTGGTCGTGAAGTCCAACCATGTGATAAATGACCGTATGATCACGTGATGATCATAATGGTGCATTTTGAGAGGGAGAGAGGTAGACACGGAGAGAGAGAGAGAGAGAGAGTGAGATTGTTGATGCTTTATTCAACAGAGTGTATCATGTATTGTGTTCTTGAGTGGTGATGGTAATTGTGTGTGGGTGGGTGGGTAGGGTGGTGGGGTGTGTGTGTGTATGTGCATTAATAAGTAAGCCAGCTAGGCCTCCTGTGCACCCCCCCCCCCCCCCCCCCACCCCCCCCCCTCCCCGCCCGGCCGGCAGACTTATGACTGGTGTCAAAATGTTCCTTGGAGTGTCCTGAACACGAAACTAAAATGTTTCCATCAAAAAGTTGGGATGCACAGGAGTTACATCCCTTGGCATATATGTGTGTGAGCGATTATTTGTTTTTGTTGAATTTCTTGCTTTTAACTTTTGTTGTTGTTAAGCGCATAGAGCTCCACATTTGGTGGAGGAGTGCGCTATATAAATGATTCACTATTATTATTATTATTTTGTTTTCAGGGTCTGGACACTGACCACCTGGTGATTGAGTCCATCCAGGTGAACGCTGCCCCCAAGATGAGGAGGAGGACCTACAGGGCTCACGGCAGAATCAACCGTAAGTAGCTGACCAGTGAAAAGAAACTCTACGGAGAGCTGGACAACAGAGGCTCTTCAGAGAAGAAGCCTCCCCCCACCCTCAATCATTTATTTTACCATTATATATTTCCAGCAAGAAATCTTAGATTCTCATTTTGTCTTGTGAGGGCAACATTTCTTTAAATGGTTTGAATTGGTACGGTTTTGAGGCATGTGCATGAATGTGTGAAGAAACCGGGTTCTTAGCTTTACAAGGCTTCACTAAGGGAAAGGCATATCCGTGGGTGGGTGTGAAGAAATAGGGGTCTTTACGATTGCCAAAGATCTTGACTTGATTGTTGTTGAATGTGATGCCTGTTGCAGCATACATGTCGAGCCCTTCCCACATCGAGGTGTTCTATTCTTTATTATTTATCCTCATTATCCCATGTCATGTATGGTTGATTATTGTTGATGTGATGTCTGTTGCAGCGTACATGTCGAGCCCTTCCCACATCGAGGTGTTCTGTTCTTCATTATTTATCCTCCATATCCCATGTCATGTATGGTTGATTATTGTTGATGTGATGTCTGTTGCAGCGTACATGTTGAGCCCTTCGCACATCGAGGTGTTCTGTTCTTCATTATTTATCCTCCATATCCCATGTCATGTATGGTTGATTATTGTTGATGTGATGTCTGTTGCAGCGTACATGTTGAGCCCTTCGCACATCGAGGTGTTCTGTTCTTCATTATTTATCCTCCATATCCCATGTCATGTATGGTTGATTATTGTTGATGTGATGTCTGTTGCAGCGTACATGTCGAGCCCTTCCCACATCGAGGTGTTCTGTTCTTCATTATTTATCCTCCATATCCCATGTCATGTATGGTTGATTATTGTTGATGTGATGTCTGTTGCAGCGTACATGTTGAGCCCTTCGCACATCGAGGTGTTCTATTCTTCATTATTTATCCTCCATATCCCATGTCATGTATGGTTGATTATTGTTGATGTGATGTCTGTTGCAGCGTACATGTCGAGCCCTTCCCACATCGAGGTGTTCTGTTCTTCATTATTTATCCTCCATATCCCATGTCATGTATGGTTGATTATTGTTGATGTGATGTCTGTTGCAGCGTACATGTTGAGCCCTTCGCACATCGAGGTGTTCTGTTCTTCATTATTTATCCTCCAAATCCCACACGTATCGCTGATTATCTGTTGCAGCATTCATGTCGAGCCCTTCCCACATCGAGGTGATCCTGGCTGAGAAGGAGCAGGCTGTGCTGAGGCCCACCACGGGCGAGGAGGAACCCGTGAAGAAGAAGAAGGTGTCCCAGAAGAAGCTCAAGAGACAGAAGATGATGCAGAGAGACTAGAACAACAACCCCCCAACAAAATGTCATCTCATGCTGCCTTCGTTTTTTAAAATAAACTTCTGGTTGCGTTTCTTACGTCGTTTTTGTGTGATGTTGGTGGTGGTGTTTGATGATGTTGTTGGAAGAATGTGAGCTTGAATGGTTTTGTGTGTGTGTGTGTGGAAGGATTTATAGAGCTTAAGACCTGTTTACTGTACTCTTTTCGAGTAGTATTCTACTCAATTTGGACCTCTTACTACTCTTCAAAATTGAAAATAATTCTCTAATTACTCATTTTCAGTGAACATTGTTTGATGGTTTAATGAAGAGGACTACTCATTTCACACCAAAACTACTCATTTCAGCTATCCAGACTACTCAAGACTTGTGTAAGGGGTAAACAGGTCTTAGCTTAGCTCGAAACTGGTCACAACACTTCTATCTTCCTTCAAGGATCCTGGTGAGACAACAGATAGTAGGTTCATAGGCTCTCATTCCAGTTGCTATCTAAAAAAATATTCTTGAAAAATACTGAAGTATCAAAAGGAAAGAATTCTTTAAAAAAGGAAAAGGAGAAGCATTTGGTACTTTATAGTCACAGAGGCGTCTGTGAAATTCGGGTTGCTCCCACCTGGAGAGCGCGTCGCAGCCAGAGGCGCGCCACCCATTTTTTAAATTTTTATTTGCATGCGATATTTGTGTGACATGAGGAAGGAGGGGGTGGTGGTAAATTTTGACTAAATGACAACTATTTTGTTGACACTGGGTTTAATGTGTGCTAAGTGCATGGGCACACGGGACCTCGGTTTATCGTCTCATCCGAAAGACTCCATGTTCAGACCATAATGCCTAGTGCTGAGTGAGAGGGAAAATCCCCATGTACCCAGGTTTGAACTCGGGTTTACTGTGCACGAGGCGAACGCGCTACTGCTGTGCCACTCTACACCCGGTTGATGGTTGTCGGGAATAATAACAGCACATTTCCACAAACATCAACGAAAGTTAAGGGCCACCTATTCAATTTACTGTGGTTTCGATATGGCTGGTACCCACGTGGCGTCATATCCGGCCACAAGGAGCGCCATATTATGGGAGACCGCCATCTTAGTCCTTACCTTTTTTTGAAAAATGCCAGATCGATGCTGCGTATTTGGCTGTTCCAATTCGAAACTTATCTAAACTGTATTTATAACATCTGGATGTTTTCTTTACACATTTAGATAACATTTTCACTTTGTTTACACACAAATAAGGACTAAGATGGCGACACTTCTGTTGGAATGGTCGAGATGCGCACGCAGGTGGGTTGGAGCCATTGGGGCATGCTCAAGTGATGTTAAATTTTGTGGAACTGCGTGTAGCAGGGTTCATACAGTCTTTGAAAATTGGCTTTGGTCTGTGAAAATCGTGAAATGGGTTGTGAAAAAGTCATTGACGCCTAAAAAAAAGTAATGCCGTCCAAAACGGGGTTTTTTGCTTCCAGAATTGATAATGAAGCAATTTACTTTAATTTGGCTTATTGTCCGATATCCAGTTTGACGATCCAGTTCCATCTAGCAGAATAAATCATGTCCTCAATTTGTCGTGTGTTACTTCCCTTCGCTATATCCGGGTCTTTTGGCTACACCAGGGACGGTATTCACGTTGAGATAGCATGAGACTTAGCATGATGCTAACTTAGAAGCTCTTCCAATGTCCTATAGGATTTAATAGGACTTTTGGAAGAGCTTCTAAGTTAGCATCATGCTAAGTCTCATGCTATCTCGACATGAATACCGTCCCAGTGCAACTTCAGTTATGATCGAAGCAGTCATCATCCAATAAAAAAAAGTTGAAAATACCAGGCAGCTGCCATTTCAACGAGAAGTTGTTTAAAAAAGTTGAATACAATATAAGTGGCTGTGAAAGCATGCTACTGACAAACAACAGGCGTTCTGCACTCTGTGCAAAAAAATCAATAAGTTTGTAAACTTGAGATTGCATGTCGTGAGCGGTCTTTGAAAATAGGATAAAGGGTCTTTGAAACGTTCTTTGAAAGTTTGTGAATTTTGGTATGATAAATCTGTACGAACCCTGTGTAGGCACGAAAATGAGCACAGACCATGACCAGATTGTAGTTTGCACATAACATGTCCATTTTTTGTTGGTCTTCCTAGTTTCTGTATGCCAAGCAATAATAAAAAAAATGGACAATTGATAATTTTTTTTTAGAATGCATTCAATTGTGTGTTGAGGACACCTAAACATCTCTATGTTCTATTGCTTGGTATACATAAACTGGGGTGATAACATAAACGTGCCAACTGCATACTAGGTCATAATCAGTGTTAATTTTCGGTAAAGGTAAAGATGTGCCACCCCCCCCCCCCCCCTGCATTTCTCGGTTAATTCTATTTTTCCGTTTGTGCCTTTCTTACCATACATAAAGCTGTATTTTAGGAACATTTTTAGCTAATAACCTTTTTGGAATACTAGCCCTAAACCTACCCCTACCCCCACTATGTACTGCAGTACACCGCGAATTGTCACAGTTGTGGTTCGTTGCGTTTTTCCATCTTATAGGGTAGGGGTAGGGTTAGGGTTCGTATTCCAAAAAGATAATTTGGTGAATATGTTCCTAAAATACGGCTTTATGTATGGTAAGAAAGGCAATAACGGGAAAATACAATTAACCGAGAAATGTAGGGGTGGTGGCACATCTTGACCTTTACCGTGCCTACATATTAAGCCCCCATTTCCCACAACATTTAACATCACTTGAGCATGCAAATATAGAAAATCGAGCAAATTGAATTGGTGGTCCTTAACTTTTGTTGATGTGTGTAGTAAAACCCAGTCGCTGGGCTTTCATACACCTAGTAGGCCTACCATTCACAATTAATTTGCAGCCGCTTAATGTTTTCACCGCTCTTTGTTCCTGGCTGGCTGACTGACCGACTATTTGTGCTAAGCGGGCGACAGACTATGCGACTGCCTCATATGACTCGATCAGGTCGTGACGTAGATCAAATTTTGTTTCCCGCACAGAAGAGGTCACAAGCCATCTGACTCGATTTAGAACCCGCCCTATTCGGCCCTGTCACCTGACTGGGGCCGACTGAGTCAGACCGGTAGGATGGTATGCAAATGAGGTGAAACGTCACGACCTGATCGAGTCACATGAGGCAGTCACATAGTCTGTCGCCGGCTTTAACGTGATAGCTTTTGAACAGAGGGACCAAGGACCCTCAAATTTAGCCTGCAGATAGTAGTTAGGATATCTAGGCCAAGTGCGAAGACGACGGTCATTGGTCAAAGGTCACTGGAGCCAAAAGCGCAGCTGCTTGATCTAGCGTTTTCACGCTCCAAATTTTTAAGAAGATTTTCGAGAGGGGTTATGGGAAAGAGAAGCTTAGAACTAAATGAAGAGAACGCCTCGGGAATTTAAAGGGGCACCCTGACGGATGGATTTTTGCAAGAAACGCGTCGAGATCACCAGGAAAACACCCTTTAAGGAGATCGCAACACTCACTTTGCTCTGGTTTCCCATAAGTCAAATCGGCGATTCCTCCTTGGCGGAGGTGCTGGAAGTCAAATTATTTCAGTGAAAGAGAAGGCATGTGGCTTCTCTTTTTTAATGGCCGCCTGAGTTTAGACCAAATCGTTTGCACGAAATGTTCATAATACAAGCCTTTGTATTATTGTGTTTTAAATTTTATACAGTTTACCTAAAGGAGTTTCGCTCACAACAAAGAATATAGCTCCAATTTGTTTTTACTGCACTACAAAAAAAAGCTTCAACCACAATGAGTGACCTCCACCCACCCCATCCAAAATGGCTTCTCTCTCCGGCATATCCGCCAAGGAGGAAACGCCGTATTGATGGTTTGATTTCTAGGAAACCAGAGCAAATTGAGTGTTCCGATCCTTGTGATCTCGACGTGTTTCTCGCAAAAACTCATCCGTCAGGGTGCACCTTTATCTTAAGGAAGAAGGAATGCACAAGACCCCAGTCCTCCTCAGCTTCAAGTTGAACGTTTTTTGGTGAGTTGCTAGAAGCCTAATCGAGTCACATTCAGCTATGACGAAGAACAAGAATTACGTTAGGCAGTCAATGCAGTGAGTCACACACATACGCACGCATACATACACACTCACTGACACATACACATCGATTGTACAGCACTAGGGCTGTATTCTTAAAAGCGCTTTATGAATGTCATGTATTATTACATGGACGGACAAGCACTCACACACAAACACACACATACATTGCAGATCACTGTGTGCTTAGTAAAAAGCACTCTTAATGTTAATTTCACCACCACCCTCTCTCTCTCTCTCTCTCTCTCTCTCTCTCTCTCTCTCTCTCTCTCTCTCTCTCTCTCTCTCTCTCTCTCTCTCTCTCTCTCTCTCTCTCTCTCTCTCTCCAGTTAAGTTAATCCTGTATACAAACATCATTTTGCGGTACCCCCACCCCCACACCCTTTTTACTTCTCAGCCCACACTTCACAGCTCCTAGACAGCACGGTTCCATTCCCCCCAGTGCATTCATTGTTCCCAGGATTAAGTTAAGGGAGTTCTGACCCCTGATGGCCTTACATCAACACGAGGGGGGGAGGGAGACTAACCCCAATATTGTTCCTGGCACACCACTGGAATCGAGGAAACCATTTCCCCACCGTTACATTTTGTACTCTCCGTTCTCCCTACCCGTGGGGATACCGGGGGGGGGGGGTCTTTTGTTTTGCATAAAGAGTTCCCCCACCTTCTGGAAGTTCTGTGCTTGTAACTTCCTCTAATGTGTTACTCTTTGACTCTGCCTTTTCCCTTTGCTCAATACTGTCGTCTACTATCTTTCTGCCTTACCTGGTCCATTTTCCTGACTTTAAAAAAAGAAAGAAACACTTTCAAAAAAGATTTCCTCAGCCGAAGTCGGATTTGCTGGGCCTAACTATTTCTTACTTAGTTAGGCGCATAACGGCAGCATGACGCATCTGCATGCGCTCATTATTGACAGGAAACTGTCTGAGCGATCGAAGAAGAAGTACTTTCAGTTCCATAAGAACGGGTGTATGTTTCGAGTTGAAGGAGGGCCTTTGCGTTTGCCTCTGTGTGTGTGTGTGAAAAAAAAAAAAGTTCCAATCGCTAAAGCCTAAACTAGCTGAACTGAATTTTTTTAAAAACCTGTTGCAATCATCATACCACAGGGAACCAATCATATATAACGACCGAACCTTGACAGTATATAATATTGTATCAAAAAATCAAACTGATGATTGAAGAGTTTTTGTGTGTGTGTGTTTTTAATGACAAAATGCATATTGCTAGACTAAAGAACTTCGGGGAGGGCGTTTATTTGGCTTACCAGCTTGTTTTCTCTTTTCACTGCCTACAACAGTTGGCCTGGAGACGGCTACTACTGCACTACAACCTATTGTAAAGTGATGTAGGCGAATTAACAGAAAACACTGACACAATGCAAACATCATCGAAGCGAGACAATTCCTTAATTCTGGAACTTATATAATAATATCCCCGTGGGGATACCGGGGGGTCTTTCGTAAAAAATAGTCCACCACCTTCTGGAAGTTCTGTGCTTGTAACTTCCTCTTTTCTTTCACTCTGACTCTGCCTTTTCCCTTTGCTTTCTATCATCTACTATCTTTCTGACTTATGGCCCATTCTCCTGCCTTTTCCCCCCAAAACCCCATCTTCCAATCTTTGAGCTCCTCCGAGTTGAAATCGGAATGTGTCGGCTGTACAGAGCGGGGAGACCAGTGAAAACTGAAAACCGGACTGAGTCATACGTACCTTACCCATTATGGCCTTATGGCCTGGGAACGCAGAAGAAGAAGAATATAATAATAATAATGGGCATTTTTAGCGCTTAGTCTTAAATAAGCCCTAAGCGCTTACAATAATAAATAAGTTATTAATAAATTAATAAACCATCAATAGAAACAAGTGAACGTCAAAAATATGTTAAGCACAAGCACACACACACATGTACACACACGCGCACGCGCACGCACACACACGCACGCACACACACACACACACACACACACTAAATGTACACGCACAAAAACGCGCGCGCGCACCCACGAACTGACGCGCAGGCACGCACACACACACAATAAATGCACACACACACAAACGCGCGCGCACAAACACACGTGCATGGAAGGGACAAAGTAGGCCTACTTTGAAAGGAAATGAAGCAGACTTTAGCTGATCACACAAGAAAGTAGGCTACACAAGACAACCAGGACTCAAAATAGTCCATTCTGTCGAATAAGATAACAAAACTTTGGATGGGTTTTGAATGTTTCATTTCCATTAGTAAATGGTAACATAGCAGCAATTAAATAACTTATAAAGCTAGAGGTCTGTGCTTTTTGGTCAAATGTGTTTTTGTGTGTGCACGAAACGACAATACAATTAGGAGTCGGTGGACATTGGCTATACGGCAAAATTTAATAACCAACCGTTGATGATGTCAAACTATGACCGAAATAATGGTTCGTGCGCGCGCAGTGTTTGTGTGTGTGTGTGTGTCAAGTCAAGTCAAGATGATCCTTATTGACGATAAAAGAATAAGCTTGATAAAGCTTCAAGGTTATTCTTTTATCGTCAATAAAGATAAGCTTGATAAAGCTTCAAGCTTATTCTTTTATCGTCAATAAAGATCATGTGGAATAAAAATTTAAGAAAATGTGTGTGTGTGTGTGTGTGTGTGTGTGTGTGTGTGTGTGTGTGTGTGTGTGTGTGTGTGTGTGCGTGCGTGCGTGTGCGCGTGTGCGTGCGTGCGCGCGCGCGCGCGTGTGTGTTAATGAAAGGCTGGTATGTGTGTGTGTGCGTGTGTGTGTGTGTGTTGTAATGAAAGGCTGGTATGTGTTTGTGTGGGGGGGGGGGGGGGGGGGGAGTGGGGAGGGGGGTGCAACCAAAACTTTGAATCAATGTTGACAATACTGCCGAGCTTCTAACAACAAGTCCCTTTCATTTTGCGTCGTCAGTAAACCTATAGTTAACTCTTTCGATTGTGAGAGCAAGTCAAGCCTATGTTACTGCACTCTCCTTGGTTACAGTGCCAAAGACCCCCCTTCTCTGATTACACGTTATACTGGCTGGCACCACCCACCAAGTTCTTCATGTTCTTTTCGCCACCTCATTTCTAAATTTCTTTTCACCGATTATAAGGTGATAAAGACCCACCAGATCATGTGTCAAAATCACGGGTTTCACGTGTTTTCCCTCTTATAGCTGGTAAGAAATCTTATTTTGACCAGCCTGATTTGACTCCCATACAAATGCCCCCAAATTGAAAACGAAACATCATTTTAAAGAGCAGCCTCAATTTCAAGTTGGGGGCATTTGCATATGGGTCACAGCTACCCAGAAAAAAAACCAAGGGACTTAATCGTGGTGGGTCAGTGGGTCTTTAAGGCACACTATGAAGAGACATTGAAGCTTTATACCGAAAATTATCTGCCCTTGTCTCTTGACCTGAGATGCGAACGCCCCCAACTTAAGATTATCGCCCTTGTCTGTCAGGAACTAGTAGTATATAGCCACAGAAAAGAATCTGCTCCTGACTCGTCACCAGGGGGCATCGGCAGTTCGGGCCTAAAATTATCGCTCTTTTATTTCGTGTCGGCAAGGAGTAGTATAAAGCCTATAAAAGAGACTATCAATTTGAATAGCCATTTTGCAATGTCCAGACTGTATACACATCTATATTGTTAGAAAATCGGGACATTCCTGGTGTTGCACTGCCTCCGGGCATTGCCTCTAGGATCGTTCCCACCGTCTTAATATCTACTAATGTCCCATTGTCTTTCCAGACCGGAGGACGTTAAACAGATTTCCATCCGGCAATAGCCATTTTGCCCTCGAAATTCCCAGACACAAATGCACAGCAATTTCACATTGATTTATAGGGTTTCAGAATACTGTATGCAGCGCGCGCGCGACACACACACACACACACACACACACACGCTGCACACACTCAGAGAGAGAGAGAAAGAGAGAGAGAGAGAGAGAGAGAGAGAGAGAGAGAGAGAGAGAGAGAGAGAGAGAGAGAGAGAGAGAGAGAGAGGAACATTTTAATTGTTAGGCCATGCCCATACAATGGAGTGAGTGTGACCAAAAAAAAAATGACATTGCATTATTAACTTGACATTGCAAAACAGCTTTAGTGATGACGTGGCCTTCCACAACGCCAACTGCCCTTTACTGAAGGACCTCATAGGAACGTCGCTGGGCCGCAAGGCACTTCCATTAGGGAGAAAGGTGGCAGAGTGGTTAAGACGTTCGCCTGCCAAATGTAATGCGTGACTGCAGCGTGAGTGACCCGGGTTCGAATCCCGGCCTCGCCCTTTCTTTCTAGTTTGACAGGAAAATCGAACTGAACGTCCAAGTCCTTCGGATGGGGACTTAAAGCTAGTCTGACCCGTGCGCTTTACGCACGTAAAAATCCCACGGCAGTTTAAAGTCGGTAAGAGCAGGGAGAAATCCCGCTGCCTGGTATGGCCAAATTGATAGCTAGGTTTTCCAAGCGTGCTCCCCCCCCCCCCCCCCCCCCGTCCTCACCCCTGTGCCCCCCCCCAAAAAAAAAAGTTTAAGCGCTGCACTTGCGGCGACGCGCTCTCCGGGGGAGAGCAGCCCGAATTTCACAAAGATGAGTCTTTGTGACTAGAATATACCAATGCCAAATTACAAACAAATTCCAGCCCAACTCTCCAGAACAGCTGTTACCTCCTTTACTATCCGGAGGTCCGACAATGCAGATACGACTGACCACCACACAGTCCGAGTAGTCCTCCCATAAGGGGAAGCCACAGAAAGTAGAATAGCACTAAAATGTCCATGCACTTAGCGCACGTTAAACCCACTGGCAACGAAACAGTTGTCATTGTGGTCAACATTTACCCCCCCACCCCTCCCTTTCCTTCCTCATCAGTCACACAAAAAATCGCATGCCCAAAAAACCTCAATGTTGGGTGACGCGCACTCCACAGGTGGGAGCAACCCGAATTTCACAGAGACGCCTCTGTGACTACCTAATACCTAACATTATGCTTATATTAAACAGTCTGTGGGCGAAACACTCTATAGCCATTTACGTTGCTTACATAGAAACATTGAAGCTGGGAGAGTGCTAGAGAGATCAGAGATAGAAAAACAGGGGCGGATCTGGGAGGGGGAGGGGGGTCCAGGGTTTCCGGACCCCCCCCACCCCACCCCTTGCCCCAAACATGTACCTTATACAAGTGTAAAATGTAAGAAAATTGCTCAAAATTTGTGCTTTAATATTAATATTCACTAAATTGCACAGTTTTCCGTGGGCTTCACTCGCCGGGCTCCCACAAGACCACAACACCACCTTAACCTAGGACCTATGCAGCTCCCTGGACTTCCCGCGGACCGCCCCCCCCCCCCCCCCCCCCCCCACCCCCCCTTCACGAATTTATTTGGTCTACCCCTGGAAAACACTTCTCCATTTAAGAGATACCTGTCTTCTATCAGGGTCATCGATACCTGTTCTTCTTCTTCTTCTTCGATCGCTCAGACAGTTTCCTGTCAATTATGAGCGCAGATGCGTCATGCTGCCGTTATGCGCCTAACTAAGAAATAGTTAGGCCCAGCAAGTCCGACTTCGGCCGGAGGAAATGTTTGGGAAAAATGTTTCCTTAAAAAAAAAGAATGGACCGGGTAAGGCAGAAAGATAGTACATGTAGATGACAGTAAGCAAAGGGGAAAGGCAGAGTCAAAGAGAGTGACAGATTAGAGGAAGTTACAAGCACAGAACTTCCAGAAAAATGGTGCTTTACGTCCTCTCGGTCATAGACACATATGGGACATTTGTAAATACAAAGATGGTGGGAACAATACTGGAGGCAATGCCCAGAGGCAGTGCAACACCAGTAAGGTCCCGATTTTTTTTTAGCAATACAGATAGGTGTAGCGGTAACCATGCCTCGGTTAAACCTCATCGGCTATGGAACCGCCACAATTAATAGTTGTATAACCTGAAAACTTCCAGGCGACGGCGAAAATGGTGCTTTACGTCCTCTCGGTCTGAACCAGACACATATGGGACATTTGTAAATACAAATATGGTGGGAACAATACTGGAGGCAATGCCCGGAGGCAGTACGAAACCAGTAAAGTCCCGATTTTTTTATATTAATACAGATAGGTGTAGCGGTAATCACGCCTCGGTTAAACCTCATCGGCTATGGCACCGCCACAAGTATGTATAATGAAAACTTCCAGAAGGTGGGGGGAAGTATTTATACAAAAGACCCCCCGGTATCCCCACGGGAGATGATACCTGTTCTAAGACACATAGGGCCTACCTGCTATGAAGAGCGTCAGGTGCTGTAGGCGGCTCTGACAGAAGATCTCTGTATGGTGCGTCTATCTGTGGCTTCCGACTATGACTGATAAATAGCAGAGGAGGGAAGCTGCTATTACGGAGGGCTGGGCTAAAATTTGTTCATTGTGTAGAAGCCTTGCCCAGGATACATCCCCATTTTCTCGGCCAAAGGGACTTGAGGACACCGCAGCTGGCCAACCCATCCCTTTTGCTGCAGCACATGCCCCCTATAGTTTGAGAGCCAGTCTTCCGGAAAACCCCCCAGTAACAGCTGTACCATGATATTCCAGTACTGTAGAAAATTCTTTACTGTGCAGCTCTCATGTACTTTTGGCCCGCCAGCTGTAACCGGCTACGTGTTAGCCAATCATAGGAGCCATTTGAGTGATAATAGGGTTTTACGCCCTCTTCGGCCTTTCGGCCATGTGGGTCATTGGGGATTTACTTTAGATGCCTATACACTGCTGGAAATTATCGTTGTTCGAGTTAAATAACAAAGTTATAACACTAACATATGTATATTAACAAGTGTAAAAGTAAGAGCCATTTGAGTAAAGGGACAATGAGGCTTTATACTACTTGCCAACGAAACTCAAACTCAAAACTCAAACTCTTTTATTTGTCGTAAAACCATCAAAGGAATTATTGACACCGAAGTAGTAAGTACATACCACGGAAGAAAGAAAATAAACAAAAAAACACAAGGTAAAGTTCGTGACGAAGTAAATGCAGCAGATCAAAATAATAATACAAACATTTATATATTCTTGCTAATTACTTACTGCGGACAGCA